>OX589606.1:0-656009 GCA_951329385.1 Polia nebulosa | reverse complement strand
ACTGTAAAACATTTTTTTTTTTTCATAAATATATACGCTGTTTACAATAAAAAAGTAAAAGAACAAGGGGTCTGATATACCTATCAAATGAAAGAGCGTAAAAAATACATCATTTTATTGTAGAGCAGTAAATTTGTGAATAATGAAGAAAAAAAGATATTCATCCATATATGTATATAGAAATACAATCAATTATTATTTTCATTATGAAAATATTTTTTTAAGCACACAATACATGCTTAAATAAATAATAATTACGACCGAGAATCGCGACAGTCACAGTCACACACTAAAGCCACAAAATTAATTAATTAATTTTCATACATTCATTCGAAATCGACTCTTAATAAACACTTTTATTGTTTAGCATTGTGTATTTATGAGCCATACACTCAAAACGTATTCGTACTTTCTACGATGACATCATCCCAGGCACTAGCAGGGCCAACGAAGTTTTCCAAAAATGTCGGCCGATCCCAAAATACCAAATGATACTCACCGTGTGAGCACAAGTGCACAACAATAGTTACAGCTGTTTCGCACTACGTTCGATCCGAATATGAGCAGAATCAGTGCAAATACGGATCTAGAAAACTCGGACTGTATTAGATTATTGCTTTTTGCACTGCCTGCGATCCAAATCCGTTATTGATGGACCCAGCTGGGGTTGCAGGTATGCTGCTAGAGTCGCGGGTGTGTCAAAAAGAGTCATCGCGGCCCCTAGTATAGGCAACTTAAAGAACACAGGTGGGTTTTAGTCAGTAAGAGTCTGACACGCCTTACCGCTCCACCCAGAGCGGGAGAAGAAGTTATTTGATAATTTTGCAGCCAGTTAAAAAACGGCCACCTTTTGGCATACTTCATTTTACGCAGCGCCACAGTAGAGCATTCACGTCGTTGATCATGAGTCCTTACAACGGCGTCACTCTCCGGCCAAATACTCCACCCGCCTCGCTGCCTCTCCGCTCGTACGCAGCTCGGATTCGGTTCGGACGCAGTGCGCGAGTGTTCATACAAATAATACTATGGCTATTTTGGTCCGTCAATAATCTTTCTGAAATGGAGATCCACGGATGACGGAGAGAAGTCGGATGACGGAAATCGGATCTAGTTCGTAAACTAATATTCAAATAGTTCTACAACTACTCCGTACCGTATTGTCACGGATTCGGTTCTGATTCGAATCCGACGTAGTGCGAAACTGCTCTTGGCCAGGCTGCAACGCGCGTGCCCGGCCACCGAACACACTCACAGTTTTCACCTTATTCTGTCTCCTTTAAACTTATACTCCATGTTTCCTTCGCTTTAGCGTTAGTACTATTATTTATTCTATATCAGACTCTTACTGTCTAACACCCACCCGTGCTCCTTAAGTTGCATGTGCCAGGGGCTGCGGTGAGGCTGCTCTTTCTAACACACCCGCGACCCTAGCAGCACACCTGCGAGCCCAGCTGGGTCCCTGAATCACGGATTTGGATCGGAGGTAGTGCGAAAAGCAATATTCGAATCCTATTAATATTCTAGATCCATATTTGCACTGTTGTTTTGCTAAACAATAACAGTGTTGATTAAGATTCGATTTCGAATGAATGTGAATTAATTTATTCTGTGGCTTTAGTGTAGACTGGCGCGATTCTCGGTCGTAATTATTATTTATTTGAGTATGTATTGTCTGCTCAAAAAACTATTTCTTAATAAAAATAATTAATTGTGTTTCGATCTTTAAGGATATTCATCCTTTGTTCAACTTTGTTCCCTTATTATTCACATATTTACTGCCATACAATAAAATTATGTGTTTTTTACGCTCTTTCATTTGATATATAACAAAAAGTGCTACAAGGGTGGAGACGCTTTTTAACCGACTTCGAAAAAGGAAGATTTTTTTTAAATGTATGTCCACCGATTTCTCTGTCAGTTGTGGACCGATTTTCAAAATTCTTTTTTCATCCCAAAGAATATACTTCCAAGGTGGTCCCATATAAATTTTATCGAAATTGCTTTAGAGTTTTTTTTGAATAACTGAACAAAAACGAAAAATGCGTATAGATAGATGACGTTTTATTGTTTCTCCAATTACGAGTATGTTTAAATTCCACGTTCCATGTTACTGGGGTTTTTAGTTCTGGGGTATAACAACTAAAAAGTGAAAAATAAAAAAAAAATCACAAAAAAAACAACCCACTTCCAAAAAAGAAAATACCTACACTGAAAACTTTAATTTCGGCAGTCGGCGTCAAATAACGAAGAAATAAAATACAAACACCGACTTCCGAAATTAAAGTTATTTTTTAATTTTTAGTTTAGGTATTTTCTTTTTTGGAAGTCGGTTGTTTTTTTTTTGTAAAAAAGATTTTTTTCCCAATGTTTTCTCTTTTTAAAATTTTTTTAGAGATGAACTTTTACAGCAAAAAACGTAATCCTTTATTTATTTTCAAGTACTACGAGTACTTAGACCATTTAAAAATCGGGCAAAATGTTTTTTATCCTTTGTTTTGTTCCATTAGTGTACATGTCCTATCAGCAAGCGCCTTTACTATAACGTTTCTACACGTATCAACTCTCGATATGGATGATACAATTCTGTTCCTCTGTTTGGCATTGAACGCGTTCAGTCTCGCTTCCACGAACATGCCAGAAGCACTACAGTTTCGCTTCATCTCCATGGTGGTGTCTGTACATGTTGTACTGAACACGTATGTCTGATTTGTTGCCATCTCAAGATGTCTTCATACACTCAGCCTAGAGCTGGCAAGTTCTTTTTAGTTCATTGTCCCAGAAAAAAAGCTGGTTTAAAAAAAATACTTTAAATTTCTAGAAGAATAATTTCGGTTCGGTGTATCCATTTTGATTTTCTCTTGGTAATAACCAACCATTCAAAAATAAATCTACCTCTTTCAACAGTACAGCTACTGCATTGCTTTAAATCTATTATCCACTGTATTTATCTTGTAGGCTTTGACATCAAGGTTCGTCTTCTGTTTGATAATCAATTCAATGTCTATAGGAGTCGTTTCCATGTGCACTCTTGACACTTACAGAGTTACAGGGGTACAGATCTATCTGCAGCCCAGAAGAAAAACACATTCAGTGGTTGAGCAACACCTCGCCTGTTTTTTATTTTATATTATTTAGCCCATATAATTATTGACCTTGGCATGGTCAATATAAGGGCTCACTAAAATAAAAAACAGTACCCTTCAGCTAACAGACTGAGCACCGGTCTCTCTAGCGTGACTATGTTGCAGTAAACCACGGCTAGTTCCCATATGTTCCACAGCTACTCACCCTCCAGCCCATTGACCATGCCGAGCAGTATCCCTCCAGCTAATAGACTGAGCATCGGTCTCTCTAACGCGACATATGTCGCAGTGAACCACGGCTCGTCGAACTCCCTCACATAGTTCCCCGACAGGATCAAAGTCACGATCAGCAGCGGAGCCAGCGTGTATGGAATGCGGAGCCACTGGGGAAGGAACAGGATGAAAACATTTTAAAAGTGAAAAAAAAAAGTATTTTGCACAAATTCAACACACACACTCAGTTATCTATACTAATATTATAATAAAGAGATAAAGTTTGTTAGTTTGTGAGGTTGTAGGGAGTAATCTCTGGTTCCACTGAAACGATTTTGAAAATTCTTTTACCAATAGAAAGTCACGTTATTTGTGAGTGGCACAGGATATAAATTTTTAAATTAACGCGGACGAAGTCGCGGGTGAAGTCCTAGTATTATATATAACACGACTGTTAACAGGATGGAATGGGAGAACAATGAGATGAGATAGGGCATTTATAATAAATATTCATTTTTATTTTCTCTTCCACAAAGGTGAATTACAAGCTAATGAAAAAAAATATACGGTCGAATTGAGAACCTTCTCCTTGTTCTTTTGTCGGTTAATTATACAATTCTCAGCGAAACCGTCCTCTCCAAGATCTGACTCAAGCGGTGCGCTATAATAGGCGGCGCGCGCCTAGCAGTTTTTTTCACTCCGTCTTCGGTCGGCAACGGTTGAATGTTCAAAACGAGGGTAGCGATGTCGCTACCCTCGTTTGTACTAATGAAGACAGAAGTGCATGGAGAGTTCCAAACCAAAATCGTTTGTACAGGGTTTCATCGCCTTAATAATACGTCTTGAACGACATAGATGGCGCTAGTATAGTAGTTGGATTGGAAAATATACATCTCTCGTTAAAGAACATTATCTTGTTTTTTGCTAGTTACAATATTACTTAATTTTAACACAAAATTCTCCTACGACATTACAAACCTTATAAAGCAAAGCTCGTAATAACTAGGATTCGAACTCGGTGGCATAAAATTTACCGACACCATAGCCACTGGACTATTGCGTCATTACGCAATGAGTTGAAATTATCCTACTCTTTATTATATCGAAGTTGTTTAGCGACTTTAACCTGTATCATAAATCTCAAAAGAATTGAGGGTAGTTTAATATTGACTGTATAAAAATTAAACCTTTTTGTTCAATCATAACGTTCTTTACTATCTTTGAGTGAGTTCAGTTACGATTGCGTTTAACAATTTTTTAATATTTATCTTTACCATGAGTTCCCGTTTTAATATTGATATGGCTACGAGGGCCCAAATAATAGCATTGCATAATCAAGGCCTAAATTATTCTGAAATTTCGAGAGAAACTGGCTTAAACGTAAGTAATGTTTTAAAATCACTGTTCGTTATTTATTTTATTATCCATGGTTATCGATACACGAAAATAATAAATAATATATTTCCCTTATAGGTAAAGACTGTCACTTTATGGATAAAGCGGTTTCAAGAAGAGGGTTCGTTGGAACACCGCAGTAGATCTGGCAGAAGACGCCATATTGACTCAGACCAGCGTCAACTTATGGTGCAAGGTTATGAGGAAAATGGCTTTACACCAACAAGATATTACGCAGAGTTGTTTGATACATCTTTGCGGACGGTGTATCGTGCTCTTCATAGTGAAGGTCTGCATTATCGTCGACATGCTATTAAGCCATTGCTAACCGAAGCTAATAAAAGAGCACGATTGGAGTTCGCTTTGAAATACAGACATTTCGACTGGAGCAACGTTATCTTCAGTGATGAAAAGACTTTCAAGTCTAGCCAGCACGGGCGAGTTAGGTTGTGGCGTAGGAATAATACGCGTTATGATAGTGACCACGTTGTGCCTAACTCTGAATCCAGTCGTATAACAGTGAACATTTGGGGATGGATGACAGCTGCAGGACCAGGAGAACTTACTGTAATACCCAGTCGTGCAAACAGTGTTAACTACTTAGATGTGCTGAATGACGTCATGTTGCCCACTGTGCGGAATGTTTTTCCTGTAGAAGACATGCCAGTAATAACGTTCGTGCAGGACAATTGTCCTATACACCGTTCCATAATTGTGCAAGAGTGGTTTAGCCAGCAATCGGACATACGAATTATTCCTTGGCCTGCGAGATCGCCAGATTTAAACCCCATTGAAAATTTATGGGGCGTTATGGTTCAAAAGTGGGACAATAGGAACGAAAGGACTAAGGAAGCACTGAGTACTCACTGCATGGAGGTATGGGATTCTATACGGGGTCACAATTTATGTGAAAAATTAATAGACTCCATGGGTTCGCGGTTGCAAGCTGTAATCGATCAAAATGGCGGATACACGAAATATTAAAGAATATAAAGTGTTGACTATTGAATTGAGTAATAATGATTGAGTAAAAATGAAAAGACCGGGGTAGCTATAATTTATATGATAAATTACAGTAATCAAACTTGGTGTAAGTTGGATAAATTTATACATTACTTTATAACAACAAAATGTTATTGCACTAATGATTTTGATTTCTTATATAATATAAGAAATTAAAATAAAAACAATATAAATATAGATTCCTTTCCAACATAATAAATTATTTATTTATTATTATAAACAACTCGGTCCCAAAATGACAGCTATAACCCGGTCTTACAATTGTTATTGATTTTAGGTTTAGCTTCAATTTCTTCCTCCTTCTGGAACGAATACTTAAGCTATGAACCTTAGTCATAACATAATGCACAAATCAATCATTATAGTCAATACCACTAAACATAATTATGCAAAACGTAAAATTTTTATAATTTATGAGTAGGTAAAATATTTACAGAACTAAGGTTGCATATATAGTGAAAGTTATTATAACATAATGTAAATAAAACTAAATAATAGAAGAATAGCACAACACAGTTTTGATTTAGAATACTTATAATATCTATTATACAGTTTTACTTTGTTGGTCTTCTATTTTGTAATAGAGTTATTCAGTTATAAATTTTACTTGTATTTCTCCTTAACAAGTGAATTAAATCATTGTTAATTGGATGTAAAACTGCTAGGTTAGGTTATACATTCTATAAGAAAGAAAGACATAAATTGTATTCTTCTTTGAGAATTAAATGTCTTAAACTATAATCAATAAAATAGTTTCATTTCTTATCCTTTACGAGAATTAAACTTAGTAAATCTTAAGCTGTAAGAAAAATATATCTAAATCTTCTTACATAAATGTTTTTTACTAATAATACTAATACTTACCACCAATTATGAAAGTAATTTATATAATATATATTTATATAATGTTATATATAGTAGTATATGTATACTTGTATATTATCCCTATATTCATTTATACATCTTATACCTCATATTTTTTATATTATTTATAACAAAAAATAAAATAAAAACGTTTAAAAATACAAAAAATAGAATATAAATTATACAACGTTGATGTGACAGAGGGGCATTAAATTAAACTACGTATACTATACGTGTTTAGTATTAATTCGATACGGTATAAAAATAAAAATAATAATAAATGAGGTTTTTTTTTTTTCAAACAAACTAAATAGCTTACAATTCAGAGTAAAACGCAACCACCCTTTATACCATACTTTATACCCATTATCCTTGTTTGCATTGCCATCTTATAGCGAAAATGTACTTGTGACTTGCGTGAGAACGGCAACAACGCGTCGTATCGTAGGTTATACTCAGATTTATCGTTTTAAGGTGCATGACCTGTGCGTATAGACATAATCAGCTGTTAGGAAAGATACATCGTGTTCAAACGAGGCCAAAACTTAAAAAATCGTTTGTGACTAAACTACTGCTCCGATTTAATTGATTTTTGGTACAGAGCTTGAAAATAGTACCTAGTATAGGCAGTTTAAAGGAAAGCCCCTCTGTCGTATCAACTTTGTATATTATAATAATTAAATTTAAAAAAAGTCGACAGAGAGCTGGGTTGCGAACCGGTGCCCTGTTGAACGATCTATGTTATTCTGCCATGCTTATCCACCTGAGCTACTGATTATTTATTCTGGAACGTGAAAATAAGAGCTACTTTGTGAATGTAGGGATTTTTATTATTTATGATCGACGCCATCTGTAGTCGAATTAACCGATATACCAATTGGCTTATTTAGTTTGGTTTAGATGGCGCTGTATTAAGTACTCGGAAATAAGAAAATATAGTAATTTTTGTTTATTTGAATATAAATATATTATTATTACTTAGTAATTATTTTAGGTATTAAAAACCTTATTATCTGCCTCTGCATAATAAGGTTTATAAGCTTTGCAGTGTTATTTTCATGATTGAACAGCGCCATCTAGTCGTCTCATGAAAGTCATGATACGTAATGCAAAACCTCACAGTCAAAAGTCGACCATAGGCTCTCCATGCACTTTTGTCTTCAATAGTACTTTCATATTGTTATTAATTCATATCATTAGCAGTAATTAGAGTTTCGGATGTCATAGTTTTAATTTATCATTGGTTGTAATTTCAGTTATTAAATTTTGATTATTAATTAAATAATTTTGGGAAATACTTGTGCGTTATTTTTTTTTAAAACTGTCCTCACTTCTGGTTTCTAAGATCAGAAGTGGGATAGAACACGTGCTTAGTGCTGTTTGTGCCATCTGTTTTAAGTTAACTAAATATCCGTTAGTGTTTGAATTTGACCTAATTACTGCAAGTGTTGTTGTTTTAATCGTAAAGTGCAGACTTCTCAACCGAAAGTAAGTTTTTTTTCCTTATAAAGTGTCGAGAGCGTGTCTCGGTTCAGAGGACGTAAGAACTCGTTGGAGCGTCAATTTGCTAGTCTTAGTTCTTACGAGTCGCGCCGCGATAGTTTTAACTACACGCTACTTTTTATCACGCACTACCCTCAAAATAGATTGATAGACCATAGCGACAGATTTTCTAAGCATCGAGTGTATCGCGTAGACCTCGTGCAGTTCTCGTTCTTGTAGATCAGTGTTTTTCAAACTGTGGGTCGCGACCCCAGGGAGTCCCAAAGTTTTGCTTGGGGGTCACGGTCGCAAGCCAGTGTGATTTGAAACATATTCGACTTAGACGTTTAGGTTTAAAAATAAATCACATGAGTGCATTACGCCCGCTTGCTCACCGCATTGTTACGGTCCTAGGTGGTAGCCACAATCTTTTTTTTTTCTTTTTAATTGGTCACGTGTTCAAAAAGATAAAAATACACTGTTGTAGATAATGCGAATCCTCGCATGGCTATTGCCAGACTTACAGACAGACTCGTATGACTGTGCTCTTGATCTAATTCATACGAGATTAGAAGTTATTGAACGTAGTTACCGATTATCAATTACTGAACGTCCGTTGCATTCAAATACCGAAAGCCAGTTATTTTTTTCAAATACGATTGAACGAATGTTGTCGCACCTATTTTTGCGGCTGGCAATGGTGTCAAACGTGAATCGGAACGTCACCAGATGTTAGGAGGGCCGCGAGGACAGTTCCTTTAAAACACCTCTGAGCCCTCTGCTTGGCCCTTTTTCTTCGCCACGCATGATACTTCATTTGGTACAAGTGTAAGAGGTATTTAGTCAGAAATAATGTTGGTAAAACATTATTTCTTGATATTTAATTATTAGTTAAATATTCCAGTGCTATTAGATTGTTGTATTGACATTTGAATTTCTAGTCATTTAATTATTTTGTTAAATATGCCAGTGCTATTTGATTATAGATATTAAAAATAAGTTGGGGTACTTCTAATAAAAATATAAGTTCATTATTTGATAAATAAATTACATAGCAATTAAAAGGGCCTAATTATAGTTTACATAACATTGTAGCTACCTTCTGATTAAATAAACGCTTCTTATGATTTACTGACCGTTATTTTTCCTTATATCAGAAGTGTTATACGTACCTACTACGCTCACAAATATGCCGCGCAGCCGCAAACGAAAATCAAGAAGGGAGCCATCGACGAGTTCAAGTACGTCTACCTCCAATGGTAGCAACAATAGTGCAAATGACCGAAGGCGCAAAAAGCGACGCCGCCGCCGTAAGAATTCGCAAACCGTGAGTCAGAGTGTTGTATTATCATCAGTGATTCCCGAATTTGACCCGCTTGTAGACAGTGTAGATATGTGGATTAATGTTTGTTCTGTATCTAGCCCATGATTGGACGAATTTAATAGTAATTGGCTGTTTACGCTCGCTAACTCGGGCGTGATTGGTCGTGACCTACCCGCGATCTGTCATCGATCAGGACGAGATGCTTTTGTGCGGGCCAATCAACAAGGAGCCTGGCCCGCGCGCTAAAACATTCGATATTCGGTCGCCATTGTAATCCCAAGAACTATCTATCTCTTTACTCCGTGAGTGAAAATTGATAAAATAAGGACAAATTGTGCATTACCGTGTGGTGTCACTCGTGCCTAGCCCCAGGATCGACGGTCCACCCAAAAGACCGTTTAGATCATCCAGGAGGCCGCCGCAGCAGCATAAAGGTGAGTCGTACTCAGTCCTAAACACTGTTGAATTTGTTCCTTAATTGGGAGAACGGCGAACCCCGTTCGTACAGAACTACTTATACGTCAATCTACAACCAGCTAAAACTTACAGTCCACTCCTCTATCCCACATTCTGGTCCATTCGAGCAGGATTTCTTAATTTTTAGTTTCGCTAAAACCACGCTTCCAAAATGGCGGAAGTTTTAGAAACGAAAAGGAAAAGCTTAATAGTTAAAAAGGAATATTTATTTACGAAGATACAAAAGCTTTATGACTATTCCAAAAAGTTGGGAACAGAACCAGATAAATTGCAATTGTTTAAGATATTATTGTCGGAAATGGAAAGTGTTCGTGCGAAGTTTGAATCCGCCATATTTGGTTTGTACGAAATAGAAGTACAAATAAAACCTACTGCAAAAATGTCGTTAAGTGAGCTCGAAACATTTGACGAAATGTATAATACATGTCAGTTAATCGCTAGTAAATATTCATAATCAGAATCCGATTTCTATCCTGCGTTAGGAAAAAATGAGTTAGTAGTACCTACACCTGCGTTACCAAAGTTAACTTTATTTCAATTTGACGGTGAAGTTGAAAATTGGATAACTTTTTGTGACACATTCTCATCATTAGTTCATAATAGAAATTTCTCAGATATCGATAAATTTCATTATTTACTTTCATGCGTTAAAGGTTCTGCATTAAATATCGTAAAAAAACCTACCAATTACGGCCGCAAATTATACATTAGTTTGGCAAAGTTTAGTTGATAAATATCACGACCACAGAACACTAGCATGTAGGTATTTCGATAAAATGTTGAATTTTTCACCGTTAACAAAGGATACTACGTCGAACTTAACTTCATTTATAGAAACCTTTGATTATTCACTTAAAGCGATTCAAGCATTAAACATTGAGAACTTAGACGATTTCTTATTGTGTCATTTGGCATTACAACGACTCGACCCTCATACACGAAAATTATTCGAAGAATACCGGGATCAGAAATTGATACCTACGTTTGCGGAACTAATAGCTTTTGTAAACAAACAAATTAAAGTTCTCGAACACACTTTTAAGGACAACTCTTCGAATAACACGTCGAAATCTAGTAATACACAAAATAAAAACCAAATTAAATCTTCGTCTAAGTCGGTTCTTAATACGGCGCGAGCTCCGCACGAAAATAACAACCGTAATAAAAATAACTTAAATTTGACTTGTGTGATTTGTAAACAAAATCATATGATTTATCGATGTGATCAATTTCGTAAATTGTCTGTCGATGAAAGAATGAACCGTGTTCATTCATTAAAACTTTGCCTTAATTGTCTTAAATCTGATCATCAGTCCAGTGCTTGTAAGAGTACAATGAATTGCGGGGTCTGTGCATTACCGCACCATTATTTATTGCATAAAGATAACTTTAATACTGAAAGCGCGGGAATATCGTCCGTGGCGAGCTCCCTGACGGCGGCGCAGCCGTCTCTTTCACACGCGCAGCAAGCGCTAGTGTCGTCTCACTTCGTAAGCGAAACAACACAAACACCAGTAAAGCAAGCATTAATAAGCAATAACTGCGTATACGGAGTAGTGTTAGGTACTACACTTACGCATGTTATGGACGGTGTCGGTCAATATCAAGACTGCCGTGCAGTCATCGATTCCGGCGCTCAAAGTTCTTTTATAACTACTGAGTGTGCTCAGAGATTAGGATTAAAACGTAAAAAATGTCCGTTTACCATTCATGGTATAGGTGGGGGCATAGTTAAAAATCAAGGCATGGTTACTTGTACACTAAAACCAAGGCATGCCATCGGTCCAACATTTCGTGTTAATTTAGTAGTTATTTCAAAAGTTTCCGCTGATATGCCTAATATCTCTTTCACAGACAATGTCATTAACGAGTATGACACTTATATGTTAGCGGATCCACTGTTTTTCAAGCGTTCTCGCCTAGATATTTTGTTAGGTAACGACATAGTACCAGATATCATTAGCGATAAACCATTAGTAATTAAGAATGGTATTCCGAGTGTTATTAAAACAGTTTTTGGATATGTTATTAGCGGAAAATTGTATCCACATAATAATAATAGTTCGCAAAATCTTAATTTATCGGTTTCATATGACGAAGAACAGTCGATTGGAAAATCTTTACGCAGTTTTTGGGAAATTGAGGAAGTGCCGTGCACACCTTCAATAAATCCAATGGATCAGTTAGCCGAGGAGATATTCTCTAATGAACATACTCGAGAATCGAACGGGCAATACGTGGTGCCGCTGCCTTTTGCGCCCGAACGCTCGCCGCTAGGTGCAACGCGTGCTGCAGCTGAGCGCAGGTTATTGTACACGGAACGTAAACTCGCGCGCACTACTGATCTAGAAAAGAAGTATAAGGAATTCATGCGTGAATATGAAGAACTTGGTCATATGGAACTTTATCAGGGTGATACGCCTAGCAAATACATTATTCCACATCACAGTATTTTGCGACCTACTAGTACCTCCACTCCTCTACGTGTAGTGTTCGACGCATCGGCGAAGAGTAGCAATAACGTGTCTTTAAATGATATTCTGTTAGTCGGGCCTAAACTGTATCCAGATATTGCAGCAATAATTTTGAAATTTCGGCTATTTGAATATTGTCTAGTAAGTGATGTTTGTAAAATGTATCGGGCTATCTCCTTAAGAAAAGAAGATCGCTTATATCGACATATTTTATATCGAGAATCGCCTAACGATCCAATTAAATTATACGAATTAAAAACCGTAACGTACGGACATAGTTGTTCACCGTTCTTAGCAATTCGGACGCTAGTACAATTAGCTAACGATGAAGGAAAACGTTTTTCATTCGCTGCTCAGGTCCTCCGTGAGGGAGTTTACATGGACGATATTCTATATTCATGTAATACTTTTGAGCAAGCTTGCTTAGTACAGGATCAATTAATTGGTATTTTTGAAAGTGCCAATTTTGCCTTGTGAGGAGTTACTGCGACGCGTCCCCTTCGAAAATAGGGAAAATTCCGTAACATTCGTTAAAGATGAAAACGATAGTACCATTAAAGTTTTAGGTCTTAAATGGATTCCAAATTCCGATAGTTTCATTTTTTCGGTTAATTTAAAAGACAACGAGCCAACCAAACGATCAGTGCTAAAATTGCTAGCATCTATTTACGATCCCGTGGGCTTTATAGCACCATGCACTTTTGTGGCGAAGCAGATCATGCAGGAGCTATGGAAGCTAGGCATTGGCTGGGACGAAAGGTTGCCAGATAATATAAATAAGTCTTGGCAAAATTTTATTTTGGAACTGCCTCTGTTAAAGCAGTTACATATTGAGCGTCACATGCTCTTGCCAAGGGAGACGGAATGCGATTTGGTTGGATTTTGTGATGCGTCGTTGCGTGGCTATGCAGCATGCGTGTATGTTATCAGTCGCGATAAAAAGGGTAAGGTAAAGGTTCGTCTAGTTACCGCGAAATCTAAAGTTGCGCCGATAAAACCCGTCACGATTCCTCGGTTGGAATTGATGGGTGCAGTTTTGTTGAGCAAACTAATAAAGTTCGTAGTCGACACATTTACCCGCGTTAAAATCAACAAAATTACAGCAGCTTCAGACTCGACAGTCGTACTGTCGTGGCTTCAAACGGAACCTTATAAACTGAAAACTTTTGTTAGTCATCGCGTCACGAAAATTCTTGAGGTGTTACCCCCTCACTTTTGGCGGCATGTGTGTAGCGAACATAATTTAGCCGATATTTGCTCGCGCGGAGCGTCTCCGGCACAACTTGTTAGTTGTAATCAACGTTGGTTACAGGGCACAGATTGGATGTATGAAAATTATATCGATTGGCCACTAACGGTGTTTGTGAATGCGAGTAATAATAAATTACCGGAATTGAAACTGTCTGTTAATTTCTTGACCGAAAATAAAATTAATGATAATTTTAAGGAATCTAAGATAGAATTTTGTGAAAGAATCTTTCGACAATTTTCATCATTTTCAAAATTGCAAAGATCGTTCGCTTGGATTTTACGATTTAGACGAAAGGGGAATGAGAGTAACACTGCTTACAAATCGGGAGTATTATCAACTTTAGAATTAAATAAAGCTAATGATGTGTTGATAAAATTAGTTCAAACCGCCTATTTTGAAGCGGAATTAAAATTGATTAAAGATAAGAAACATGTTTCCTGATTACGAAAATTATCTCCATTTATTGATTCCGACGACTTCCTCAGGGTAGGGGGTCGCATCGGTCATTCAGAACTGCCGTATAATTCTAAACATCCGCGTCTACTTCCGAAATGTAGTTTGTTTACTAAACTATTAATCAATTATTTACATAAAAAATATTTACATGTAGGTCCGCGAACATTACAAAGTATTATCAATGAGAATTTTTGGATATTGTCCGCTCGTAGCGTCATTAGATCTGTTTTATCTAAGTGTAAAACTTGTTTTAAATGTAAACCGTCTTTATTGCAACCCCAAATGGCACCCTTGCCACCAACTCGGTTGATACCTAATAAGGTATTTTTTAACGTCGGAGTTGACCTCGGAGGTCCTTTTTTCATTAAAGAAAGTTTACGTCGTAATGCTAAAGTGACAAAGGCGTATTTAGCACTGTTTGTTTGCTTTTCAACAAAAGCAGTACATCTGGAGGTGTTATCTTCTCTCTCCACAGACTGTTTCCTGGCGTGCTTAGACAGATTCGTGTCTCGTAGAGGTTTATGCGCTGTTCTATATTCGGATTGCGGTACTAATTTTGTTGGTGCAAGTAAGCATCTTTCGGAAATCCAAAGGTTTTTGCGTGAAAGTCAAAATGACATTTCGGATGGCTGTTCTAAAAGGCAGGTTAACTGGAAATTCAATGTTCCCAGTGCTCCACATATGGGTGGTCTCTGGGAAGCAGGCATAAAGTCGGCAAAATATCACTTAGTACGAAGTGCGGGTGAAAAGTCCTTAACGTTTGAGGAACTCTCCACGATATTTTGCAAGGCAGAAGCCATTTTAAATTCGCGTCCCCTCTGTCCACTACCTACTAGTGATAATCCTAACGAATTTAATGTTTTAACCGCCGGACACTTTCTCATTGGTCGAAGCTTGATCTCTATACCCGAGTATAACGTGCAAGAGGTAAACATCAATAGATTGTCACGTTGGCAGTACATCCAGAGATGTTCCCAACTTTTCTGGAAACGTTGGAGTCACGAATATTTAAACACTCTTCAGCAGAAAGCTAAGTGGTTTACGTCTTGCTCGAACCCAAAGGTTGGAGATTTGGTGATAATAAAAACGGATAATGCTCCCTCCTGTAATTGGCCTCTCGGCAAAATAGAAAAATTACATCCAGGCCCCGACGGTATAGTTCGGTGTGTGACTCTGCGCACCGAAAAAAGTGTCTTACAAAGACCAACCAATAAACTCAGCCTGTTACCTTATACAAACTAGATTCAGACAAAACGTTTTTGTTAGATATAGGTACCTAGTTTAGTGTTTAATTTAGGGTTCTCTTTAACGAGATAGGTAATAGGTTAATCTTAGTTTTATAGAAACCATAACTATGGTTTCGGTAGGGGGTATGTTCTGTATCTAGCCCATGATTGGACGAATTTAATAGTAATTGGCTGTTTACGCTCGCTAACTCGGGCGTGATTGGTCGTGACCTACCCGCGATCTGTCATCGATCAGGACGAGATGCTTTTGTGCGGGCCAATCAACAAGGAGCCTGGCCCGCGCGCTAAAACATTCGATATTCGGTCGCCATTGTAATCCCAAGAACTATCTAACTCTTTACTCCGTGAGTGAAAATTGATAAAATAAGGACAAATTGTGCATTACCGTGTGGTGTCACTCGTGCCTAGCCCCAGGATCGACGGTCCACCCAAAAGACCGTTTAGATCATCCAGGAGGCCGCCGCAGCAGCATAAAGGTGAGTCGTACTCAGTCCTAAACACTGTTGAATTTGTTCCTTAATTGGGAGAACGGCGAACCCCGTTCGTACAGAACTACTTATACGTCAATCTACAACCAGCTAAAACTTACAGTCCACTCCTCTATCCCACAATGTTGTTGAGGCGAATTCACGTGCGTTTGGATGGTCCGATAATATGATTAAGTATCAGGCGCTTCAAAAATTACGTAATACCGCAAAAACTTGGTTAGACGCTTTGCAAAAGAATGAAACCAGGTGGACCACGTGGAAGTGGAAACAATGGCGCGAAACATTGTCAGATACGTTTCAAGTAAGAAGTGATATGTTCAGATCTCTTAAAGAATTAATTGATACAAAACCGTTAGCAAATCAGTCTTTGTACGATTTCTTTTTTAAACAAAAGTCTAAAATAGATCGCTTGCAGCTAAGTTTTCGAGAACGAGATATAATATCCATTATAGTAGGTTCAATAGGTGACAAGAACATTACTATAGCTGCCGAAGCAGGCAATTTTAGGTACTGTGATGATTTAGCATCCTTTCTACACGGCAAAATCCATTTGCCCGCGGTTAATGAAGTTCCCTCTAGATACGCGTTGCCACCAAAACATTCTTCTCGACCGTTACAATCCGGGCACCAGAATGCATCAAGTAAATCTGACTCCAAGTTTGAACCTTCTGTGAAAAATAATAGTGTACCAAATTATACCTGTTACAGATGTGGAGAGGCCGGCCACAGAAGAATTAATTGTACTATCACAGATGATGTGAGGTGTACCTTTTGCAAAAGGGTAGGGCATTTAGAGGTAGCCTGCCTCTCCAAGTCAAAGCTTAAGGTCGAGAAAAATGTTGAAGTGAAAATGATTTCTGATCCAAAATTAAAACAAAAGTTTTATAAATCGGTTTTAATAAACAATGAGGAATGTAATGCATTTTTTGATATGGGTAGTGACTGCTCTTTAATTACGTCTGCGTTAGTAAACCAATTTAAATTGCAACCTTTTCTTTTGAATAAACCTATTAACTTAGTGGGATTTACTAATGATTTATCTGCTACAGTAACCAAGGCTGTCTCAGTTAAGTTTAAAGTCGATTCTGTGGAATTAATTATAACGTTGTACATTATTTTTATTTTATTTTTATTTTTTATTTTATTAATTTTAGGAAAGCTTACAGCTAATACATTTCAATATCTTGTAATAGTATGTAGAAGATGGCCAATTACAAGCTTCCACTGATAAATAATGTGAACTATATAAACAAATACACGAAAACAGCGACGCATGAATTACACAAATAATGCTGCATATACATCACATGCTCAAAAAAAAAATAAAAAACATTAATAATAATTTAAAATTAAAAAAAAAAAATATACTAAGTAATATGTGAAATTTTGATGAACAATAAAGAATTAAGAATACAAAGAAATTGTTACACCTCGAAAAAGCAATTACTCAACCTTTTCTTCATTTCTTTAATACTACTAGTGAATAGGTCTAGGTCGACATCCTGACACACCATATTGAATGTACGACAAGCTCTAATGATGAACGAGTTCTGTCTGTAGTTGGAACTAACTTGAGGCACATGGAGAAGACGTGGCTTGCGAAGAAAAACACTTGGCACACGTAATCCGATCTTGCCCACCAGCTCAGGGACATCAGTAGATCCGTTCGCAATACCAAACAAAAAAGCAAGATCTGCAATTTTCCTTCGCTCGTGTAGCGGCAGAATATGAAATTTTTTACACCGACTTTCATAGTTCGGTAGATAGGTATTAAAGCGATATTGAGTGTACCTCAAAAATCGCTTTTGTATACTTTCAAGCCGATTAATGTATACTTTATAATTGGGATTCCAAATTTGAGAACCATATTCAAGGTGGCTACGGACAAACGCACAATAAAGGATTTTCATTGTCTTAACATTTTTAAAATCTGAAGAGACCCTAAAAATAAAACCCAAGGCTTTAGAAGCCTTGTTAAATATGTTATTTATATGTGCATCAAACAAAAGCTTAGAGTCAAAAATAACTTCAAGATCCCTGATGACACTGACTCTCGCTATAAAGGTGTTCGATAGCTTATAATCAAATTTTATAGGATTTGGCTTACGTGTAAATGTACATATAAAGCATTTGGAAACATTTAAATCTAACCTATTTTTAATGCAGTACTCGTGGAACCGGTCCAGATCATCCTGTAATAGGCGTGCGTCCTCAACAGTTGAGATTTGACCCAAAATCTTCATATCATCTGCATACAATAGGACTTTAGAATGAAGGAAACAAGAGGCAATGTCATTAATAAAAATATTAAATAACAGAGGTCCTAACAAGGATCCCTGGGGAACCCCTGATGGAATGTACATCGCTCTCGAAGTATAACCATTGAGAACCACCGTCTGGCTCCTATTCTCAACGTATGACGAGAACCATCTAAACAAATTGCCCCTCACACCAACCAACAAGAGTTTGCGCATAAGAAGCGCATGATCAATTCGATCAAAACACTTGCTGTAGTCCGTGTATATAACGTCGACCTGAGACGGTCTGGACATGTGCTCCGTAAGATAGTCACTACATATCACAAGATTGGATGTGGTCGAGCGACCTTTTAAAAACCCATGCTGATTTTCACAGAAACTTAATTTTAGTGAAGCAGAAAGTTGTCTGTGTACAATTTTCTCCATAATTTTAGCGAACACACAAAGTTTAGAAATCGGTCTATAGTTGTCTATACTGTCCTTAGCACCTTTTTTATGAATCGGCGTTATATACGCTGACTTCCAGATAAGAGGCACTACACCTAATTCAAATGACCGTTTAAATAAAATTGTTAACGGACCTGATAGACACTTGGCACATTTAGATATAAAAATTGGCGAAATGTTATCAGGACCCGCGGTTTTATTTAGGTCCACTTGTTTTAGCAACCGAAATACTTCCTCCTCCCTTACATCAATAGAGCTTATGTCCGATACGCAACCAGCAGTCTGACTTCCAGGTTCATCCATTACCACAGTGTTCAAATCGTCGTCGCTTCGTTCCTGGAAATTAGAATAGAAATAGTCGCCGAACATATTACAAATTTCCTCCCCATTACTAGATGAACTTTGACCAAAGTTGAGGACAGACGGGTAACAATTGGTTTGTTGTTTTGATTTAACATATCGCCAGAAAGCCCTTGGATTTTTAGAAATGGATAATTCAATATTTGCAATGTAATTATCAAACATTTCCTTCTCCAGATCATTAGCCCGCTGACGTAAAGTTATGAAAGATTGATGATCAGAAAGATTTCCATACTTTTTAAATTTTGAGTGAAATTTAGCCTTTTCCCTAAGTATTTTAATAAGAGAGCTTTTATACCAAGGAGGATACTTGCCCCGCGGTGCAATAATTTTAGTAGGTATATACCTAATGTGAAGCAAGTTAATGGTATCGTAAAAGAAATTGACAGCCTCTTCAAGAGTCCTACAGTTTAGCTCTAATGACCAGTCCCTTGCCAACATTTCCTCAATTATGGTATCATAATTCGCAAGAGCATACAAGAACTTGACCCTCGGCCGAGAATGCAGCTGATGCAGTTGAACGAAGTCAGCAGTAATAGAGAGTGCCTTATGGTATAAGTCCTCTTTCACTAAAGGATCCAGGCAGCAAGTGACAGCAACTTCGTCGTTCGATAGTACGAGGTCCAGAATCCTGTCATCCACATTACGATGAGAATTGTACTGTAACAAATTGCAAGCGGTAACAGTATCACAAAAGGTGGTCTGGATTGGTCCGCGCAAGTTACTAGGGCACAGATAGTCACCGTCCGTCGCCGTGTTCCAGTCAATATTTGACTGATTAAAATCACCAAGAATCAAGAACTTATCTGCTGGATGTTTAAGAACAATGTCAGCTAAATTACTAATGAAGTTATGTAGTTGTCCCATCAAAGAGTTGCCAGACTGCTGATCACATATATAAGCCACACAGACATGCATTTTATAGGTGACTTTAGGTTTCGATTGGTGTAAAGTTAAGGTGACCCAAAGATCCTCTGCGGACGAGCACCATTCGTTGCGGACGTTGGCAATAAGTTCTCGACGTACAGCAATTAAGACCCCCCCTCCCATCGTTTGGTTAGTGTGAGAGTAATTTCGATCACGTCTCCATACATAATATCTGTCATCAAATAGTTCACTATCAGATATTCCATCAATAAGCCAAGTTTCTGTGAGACAAATGACATCAAACGAATTAATACAAACATTCCTATAAAAAACTGATGTTTTTGTCCGCAGCCCCCGAACGTTTTGGTAGAAGATACTAATAGGCGCCATAATAAGTCAAATGTAACACAAGAACAATAATCGCAATATTAAAAAGCACGGTCATATTATTTCCCAAGTAGAAACCATAGTATATAAAAGTCGGCGCAAACAACAAGTGTAGTTGGTGTAGGCAAAATAACGTGGTAGCTGCATTAATAAATAACAAGTTTAATTGGTGTCGGCAAAATGAGGCGGTAGCTGTATCAAAAAATAACAAATTTAATTGGTGTCGGCAGAATAAGGCGGTAGCTGTATTAAATAACAAGCGTAGTTGTTGTAGGTAATATAAGACGGTAGTCGTATCAAATAGAGCAGATTTGTCAGAACATGTGTAACAACTTGCGTTCAAGGTTGAGAAATATTGAGTCTTGTAAGTGTAATAAATATTTAAAAAATGATTCAAGTGCAAGCAGATCCCGCTCTCACTAGCACATGCGTAAAGTTTAAAATGGCAATAACCAAAGCTTAATGATAATGAGTCAAATGAGACACGGAGCGATAAGAGAACTAAAGACAGGCGAGAATGGAATGTGTGCAAAAAAAAAATATAAGCGTTTCTCAAACTTAAACATAACGATTCGTCGATCAACAATAGTGTGTCAGCAGGTCGTCCAGCGATGTTGCCTAAAAAAACCTTTTCAAATCATGTTCCGTCCGGATGTGGTGCTTCGGTGACTGATGATTTTTGCGGATAAGAATTTTGCAGCCTGTTACCCAAACATACTCAAATCCTTTTTCCTTTGCCAAAATCTTGGTTTTGTTTAATAAGGCTTTGTTATCCAGTGTCAGGTGGTCGTTGACGTAAATTTTATGGTCACCTCGGAGTCCCAAATCGACCGCGCTCAAGGTCTTATGTTTTCTAGCCGCAGCAATAAAATCATTTTTCAGATAACAATTGTGTACTGAACAAATTATTGTTTTGTTATGGCTGTGATTTCGCATGGGAATCCTTGCTATATAATTTATCCGTTCCTTAGGGATAGGACAATTGATTATATTCCCTATTTTAGCGATGACGTCAAACAAGTTCTCAGAGTTCGATTCGGGTACACCCTTGATCTCGATGTTATTCATCCTGGATCTTTGCTCGTTGTTTCGACACTGGAGTTCTAAACTCCTACAGCGCTCCTGCAAAATGGCAATATCTTCTTTGGTCTTCTTTAAACTATCTATTTCTTGTTCCAATCCCGAAACTTTACCTGCCAGATCCCTTACTGAGCCATGTACAAACTCAAGAGACTCCTTCATGGCCGCAATGGAATCAGTGACATTAGAAAATTCAACTCTCATGGATTTCAGTTCAGCCAACTCCTTGTTGATTAGCTTTAAGTCCTCCATCAACACCGGCAGTGACTCCATCTGCACCGTAAGTCTCTTCAACTCGGATAGTACACTTTCCATATCCGTCGCTGTAGTTGATGCAGACCCGACCCGGGGACTCATGGCAAGGGCTTTGCAGGAATTACACCTCCATGATAATTTCCGATCGCCGAGTTTTCTCCAACCAGTTTCCGTGATACCAGCGCATGGAAAATCAAATTGACCCTGACAAGCAGTACATTTGACCCCGTCGTTCGCCTGATTGTCACACCTCTTGCACTTGAACATTGTATTATATTTATAAGCAATTCCGAGTGTTAATGAAAAAACTTTGAGAAGCTTTGTCGAACGATAAGTACATACGGAGCGTCGAGCGTATGCGTGCGCACGGTTCTCTGTCTACCGTCAACTGTTAACCGTTATTGATGCTCTGTATGGCTGTGACATTTTGATAGGGAGGAATTTTACTGAAGACAAAAAAATAATGTATGTTCGTGTTGGAGAAACTTTAACTTTTCAATCGGCTCGATCATTGAATGTGTGCAGTATTAAGGTTACTAATAACGTACCACCTGAATACCAATTGGCATTAGATAACATATTATCAAAATACCCTCAATCTTTTGCTCAAGATTTATCTAGTTTAGGAAAAACCTCTTGTGTTGAAATGGAGATACAATTAACATCTGATAAACCTATTTACCAACGGCCGTATAGGATGGCAGAGTCAGAAAGAGCTATCATGCGTGAATTGGTAGATGACCTTTTAAAAAATAGAATTATTCAAAACAGTAGTTCTGCGTATGCTAGCCCAGCTCTTTTAGTTGACAAAGCATCTGGGGCTAAAAGGCTATGCGTAGACTACAGGCAGCTAAATAAAATCACTGTTAAGGAGAAATACCCAATGCCCATGATAGAGGACCTCATTGACAGATTACAGGGGTGTAAATTCTATACTTCACTGGATCTTAAAAGTGGTTATCACCAAATAAGCATTAAATCTGAGGATGTGCACAAAACTGCGTTCATAACAAGTGATGGCCATTTTGAATTTTTGAGAATGCCTTTTGGAGTATGTAATGGGCCAGCGGTTTTTCAAAGACTAATGAATACAGTTTTGGGCAATCTTCGTTTTGGAAGTGTAATTTGTTACATGGATGATATTCTCATCGCTACGAAAACCATAGAAGAGAATCTGGAATGCTTAGAAAAGGTTTTAGATATTTTTGTCGAAAATGGGTTGACTATCAATTTAGACAAATGTGTCTTTTTCAAAGACAAAATTACATTTTTAGGCTATGATATTGCCGAAAAAGGCATCAGTCCGAGCTCCCGAAAGCTAGAAGCTATTTCAAACTATCCAATCCCAAAGTCAGTTCATCAAGTAAGACAATTTTTAGGATTAATTAATTATTTTAGGAAATTCATTAAGAATTGTGCACTTCTCTGTAAACCATTGACTACTTTATTGAAAAAGGGTGCAAACTGGCAATGGGGCCCCCAACAAGATCAGGCTGTAGCACGGCTGAAAGATGTATTGATTGAAAATGCAGTACTCAGCGTTTTTGACCCTAAATTAACCATAAATTTATATACAGATGCCAGTCGGGATGGCATAGGATGTATCTTGACACAGCTAACTAAAAACGGCGAAAAACCCGTGTATTTTTATAGTCGTCAGACAAGTGATGATGAAAAGAAATATCATTCCTTCGAATTGGAGCTGTTAGCAATTATCACTGCTTTACAAAAATTTAGACATTATTTATTAGGGACGAGCTTTAAAATTACAACCGATTGCAATGCCGTACGACACGCATTGAGTAAGAAAGAGATAATTCCACGAATAAGTAGATGGGTATTGTATACACAGGATTTTACGTTTGAGGTAGTTCACAGGGCCGGGTCGCAGATGCAACACGTTGACGCATTAAGTAGGAACCCTATCGTTACTTTCAACAATGTATCTAATGAGGCAAGAAGTGTAAACACAATTACTGAAGGCGATTGGTTGCTAGCGGTTCAGTTGCAAGACCCTAATATATGTAGTATTAGAGATATATTACAGTCGAGGCCGAGACGAATAAACATTTATTTAATGTATATGAATTATTAGGAAACAAAGTTTACCGTAGAACTGATTTTGGAAGGCGTTGGTTAGTACCAAAGAAATGTATATGGTATGTAATTCGTGCTAACCATGATGATGTAGGGCATTTCGCAGTTGATAAAACTATTGAAAGGATTAAGTCGAAATATTGGTTCCCTCGTTTAAAGAAAACCGTTTCAAAATATATAAAAAACTGCTTGAACTGTATCTACTACAAAAACATTCACGGTAAAAAACCAGGAAAGTTATACCCTATTCCAAAATTTGCTAGGCCATTCCATACACTTCACGTCGATCACCTTGGTCCATTTGTTAAAACTACACAGCAAAACAGTTGCCTGTTAGTTATAGTTGACTCTTTTACCAAATTCGTTTTTATTTCGGCTGTAAAAAACACAAAAAGCAAACTTGTCACAAATGAGTTAAATAAAATATTTAAAGTATTCGGAAATCCAAAACGTCTAGTTTGTGATGCGGGTAGTGCTTTCACATCCAAATTATTCACGACTTATTGTAATAATAAAAATATTAGGCTTCATATCATTGCAACTGCTGTTCCGCGCTCAAATGGCCAAGTGGAGCGCTATAATCAAACAATTTTAGAAGCATTACGTAGTATGAGTGCTGATACTGATAACAATAAGTGGGATCAGCACATAACTAGCATACAACAAGGCATTAATAGCACAATTAATAAAACCACATCTGCCGTGCCAAGTGAGGTATTTTTTGGGTTCAGAATTCGAATGAATAATGACGCGATCACTGATGATAATAATGAGCATTATATTGACGTCACTGCGTTGAGGAATAAGGTCGACGCAAACATAAATAGTAATGCAGAACGACAAAAAGCATCCTTCGACTCTAAAAGAAAAGAGGCCCCTATTTACAAGCTTGGAGATTTAGTGGTACTCAAAATTCCGAGTCACACAAATGATGGTCAAAGCACTAAGCTATTGCCCCTATACAAGGGGCCCTTTCAAGTGACTAACATCTTGGGGCACGATAGATATCAAGTGGCGGACATGAGGGGAGCTGAAAGATCTTCCAAAAAGTACGATGGTATTGCCTGCGTGGAGAATATGAAGCCCTGGATCCGCGTTACTGAAGTACCGGATGTTGTCAAAGATTCATAGGTACATAAAAGTGGCATTAAGGTAATTTTTAAAATAATAATAGCGTACAGTTTTTGCTTTTCAAACTTCTTAAACATTTGATTTTTTAGATTATTTTTAAACTGACATTTCTGCCTTTATCTTTTATGTGGTCCAATGCATTCGCTTGTTACACGCAGCTGCATAAGGGGAATCGCCAATTCAGCACCCAATACTTTTATTATAGAAACATACGCTGCAATCAATCGAACGATGTCAAACGGCGAGCTGAGATAGCACTTTGTGACGCACGGACCTAGATTTGCCAATTATTGTAACTCCGTAAATTTGGATTCCATATTCATACTTCGAATAGGCACCTAGGCTAATTTAAGATATAATTAATGTAATTCTTTTATTTTAAAATAAATTAAGTAAAGTCATTTTTGGTTTTTTTAAATCCTCCGCTTGCAGCTAACGTAATTGGCGCAGTCGGTAGGATATTCGCGGGCCGGTTTGCGAGATTAGGGATCTCTAATATCGATATCTGCGTACGCGAATCGCCTGGGTGGCTATTGAGCCCCGCCGCCGAATATCCGAATCTACGTTCCAGCTGCAGTTCCGGAAGGAGAATCCAGACTTCGATTCACGAGAGAACCAGAGATGAAAAATTTGTAAGTACACTTGAATTGTTCCTGTGTTGCTTCCTTTTTAGTCCTAGTACCACCCAAGTGCCAAGATTTTCCACCCGAAGAACTCCAATTCCCAGGAGCCCGCATCTCGTACGGCTCGCTGGAGTGCTATAGATAACAGTAGGGATTTAAATAGTGATAGTGAAAATAGCATAAATTGTAGTATACATAGCATAGATATGGCCCATGACCCGGATACAATTTTCAAGACCCTTCGTATGGTCCCGGAGTTCGACGGGAACCCAAATGTTTTGACTAGGTTTATTAAAATATGCGATCAAATAGTAGCTCAATATATTAGTAATGCCCCAGGTAGCGAGCTAAATAACTTATGCCTATTAAATGGCATCTTAAATAAAATAAAAGGCTCTGCTGCTTGTACCATCAACTCCAACGGCATACCTGACAGTTGGCTAGGGATTAGAACAGCCTTAATCAATAACTTTTCGGATCAACGGGATGAAACAGCTTTGTATAGAGACCTTTCTTTAGCTACGCAGGGAAATAAGACACCTCAGGAATTCTATGAGGAATGCCAAACCTTGTTTAGTACGATGATGACGTATGTAACATTACATGAGCAAATTCCTACTACAGTAGAAGCAAAACGTACACTGTACAAAAAAGTTACTATGCAGGCTTTTGTAAAAGGATTAAAGGAACCATTGGGATCCCGCATAAGATGCATGCGTCCTGATACTATTGAAAAGGCCCTTGAATATGTACAGGAAGAACTTAACGTTATGTATTTACAGGAACGTAGTGAGGTTTCAAAATCCACTACACAAAAAAATTCTAGCCCTATAACACCCCACGCAAATACCAACCCGGGTCCTCAACGTAGTAATAATTTTGCAGTACCAAGTCTCAACTGGCCCAATCCCATAGCAATTAGGCCCAGCCAACTACCACCACCACAACCATTTAGGTTCAACCCTCACTTCGTTAATCAGCAGCCCCAAAACCGCATGCCTAATCGGACACAGCAAATATTCCGTGCGGTACCTCAAAATTATAACGCTCAAAGTAACATGTTCCGTTTGCCACCAAGAAACATTCCGGCGCAAAATCATATTCAAGGCCCTAAACCTATGAGTGGGGTACAGCATTTTACACCTAGACCCATGTTATCCGGTCATAATTGGCAGAACTCAGGCAATCCAGCACCAACTAATTATTTTAAAAATCGTGAAATGAACATGAATGAGTGCGCGTCATACGACGACTCATATTACCCGACGGAGTACTATTACGACCCGACCTGTTTTAATTACGAGAACATTTATTACGATTACAGCCCGTTCGCCATAGTAGAGTGCAACCATGATCCGACCTTAAGCGATATAAGTGCTCAAGGGAAGATTACAGATTCAACTGATCCTCAGGCAGGTCCAAGTCAAATAAGTCAGGATTTTCAGGAGGCACAGAAATCAAAAAAGCAAAAATAGAGTTGAATCTCCAAACTCAGCGTCAGTTGCCGTACATATTAATATCAGAACCACCCTTGAAACTACTAATTGACACCGGCGCGAATCAGTCTTTTATAAGTCCAGAAGCTGTAGAGAAACATTTTTCGAATTTTCCCTTAAATTACGACCCATTTGAAGTTACCAATGTACACGCGGTCAGTAGAAATAATCATTCTATAAGTTTACCTTGCTTCGCGGAATTTAACGATCCAGAGTTTATCAAATTGTTTGTATATCGTTTTCATGAATATTTCGATGGTTTAATTGGTTTAGATCTGCTAACTAAATGGGAGTCCAAGATAGACTTAAAAGATCAGAGATTAATAACGCGCACATCATCAAACCCAATCCGTTTGTATAATTCCTGCAATGTTAACTTGTATGAGGACATAATACCTGCTCAATCTTCGAAGTTAGTCAGAGTACCGATCGACACTCCAAACGGTGCAGCATTAGTTAGTGAACAGACTATATGCAATTGCACCGTACGCGAATGCCTTACCATTGTAGACAATAATCGCGGCTACTTAGAGATAGAGAATACGAGCCCGAATGATATTATAATATCACTTGACCGACCAGTGCATGCAAGCTTATTTAATATCGAGTGCACGCGTACCGAACATTGTACCAAGCGAGTTCAAGAAGTGACAACGCGATTACGAAAAGATCATTTAAACGAGGAGGAGAAAGTCAACCTTTTAGCGCTTTGCTCAAAATATGCTGACGTGTTTTACATCGAAGGCGAAGCGTTAACCTTTACCAACCAAATAAAACATCGCATTAAGACTACAGATGAGGTCCCGGTTTACACAAAAAGTTACAGATACCCATTCATACATCGTCAGGAGGTTAGGGAACAGATTTCAAAAATGTTAGATCAGGGAATAATAAAGCCTTCAGATTCAGCATGGAGCTCACCCATTTGGGTAGTACCTAAGAAAATGGACGCCTCGGGCAAGCAAAAATGGCGTTTAGTAGTTGACTTTAGAAAGCTCAATGAAAAAACTATCAACGACAAATACCCTATCCCGAACATTAGCGATGTTCTTGACAAACTGGGTAGGTGCCAGTACTTCACCACCCTAGACCTGGCCAGCGGCTTCTACCAGGTAGAGATGGACCCTCAGGACATTCAGAAAACAGCTTTCAATGTCGAACATGGACATTTCGAGTTTCTTCGAATGCCCATGGGACTTAAGAATTCGCCCTCCACATTTCAAAGGGTTATGGAAAATGTCCTCAGAGGTCTCCAAAATGACATTTGCCTGGTCTACCTTGATGACATCATCGTCTTTTCCACGTCACTACAAGAACACATGACCAATCTCGAGAAAGTTTTCAATAGGCTTCGCGAATCGAACTTTAAGATCCAAATGGATAAATCCGAATTCTTAAGGCATGAAACTAGTTATCTCGGACACATAATAAGTAGCGATGGAATAAAACCTAATCCGGATAAAATTCACGCAATAGAAAAATACCCCATTCCAAGGACTCCAAAAGAAATTAAGCAATTTTTAGGCCTTGTAGGTTATTATCGCAAATTCATCCCGGACTTCGCAAAAATTACGAAACCTCTCACAGCGTGTTTAAAAAAGGGTAGAAAAGTTGTATTAGACTCCGAGTACATTAACAGCTTTGAAAAGTGCAAGACTCTCTTAACGAATGACCCCATATTGCAGTATCCCGATTTTGATAAGGAATTCTTACTGACGACAGACGCTTCGAACGTCGCTATTGGTGCTGTTCTATCTCAAGGACCTGTAGGTTCCGACAAACCTGTGTGTTTTGCATCCCGAACCTTGAATGAAAGCGAGCTTAACTATAGCACCATAGAAAAGGAACTTCTTGCCATAGTTTGGGCCACCAAATATTTTAGACCGTACTTGTTTGGTCGTAAATTTAGAGTACTGACAGATCATAAACCTTTACAGTGGATGATGAATCTTAAAGAACCGAATTCGCGATTGACTAGATGGAGGCTGAAACTCAGTGAATACGATTTCACCGTTATCTATAAGAAAGGCAAATCCAATACAAACGCCGATGCCTTATCTCGGGTGGAGATTCATAATGAAGACACTAGCGCTCTAGTAGCCGAATTATGTTCTTTGATTCCCAACCCATCACAAAACCCGCCATCTGCGAACTCATCCACTGCAACCGTACACACCAGTCACGAACATCCCATATTAGAAGTCCCAATTACAGACGAGCCCCTTAACAGATTCCATAGACAACTATGCTTTACGATAGTGGAGGATGTCAAACGCAAACCAGTAGTTACTAAACCATTCGAAACCCACACGCGCATAGCAATCCAGATATCATCGTCCAAATTAGAACAAGATGTAGTCAATGCCCTCAAAGAGTATGTTAACCCAAAAGTAAAAACCGGTATCCTAATAAATCCACCCCTTGCCATGTATTCCATCATACCAGTCATACAAGACAAGTTTAAGAGCTCATCTATGAACTTAGTACTAGCTAAGATAGAATTAGAAAACGTTAAAGATTATCTACGTCAGCAAGAGATAATTCAACACTACCATGACGGCAAAACTAATCACCGGGGAATTACCGAATGTTATTTAGCCCTCTCAAGAAAGTATTACTGGCCCAAAATGAAAGACCAAATAACCAAATTCATCAACGAATGCATTATTTGCGGGCAAGCTAAATATGACCGGAGACCTATTAAACCCCAGTTTAATATTGTACCCCCGGCAACGAAACCATTCGAAATAGTTCATATGGATTTATTCACCGTTCACAATGAAAAGTATGTTACATTTATAGATGTTTTTACCAAATATGGACAAGCATACCATCTCCGAGATGGCACGGGCATTAGTATACTTCAATCATTATTACAATATTGCACCCACCATGGAGTTCCCTTAACTTTAGTGACTGACAACGGAACTGAATTTACTAATCAACTATTCCTAGAATTCACACGCCTTCACAAGATAAACCATCATAAAGTTTTACCGCATTCGCCTAACGATAACGGTAATATAGAACGCTTCCACTCAACTCTCCTTGAACACATAAGAATATTAAAGTTGCAACACAAAGAGGAGCCTATCGTAAATCTTATGCCCTATGCTATAATCGGTTATAATTCCTCAATACATAGCTTCACCAGATGCAGACCATTCGATTTATTAACTGGACACTTTGATCCACGCGATATTCTAGACATGGATTTCACTCAACAATCATTACAACAGTACGTTCATAATCATAGGGCGCAAATGAAACAAGTCTACGATATCATTAACGAAACTTCTCTATCAAATCGTACTGCGTTGATAGAAACTAGAAATAAGAACCGTGAACCCGGAATAGAATACGTTCCTCAACAACAGGTATTTATTAGGAACCCTTCCGCTAGCCGCCAGAAGACGGCACCGCGGTATACCCAAGATACCATTTTGGCCGACTTACCCATACACGTTTATACGTCCAAGAAACGTGGGCCTGTAGCCAAAAATAGGTTAAAAAGAGGCCCTAAGGAACCTAACTTGCTGCAGGATTCTACTGTTGCTGGTACTTCGCGAGACCCGGTCATCGGAGATAAAACTTGAAAGCTTGGCCAATGGACCCGGCCTATTACCTTATAAACTTGAATCTACGAGAATGACCACTCATCATCATACATTTCTTCAATACGTGAACCTAAGGGACATTGAAAATCAAATTACAACACTAACGTATCAAATATCAGAATACAAAAGTCGGCTTAGTAATGACACTTATGGTCTATTTGAATTCCAAATTAATTATCTTACTAACAAAATTGGCAAAGTATCTCATCAGCTTAAATCTTTAGAGCCTGGTCGTGTAAAGAGAGGTCTAGTAGACAGCCTTGGATCGGTAGTTAAGAGCATAACCGAAAATCTAGATTACCTACACAGATGCCTTAAAATACGAAAATGCTATCAAAATTCTACAGATGAATAACAATAAGTTAGTTAACGAATTTAACGATCATATTTCAATGAAAAACAGATAGTTATAGCTTTCAGATTTCCCATAATTTCCAAAATTGTTTATGATTTATATAAGTTATCTATAGTACCCAACAAAAACCGTCAAGCCCTTATCCCTACCTATCCCTTTATAGCAACTAACGGGGACTCTTTCGTGTATATAGAAGCAGAATGCTCGAAGTATAGTAACTGGTATCTCTGTGAAAAGCAAATAACCCATCAAATACGAACAAAAACTGACTGCATACAAGAACTTATCATGAACCAAGCCCTCAAGAGTTCCTGCCAATTCACTACAGAACTAACTATAATCAATGACAACGATGTAATACAAGGGCAGCCTTTGAAATTAATGAACATTCCCTACGACGCAGAGACACCGGGTGCCACATTAACCCAAGTTCATCTTAGTTTAATCGACTTAGGAGGACTACACAGCATCCAGAACCAAGTCATGACGAGCCAGCCGATACAACTTGACCAGCTGCAATCAGATGTCATATACCATACGATCATACCCTTCTACATTGTATTACGAGTATTAAGTGTAGGCGCACTTATCATAGCCATACTGGGCTATCGCAACAAATGGTTTTGCAAACGATCCGAAACGCCCAACACCAAGGGACATACTTACGAAGAACCCGGGAAAAAGGAAGAGGTTCGCGCGCCCAGAGGACAAGTTCCAGAAACATTTTCTCTCAAAGTTCTAAAATAGTTCCTGATCTGCGGGTGGAGATGTTACACGCAGCTGCATAAGGGGAATCGCCAATTCAGCACCCAATACTTTTATTATAGAAACATACGCTGCAATCAATCGAACGATGTCAAACGGCGAGCTGAGATAGCACTTTGTGACGCACGGACCTAGATTTGCCAATTATTGTAACTCCGTAAATTTGGATTCCATATTCATACTTCGAATAGGCACCTAGGCTAATTTAAGATATAATTAATGTAATTCTTTTATTTTAAAATAAATTAAGTAAAGTCATTTTTGGTTTTTTTAAATCCTCCGCTTGCAGCTAACGTAATTCGCTTTAAACATGGATGTTTTTATGGTGTTCGGTCTTGGAACCAACAGGCATCCGTTGTAGTATACTTGGTGATACACGACTAGATCGATACTAAGTGGACATTGATCTGGTTCAAGCCACATAGTATACGTGGTGATACACAACTAGAGCGATACTAAGTGAACATTGCTCTAGTTCAAGCCACATACAGTAGGAGCATGTTATTGCAATGGCATACCATGCTCTAATCTGTTCGAACACCTTATCTACAGTCCGATGTTAAAGCAGTTCACCTGTGTTTAAGAGGTAATATTCACATAAAACTAATGTTGTTCTTTAATGTTTTCCAGCTTCTACATTGGACCAAAACGCTGTTCGAGGACGAACGCGTGAGCAGGATAGCCGGATGTTGTCGCACCTATTTTTGCGGCTGGCAATGGTGTCAAACGTGAATCGGAACGTCACCAGATGTTAGGAGGGGCGCGAGGACAGCTCCTTTAAAACACCTCTGAGCACTCTGCTTGGCCCTTTTTCTTCGCCACGCACCGTCATCGAAGCAACACCTCTCCGTGATACTTCATTTGGTACAAGTGTAAGAGGTATTTAGTCAGAAATAATGTTGGTAAAACATTATTTCTTGATATTTAATTATTAGTCAAATATTCCAGTGCTATTAGATTGTTGTATTGACATTTGAATTTCTAGTCATTTAATTATTTTGTTAAATATGCCAGTGCTATTTGATTATAGATATTAAAAATAAGTTGGGGTACTTCTAATAAAAATATAAGTTCATTATTTGATAAATAAATTACATAGCAATTAAAAGGGCCTAATTATAGTTTACATAACATTGTAGCTACCTTCTGATTAAATAAACGCTTCTTATGATTTACTGACCGTTATTTTTCCTTATACGAACCCCTGATTGCAAACAATCGTCAAGTTTTTAAGCGGCTACACTTTTTAAGTTGAAAACTACCTGCCTGTTGAAGTTTTAACTCTGGCGGGTTTGAAATTCCTTTTTCGGGAAGGTAAGTCAGTAGTTACCAGGGGCGACTGATTGTACATGGTCAGGTACGGCCGAGCCCAGGGAAAGTGAATACTCTCGTTCGATCACCGGAACCTACTAACGTTACCGGTCCTGTCGTTTCTGGGGCTTGCAAGCTATTGTCGCTGTTAAATTGCAGGCCATGTCTCTTAAAACAGCAAGCATATCAAGGCTGCTGATGAAGGGTAAGCCTATTTTGTGTGGCGCTGAGCAGTATGCTGCTCGCGACTACCCACATACATAAACTGCTTGACTAACGAACCGGTTTTAGCAATATTTGTTACCAATGTCCCATGGAACTTCATACATATGCCAGTGCTTTTGGAGTTGTGTGAGTTGGGTGACGTCAGCCGCACTGGTCAACTTTCAAGGTTGAGCAACCCTTGAAGGGGTTGGTTCGTGGATGGGTGACTGATTCATTATATACCGAGACTTCTCCGTGCCTCGGATTGGACCTGTTTCAGGATAGTGCAGACTAGATGTGCAGTCGCTCCGTGTGAGGTGCTGGTGCTTACCTGTATGCGCTGTGTCATGCGCAGTGGCCCGCGTCGTGGTGCGCGGTGGCGCCTTACGTGATGCGCATGGTGTGCGCTCCGTGGTGCGTGCTGACGCGCTTCATGGTGCGCTTGGAATGCGCTGTGTCATGCGCAGTGGCCCGCATCGTGGTGCGCGGTGGCGCCTTACGTGATGCGCATGGTGTGCACTCCGTGGTGCGTGCTGACGCGCTTCATGGTGCGCTTGGAATGCGCTGTGTCATGCGCAGTATCCCGCGTCGTGGTGCGCGGTGGCGCCCTGCGTGAAGCGCTATGGTGTGCGCTACGTGAAGCGCTATGGTGTGCGCTGCGTGAAGCGCTATGGTGTGCGCTGCGTGAAGCGCTATGGTGTGCGCTGCGTGAAGCGCTATGGTGTGCGCTGTGTGATGCGCATGGCGTGCGCCACGTGATGCGCATGGTGTGCGCTCCGTAGTGTACGCTGGGCACTTCATGGTGTGCTGTGCTGCGCTGCATGGTGCGCTGGGTGTGCGCTTCATGGCGTGCGCTGCGTGGTGCGCATGGTTTGCGCTCCGTGGAGAGATGCCGTCTTGATGCCTGTCTTTATGACGCATGCTCCACTTTCTTCGAGGCTGGGCGACCGGAAGACTTCTGTTCCGCCTGAACCCCTGGTTCACGGCTTCTGTTTGGTCTGAGTTTCTGGCTTATGACTTCTGTATGGCCTGAACCCCTGGTTCATGGCTTCTGTTTGGTCTGAGCCTCTGGCTTATGACTTCTGTTTGGCCTGAACCCCTGGTTCATGGCTTCTGATAGGTCTGAGCCTCTGGCTTATGACTTCTGTTTGGCCTGAACCCCTGGTTCATGGCTTCTGATAGGTCTGAGCCCCTGGCTTATGACTTCCGTAAGGTCTAAGCTCCTGGCTTATGACTTCTGTTTGGTCTGAGCCTCTGGCTTATGACTTCTGTTTGGCCTGAACCCCTGGTTCATGGCTTCTGATAGGTCTGAGCCCCTAGCTTATGACTTCCGTAAGGTCTGAGCTCCTGGCTTAAGACTTCTGTTTGGTCTGAGCCTCTGGCTTATGACTTCTGTTTGGCCTGAACCCCTGGTTCATGGCTTCTGATAGGTCTGAGCCCCTGGCTTATGACTTCTGTTGGGTCTGAGCCCCTGGCTTATGACTTCTGTTTGGCCTGAACCTATGGTTCATGGCTTCTGTTCTGGTTAAGTATAAGCTTCACTACTGTTTATTTATCTTGGCTAGTATTCTACCCAATGGAAGGCCGGAATTCCATTGCTTGGAATGCTATTTAGTTCCATTTACGTTTTAATGCTTAAAATCACCGTTTTTGCTTTGTTACTTTTTTTCTTTCTAGTCTGAAGCATTTAAATTTACATTTCAATTATCTAAGAAACCTTCCTGTTTGGTTGGGTGCCTGATGGTGGGAGTGCACGCTCACTATCGCGTACTTAACAATATTAGTTCAAGTGTTTACTATCCTTTGGCTTCAGACACATAAGTGACGCAAGAAAACAAATGTACAGTATGTGTTACTTTACAGATGATTATGGCGAGTCTGAGGATGGCGGCCAGTCTGGTGATGGTGGCCCTAGTGATGGCGCAAGGCAAGATGCGGTCGAGGACGCCTCGCTGTCAGGAACGGCCGTCTCAGCGAAACCTTCCTCTCCAAGATCTGACTCAAGCGGTGCGCTATAAAAGGCGGCGCGCGCCTAGCAGTTTTTTTCACTCCGTCTTCGGTCGGCAACGGTTGAACATCGCTACCCTCGTTTGTACTTTCATATTGTTATTAATTCATATCATTTGCAGTAATTAGAGTTTCGGATGTCATAGTTTTAATTTATCATTGGTTGTAATTTCAGTTATTAAATTTTGATTATTAATTAAATAATTTTGGGAAATACTTGTGCGTTATTTTTTTAAAAAACTGTCCTCACTTCTGGTTTCTAAGACAATTGATACAAATATTCCTTTGTGAGAGACTGGTATTTGCACTGCACTGGCAATCCTGTCACACAGATTACCAGAGAAAATACATAAGGACATCTAAAATCTTTGGAACAAAAGTAAAACTAAAATTCCTAAAACTGTTATGTGGTGTGGGTGGCTATGGTGTGGTGTGGAGGTCGTTATGGTGTAGTGTGGAGGTCGTTATGGTGTATTGTGGAGGTCGTTACGGTGTATTGTGGAGGTCGTTACGGTGTGGTGTGGAGGTCGTTATGGTGTGGTGTGGAGGTCGTTACGGTGAGGTGATTTTATCTTGGAACAATCAAATTTTACTAAGAATGTCGTAAGAGTTTGCTTTCGCTTAGTTTTAGTAAGATCGTAAATGTTTAAAAAGGAATTAATTTTATAATAATTATACTAGTATGTTAAAAAAGGAAAAGACCAAATATTGAGAATTGTAGAAGGACGATTTATTTTAATTTTCTGCTGTCTGACATTTAAATATGACTTCACAAAACGGATTTTAAGAGAAAGCTTGAGAAATTTACGCAATCAAATGCCTTGGAGAGGTGACAAAAGATGCCTGTGGCATCTTGTGCAACGGAAGGTACTGGAAGGAAGGTGACACCGGCGTCAGTTGTTCAACGTTCTTTGTAAAACCATATTATTGTTGCAGATTGAAGGAGTCAAACGTTTTTTTCATTATCAATCTTCATCCGGATGAAAAGGGTTTTTTGTAAGAAAAATCTCATTCCTAATTTAAAAACCTGAAACTAAGAACTAATACTTTTCTAGGTAAGTGATAAAGATTGCAACAGTTGTTATAGTAAGACCCTTGCGGTGGAGGAGTATTGAATTTTATTTGAAAAAATCTATAAATCCAATGGCGTTCAAAATCCAATTCACAGGTTACACACCGATGGGGGTAATACTCTGATGAAACAAGCCTTCTGTTAAAAAAAACCGTTTCGGAATTTCTACTCATCTAGGTAAATAATAAAAAACGCAACATTTCTTGTAGCAAGACTACCCTTTCATGGGGGTGGAGTGTTGAATTTTATCTGTAAAAATCAAAGTACCTACGCTCAAAATGCAATTCACACTAATGGAGGTAGCACTGATTAAACTATCCTGTCAAACAAACCGCATGTAATCGCCACTCACATAGAACGACATCGCCGTCAAACTTAAAACCCCCTCATTAAACTTCGAAGTTTGTGACAAAGTTGTCTATTCCCAATTTCGGTCATCCCGCCATGACCGAAAACCGTTTTTCGACGGTCGTGTCGACCATTGGGTCTTCAAACCGACACGACCAGGGAGAGATGCGGCACAGGACCCACAGCTTGGCATAATTTCCGTGGCACGAGAGTATTACGCCGTGAACTTCCACAAACTCTGGGTTGCCACTGAGTTTAAACGTGGTCTCGCAAACGAAATCGCGGGCGTAGTGCAAGTTACTATATAATATATTTATATACGGCTACTACCCTGACACATCATCAGGTAGAACATGCCCAGGAAATGAATGTTAAAAAATACAACTGTAAAAAACTTACTTGATATGAAGACACCTTGACTCCTGCCTCCTGCAGCTCGAAGTGCAGGAAGGCGAGCAGCAGGCCAATGAGGCAGGCGGGCAGGCTGCCCCACGGCGCCTGGTACAGCCACGAGAACGACGGGATGCCAGAGTACATCGTCTTCAAAGTGCTTAAAAACAAAGACAGTAGCTGTCAGATAAAATCTAGTACTGCATCAAGGCTTTAGAATCTGCTCATCTGACATCTGTTAAGCAATAGACCTGTAAATTTCATTTTCAAAGAAACAAAACGTGCAAAGATTGAAAGATTATTTTAGTGCAAACCTCGGATACGCGAAGTACATGATGGACTTCCAGTCGAAGACGTACGCGAGCACTCCGTTGAGCGCACACGAGAGCAGCGCCAGCGCCGCCAGCACGCGCAGGGCGAGCTGCCGGCGCTGCGCCAGCTGCACCGCCAGCACTGACGCCAGCACGTACAGCTGCATATCCACCGCCAGGAACCTGTGCAGTAGACCAAGTCATGTATTATATATATATTATATACTCTTCTATATTAATAACTAGCACTTCACCCTCGACTTCATCTGCGTAAAAGAGAATGGTCAAAAAAACCCAGGCCCGGCACAGAAGAAAAGCATTTCAAAAATATAGGAAAAAAATAAGTAATTAAATACTGCATCATCGAAATCAATGGCTATATGTGTGAAATTGCTATTCGATTTTTCAGGGGAGGGGTAACATAATGAAATGAAAAATAACAAGTTTAAGGTAACTCTCTTACTTTTACAAAAAAAACATTATGTCAGGTAGAAAAAAAAAACACTGTACAAAAGTTACTGAATACTGCTGTAAATGTAACAAATAATCTCGCTCCTAACACATACTTCATTATTTTTAATTTTTTTGTAAGTAAACGTTGCACGACACATCTACCACTTTCCAACCGTTGCATTGCTTATTGCTTGTCCCAGTTTTTCACTTGCAAGCTTACTTCTACCAATGGCTAATATAAATAATGTAATTACAGATATTGATAACATCGCTATAGCTAATTCTCACTATGCTCTCCTGAACGTTCTTCGGGTTTTGTTAGATACCCTCACCTATATCTCAAATTAATCCACATAAATATTAGAAGCATTAATAAAAACTTTAATCAATTTATTACTATGCTAACTACGACTAAAATAGACTATGATGTCATTGTTTTCAGGGAGTGTTGGTTGAAAGGTACCGGGTCACTTCCGACCCTTCAAGGTTATTCGTGCCATGCCAGCCAAAATAATCTTACCTAGAACGACGGTATTGTGATTTACACAAAGAGCACCTTACAATGCTCCATCGTCGAACCTCTCTTTCAAGATGCCAATTGTTTGTATGTCATGTAGGCAATACGGTTATAATTTGTGTTTATCGTTCCCCTTCTTTCTCAGACCTCGAACATTTCTATAATAGTCTAGATACGAGTTACCTTAGTTCGATCTTTAAAACGGTTCAAAAACATAACGCTAGTCGGGGACATGAATATCGATATCAAACCAAATAATCATGACCACCACTCGCATGCCTACCTCACCCTCAGTGCCTCGCTTGGACTACTTCCGGCTCATGTGCATCCCACTAGATTAGGAAATTGCCTAGACCATATTCTACTAAAAACTAAAAACACTGCTTGCGTAATTATAAGTACTTGACACCTCTATAACTGATCATCTTCCTATCATTTTATGTCTAAAAAATAACAAAAATACTGTTAAAACTCCAAATACATTCACTTTCCGTTTGAACTATTCTGCTATCAAAAGCGAGCTAGACAGCACTGACTTCAGCCCTGTATTAAATGAGTCTGATCCGAACCGTGCGGTTGATTTGCTTGTTGATATAATTAAACATCTTTCCTCTAAACATTCACAAACTGTAAAAGTATCAAACAGAACCCGAGTCCTCAAACCATGGATGACAGCGGGTCTTGTCCGCTGCATCCAAAACCGCGATAACCTTCACCTCATTTCAGCCTCTTCACCCAATAACGACATACTAAAAACAACCTACACCCGTTCCCGCAACTTTCTGAATAATCTGCTGAAAAAACTGAAGCGCACACACGACAGGAACGAATTGATGAAGGCTAGAAATAACATAAAAGCTACTTGGAAAGCAGTCAAAGCCATCACTAACTCTAGTTTTCAGCCCGACTCTCCCGATGATCTTATCCTGGGCTCTACCGATGTAAATTCGTCTATCAACCAAATAAATAACTTCTTTGTGAGCGTGGGCGAGAAGTTATCCTCAAACATTAAGCCTTCCAGTAATCCCCACATAAATAATACAACTCAGCCGACTCCGTCAAATTCCCTCGTTATCATGCCGGTCGACGAATCACAGGTGTACGAGATAATTTGTAGTTTACGAACAGATTGTGCCACTGGCCATGACAATATCCCAGTAAAAATACTTAAGCAATCCAGCCCTATACTCACTTCACCTATCACACACATAATTGTAATGCGTATTTCCCTTTCCGTGTTCAACTGGCGACATCGGTCTCGCGAAATCCACACGCTTTTGTTTTACCACGGAATCCTACGAGTCCGTGTTCAATTCGCGTCAACTGAGCACGCCTTTGTGATCAAGTGGCGCTGGGTAAGGTTTAACAAAATCGTGTGCAGTTGAACTGAACACTTTTTTGACTTGACTCTTAGACTGTTTGAGTCTTCAAAAGCGTGTTGAATCAGCGACGGTATTATTCTATAGTAGATAGGTTTTCTATAGGAGTAGGTTGTATTATTAACTCAATATGATTTCAATGAAATATTACAATACAATTAATGAAACATTTATTATCAGCACAAAAATAACAAAAAAAAAAGACCGACATAACAACTATTTTGCTTAACGTTCGTTTTGGTCTATGTTCATAGCGATATTGTGTGCACGTTTCTTTTTAACAGGACGGCCGGACTGAATTCTACCACTGCTGGGTAATTGTTTTTGATGCCGTCTCGAAATAGATGTAGGTTGGACCTTTATTTTTCGTGAACGTCGTATTTTCTTATCATGCATGTATGAAACAATAGAGGAAGGAGTCTGCAATCGAGATAGTTCAGATGAATATTTTTTCAGTATTTGTGTGTTTACTGGATTTGGTTCTTCTTTAAGTACTTTGATTATTCTAATAAACTCAGACTCAATTGCGTCTACAGTAATCATATAATTTTCTTGAATTGAAGACTCTGTGGAAATATTATTTTCTTTGTTAGCAGGTTCATTAATCCTTATCGGCAACGTAAACTGTTGCTGTGAGGTGCCTTGACTTTTTTCAGCCATCTCCACGTCATTTGAATCCAGGGTTATATTTTGGAAGAAATAGGGGTTATAGTCGTCTCCCAATGCCAATTTGGCCAAATCTTGGTGACAATCTTCAGTCAAATTTAACGATGTAGTAACCGTTATGCTAAACTTTAGTTCCACAGCACATACATGCTTGCAGTAGCGTCCACATTTCCCTAATAAACAGTCACACTTTCCCATTTCAGAATCAACTACATACACGTCTGTTTTTTCTTTTATTAAGTAAGACGTGTCATCAAGTGGTGATATTTGAGTTATCGACTTACTTTTCTGACAAAATTTTTCGTAGCTTACTGTTAACTTTCGCTCTCTCCCATTAGCAAATTGTAACAATCTTTTTTTGTGGTAATTTTCAAACGTGTCAGTGATAAAATCCAGCAGGGCACACATATTGAAAACTTTATATCTTTGCAATATAATATCTTTGAAAATTCTTATAGACGCCTCGCAAAAATTGTTTGTGTTATGTACTCTATTGATAATGTCATGCCTATATGACAAACACCATTCTTCTCGTCGGGCCCACATATTTGTTAAATAATTTTGCAATTTATAATTTGTCACGACTTTTACATCTTCATTCAATATGGACATATTTAATTCGGCCTCTGCTATAGTATTTGAATACATAACTTTGCGGAACAGTTTCATTATGTATTGCTTGTCATCTTTATTAACATTATGCTCTGTTTGCCAAAGCCAACGCCATATTGCTTGATTAACGTGAAATATGCAAAGCAAAAGCCGGGCGTTAGGTAAAACTGACTTCAACGCATTTCTTTCAGCTCTGCTGTCATCGGTCATGGCTACACTTGGATGAAATAATTTGTTATATTTATTTTCGAGGAACTCTTTCAGAGTTTTGAACGCTAAAGTGTATTGTTCTTCTGTCTGATTAGCGTGTAAAATGATTGCAACAGGCAACGCACCAATATTAGAAGCTGCAAAAATAAATGTTACACATGTGTTTGATTGATCGCATGATCCGCTGGTATCTATAAAAACAATTTCATCGGCTAATCCTTTAGTGAAAACTCGCCGCATTATTGGTGTAATAATTACACAAATAGTAGGATCCTCCAGTATGATCAAGTCTATACCCAACGTCCCTAACTCGTCTTGTTTTCTTTTCAAAATTTGTAACACAGTCTGTTCATTTCTATTTCCATAATTTTGTTTACGCCATTGTTCGTAAAGATACACAACTTGACGACCTAGAGGGTTATGCTGAGCGTTAGCTAAGATTTTGTAGGCATCACTTTCATAAGTACTTATAATATTTAATTCATGGTACATCTTGGCGGCCGCGGCAGTCATACCTCTATCGAAATAAGATATAAATATTTGTTTCGTATCGTTCGAATATCGGAGCAAGGATAACGATTGAGCTACATTAACTCTGTGAGAATGATTGAAGTGGATGTCAATTATAACATTATATCCTTTTCTCAGCAGGGCTGAACTTCTCAGAGTACTTGGTGTAGTTTCCAAAATTTTTATGTTAAGAGACGACTTGCAATTGAAGTTTCTGTTAACACCTTGCGTTTTATTTATCAATTAATTTCTTTTTTTATCACGATTTATCCCGAACATTTACGACCGCGCTAAATCAGTACAGATTTGTTTCGAATAGACAGGTTAAAAAACCGAGTTCAATTCAATTGCACACTATTTTGTAAAACTTCTTTTAACGTTGCTTGATCGCAAAAGCGTGCTCAGTTGACGCGAATTGAACACGGGCTCGTAGAATTCCGTAGTAAAACAAAAGCGTGTTGATTTCGCGAGACCGGTGTCGCCAGTTGAACACGGAAAGGGAAATACGCATATGTAATCATGCAATTGATACCGGTATTTTCCCTAGAGTATTTAAGAAAGCAGTTGTCCATTCAATATAAAAGAGTGGGGACAGAAAAAATGTGTCTAATTATAGGCCGATTTCTGTTTTGAGTTCCTTATCTAAAATTCTTGAAAAAATATTAAATGAATCCTTAACTTCATATCTTTCCAAAAAAATAATTGCCGCTAACCAGTACGGATTTAGACAGGGAATCTCCACTGAAGACGCTGTCCAAGTTCTTGTAAACAGCGTCGTCTCTAATTTAGATAAAAAGCAAAACTGTTACGGTATGTTCTTAGACTTATGTAAAGCGTTTGACTCGGTTTCTGTTTCCACACTGCTTTTGAAGATGGAAAACATTGGAATACGTGGCCTTGCGTTAAAAATGTTCACAGATTATTTGACTGGAAGAACACAGCGTGTAAAAATCAATTCCTTTGTCAGCGAAGAAGAACTAAGTAGCGAAGAATAACGATGAAATAAAATACAAACACCGACTTCCAAAATTAAATTTATTTTAATTCAATTGTGTATTTTCTTTTTTGGAAGTCGGTTGTATTTTTTGTTAATTAAATTTTTTAAATGTAAATAAGCTCAATATACAAGACTATTTTTTGTTATAAATAACCAGCTTACTACACATGCAAGATACCAGTTTTACCCCCGCAGGGGTAGAACCGTGACTTCAAGTATAACAAGTATATTTGTACTCCTCACCAGGTCTGCACGAGACAGATGTCCTCAGGGTGCACCAGGTTGTTGACGTAGAAGACATGTGTCCAGAACTTGCGGCGGCACGCATCGCTCTCGGCGCCGACGTGTGGCGCCCACAGCGGGCCCGCGCCGCCGCGCGCCCACAGCGTCGCCGCGCCGCCCGCCACCAGCAGGTGCACCGGGGAGATCCTGCAAACGATACAGAACATTTTTGAAACGCATTTGGTTAAAAAATGCATTTACGAAGTCTGTGTACATTGTTTGAAAATAAAAAATTAAGCGAAAGCGAAAAATAAAGCGATTAACGTGCGGTAAAATAGGTACTCTTTTCTTTTTTTTTGTGGGGTGGGTTATCATCCAATAACATTATTACACCACTAATTACCGAGCGCCACGCCGAAGTGACGGCGGAGATGCCTGAACATACATCGTGCGCGGTCGGGTTTCCGCGGCTCGCCAGTCGATTCTTGAACCCCACGCGCCGGAAGGCTGCGCGCATCCTATCCACGCATCGCATTTCTAGCCACGGATATAGCATACCTACGTAAACCTTGATAGTTCGCGTGTTATTAGTTTATCTATCTCTCTTGTGTTGTGACTTTCCTAATTCTTCTTGTACTCTATGCTTATGTGCTTACGTGCTGGTGAACAATATATGCAACTTTATATTGCTATTTATTCGTTTCCTTTCTCGCTGCTTAACTTGCCTACTATGAACTTCCTACAACATCTCTCGCTCTAGGTGGAGTGGGAGGGCGTGTCAGACTCTTACTGACTGAAATCCACTCCTGTTCTTTCCCTGCCTGAAGGGAGCGGTAACTCTGTTACAAATTTATCCGCTACCCCTAGACATGCATTTTACCAGACAACATGAATAAATTTTTTATTATTATTATTATTTTATGCAGGCACCGGCCATGATGGGCCCCGTCAGTGGTGGCTGACAATCATCTCTTTGAGGCGCGCGTGGAAAACGCTATGCGCCGTCGACTCACGGGCCTAATGCTGATCGGACGGCGAGCTACCCACTGCTCGCCGTCCGCAGGCCCGAGTCTACGGTGGCCGGAGATCGTCTCACGACGTCCTACTCCCAATGCGTCTCCTGCAGCGGTAGCGGCCGGAGGCGTGAGGGCCACTGCGTACTACTTGAGTCTCCCTCACCCATCCCGCCTCCGCCTTCGCGAGCATTACTGCTTCGCAGAAGGAGGAGACTGCTTCCCATTCCCTCTCGCTCCGTACCATGGCCTGAACCAGGGCCAGGCGCGAGAGGTCGCTACCGCCTATCGCATCCACGAGGATACGCCGGTATGCTCCACCGTGTCCTCTGGGCGATCCGCGCAGTGGTAACACCCGGGCTTTTCCTCCCGCCTTATCCGAAACAGGAACCCCCTGAAACAACCGTGTCCGGTGAGAACCTGCGTCAAGTGGAATGTGAGGACACCGTGACGCCTCTCCAGCCACTCCTCAAAGAGGGGCACTACCGCCGCGATAGTGTCGTGCCCAGCGCTGGGTTACGACAGTCGCTGTCTCCATGTCGCCATGAGATCCTGCCGGAGCTCCGTCCGCCGAGCCGCAAGGTGTCGCGGCAGCGGAGTTTTTCCCCGTGGCCTCCTCGCGCCACTCCCAGAGCAGCGCAAGGACCTTGGCCTCCTGGTCCCATGACGACAGTCCGGCAAGGAGGCTCCCCGCCTCACCAGAGACCGTGCGATATCCTCGGATCATTCGGATCGCCATGACCCTTTGGGGCGCGTTCAACCGACGAGATCGTCGCCGCCTCAACGAACGCGCCCACACCGGTGCCCCGTAAAGGGTCAAGCTGCTATCTGGCAAATACGTCTCAAAGATGAGAGCAGTACTCTATACATGATCGGACTTGCGCTTGATAAATTTCGAGCAGCTGTTCCGGTTTAAAGTACCGTCTCACCTTTGCTAGAATCCCCAACTTTTTGGCAACCACTTGAGCTTTTCCCTTTAGGAAAGGACGAAAAAAGCTGAAGTTGGTCGGTTATCGGCACGGTTACACCTCGGAAAGATGGAGCTGGGTGAAATTCGCTCTTTTTAGCGAAAAAAAAATCACGCCTGGGTCTTAGTATCATTGAATTTGACCAGATTGGCATCGCCTCTTCAGAGACAGCCTGTAAGGATAAGTTCAAGCGCTCAACCATAACCTCCCGGAGAGAACGGATCTAAGACCCACCAGCTCTTGCGATGGACACGTATCTCTCGGCAACAGTGCTGTCGTCTGCATACCCAGAGGTTTTAGCAGATCGTTAATATGCAGCAAAAACAATGTTGCTGAGAGCACAGACCCCTAAGGAACCTCGGCATTAATATCCAGCAGTCCGGACGAGCAGCCATCTATGACCACTCGGATAGACCAATCCCTCTGCAAATCTGCAATCCAATCACACAATCTGGCGGGTAGACCGAAGGAAGAAAGCTTGCCAATAAGGCTATTGTGCCAGACCCTGTCGAAGACCTTCAAGATATCAAGGGAGACCGCGAGTGCGTCCAGATGTGAATGGCATACGCTAAAAGATTTCGGCGGAAGCCGCGTTGTCGGTCACTAAGAATATCGTTAGCTTCTAGGTAAGCCAGGAGCTTACCATTCAGTACGCGTTGCACCAAGGTCTATAATTAGCTGGGTCAGTTCGACTTAACGGTTCTCTATTGTGTTACCTAACTTTTTTATTCATAATCTAAAGTGCCGTAATTTTTTTTGTCCTAATCATCATTTTCGTCCGAATGATAACTTGCCCGAACTTAAGGCGGGGTTACCCGAATGAACGTCGTTTTGTATTGTGTTTTATTCGTAGATAACACGGATTTAAATTTTGAACAAAATATATTACGTATTTCACACTTCGATCTAGATATTTCGGCTGTGCGATACACGATTACTTACACTTTACTGCATCCAATTAAATCGCAAAGACAAGTCTAATTATTATAATCTAATTCTTATTTCATTTGAGTTATATTAAGCTTTGAAAAATAAAACTAATTCCATAGTTAAGGTCGTAAAAAATGGGATATAAAACGGCCGACATAATATGAAATATCAAAATATCTATAAAACTAATTCCAAAATCCAGTGTTTTCCTCTTTTCATGAGCTCGTTCCGTGTCCTTTAGTCCCGAGCGGAACGTGTTGGAGGTCGGACGTGTGCCAATTTTTCCAAACCCGCCACCCCCGCTATGGTCTGTTACCGGCTGAGCCAAAAATCTATTAATAAACATGAATCACCGCAATGTATGTACGCGCATAACTTCCGAACGATTGCACCAAATTGGATAATTCAGGACAAAGTTTGTATGAAAGAAAATTTTGAGAATTCAAATAATCAAAAGTAGTAGAAGTACTAGTAGTAGTAGTTTATAAAAATAATAATAAGTACCTGTATATAGTTAAGTGTCATTAAAATCGGAGAGTTTATTTATTACTTTTTTTTTGTTTTGTAAAACAAAGTGGGCAAAACCAGAGTAAATAAAAAGTTGTCATCGCTGGCTCTACGAAGGCTGAATAAACAAAAAAACCGGCCAAGTACGAGTCGGACTTGCACACGAAGGGTTCCGTACCATAAACAAAAAAAAAACAAAACACGTTTCTAGAAACGTATTTTGTTTATAATATAATTATAATAATAATATATATATATAATATATAATAATATATTCCACAACTATCACACAACGCCATCTAGTCCCAAGCTAAGCAGAGCTTGTGTTATGGGTACTAGACAACTGATAAACATACCTATATATTTCTAAATACATACATATTATAGATAAATTACACCCAGACACAGAACAAATGATCGTGCTTATTACACAAACATTTGTCCTGGGTGGGTATCGAACCCACGACCTCCGGCATAGCAGTCAGGGTCACTAACCACTAGACCAACAGGCCAGTCGAAAGTTTGTTTTGTTTTGGGCTGTATTTCATGATCTATAATAGGTAGACATAACTGTGTAGCTATTACGAATCATGAGATACAGCCCGCTGACAGACAAACGGACAGCGGAATCTTAGTAATAGGGCCCCGTTGATGGTTACCCTTCGGGTACTTCGGGTAGACCCTTTGGGTACGGAACCCTAAAAAGATAAGGATGCTTTGACAATATTATTATTTACCTATATTATATTTTTACTTTACTTTCTAGGTATGTACCTACACGGAATAGATTTACAAACCGCAAATATGTGTAAAACAGTTGAATTTAAACCCTATGGCAATGGAAATAAAGACGTCACAGACTTTCGCACAGACGTAAACCTATCGCCGCGATTTTTTTTTTGAGCACTAGATTTTCAACGCTCGCTTAGCGCGGAGAGTTGAAAATCCAACAGTGTGTTTTTTCGACGCGCTGGAATGAACTCTGTGGTTGTTGAGTTGGTTTCTTAATGCTCGGTTCAGCACCGAGAGTTCAAAATCCAGTGCGCGATAAAATCCCATCACGATATTTCTACCGCCATCTCGGGTTTACATTTTGACCTCACTAATGGTTTTACCACCCTCGAAAACTATGAAAATGACACCCATGACAAATAATTAGAAATTTCTCGCTGATTAGATTTTTTTATACTGTAGCATGAATATTTCGCACCCTTATGGAAAGTTAAAAGGCACGCGGCGCGTAGTTTTGAATCGTATCCGTATTCATGATCTTCGTGTCAGTCAGATTTTAAATCCACGTTATTCATACTTATTTTTAATTATTAATTTTATTAAATTATTAAGTTCAAGTTTATACAATACGTACCTAACTTTTAGATAATCATAAAAAATAGTTAGGAACTAGAAAAATAAAACAAAATAAACATAATTATACTAATTCATTCAAGTTGATGTACTGCATTGCTCTATATTGTGACGCGAGTCTCCGCGCATCGTAATTTTTTTACGTAGCGCTACTCCTTGCGGGGGCAGGGGTATGCGTTAAATACCTACGGTGCTCGGGTTAGGCTTGCCTTAATGTCACATAATATCACATGCCATAAAATTGAAATTCCTAAATACAATATGCCCTAAATCCGTTTGTTATAAATATTACAATCAATAATATACAAAAGACTTAAAACCGTTTTCATTAAAATTTATAAGTCCTAAATTCAAATTACATTATGTTCATTTATCCTAATAATATTTTTGAAACTTTGTTTAATAAAGCTTTTGCTATGAACTTCTCTTAGGCGTTACGTAAATACGAGTTATATGCAATCAGGGCTTTAAATACCGTTAAAATATTATAACGTTACCCTTCCTTGACGTTATTATTTAAATAACGGTAATAGGCTTAACGATATTTATGCTTCATTTTAACGTTATTCTTTATTATCGTTACTTGCAGTTTAACGTTAATTTTATCGTTATTTTTTAACGGTAATCATCGGCCTAGTTTTGTTCTTCCCGCTTGATTAGGAGGGAAGTGGAAATTATGTTTTTCTTACTCCTCCGCTGTCTTTTCTAATTAATTTCGTTGCAGTACCCAAGACTGTTTAATTGTTTCTCTGGGACTCGTCTAGCTTCATTGCATCGGCGTTTTTTTTTTCTGGTGGTCGCCACTGTTGATTCTGGTTACAGTGGTTTGGGAATAGTGTGGCGGGCTTGTCCCAAACAAAAAAAAACAAAAATACTCGACTCACATCCATCAATTATCAGAGATCAGGGGGCCTCGCGCCAACAGGATCTAGACGCGAAGATTTCGCAAACAGAGGGGCAAACAAGTTGTCTTTCTCCTCAGCGGAGTGGGCCAGCGACCCGTCCGGTTTCAGCAGTGAAAGTAGTGAGGGGCGGCAGAAGTTCGATTCAACCGACTTAGACAGGGACCAAAACGCCTTACTACCAGCTGGGTAAGAAGTAAGTTTGTTCCCGATTCAGCTAATGTGGTCAAACCGAGCCCTCCGCAACACCTTCTTGCAGGACTTGGCAGCCCTGTTGAAGGCTCTCTTCTTCTGACTCACGTCATTTGCTTTGCGCGTCCGAGCGTCGACCCATGCCAGGTAGGCCGCGTGTTTAAGCGCATCAGTGCGATTGCACTCGGCACCAAACCATGGTCGAGCTTCACCAGACATTGTTACGTCAGAGAATGGAATGTAGTACTCCATTCCCCGCCGCAACACATCCGTCACGGCGTCCGCGCACGATGAAGTATCAGTCGAAGAGAAGCAAGGAGGCTGCCAAGGATAACATGCAAAGAAAAATCGCATGCCATCCCAATCTGCTGATCTGTATCTTCAAACCCGGGTACCTCTAGGGCTTGGACCGGGTGGACAGTGGTCGGAACTACCTAATGGTAAAGAAATCGACACGGAATATCGGTCTAATATTTCTATGTATAACTGTTTGCTGTACCTGGCTATCCTCTTAATAGTGATGTAGGGCAGCAGCCTTGAGGAGATGGTGTTGCTCTTGGAGTAGAGCAGCAGGTTGTAGCCCAGCAGGAAGTTGGACAGCATCACGAAGATCTGCACCACCGACGTGCCGTTCAGGAAGATCATCAGCACCGGGTGCCGCGAGATCTGGAAGTACATTTCCTTTAATCTACAAGTGACCTAGTGATTTATCCCCACACCATTTGGATCAAAGCTCTTATTTTCTATTCCTTTTTCTCTTGTCAAAAACAATCATTTCATCAGCACTATACTTAGTGTCTTCGCACCATAGTGTCTTCGAACTACCTTCCACTCAAAATGGTCTGTTTTGAACGCTAGTAGCTGACCTGTTCAATCCACCTCGGGTTGTAAAGATACAGCATGTCGTGGATGCAGCCGCTGTGCGTCGCCATGATGAGCAGCATCAGCAACACCCTGGAATGGAAAACAGATGGATATCAGTTTGAAGCAACAAAAGTTATAAAGTTATAATATAAGTTGACACACTATTCACAAATATTTTTTAATGACAGCATCATTTTATTTTTTTATTTTTTATTTAATCAATTATTAGGATTCCTTTCATCAATATCACTTCATTCACGAGCTTCTGTTAATTTGTAAGTAAGTGAATGAAGATGATGAATTTGATCAGCAACATCTTCATCTTCATATACCAATCTACCATAGGTTGGTCTAGTGTGGTGATCATGTAAATGTTCCCTCCTCTGACCTTCAATTTATCATTTGTTTAACCCGTCAAGCCCCTCATTAGCAGACACAATTAAAAACCTATCCTAACCTACCTAGGGGCCTGACGGATTAAGTAAGCTCGACTGTATGGAAGCACTGTATGGGACTGACCTGATCCCCTGCACGGGTGTGAGCGCTGCGAGTCTGGGATCCCCATCCTCGTAAGAAGCCGTCAGTCGACGCCAGTTGCTGCGTATCGACCACGAGCTCAGCAGCGGGTTCTCTGCGATCGACGACGTATGAGATTGAGATTACTACAGTTGAAGGCATGATGAAAACGGGAGATGTCGTGGGACGCCCTGTTGGAATGACGTTCCTGTCGCTACTGCACTACTTATACATGCTCGACCTCATTCGCCGAGTGTCACGTGGGATAAGGGACTTCGTTCTAATGGAACGTTTTCAAGCTAATATCTATACTAATGTTATAAAGAGGTAAAGTTTGTGAGGTTGTAGGGGGTAATCTCTGGATCTACTGAACCGGTTTTGAAAATTCTTATACCAATAGAAAGCCACGTTATTTGTGAGTGTCATAAGCTATAAACTTTGAAAAAATTATAATTGAAATCCACGCGGACGAAGTCGCGGGTGAAGTGCTAGTTGCGTATATGATTAAGGCTATATCGATTTATTATTTATAAACGTATCGACACATTTTATATTCACAATGATAGGGAAGATCATGATATTACTAAGAATATCTTACCCTGTAATGTTGTTAAGATACGAGTACGTAAACATGTTGATGAATAAGTAGGTTTAAGTCGGTTGTTAGTTACAACTCTTAAGGTCAAACAGTCCGTAAAAAATTAAAGTTTAAATTCGACCGAAGATAAACTTAGTGCGCATTTTGTCGTTTTCAGTCCTCTCCGTTCCGATGGTTTGGTAACGGCATAGGCATTGCAGACTTATCCAATCTTTTCACTAGCCATCACGTAATCATTCAATTATCCATTTCGTCTCTAAAACATCCGTTTCCCATAGTCTCCACTAAAATAACAAGGTACTACAATAACAACGACTTACTTTTGGTATGATCGCCAGTAGCGACATCATAGACAGTGCCCAGCACATTGAGCGCGACGATCACCGCCACGACGGACAGGAACCACTTCTGCGCCAGATCCATGGGTGCGGGGCTGTGCGCCTGCGCGTACTCCTGCGCGTGCGTGCGGCAGTACGCGAGCCGCGCCAGCTCCGTGCGCAGCGCGTGGCGGCGCGCCCTAAGGGAGACGCAGCGCTCGAAGCGCAGCGCCGCGTCGCGCGAGTGCAGGCGCGGGCAGCGGGAGCTGACGCAGTAGCCGCGGTGCAGCTGCGTTCTGTTGAAGTGGTGACGGTCTGACGAGTACTCCTGGGAACAGATTCTTATTAGATGAAGACAACTTTGTTAAGAAAGAAATATACCCCTCTCTGTGAGCCGGAAAACGTTAAGCCGTTTACTCCTCCACCAGTCATGCGTAAATCTTTAATACTCGTTAGAGGTAATTAGAAAATCTGACAGCCAGTTTTAAGGGTATAGTGTTACGTTATGGGTTATGGAGGTCAGAGAGACAGTCACTCCATGAAATTTACTGGTATTCAGCAGAATGCGTGCAGACTCGTAGCCGGTTCCAGCATATTGACTTTAGGTATAATAATAATAATAATATCAAAGGTCAAACATAATGGTAACAACGTAATGAAAAAAAAACAGCAAATGTCAATTGATATTAATTGTACCAGTGATAAGGAAATCTAAAGCTTTTTAGTAATTACTGAAATAACTTTAAATGTGACAATAATTATACAAAGTATCTGTACATATTAACCTTCATTATCATTATTTCCTAGTATATTGATATGTGCCTTATAACTATCAGAACAAGAGTAACATACGTATCTAAATCTCAATCTACAGACCAGTATTGTTTTAATCGTGAACTTCGCAGTCATTTCGTCAGTCAATCGTCAACGTCTGTTTTTGTAGTACCTACCTATTAAGGATTTAGTTGTATGAATGTATTCACAGTCAAACATCTTGTCTGACTTGGAAGTGGTGCCTATGACAAAAGACCTTTACCTCCCCATCAAATCGCTACTTTTGCAGAAACATTAACGAGCTACGCAATAGTATGGCAAGTAATGTGGATAGGACACAAGAACGGCTATTATGATGGATGCTCCAAGCTTACCTTAAGCATGTTGTAGACGGGGTGGGGCTGCCTGAGCGGCGCGATGTGGAAGGAGCCGAGGCAGTACAGCCCGTCCGTCCGTGAGAGACACGCGCTGTAGTCGTCCAGGTGGTACAGCCGGGGGAACTGCGCGTACTCCTCGTCTGGAAGGAGAGGTGTGGTGAGATGAGACCTGTGATAAACGGCCACTGAGGCCGAAGTCTGAGGCTATACCAGGCCATAAGTAAAGTTGTTTGGTGTCTTATGTGCATTTTTAAACCGCAGCGTCGTTTGGCAGACTTCAGTATGTTTAGTTCTTCTCTATACGTGCTCTTTCACTATAGGAACACTACCAATACGAATGAGTCATATTTACAAGCTTTTTCCCGGGGCTTCGTTCCTGTGGTCTACCTAACAGAAACCGTACCTCTTTTCCGGGATTTAAAGTAGTCTATTCCACTCAGAAATACCTACACAGTTTTCTGTCTACAAAAGAATGATCGCAATCGGGTCGTACGAGTATCTCCAGAGATTAGGATAAAATGCACATAATTTAGACGGCACGGTTGATGCAGTGGTGGAGCGTCCGGCTGCTGCGCTGCATGTCGCGAGCTCGATCCCCGCACGGAACAAATATTTATATGGCCTACAGATAGGTTCCTTACTTCTAGGCAAGCGTGCTCCGTCTTCGACCTCATCATTGCTTACCATGAGGTGAGATAGTGGTCAAACGCGTGCCTATAAATGATTTTAAAAAAAAGAAAATTGTTGTTCTGGGTCTGGGTGTCTTGCGTATGTAGAAGTATACATGTTTGTGAACGCACCCACGATACAGGAGTAATCCTAGTGTAAGCAAAGCTTAAAAAAAAAACTTTAAATTGCCACTACACAACCTGTTTACAATAATCTGTAACCTAGTTAGGAGATCAGAACCACCATGTATAAACCAAATACCCATGTACTGCAATACTTGTAAAGGTACTGGTAAAGGTGTTTTCACTATATGGGGCCAATGCTTTATAACAAACTTAACGACAAAATTAATTTATTACCTATGACAAAATCGATATGCAAATCTCACATCAAAACTTACCTAAAAGGTCTGGATTACGGCGCCACAGAGAAACTATTACATACTTTTTAAACCACTTGTTTTTCATTCTTTCATGATATATTACTTTTGGAGACATGACAAATACACACACACATACACACATACACATACACTCACACAACAACATACACATCACACGTAACAACACCACACAACTCACACTTTTGTACACACTTACTGCAAGATGCTATGTATCCCCCTTATATATATATTATTATTATTTTTTTTTTTTTGTTTTTTGTTGTTTTCGTTTAACTTTTCCTTTGATAGAAATATGTATAAATATCACTTTAAATTTTTTGAACTACGATGAGAGAGACTGGCCTCCACGACACAGGGAATCCTAGTGTGGAGACCAGTGATTTACCTGTTTGAATTATGTATTTTTTCTGAACAATAAAGATTATTATTCCATTTATTCAATTTTATATACATACAATTTTAAATTTTTAAATATTTAGGTACTTAGAAAAACATAAATAAATACAAAAACATTTAAAAATATAAAAAGTAGTTGCCCACCGGTATCGGGAATAGGGTCCAAGCTACCGGTGGTCAGGGCTCCTGAGAAAGGAATCTCCTAACAATACGCGCCGTGTCCAGGAGTACTGCTTTCTGGATCAAGCCCTTGATCCAACTGCCCAACGAGAGCCTCCTGAGATGTTGGTCGAGGCTCTTGGCTATTAAGCCATTGGCCGTCACGACTATCGGCACAATGACTGCTGTATCCACCTCCCACATGTCGACAACCTCGCGAGCCAGATCAAGATACTTTGTTTTTTTATCTTTCTCAGCCTTCACGAGGTTCTCGTCATGAGGAACAGCTATATCAACAATCATTGTGCGACGCTCTTGTCGATCTATCACCACTATGTCAGGCTTATTGGCAACAATAGTCCTATCAGTGATGATAGATCGATCCCAATACAACGTGATATTGCTACTTTCGAGAACTGGGTCAGGCTCATACCTATAGTACGGTACTTCAGATTCCACAAGATTGTATTTAAGAGCAAGTTGCTGGTGGATAATCCTGGCTACAAGGTTGTGTCTGTGCAAATAGTCTCCGTTAGCTAGACGAGAACAACCAGAAATAATGTGTCGGATTGATTCCCCGGGCCGGTGGCATGCCCGACAGATGTCAACCGTACCGTCCTTCACAATATATTTCCGGTAGTTATTCGTCATCATAACTTCGTCCATAATCGCACAGACAAAACCTTCGGTTTCCCCGAATAGGTCACCAAAGCGCAGCCAGGATACGGACGCTAAGAAATCTACATCAAGTCCATGTAGGACCCGGTAAAAGCGTCCGTGAAGCTCCTTGCTCTGCCATACTTCCCTGCGGTCATTAGTATCCAGTACTTTAAGTTTGCGCCAGTTCTCGTTTGCCAAGGAGAGCGGGGTGAGGCCCTTGTCCACAGCGACCACATCTCGATGCATACCCACGTCGGTTTCTAGGAAATATTCCCTAAGGCTGCATACCTCGCGGTTGTGTAGGGTCTTAGCATTTAAGAAACCACGACCCCCACATTTCCGCGGGATATACAGCCTCATCACCGATGATCGTGGGTGATGCATCCGATTTGCGGTCAGCAGTGTGCGGACCCTCCTATCCAGGGCGTCAAGTTCCGTCTGAGTCCATTTGAGTATGCCGAAAGAGTACATCAATACCGGCATGACCCAACCGTTGAAGGCGCGCACCTTGTTCCCGCTTGATAAAAGACTATAATTTAGTACTTTATTCAGGCGGCCAAAGAAGCGCTCCTTCAGCGACTGTTTCACGTCAGCAGTATTGATGCCTAACGCTTCCGACATACCCAAATACTTGTAGGTTTCGGTTGAGGAGAGGGATCTAAGGTGTATGGAATCCGAGAGTTGAGTTCCCACGGATTCCATAATCTCCCCTCGCTTTACATGCATGACTGCACATTTGTCCACACCAAATTCCATTCTGATGGCGCTACTGAAGGTTTCTGTTACCTTCAGTAGCTTCATCAGTTGCAAGTTGTTGGGGGCAAAGAGTTTCAGATCATCCATGTAAAGGAGGTGTGATATGACCTGACCACCTCTTCTCAACCGATAGCCCTGTCCCGAACCCTCCAGTAGTGTACTGAGAGGGTTGAGGGCCAGACAAAACCACAGTGGACTCAGACTGTCGCCCTGGAATATGCCACGCTCGAACCTTATCGGTTCGCTGTTCTCCTGTATCTGACGACATCCTGGATAGTGAAGGACTGTACTCCACTGCCTCATACACGACATCAGGAAGGTGCGCAGAGTTGCATCAACTTTGTACAACTCCAGCACCCTCATGAGCCATGTATGTGGCACCGAGTCATAGGCCTTCTTGTAATCTATCCAACATGTCGACAGATCTCTTCGAGAACGACGAACCTGTTGGCTAATAGCAATATCGATGAGGAGCAGCTCCTTAGTACCACGGGACCCATTCCTACATCCATTCTGGGAGGCTGACATGATACGATTTTTATCAATATGGGTGTTAATTTTGGCTCTCAGAATGGATGTAAGAACTTTATAGACCGTCGGTAAACACGTGATCGGTCTATAATTCTTAGGTTCCGCAGTACTACCTGATTTATGGAGCAGGTGGGTTATTCCTGTCGTAAGAAACTGGGGCAGCAACCCTGACTCTAAGGCAGACTGGAACTGAGCTGCCAAGCGAGCGTGCGACCTTTGAAACCATTTGATCCAGAAATTGTGCAGCCCGTCCGGCCCTGGAGATTTCCAGTTAGGCAACGGACGGACTGCACGAGTTACATCTTGGGGGCTGATGGTAATTGCCCCCATTTCTGGTATAAGGTCGCACGCGCGCTCGACCTCTCGAGTCCAATCACCCTCGGTGTGCCTGACAGGCACCGACCAGATGCTGCGCCAGAATGAACTCATAGCATCATCATCCGGTAGATGTCTATCGGACACACCTTGGTCCGGTTGCTCCCAAGCCCTATAAACCCACCTTTCGTTGCTTTGGAAAGTGCGATTCTGAGTGTACCGCTCCACTCGCCGCTTGTACCGACGAATACGATTTGCCCATGCATAGACCTTCTGCTTCAGGAAGTCAATACGCTCTGTGACGCGGGTCAGATAATCTCGGGAACTAATATCAGTCCCCGAGAACGCCCGCCTCACGAAACGCATCACCCTAGGGCGAATGTTGCCCTCCCTGAAGCAGATAAGCTTGCCGATGAGTGCTCTAGCCTCACCGATACGACGCTCAATCCTACACTGCCAAGCTGGTACAGCAGGTCGTGTAGCTCTGTCACAATTTGTGAACTTGACGTGAGCTACACGACATGCCGCTGCAGCTGCGCAGTATAAGATTGAGTGGGTATCGGCAAGGTCTTTGCTGCTATCAAAACAATTCGATAGCTGCGAATCTAGAGCACACACCAGCGCCTTATTTTTCTTATGCATGGGCAAACGAGGTAGACGAGGTCTAAGCCCAGGCGGTGTGGAGCGGTGCTCCCGGAATGCATCCTCCAAAGCGCTCCTCAATCGTTCATTGCATTGAGTACTCACGGATATAGCTGCGTCATCATCATCCTCACCAACGTGGTCGGGTCGCGGTGAAGCACTGGGTTGCAGTTGCACCGCGGCCGGTGGCGAAACAGGTGAGACACGGCTACTCCGTGATTCAAGGCGTAGTCTATCAAGTACGGCGTCATCCAACATACGGTTACGCTGGATAACCCGCACTTGATCCGACAGTCGCTGGGCCGAAACGTTGACAGCTGGCTCAAGCACCTGAAACAGAGAGAGCATCCGACCACGGTACGCAGTCAGGTTAATTCCTCCCTCTGTAGCCCCATAGTATGAGCGCATGACGTTTTCATTTATGGATTGCGTCCATCGCATGCGCTGCACACTTCCGCCGGGAGCTGGGACCCTATCAGAGGCCGGTGGGCCTCGAGGTCCTAAGCCGCTCGGCGGCCGGCGTCCTCCCCGTCGACGCGCAGGTGGTGGTGTCGTCGGCGGAGTGGTGTATTCGTCGCTCGAGCTCGACGCAACTGCAGCGGCCGGAATCACTGGACTCACGGCAGGCGCGGGTCCCGGCGGCTGCGAGGCGGAGCTGAGCAACGAACCCGAAGATGTTGGTTGTGCTTTTTGGCAGCGTGCCCGGCTTCTTGTCAGCATTTTATTTAGTTATCAGTCAGATAAAACTTGCATCTTGCATGCATTTCGTCGGTCAAAATAGATTCATGATGTAGGTACTTTTTCTTTTTGTTAAATTGTTGGGTTCTTTTTTCTTGCTGATTTACGTTTGAAATACATTTTGTTGAATTGTTGATTAATAAAATTATTGAAAAAATTTTGAGTGAAAAAAAATTGATGCTTTCAAGTTGACAGCCGGACCACAGATTATTATTATTATTATTACTTGATAATGATCAATAAAGATTTATTATTATTATAATCTGTATATGCCCTTCTTTATAACATAACTTGCACTGATGCACGTCACAATTTCTTTGTTTGTAAATAACGCGGCGTCGATCTAATTTATAAACGCGTATAAGTACACACTATCATGAATGCAGTAATTCAGGCCAATTTCCGCAAATAAAACATAATAAAATGACTCATAGAGATAATATTTGTTGTTCGCACGCTGACGTATTAAAACGTTGTGTTTAATTCACAAAACACATAAACGTGTAAGTTAAGCTGTTTACATACAGACAGATATTATCTACCTACTGTAATATTGTGCAGTTTAAATACAGGAAACTGTCAATTTAATATATACATTTCGTTAACATGTAGGTACAATAATTGGAGAATGAAAACGTAGAGTTTAAATTTTGGAAAGTGAGCGGAACAGAGTGTAAAGTCCCGCAAACCTCCGTTGAAAAGGGAGGATCCTCCGACCAGACGGGTGTTGTGTATGGTCCGGGCAACTGCCCAAAGGTTGATTTCGGACTGTTGTATATGTTCAAATCGCGCGGAGAACTCTGCTTGCGCGATGTAGAATTCTTGCTATTTTTAGTTCGTGTGTGGCGTCATAGATGTCGCTACATCACTCCCCTCCGGAGATCGGAGATCGATGGTTCTTGATGAGTCGTCCATACATCTTGTGATGCTTGCCGGGCCAGTGGAAGGTTGGTTCCAGTGAGTCGGAACCGGAAGAGCCGCATAGTTCACGGTGAGTCGGAACTGTCTGCGGTGATGCCCCAGTGAGTCGGGGTGTTGCTATCCCAGTGAGTCGGGATGATGCCCCAGTGAGTCGGGGTGATGATGTCCCAGTGAGTCGGGATGACGCCCCAGTGAGTCGGGGTGATGATGTCCCAGTGAGTCGGGATGATGCCCCAGTGAGTCGGGGTGATGATGCCCCAGTGAGTCGGGATGATGCCCCAGTGAGTCGGAGTGATGATGTCCCAGTGAGTCGGGATGATGCTGCAGGCTCCAGTGGGTCGGAGCGGTGCTGTGCGACGTAGTGGCTTGACTGCTGGTGTCGACCAGGAGAGGTTCTTCGACTGGCCGAAGGTGCTGTTCGCTGCGCCAAGATCGCTGATGAGGTTGATGGTGATGAAAGAGGCTGAGGATGCTGACCAGGAATGCGCATCCGCTGCATGCTGATGGTCAGGATACCCGTAGAAGCCGTTGGTACTGGCTGGCTGTATAACTCGTTGCTCAAGAGCTTGAAGGAAGCGATGATGATGACGTCACGCTGAAGTAGCTGCACGCAGGCTGCGCTGACGTTCATGGTCGAGGGTCACCAGTTCGGAAAGTGAGCGGAACAGAGTGTAAAATCCCGCAAACCTCCGTTGAAAAGGGAGGATCCTCCGACCAGACGGGTGTTGTGTCTGGTCCGGGCAACTGCCCAATGGTTGATTTCGGACTGTTGTATATGTTCAAATCGCGCGGAGAACTCTGCTTGCGCGATGTAGAATTCTTGCTATTTTTAGTTCGTGTGCGGCATCATAGATGTCGCTACAAAATTAATTTTTGGTATTAATAAAAGCTCTAAAAAATAATTTAAGTTTTAAAGTTCTGTAGACAAGTATAGTAAGAAATATGAAGGTTAATAAAACATGAATGTCAAGAGTAGGTACCCTATATGTATATATATTTCTATAGAGAAAGACATTTTTAAATCAGCGATTACAACCACAGCAGATTACCAACATCATGTGTTTATATCTCACTAGTTTATATCACCAGAGCTTTATGTTTCAACTACACCCAGCGGGCCTATATACAACGCTCTTCGCATACAATAAAAAAAAACATACCTACATACTGTCGAACATAGAACCTTCTCCTTTTTACGAAAGTCGGTTAAAAATAATGCCTTTGGGATTCTGGTGAGGCTCCCTCGATTCTGCATTGTGTCGGGCGTGTTTGCTGACGCAAGAGTCGATGACTTTTATGCTATTATGTGTAAGAAAACAGCGTCTCTGATGCGCCGGATTCGGGGGAGCGCCAACGGAATCCTAAGAATGATCCCTGAGAGGCCACAGTCTGCAGTGCTGGGGAGATTTATTCAGCTTCACGTGGTACGATGACACTTCATCGATACTAATTTTATTTGTTGACATGTATTGTTTTAATTTATGATTTTATTTTATATTTTTTTGGATTTTTTGATTTTATTACTTTAATTTTTTTTTAAATCTGAATGATAATTTGATTTTAGTTTTAGTACTGACTAACATAGTTTTAAGACCTTTGTTACTAACAATTATGGCCATTTTTAATCTGAATTAATGAATTTAATTTATTGAAATCAAACTCCCACCACGTCACAATTAATAAATGGAACAGCTATACCTACATATTATGTAGGTACAAAACAAACTTAAGTCTCCTGGTGATTTAAAAACCCAAAAAGGATTATTGATGTGCATAAATCCAGGAGACTGTACGAGGGATTTTGAAAAATTCTCGGCTTTATAAACCTACAAGTGTAATAAAAAAAATGTTTCAGTTAATGGATCTTAGCGTTACTTTTTGAAAAGAGTCTTTAAGTTGGCTCACAAACAAAAGAAAGCTTAATTAATGAAACTTAATAAAAACACTTCGCTCTATAATGTTGAAAATTTAAGTTTATTCCAATCTTCAGTGGTAAATTCAAATAAACTCGGACAAATAAACCTGACAAGTTTAGACTAAAGACTGAACCGCAACATAAACTTACCATATTTGCAAAATAAAGCAAACAAAATTAAGGAAAAAATACAAGTAGCTAAGATTGTTTCAAGTTCGTCTGACGCTTGCACTGGCCCTTAGAATGAACCTTGGAGACCGGATCCGGGCCAACGCTACCAGTTCAATAAAATAACATAAAATAAAAGCAAGAAAATTCTGAATTCAAAACAGGAGCTTCTGTATTCCACCCGTATGCATGTATGTAGGTATGCTTGTCTGCGATTTTCTCGAAAACTTCAGATCCGATTTGAATGGGGGTTTCTTTATTCAAATGCATATTTATCAAGGAAGAATTTAGTTTAAACTACATTAGGATCTGATGAAGGTCTTCAGAGATAGACAGTGGAACTCTTCAATAACTAAAAGCAAATGACTCGCGATAACTGCGATCTAAAAAATTAAAATTAAAAACTTTTTTCCAAAAAATAGAACAGACTTCCAAAAAAATAAAAAAACTTTTTACAAAAAAAATACAACCGACTTCCATAAATAATACTAAAAAATGAAAAATAACTTTAATTTCGGAAGTCGGTGTTTCTAGTTTGGTTTCTTCGTTATTTGACACCGACTTCCGAAATTAAAGTTATTTTGCATTTTTTAGTAAGTATTATTTATGGAAGTCGGTTGTATTTTTTTTGTAAAAAGTTTTTTATTTTTCTCTTTTTAGTTGTTGTACCCCATTCTAAAACTAAATTAATAGTAAAGTTATGCCCGACATGATAGCCCCAAAAATAGGGAATTTGAACGTATCAGGGTGAACTGTACAAATCTGTATACCCCTTCAGAGCGTATCAGCGTGATGTAATGTTGTGAAGTGGTGAAAACAATATACAGACATGCGATTGCAGCAATTCTGGAAGGTTTGCTATAATTTTTTGAAGAGTTCCATAGTGTATCTGCGAAGTTCTTCATCAGATCCTCACCATATTAAAATGGGACCACATGTGAAGCAACAGCTTTCAAATAAAAAAAAATCTTCAAAATTGGTTCACGTAGTAAAAGTTATGAGGTATAACACATAAAAAAAAAATACAGACGAATTGAGAACCTCCTCCTTTTTTTGAAGTCGGTTAAAAACAAAAATAGTGCAAAATAACTTTATTTTAACCTGGGAGTCTTTAATTCCTTTGTAGGCAAGCGTGCTCCATCTTCGACCACATCATCGCTTACCATCAGGTGAGATAGTGGTCAAACACGTGCCTAACAAAAGTAATAAGAAAAAAACAAAAATCAGAAGTCGGTGTCAAAAAACGTGTACGTGGTGTAGTAACGATCTGGTTCAGTGCAATTACGCACACTGCTTAGGTAATAATCATATCTCACAGTAATTATAATATTATTATAATTAATTATATTATATTATGCTAAGGTGTTTTTTAAGGTGCTATTAACTGCCACCAGATCTTAAAATGGTGAACGTTTTATAAAAATACGCTTTATAGTTTTTGCGTGATTCACAATTTTTTATCCGCGTTAGACATAACTTTACAATTTTTTTACAAAACATAATTTAGTTATAAAAATATAATTTCAAATATTCACATATCAAAGTACGACGAAAATTGTCTAGAGTAACATATATTTTTTTCAAAGAAATAAAACTAGTTGTTCAGAAAAACGTGATGTTCAATTAAAAAATCATTAAAAGTCGTATAATTGCACCTTAACCTGTCAACATCCAATAGGCCCCAGAGTGCCGGTAAACGGAATTACCCGACAACGTCCAATAGGCCCCAGAGTGCCGATCCGACTAGCGCGGTTTCAACCTCTATTACTAATTAACTAAAGGTCATATTCCTGTGGAAATTTTTACATACTCGGAGAGTGATAGTATAGTAGTTTTACAAACATTTCCATAGACAAATACTGTTTCGAAAAAAATTAAAAAAAGTTTTTAGTAGCATGTTTACGTTTGTGAATGGCGGACGAAATTTTGCTAGAATTGTGTGTTTTAAACAGTTTTGTGTTTGTTTATGTGTTATGTTGAGTATTATATTTATTGCTGTGTTATTATTACGTCGTAATAACATCGGTTTAGATAAATATTTTGAAGAAATATTACGTAATAACATTTTTATCAAGGTCAGCCGATTTTATTCGTATTGTTATTGTGAGCGTGAATGATGTGAGCTTGTATGTGTTATTCAAAGTTTGAGGGTATGTATTTATTCAAAGGTAGTTATAACATAGTATTAGAAAAAAAACGCAACACAAAACGCAACGCAAACGCAGAAACGCAATTTGAAAAAGCAGTTACTTTGTTTCGTTTCCGTAATATGAAGTTTGAGTATGAATAATAGGAAAATATTTTATCGGACTGTACAAAAAAAACAATGTTATTAGTTTACTTGTCTATTCATAGTGTAACATGCAAAATTTCGTGTAGATTGATACAGTGGTTTTATCAGAAACCAACTTATCACGTGAACAGACACTATTCCCGCCAAATCGTTTATAACAGCATTTGATTAGAATTCAACTCTCGTAACACAAGTACTGTTTACATTTTATTATAAGGTCTGTTTATTCAACAACCCACAAAAAAATACTTCAAGTGCCTCGCACCAATAGAAGCGTCAGCGATCCGTTTTATGTAAACAAAGTCGTAAACATGTCAATGGCGGGAAACAGCGCGGATTTTGACGGATGCGGCGGTTTCGCGCGTAAAGATGTTCACAGGTTAAGCAGCGGCTCAACCAACTGTAAATAAACTGTGAATTCATAAAATATACTCATTATTATTATATATATAAATATAAAAAAGTTGTTGACTTAGAGAATGGCCATGAAACGCCGGCATTTCGTAAATCCTCGGACAGTGTGGTTTGAATTCATTACCAAGAATAAGTATATTCTTGAGTACAGCGTACTTTTACTTGCATGGTGTTAAGCACCGGACACACCGTATGTTGATGATCTGCGGCACGTGTAGGTGCACTCGCACTATGATTGAGGGGCCCCCCAGGGCCAGTTCCTGTCAGAGTCGCTTGTTTGTTCGAAAGAGTTTCCGTGAGCCTGGAACACAATCGGCAAATGAAGGAAACTGGTAGATTTTAGTCAGTAAAAGTCTGTCACTCCGTCCCGCTCCGCGTAGGGCGGGTGAAATCATCTGATGATTTTCAAACCACAAAAAAAACCGGCCAAGTGCGTGTCGGACTTCGCCCTTTTAGGGTTCCGTACCAAATGAGGGAATTATCAAAGAAAAAAAAACATAGAACCGACTTCCAAAAAAAGTGCAAATTCAGATTTATCAATATATTGGTATATTTTGTTAGTTAGTAAATAAATGTTATCACCTGTCGAGTTCATAGGTCAATGGAAAGTCATTTTTGGAAATTCTTCGGAACAATATATTTGTGACAGACGACAGACGGACAGACGAACACGTTCCGTTTGGACCCTTCTGGTACGGAACGCTAAAGAGGGGCACACTCGCATCCGTCTCACTGCTGACGATTCGTTCATTTGTGCTGATAGTCCTTGAAGGTGTTTTGGAGTAAGGTGGGCTACACCTTACTCCAAAACACCTTCAAGGACTATCCGTACAGTACTTCCTTTTGTTCTGTTAATGGCACTGTAATAGCCTATGATAATGAAAATAAACAACAGCTAAATAAATCACACGATTCAGTTGATGAATCCAACATGGACATTTATTTATTATTTACCCATCCATCCTAGCGAGAGCAGTGGTAGCCCAGTGGTTTTGGCCGCGACTTGCAAGTTGTAGGTGGTGAGTTCAAACCCAGGCAGGCGCTTTACTTTGTGTAAATTGTTTCATCACCACTGCTCTCAAAACGGTGAAGGAAAACATCGTGAGGAAACCGGCATGTCCTAGAACCAAAAATTCGAAGACATGTGACATCCACCAATCCGCATTTGGCCCGCGTGGTGGATTACGGCCCACACCCTCTCTCAGAGAGGAGGCCTGTGCCCCAGCAGTGGGGACATTAAAAGGCTGATGATGACCCATCCATCCTACCTTAATATTGTGATTGCGATCAAGCCAGGGCAAGGAACCGACTTGAGGTGACAAGAGTGTGGAAGCGTGCCTGTCGGATCCTCGGCTCCAACCTGATCACCAACTTGTCTGCAAGTACGCAGAGCTAAAGAATAATTTACAAACGGTCTGCAACTTACCCAAGGTTTCGAAGCCTTCCGTTCAGGAACCAATCTTGTATGTGTGTATGTCAGAGTTAAATATGGAAATGTAGTGCTTGTCAGTAGGTAGACCAGACTCCAAAGGTGACTTCAAAAAGGCGACGTGATTTCACAAGCACGTAGTCAATTCAGTCAGTTCAATAGCAAACAATTAGGTTCAAAACCAATAGATTTAACTAGGTTTGAATCCCAGCATCCCAAGCCCGAAACCTACATTTTCAACACGTTTTTTTCACAACGGTCGAAACCAACAAGTGACAGATGACAGAAAAAAGTCATAGAGTATAAAATAAAGGGTGTGACAGCTGTCACCTCTAAAGGTTGCGTTCGGAAATGCACTCGCATCTGTATGGATGTGGATGGCTATAAGAGTAGGGGAAGGCCAAAGAAACGATGGTTGGACTGTGTGAAAGAGGATATGGGTAAAAAGGGGGTGACTACAGAGATGATGACTAGAAGAAAAATACATATTGCGCTGACTCCAAATAAATTGGGATAAGGGCAGGAGAATGATGAATTAATTTTGCTCTGGCTACAGTTAACGTTTGCTAACAGTTTGTTTAAATAATCATTGTAGTAATCTGTGGAAAATGTAATGGGTAGTATATTAGTTAAGTTTAATGTTAAGACATCACTGTTTATGCTTAATATACTAGGTACTGTTTGTTTTCCCTAATGTAATAAATAAATAAATGTGAAAGTAAGTTTGTTTGTTTGTAACCTTTTTACGCCTAAACCGCGACCGATCATCATGAAAAGCTTTTCATTGTCAGGGGTGCAGAAACGGACATAGCCACCTTTCATCCAGAAAAACAGTACTGTTCCCGAGGAAAAGAGCAATAACTTTCGACGGTCAATTGCTTTAGGACGCTAGATGGCGTTACGTGTCATTCTAATCATTTTGCTCGCGTGCGCAGCCGGCGCGGGTCGCTAGTGCTTTAGGACGCTAGATGGCGTTACGTGTCATTCTAATCATTTTGCTCGCGTGCGCAGCCGGCGCGGGTCGCTAGTGCTTTAGGCGCAGTTATATGACTTTTAATGTTTTTAATTGAACATCACGTCTAAACGACTTGTCTTATTTCTTTGAAAAAAATATATGTTACTCTAGACAATTTCCGTCGTAATTTGATTTTAGAATATTTGAAATTGTAGTTTTATAACATAGTGTAATTAATTTGTAAAGACACCTGACAGTCGTGTTACTTTTCCTCAGATTTTTAAAAAATATATTTAAATCATTTAATCAACGAAAAATTATGCTATTTAGTGATATTAGTGCATTAAACCTGAATTTTATCAATTTAATCTGGCGAATTGGGGAACACAAAGACATTTAGAAAATACAAGCAGGTACGAAACATCCAAACGTCCAAAAATCCTGCCCGAAACCCAGGAAGGGCGGGATACGCAGCAAGAAGCTACGACGAGTTTATGTACAGGTACTGTTACCAACCGTACAGAAGACAATATGAAGCGGGCTGCCTCTAATCACCTGATAAAGAGGTATTTCTATCAGTTTCTTGATTGCTGAGGCAAACCCAACTGCAACAATTTGTGCTGTGCATCAAGCGGAGAGTCCACGCATTGCCAAGGTAACGCATAGAAGGAAGACTGCGCCCCCTGCGGCTGTCACTCGTTTATTGACTATATATTTGGACATTTATTACTTTTGTTTATTTTTTTGGAATATGTGTAAGCGCAGTGTTTTTATTATAGTTCTTTAATATTTGGGTAAGTTTAATCAACTTATTTTATGTTTAATGCCGACTGTAGCGATGCCGGAACCTGTAGCAGTCAACCTGCCACATCGCTTGAGGTCCAACAGGTGAGATGTCCCAATTGCTCGCAGGCACGCTTTTTTAAAGGCGAACGGGGGCTGAGGATACACTATGGCAAGGTTCACAAACCACATAGTGTTCCTTTGTGCCCCCCAGCTACATCTACACCTCACGAACAGACCTTGTGGAAAACGCTCTCAAAATTTAAAAATTCAACACCAGTTTTAAAAAGAGTTCCTCGGGGTGCAAGACGATCCGTTGCTCTGAGTTTGGCACAATGCGTCCGTCTTGCGACCCAAGAGAACTCAGTAAGTGCCTGGGAGCAATTGCTCACCTTCCCCTACAGAATTCTGCACGTTCAAAAAGATTTGGCAACTAAAAAAACTTTAACAAATCAAATTAAAGAAAATTGTAATATTTCGACCATAATTTTAGATCCAAAATTACCACCATTTAATAACCGTTCACAGAAAAGCCTATGTTCGCATGTGGAATCGAAAATTAGTGAAGGTGACATTAGGGGAGCGGCCAGGCTATTATTCAGCAGTGATGTGGTGGCGCCTTACTCTCCAGAAACAATCTCAGCCTTGGAGAGTAAACATCCAGCGCCTGCGAATGATCTCACTTTCCCCGACCCCCCTGAGACCCCCGTTCCGGATTCATGTGTTTTTAACATTTCAGCCCCCCAATTGCTTGCTGCCGTGGGCTCCTTTCGAAGTGGTTCTGCCGGCGGCCTCGACGGCCTGACTCCGCAACACTTAAAGGACCTATTGAGTTCAGGCGCCGGGGATGCTGGTGAGTCGCTTTTGAAGGAGCTTGCGGCACTAGTCAACCTAATGCTCTCCGGCGGCGTGAACGATGCCGTCGTCGATGTCTTGTACGGGGCCAACCTATGTACCCTGCGCAAGAAGGACGGCGGCATTCGTCCCATTGCCGTCGGGTGCACCTACAGGCGTATGGCAGCCAAAATTTGTTGTAAACTGTACAGTGACAGACTTACAAACAAATTCCAGCCCCTACAGCTTGGCTTTGGCTCCAGAGGGGGCTGTGAGGCTGCCGTACATGCACTATCTTCCTTTTTAAATTCTGAAAAGGGTGAGGTCATTCTCAAGGTTGACATTAAGAACGCTTTCAACTCTGTCAACAGGGACACTTTGTTGGCCGAGGCAAAAAAAGAACTACCCGAAATTTTCGGTTTTATTTGGCAATGTTACAGGCACCCTTCTAAATTATTATATAAAGAACAGCTTTTAGAATCTGCAGTTGGATGCCAGCAAGGTGACCCTCTCGGGCCAGTCATTTTCAGTTTGGCTATTCATCCAGTCATTCAACAACTAAATTCAAAATTTAACGTATGGTATTTGGATGATGGAACATTAGGAGGTGACGTCGATACCGTATTAAAAGACTTTCAATTCCTGAAGACTCATTTTCAATCCATCGGACTTGACCTTAACCACTCGAAGTGTGAAATTTTTCTTTGTGACAATACCGAAAGACAATCGACCCTTCATAAATTCAATACAATTGCACCAGAAATCAAAATTTTAGAAAAAAGTTCACTGCACCTCCTAGGTTCCCCTATTTTGGAAGAAAGTTTTTCTCCATTCATTGACGGAAAAATTAATCATTTTAATGATATTTCGGACAGACTCACAAAAATAAATTTACATTCGGCATTCACCCTAATTAGATATTGCTGTTTTGGACCAAATTTTATATATTTTCTCCGCTCTTCCCCTTTATGGAAGCATTCACATCTCCTGGACAAAATTGATGAAATTATTCGATGCACTCTTACAACCATTTTAAATGTGGCCTTGGATGACCGAGCGTGGCTGCAAACCACACTACCTATTCGTTTTGGTGGGCTCGGCATCCGCAAAATTTCTATTATAAGCCTACCGGCGTTCCTGTCCTCGGTCCACAGCACTGAAAAGTTAACCAAAAGAATTTTGACTTCATCACTGGTTAACTGTGAAATGCCGTGCTTGACCGACGCAATGAACACTTGGAAAATGGCTTGCCCGGACACGGCGTTGCCCGAGAACCCGTTCTCCCAGAGGCAGTGGGACGAGCCGCTCTGTAGTTTGGTACGGAATAATCTCTTAAATACGTCAACCAATACTGCTGAGCGTGCCCGCCTGCTGGCTGTGGGTGAATGGGAGTCGGGCCTCTGGCTACAGGCACTGCCGTCACCCAACATAGGTACTATGCTGAGTGACACCACCTTCCGGATCGCTACATGTCTGCGTCTGGGTGCTCCTTGCGGAGCTCCACATCGCTGCCAATGTGGTGAAGCAGTCGACCATCTCGGACACCATGGCCTATCCTGCAGTAGGAGCGCGGGTCGTATGGCACGGCACGCCAGCATTAACGACATCATCCGTCGGGCTCTTGTCACCGCCGGTGTGTCAGCCGTTTTAGAACCTCATGGCCTGGCACGTGACGATGGAAAGAGGCCCGACGGGATGACAATAATGCCTTGGAAGATGGGTAGGCCTTTGGTGTGGGATGCAACATGTGTCGACACCCTTGCGCCATCTCATCTTCTTAGCACGGCGGGCTGTGCTGGGGCGGCTGCTACAGGTGCAGAAAACCTCAAACGGCGCAAATATAACAACCTTATTGGGAGTTATATGTTTGAGCCGTTTGGGGTTGAAACACTAGGGCCATGGGGTCCGAGTGCTCATCGAGTTTTCCATGACATCAGCAAACTTTTAGTCGACTCTTCACGTGACCAGAGGGCTGGCCTTTTTTTCGGCCAACGAATCAGCATTGCCATTCAACGTGGCAATGCTGCCAGCGTTCTGGGCACTTTTCCCATTGACAGCGAGGTGGACGAATTTTTTGATGCCCAATGAGCTTTACCACTACCGGATTTTTTATGCCTCTTGTACATATTTTATTTATTAAGTTATTTATTAGTTTAGTATAATATGTATTGTAGTTATAGTCTGATAAATAAACAAGAAGATATTACAATCTTTCACTACTAGATAAAAAAAAAAAAAAAAATTGTAAAGTTATGTCTAACGCGTATTTTATGAAACCTTCACCATTTTAAAGATCATTTAATTATTTATAATTTAATCGTAAGTGTTTTAGTTTAATACCTGATGTTTTATGTGTAATAAATTAATAATGCGTCTAATTTCGGACAGCGCTCCTTGATGGGCGAGTCCTATTACTGGGTGGACGTACGACGCGTTACTTGAGCTCAGCACAGAACACGCAAGCTAACCACTCAACGTCATTAGCAGTTAATATCGCCTTAAATAAATGCGAAAGTAATTCTGTCTGTATACCTTTTCACAATTTTTTTTTTAGTTCGGCAAATCATCAAATAACTTCTCCCGCTCGAGGAGAAGCTGGAGGGCGTGTCAGACTCTTACTGACTAAACCCACCCGTGTTCCGTCAGTTGCCTGTGCCAGGGCTAGGTGACTCTTTCCCTCTTCCTTTCGACCCTCCCGCGACACCATTTTTTTTTTGGGGGTTGGAAATCATCCAATGACTTCTCCCGCTCTGGGTGGAGCGGGGCCGCATCTTAACTGCTCAATGTAAGAATTTGAACGAAACTTGGCACACGAGTAGACCATCCTGGACGAGGACTTGGGTGAGATAGTGCTAAATCTCAATTCTATAAAACAATCTAAGAGTGACTTCCATACATCAAATATCTCATGCCAAGCAATAATTTCACCTAAATATAAATCCATGTTCCGATAGGTTTACAAATTGCCCAAACCGGGTCGGACCGGGTCAATGCCGCGCGCAGATCTAATTATTTCTGCTCTAGAGCAGAGCACACATTATATCATCATTTATATTAAGCAAATCAAGCCCTTAACTGTAGAACTCGGAGTTTACCAAGTATTTATCACTTTACAAATACGATAATTCGTATAAGCACAGTCTACTAAATATTCTCTATGTATTTACCTTTTATCTAGTTTGCATGACGGACGTCATTCTTTCGAAAGACAATTGCAATCTGAACATTGGTCAATTTTATTCAAAGTCAATTTGTTGAATAACTCGCTTCCCTGACTGTATATAAGACGAAAATGTTAAAAATGACAAATACCTTCTGCAATCTGCACGCACCTTTACCGGCGCGTGCGCATGATGAGTGCTATCGCAACATGTTGCTTAGTTCGCCAATTACACACGATCTCGGACATATTGCAGGCGAATAAATCAAATATAATAATAATTTTGTATACTTTAAATATATATGGTGAGTGGAGTTTGAAAATCAACAGGTAGATCCAAATTTCGGTCCGAGACTCCGAGTTTACTACCAAAAGTTTTCCCAAACTTGCGAAAAGAGGAACGCGTGGCTAAAGCCTTTGGCCGCAAGGATCGATCAAAGGTTAGAGGTTAAGCAATTCTTACCGAGGTCTGTCGGTGGATGGGTGACCATCTTAACACATCGAGATTCCTCCGTACCTCCTGACATTTGTAAATCTCCGTTAGTCGTTACGAAGGCAGCCCAGTTACTGGGCTGTGGAGGTCAGCTAGACAGTCGCTCCATGTTAAATACAAGTATTGTACTCAGTAGCAACCCAGAGTTCGGCCGTTATTGGTGTGACACCCCCGTGCTTCTGGAGAGCACTTGTCGTCGTTGGTCCTGCGCCTGATCTCTCCGCGGTTGTGTCGATTGCCGTCCCGTCGGACAATGAGAGTAAAGGAACAGAGATTGCACCTGTGGATGTCTCCTGTACTTGACCGACCCACCGTGATCGAAATTCGTTCGGAAGGATTATTACATTTATATTTTCAGAGGTTTATACTTTCTTCAAACAAACCAAGATTTCCGCCTCAAAATATTAGTTTAGATTAATGTAAGCGCCTTAAGAGAGGAGTATGGAAGAAAAAGACATGTTGCGCCGACCCCAAATAAATTGGGATAAGGGCAGGAGAATGATGATGAATGTAAGCGCCTTAATTACGAGCAACGTTTTAAATAGCTCCCAATGAAAAAATAAGAACATTAAGTAAACAGTAAAAAATACTTTTAAAAAACACGACTCTTCGCTAATTAACTACTCATTTAAATCAGTCTGACTCGCAAAATGTTTTTGATACTGTAATAAATAAGTAGGTACCTACTTACACGCGTCGGGAGTCGCGGGACAATCTCCGGCCACCGTAGGCGCGGGCCTGCAGACGGCGAGTAGTGGGAAGCTCGCCGTCCGATCAGCACCAGGCCCGAGAGTCGACGGCGCGTCTCAAAAATGTCAGCTACGAATGACGGGGCCCGTCATAACCGATGCATGCATGCCAAGGGGTCGCGAATGAATCGAAACTGAGTTACCGCGCCCCTGGGCACTCAGGCAAGGAAGGAGCAGGGGTGGGTTTTAGTCAGTAAAAGTCTGACACGCCCTGCCGGTACCCACAAAAAAAAGGGGAGATCCTCACGTATAAGATAAGATAAGATAAGATTTATTAATTTCTCCCACAAAGTACAAATTACAATATTTATGTTACAAAATATATTGCCGGTACAAAGGTTTGTGGGAGACAGGAATCCAAACTAGGATACCCTGTGCTATGGACTCCTGGCCCCCCTCGCCGAGAATGAGATTATATCAAAAATTTCAGAACATAGGACTATTGTAAGAAGAGAACAACAAGAGAATTACTTACAAACTAAAATAAAAAAACAAAAAATATATAAGAAAAGAAAAAACTTGAGAGGTGTCAAGGGACACCCGGATGGAGCGCAGTTCCTTTCGATTAATTAGTGAAGGAATTGTATTATAATTTTATTTTTTTTAATTTATAATATTTTTTTTTATTATTAACTACGCACACACGCATGCACGTAAGAAGTTATACTTCATCATCTCATCTCATCTCATCTCATCGCAGCTCAGCTCAGCTCAGCTCAGATCAGCTAAGCTCAGCTCAGCTCAGCTCAGCTCAGCTCAGCTCAGCTCAGCTCAGCTCAGCTCAGCTCAGCTCAGCTCAGCTCAGCTCAGCTCAGCTCAGCTCTTTAGCAATAACAACAACTATAACAAAAGTAATTGTAATAATTTTTTTTTTTTTTTTAATATAGCAAAAAGTGTCGTGACAACTTTTTAATAATAATAATAATTGTTCCAAGCTCCGCTAGATTTAACACACGAAATTGGTTAGATAATGCTTGATCTGCTTGCAAACTTTGTACCTACCCACCAAAAATACAAGAAGTTTTTATTAGATTGTTTTTCCAACACAATCTTTTTGGATGGACAGCCTCATTAGTGTCGTGACAACTTTTCGTAAGAATTTTTTCCGTCTAGCCCCCTTTCACAACGCGCGATAAGGAACTTCGTTCCAATAACATTAAAATGCGTGTGTTGTGTATGTGTGTGTGTGCTGGTGTGTTTGTTCTTGTGTGAAGTGTGAATGTGAAGTGGAAGGTGTCGTGTGTGTGGTGTTGTGTTGTGTGTATATGTGAGAGTATACTCTCCATCTGGGGAGAACGGAGAATAATGTTGGACTCCATCGACTAAAACCCCACAGTTCTTACCGCTACCATGAGTTGGGGGACCGGGATACAATTAAATAAGGGGCACCCGGGGTGTCTCCTGGGGCGGCTGCTAGGGGCGTGAAGGCGTCTCCGTTGAGTCTCCCTCACGCGTTCTGGCACCTCCTTCGCGAGCATTACTGCTTCGCAGAAGGAGGTGTCAGCTTTCCATTCCCTCTCGCTCCGTACCATGGACTGGACCAGGGCCGTGCGCGAGAGGTCGCTACCGCCGAACGCCTCGCAAGGACTCGGCGGCGCTCCGCCCAAGCGGAGCAGACCTCCACCGTGTCTTCTGACGCGCACCCCCAGTGACCCTATGGTCAGAGGCGTCTATGTATTTAGGTTGGACGGGTCGGTGTCGCGCGAGTTCAATAAATAGGTTAATGGCGGCGGCGGCCGGCCAGCGCATGCGCTCACCACATCCCTCATGATTTTGCACATCATGAATGTGCGCGTGGTACTTGATTAAAACTATGATACCTCCTAAGATATTCGTTAAAATCAAATGATGTCAATGGCAATTTTGTTCAAAATTAAATACTTATTGATGAATGACGTATTTATTTGGATAAGGATTAATATCATGTTTATGTTTACACCTTTACAAATAATGCACTATTTTAGAACTTTGAATATCACCAGAAATCAGAAAAAAAAGATAGTGAGTTAATCGTAAAAGATAGACATATTGCTGTCGCAGACTTTTTTTTAGAACTTTTAAAGGGGGCAATTTCGTCATACTCGTATATACTTTAACCGTTTACGCAGCGCACGCAACGGAAGCTCTCAAAAGGAATATATTTTTTTCCCGTTTTCGCCACATTTTTCATTGATGCTCCGCTCCTATTAGTTGTAGCGTGAATGGACTATCCAACACAAAAATATTTTATCAATTTGATCCAGTAGTTCCTGAGATTATTAAACCAAACAAACAAACTCTTCAGCTTTATAATATGTAAAAGCAGGCCTAATCCATCACAACCAATGAAGTTCAAGACCTTGTCTCCCAAAAATGTAATATCATTTTCGTAAGAAGTACAAAACTGTATGGAACATGGACACTGTGACCGAGAATGTTAAGGCCGAGGACGGGCCAAAAACAAAACCAATATGAGTTGAAATTTATCTTAAAGAGATCCGTACATGGTAGGTGACCACAATATTTAGGAATCTGTTAGATGCGGGAAACGCGATGCATGGTGAAGGCCTGCTTCCAGCAGCAATCTTACTTCTTAATTATGATGATTTTGGAACAACTACGAAGATGTTTTCCTATGTACCATAATATCATATTTCAGAGTAAAAAAAAAAACTTTTTATTTGTTGTTGCTCGAATTGATAACCCCAATAACATGGAATTTAAACCAAAACTTCATCTGCGTATACATATTTTTTGTATTTGTTGATTTCTTTTTTACGGGACCACCTCAGCCCCCGTAGCATGACCATTTCTATCTCTATTCTACCAAGAAAAGACAAAGTTCTTTCTATCCAATTTTGTCGAGTTCGAGTTGTCTTCTGCCCGAGCATGGGGCGCCGGGCGACCCGTAGACTGGTGTTTCTATGAAGACAAAGACATGTATTCATTCTTTCAATAATTATTAAAATATATTACTATTTATCGTCTGTCCGTCTGTCAATCTGTCTGTCTGTCCGTCGTCTGACAAAAAAATTATTGCGTCTTATCGGAGCCTGTCTGTACGTCTGGCCATTTGTCTGTCGTCCGTCTGTCCATCTGTACATCTTTTTGGCTGTCCGTCTGTCTGTCTGTCCATCTGTCCGTCGTCCGTCTGTCCGTCTGTCCGTCGGTCCATCTGTCCGTCTGTCTGTTTGTCCGGCATCCGTCTGTCCATCGTCCGTGTGTCCGTCTGTTGTCTGTCCATCTGTCCATCGTCCGTCTGTCCGTCTGTCAGTCTGTGAGACTGTCCGTCTGTCAGTCTATGAGACTGTCCGTCTGTCAGTCTGTGAGACTGTCCATCTATCAGTCTGTGAGACTGTCCGTCTGTCAGTCTGATCTGTCCGTCTTCCGTCTGTCAGTCTGTCTGTCTGTCCGCCGTCCATCTGCCCGTCTGTCCGTCGGTCCATCTGTCCGTCTGTCTGTTTGTCCGGCGTCCGTCTGACCATCGTCCGTGTGTCCGTCTGTTGTCTGTCCATCTGTCCATCGTCCGTCTGTCCGTCTGTCAGTCTGTGAGACTGTCCGTCTGTCAGTCTATGAGACTGTCCGTCTGTCAGTCTGTGAGACTGTCCATCTATCAGTCTGTGAGACTGTCCGTCTGTCAGTCTGATCGGTCCGTCTTCCGTCTGTCCGTCTGTCAGTCTTTCTGTCCGCCGTCCGTCTGTCCGTCGTCCGTGTGTCCGTCTGTCTGTCTGTCCATCGTCCGTCTGTCCGTCTGTCAGTCTGTGAGACTGTCCGTCTGTCCGTCGCCCATCTGTCCGTCTGTTATCTGTCCAGCTGTCCGTCTGTCTGTTTGTACTTCGAATTTTCAATTGAAATTTTTGAATTTTCAAGTATGTAATGAGTCACAAAATTGAGTTTTTTAGTAGAGAACTTGTCTACGTCTAATGGTATGTAGACTATATTTTGTCCCTGTTGAGAAGAAATGTTTCTACCCCCAACACGGCGTAGCATGAACATTTCTATCTCTATGTAGAATAGAGATAGAAATGGTCATGCTACGCCGTGAGTAAGGATAGACTAGATAGTTGGATACAAGTTCTTTCTATCCAACTATGTCGACTTCGAGTTTTCTTCTGCCCGAGCACGGGACGTAGACTCGCGTTTCTATGAAGACAAAGACATAATTCATTCTTTCAATTTCGTCTGTCCATCGTCTGTCACAAAAATTTGTGCGACTAATCGGAGCCCAATTGCTGTCACTTACGTATCTGTCTATCCGTTTGTGCGTCTGTCCGTCGTCCATTTGTCTGTGCGTCTGTCCGTCTGCCCGTCTGTCTGTATGTCGGTCGTCCGTCTGCCCGTCTGTCTGTCTATCTGTCTGTCAGTATGTCCGTCTGTATAACTGTACGTCTGTCCGTCTGTCCATCCTGTCTGTCCATCTGTCCATATGTCGGTATGTCCGTCTGTAGGTACGTCTGTAAGTCTGTCCGTCTGTCCATTTGTCCGTCTGTCTGTCTGTCTTTCTGTTTGTCTGTGCGTCTGTCCGTCTGCCCGTCTGTCTGTATGTCGGTCGTCCGTCTGTCCGTCTGTCCAACTGTCTGTCTGTCTATCCGTCTGTCAGTATGTCCATCTGTATATCTGTACGTCTGTCCGTCTGTCCATCTGTCTGTCTGTCCGTCGGTAGGTATGTCCGTCTGTAGGTACTTCTGTAAGTCTGTCCGTCTGTCCATTTGTCCGTCTGTCTGTTTGTCTTTCTGTTTGTCTGTGCGTCTGTCCGTCTGCCCGTCTGTCTGTCTTTCTTTCTGTTTGTCTGTGCGTCTGTCCGTCTGCTCGTCTGTCTGTATGTCGGTCGTCCGTTTGTCCGTCTGTCCATCTGTCTGTCTGTCTATCCGTCTGTCAGTATGTCCGTCTGTATATCTGTACGTCTGTCCGTCTGTCCGTCTGTCCATCTGTCTGTCTGTCCATCTGGCCGTCTGTCCGTCTGTCGGTATGTCCGTCTGTAGGTACGTCTGTAAGTCTGTCCGTCTGTCTGTCTGTCCGTCTGTTCACCTGTCCGTCTGTCCGTCAAAGTTGAAAGTCTGCGTCTTGTACCTTTGAAACCCTCGCTACACTCAGGATTCTACATTTGAACCACTCGCTTCGGTCATCGGTTCAATCCTAGAATCCTTTACTTGCTCAGGCTTCAATACAAGTACTCATTATATATCTTATCTAGGTCCAATGTGATGTAGACTATTTGACACTTGTTGAGAAGAAATGATTCTAACACTTAAAAATAAAAGTGTTAAAAGTAGAGAAAAATTGGTGGTCATGCTTTGCATTGTAGACTTTTGTCGACTGAAGAATAGAAACATTTCTTCTCGTCAGTTTTAACATCGCCATGCTTAGGACGCGGGTAGAAATCTTTCTACAATCTGTAATTTTGTCTATTCTTCCGTCGACAAAACCCGTTTCTACGGTGGTCATGCTACGCGTGAGGAGTAGATACATAAACATTCGAATAAAAAAAAAGAATTTTGAAAATCGGTCCACAATTTGAAAAAGCGGTGAATATACATAAAAAGAAAATACATACCTACAGTCGATCATAAAACCTCCTCCTTCTTTCGAAGTCGGTTAAAAAAATGAAAATCTGCTGATATATGTAAAATAGTTGTTAGACGACCCTGACTAGGACCTCAATGCATGTCTATATTATGAAATAGAAAGGCTTTAAAAAAAAAGAGTGGCACTCCGGGAGTGTCGACAGAAGTGAAAACTTGAACAAAAATGCCCAACGCGCCTAAAGAAGTTTTCACTTTAAAAATGTATTAGATGCAGAGTTTTAATAGCTGTCGCGAAATTCTGGAAAGTTTTCTTTGTTTCAGTACGGAACACTTAACCGAGTCATTTACAGAGTGTGACAGAAAGGTGTGGTCATATTTTAAGAACCGATCCTGTCCATGGAAATGAACAAATTTCTCTAAGAAAAAATAAAAAATTCCCAAAAAAAAAATTGGACTTTCCAAAATCAAAATCAAAAGTCATTTATTCAAACTAGGCTGAGAACCACCCCTTTTTGAACGTCAAAGTTCTACATAAAGACAGTCCCCCAAAAAACGCCCGCCCGTCACCACTTCCTAGTGTTTTAGCTGTGAAGAAGAAGTGGCCAACAAACTCCCCAGCAACACATCTGTCTGTTAAGTTTTAAGAACTTGAATCTATATAATTCTAAGCAACAATCTCAACATTATGTAAAACAGAAAAATAAATATATGTCGTCTAAAATATAATCATAAAATTAAATAATCCGCCACTTGCCAGCTAGCACACTCAATCATGCCATTAAAAACCAACTCAAGCATAAACACTAAACCAAATTAAAGAAGCCTCCATACATAACTGGTGTGCCTGCTTACAAGAACAAAGATTGAAACTATCAAAGGGCTGTGATTCGAAGCCACAAGTGATGAACTAGGGCCATCACACTAAATTTGGTAGACAATTATTATATGAACTCATATAATTTGTTATAACCATAAGCTAAATATGGAGAAAGAACATCAAGTGTAACATTGTCTTGCGTTCAACACAGCGACCAACTATTATTATCTTCTAAGTAGTCGTTGATGGAATAGTATGCTTTCGAACAGAGACTAGATTTAACTTTAGTTTTAAATGAATTAAAAGGCAAGTCAAGAAAAGAACGGGGTAGCTTATTGTAAAATTCGATACCGAGACCCTCAAACGAACCATGAACCCTACGAACACGGTGGGAAGGAACATGAAGTTTATACTTATTTCTGGTGTTAAAATTGTGGATATCACTGGTCTTTTTGTACAAATGTATATTTTGTCTAATGTATAATATGTTTGCAAAAATGAATTGAGATGCCACCGTGAGAATTCCAATCTCTTTGAAAATTTCTCGTAAAGAAACTCTTGACCCTAACCTATAGATTGCTCGTACAGCACGTTTTTGTAAAACAAATATATTTTGTATGTCCGCAGCTTTACCCCACAAAAGAATACCATAAGACATAACACTATGGAAATAACTAAAATAGACTAACCGTGCTGTGTCAACGTCAGTATATTGTCTAACTTTTCTGACGGCGTAGGCGGCAGAGCTGAGCCTTCCTGATAGGCCTGATATATGTGCGCCCCATTGAAGTTTGGAATCAACAGTTATACCCAAAAAAACTGCCGAGTCCACAGTTTCAAGCACTTCTTTATTTAAGATGACATTAGGTCCTAGATTTATAACATTAGGTAAGGCAAACTTTATACATTTAGTTTTCTTAGCATTAAGAACTAAGTTATTAGTCGTAAACCAATCCGTAACCATTGAGAGAGCGCTATCTACGTTATCAAAATCATTTCTATTCCTATCTACTTTAAAGATAAGAGAGGTATCATCTGCAAACAGTACTACGTCACAGATACCCTTTAAAAAATATGGTAAATCATTAATATACACCAAAAACAAGAATGGTCCCAATATCGAGCCTTGAGGCACACCTAAATAAACTGGTAGCCCGGAAGACTTAACACCATTGATATCTACACATTGGAACCTATTACATAAATATGAATCAATTACATTTAGAGCTTCGTTTTGGAGACCATAATGACGCAGCTTACGCAAAAGCGTGTCATGGTGTACGCAATCAAAAGCTTTGGAGAGGTCACAGAAAACTCCGATTGCATTTTGCGAGTTCTCCCATGCGTTGAATATGTGTTTTAGGAGAGCAACACCCGCATCTGTAGTCGATCGACCTTTTGTAAAGCCATATTGATCATTATGAAGGAGGCTATTTACATTAAAATATGTTAGCAACTGCTTCAGTATTAACTTTTCAAAAATTTTGCTAAATGCAGGCAGGATGGAAATAGGCCTGAAGTTGCCTATATCATTTTTATTGCCTGATTTAAATAGAGGTATGACTTTACTACACTTCATGAGATCAGGAAAAGTTCCTGAGTCCACGCATTTATTAAAAGTTACAGCAAGATAAGGCGCTACGATGCCTATTATATCACTCAAAAGTTTAATTGAGATGCCCCAGTAATCCCCTGTGTTTTTTGATTTTAGAGAGTTAAAAACGTTAACTACGTCAAGTGGTGTTACATGCTCAAAACTAAATGATTGATTGCACTTAGGTACACTACCGTTCAAAAGACTTTCAGCTTTAGACGGGGATGAATTTAAGAAGCGAGTTGTAGTTATAGGTATGTGGGCAAAAAACTCATTAAATGCCTGAGCTACGTCAGCTGGTTTACTAACTAATTTGTTTTCGAATAGAATCTCTAGCTGATTTACTTTTTTAACAGACTTTCCCGTTTCATTATTTATTATTTTCCAAGTGGCTTTTACTTTATTATCAGAATTTTTAATTGTCTCGCTTAAGAATTTTGATTTAGCAGCAACACAAATCTTCTTAAACAATTTAGAATATTTTTTAACATACTCTAGAAAAGGAGTATCGAACCTATATTTTTTTAAACCGTATAACTCGTATAGTCTCGCTCTACTTTTATATATACCAGCAGTGGCCCATTGGTTGAAGCCAATGGAGGTACCCGTAACGTCTATAGTTTTAGACTTAAAAATGGCTTGGTACTCTTTTTGCACAACATCAAAAAGGGCTCTATAGATTTCATTAGGATTATCGTTGTCTACTAAAGATGGTGTAAGTTTATTTGCTATATTATTTTTAAACTTATTACAACGGCTTACCGTATAAGGCCTGCATTCTATTTTAAGCGGCTTTTTATTTTGTGGCATAGGAAAGCTAACTAATAGTCCACAGTGGTCAGACGTTAAGTCACTTAACACTAAATTTTTTTCTGAATTACAATTACTAAAAAAGTTATCAAGGCAAGTCGATGAGGATGCCGTAATCCTAGTAGGTTCATAAAACAAGTTGTTTAAATTATAAGACCTAAACAGATTGATTAACCTGACACTTAATGAAGTATCATCTAAAATATTAACATTAAAATCTCCACATATCACTATACTTTTATTACTTGATTTTATTTTATTAATTAAATCCTCCATTACTGATTCGAAAAAGCCAAAATCACCAGAAGGGGGTCGATAAACGCAAATTATAACGTATCGCTCAAGTTCAACACAAGACAACTCAACAATGTGCTCGATGGAAAGATTAACTAAATCTAAACGTTGTTTGCATTTCAAGTTATTTGAAACAAGGATTAATGATCCACCGCGAATTATATTTTTTCTTACAAATGCACTTTGTACAGTAAAATAATCATCATTAATAAAAACTACTTCATGTTCTTTCAACCAATGTTCAGTTAAACATAAAACCTGAACGTCATAGTTCTCTATAAATAAACATAACTCAAGTTCTTTGCCGGACAGACCTTGCATATTTTGATGTACAACATTCAACATATTATGAGGCTTACCCGTTGTCGCATCTAATAGTTTAAAGAACTAGGGGTATTAATTGAAATTTTAGAATTATTACTAACTGTAATCATTGGTACACAACATGTACCTGTGTCACGCTGTATATTGTATGCTAAAAGATTAGCAATTTGTCTCCTACTACTAGGTGATAAATACATATTAGTATTGGTTAGTTTGTAATCAGTAATAAATTGATTACAATCAAAATATAAAATAGCGTCACTGTGACGATAGGTCCTATTATAAAATAGCAAGTTTAAATTATAGATGTGCCTATTTTGCTCATCAGACAAATAATTTGAATAAGGCAAAGCGCAGAAAATAAATTTAATGTTATTTGTCTCACTGAGATGTAACATCAAATTGACACAATCAATTACATCCTTTTTCTTAATAGCTAAACTGTCCCCACACAATAGTATAATAGTTGAACTGGGGTGTATTTTTGTCAATCTAATATTATTTACTAATTGGCTAAAACTGGCACCGGGTAAACAATTATTTATTATACTATGTTGTGAACACTGGTTCAAAACAGTACCAAAACCTTGACCAAATTTGTCAGAAAAAACATAAGTAGTGGTATTCACATTATTTATATTAAGATTATCACTACAGCTATCGACAGGCTGAGCCGCTGAGGGTCTGGGTGCTATGTGCTGAGGCTGTGGTGCCTGAGAGCATGCACAGTTACAAGATAGGTTATTTGTCAGAGACTCATACCTCTCTGCATTGTACGTAACCAGGTCAAGCAATTCATTGGCCTCCTGCATGCGCTTACTCAGATCTTGTTGAGAAGCCTCATATTTATTAAAAATATCGTTTAGAGCATATTCCCTAACAAACAGTTCATTCTGAAGGCGCTGAGTGTCATTATCATACATTATTTTACAAAGCTCTAATTCACTATTGCAATCCTTTAATTCTTGCAATAAATTAAGTTTGTTTTGTCTAAGTTTATTATTTATTTTGTTTAATTTTTGATGTTTTAATGATTTTTTAATTTTTCTAATTAATCTATTAATTTTAATATATTTCTTTATTTTGTTGTGGCTATTTAACAAGTTACATTTGGTGATGGTGTCATCAGTTAAATCTATTGTTACTATTGGCTCAACACATATGGGACCGGACCCGCTACCAACCAACTCATCATATAGGCTGCAGGTGTTCGCAGACTCTTCACCGGCTTTAAGAGATTTTAAGTGGGTTAAAGCGTTGTGGGCCTTGCTTAATTCAAGCTCAAGCTCAGATATGCGTCTCAAAGTCAGTTCATGGGTGTCACTACATTGCTGGAAATTTGACACAATTTGACGGAGGTGTTGATGCTGGTCAAGTACGTCCATATGCTGTGTGTGAAGTTCAGCCAACTGCTTTTTTAGATCAGTGTTCTTCTGATTAATAAGCTCTATTTCCTTCTCACTATCATCCCTTTCCTGAAGCAGCTTATTGCACTGCTCCTTAATAGATCCAAAGAAAGCTGATACTTCCATACAAAGAAAGCTGATAACAATATTTGTAAAGAAGGTAAAAAAAATTGAGAATTTCCACAGATCTTAAAATATGACCACACCTTTCCGTTACACCCTGTATAATGATATTAGCGATATTATGCGTAATTTATTTTAAGAAAATAAGTAAGTTCCGTTTTAATATCTTCTCAATTTTAAGAAAGAAAGAAAAAACCAGGTTAAGGCACAGAATATTCACACAAAAATACTTATAGAAATAACATAGAATAACATTAAGTATGTGCTCCACGGCTGCGCCAAATAGGCCCAGTTCAGCATAATTGCCGGGCAACTAGTGCCTGACGCTGGTTTTCAACTGGACCCTATGCTACGAGGGCGCCTGACGAACGTAAATCAGTTTTATAGTTTAAGTAAATATTTAAATAAAAAAATAATAAGAGATACTAAAATATGAAATCATATAATGTATATTTGTTTAAAATTAATAGAAGTGTTAAGGAAAGAAACACAATGGTATGATTGCACATGAAAAAAAGGACACGTTAATAAATAATACCTAAATATATAACATACAATATCATTGAAACATTCAAAACCATGTCTAGCTTCCGTTGTGCATCTATGAGGTACGGCCGTAGGCGTCTTTAACGATTATATATAGTAAGGAACACAGGTGGACAAAAATTTCAATTCAGTAAAGCTAAATAATTATGGTATTAAATTATGCGTGAATGTTCACCTGGATCATGTTTTACAGCTTCTCAGGCGGAACTACGAGAAAAAAGATACCTCACAGGTTTTTCGGTATTAGGTAGAATGGAGTTCAACAAAGATTTAATCCAGTGCACCCTATTTACGAAATGTTCCTACTATCAACATTATACCTACACTGTTCACGTGAAGTTCCTACTATACTACTATACTATATAAGACGGCACGGTTGGTGCAGTGGTTGAGCGTTCGGCTGCTGCGCTGCGTGTCGCGGGTTCGATCCCCGCACGGAACAAATATTTGTATGACCTGCAGATAGTTGTTCCGGGTCTGGGTGTCTTGTGTATGTGAATTTACATGTTTGTGAACGCACCCACGATACAGGAATATTCCTAGTGTGGGGCAACGTTTTTAAAAAAAAAAACTGTCATTATACCTACACTATTTACGTGAAGTTCCTACTATCAACATTATACCTACACTATTTACGTGAAGGTCCTACTATCAATATTATACCTACACTATGTTAAGTACGGATCCCTAATGGATATCGCCGAACTTGCACATTCCTACATGTTTACGCCAACCGCATAGAGACTGCAGCGATGACGTCCGTTCAGCCACGAGCCGCCGACGCAGCAGAAATTCACTAGTAGCAATAAGTTATTTTTAAGTATATTATTGTCATTCCATATTCTTACATCGAATAGGTTTCATCAACTTAATTGTAATAATTTCTTTTAATTAAATTAGTATTAAAAACACTTTGGTTTTTTTTCGATCCATCGTCTGCAGTCTACGTAATTGGCGCAGTCGGTAGGATACTCGCGGGCCGGTTCGCGAATCGCGTTAGAGTCATCTCATATCGAACACCACGATCGCGTATCACCCGGGCGGCTGTCAAGTCACGTCACGAGTATCCGAATCTACGGCAGAGCTGCGGAGCCGCGTGGAGAATCCAGAAATCGATTCACGGAGAAGAACCAGAGATGAAATATATGTGAGTACATTAGAATCTTTCTCGTGTTGCTTCCTTTCTATTCCTAGTTACTTTTATGTCCAAGATTTTTCATCACGAAAGATCTAATCGTCAGGAACCTGCATCACGTCAGGTTCACCGACATTTAGTAGATATTAACAGAGATTTAGATAGCGAATCGGATTTCAATTTAAATAATTTGCTAGAACCTAAAATGCCTCACGACCCCGACGTAATTTTCAAGGCCTTACGCCTTGTGCCTGATTTTGATGGAAACCCCAATATACTGACGAGGTTCATTAATATCTGTGACCGAATAGTAGCTCAGTATGCAAGCTCCGAGCCAGGTAATGAGCTAGGGAATCTGTGTCTTTTAAACGGCATTTTAAACAAAATAACAGGGCCTGCCGCATCCACTATCAACTCAAATGGGATTCCTGAAACTTGGGCAGGTATCAGATCAGCTCTTATTAACAACTTTTCGGACCAGAGAGACGAAACAGCCTTATACAATGACCTCTCGTTGGCTACGCAAGGTAATAGGACTCCACAGGAATTTTACGACCAATGTCAAACGTTGTTCAGTACAATTATGACTTACGTGACGTTACATGAGACCTTACAAACGACTATTGAAGCGAAACGGACACTTTACAAGAAAGTAACAATGCAGGCTTTCGTACGTGGACTAAAGGAACCTTTAGGCTCACGTATACGTTGTATGCGTCCAGAAACCATAGAAAAAGCTCTCGAATTCGTTCAGGAAGAATTAAATATTATATACCTACAGCAACATAATGATGCCCCAAAGGCTCAAGCTACCCAGAGCGCACCCAAAATTCTATATAAATCTCCAATGAGGCCTGCTGTGCCGTTTAACGCGTTCAATGTTCCGCGACCCCCAGTACCTAACTGGCCCGCTCCAGTAGGACAGCGTGGCTACCAACCCCAGCCTCAGGCCTTCAAATTCAATATGCCCAACCAGCATCAAAATCGCATGCCTACTCGAACCCAACAAATGTTCCGTGCACCATTACCAAACTACAATCCACAAAGTAACGTTTTTAAATTACAACATAGGACTAATCCACCACAAAACTTGGGTCCGAAACCCATGAGTGGTGTCCAACATTTTATTTCGAAACCGTTACCCATGATGCCAGGGCATAATTGGCAACGAAATGGGAACCCACCACCGGGTAATTATTTTAAGACGCGTGAGTTAAACTTCAGTGAACTTGCTTTACCTGATAGTTCTTATTCTGCGGACAACTACTATGAGCCAGTATATGACTACTACTACCACTACTACTACTGTTACTGGACGGTAATGACTGTTACGTTGTTTGTGACTTTGACTACCACACCAATATGACCGATTTCAACTTGACTACAATTCCCGATGGTCAAGTAGCAAGTGAGGCAGAGCCACAACCAGGCTCCAGCAGTACAAATCAGAAACAGAACCAAAATTTTCAGTCGGACCAGACATCCAAAGAGCAAAAATAGACCTTAATTTACAGACCCAAAGACAGTTACCCTACATAGAAATTGCATGCCCTCCTTTAAAATTTTTGATTGACACTGGCGCTAACCAGTCATTTATAAGCCCCGAGGCTGTACAAAAGTTCTTCTATGACTATCCTCTCAATTATGACCCGTTCGAAGTTACAAACGTACACGGCGTTAGTAGAAACGATTATTCCATAACGCTACCGTGTTTTAATGAATTCAATGAGACCGATAGTGTAAAATTGTTCGTTTACCGTTTTCACGATTACTTCGATGGCCTAATAGGACTAGACTTGTTATCCAAATGGGAGGCTAAAATTGACTTAAAAGATTACCAATTAATAACGCGTTCTGCTACAAATCAAATTAAAGTATACAATTCACGCAATGTTAACCTGTACGAGGATATTATTCCTGCTAAAAGTTCTAAATTAATTAAAATACCCATAAATGCCCCGGACGGTGACGTTTTAGTAAATGAACAAGTTTTCTGTAATTGTATCATCCACGAGTGTCTTACCACTGTCACCAATAGTCGTGGATATGTGGAGCTAGAAAATCCAACACCTAATGACGTTATATTCTCGTTAGACCAGCCAACTCGTGCGGAACTGTTCAATGCTAGTTGCACGCAAATAAAAAAAACAAATCGCGTAGATGACGTTTTATCGCGTTTGCGTACGGACCACCTTAATCCAGAGGAAAAAGCTAACCTCTTAACCCTCTGCTCCCGCTATGCAGATGTCTTCTACATTGATGGAGAACCATTGACATTCACCAACAAAATTAAACATCGTATAAAAACGACAGATGAAATTCCCGCATACACCAAGAGCTATCGATACCCTTTCGTTCATCGGGAAGAAGTTAGGGACCAAATTTCCAAAATGCTAGAACAAGGTATAATAAGACCTTCCGATTCCCAGCGGTGGGTCCACCTCCACCAATAGACTCCTCGACTGACACCGATTCACTGATCGAAAGTAATGACCCCAGATCGCTGATCAACAACCCATCGGAGGCACCACCTCCACCAACAAACTCCTCGACTGACACCGTGCATACCAGTAATGAACACCCGATACTAGAAATCCCCATTACAGACGAACCTCTCAATAAGTTTCATCGACAGATTTACTTTACCATAGTAGGTGACATAAAACGCCGACCGACAGTAACCAAACCATTCGAAAGTCATACTCGAATCGCAGTCCAAACCTCGAAATCCAACCTAGAAGGCGACATTATTAATGCTATAAAAGAATACGTGAATCCGAAAGTCAAAACAGCTATCTTGATTAACCCACCTCTAGCCATGTACTCATTAATACCCATTATACAAGACAAATTCAGAAGTTCCTCACTCAACCTAGTATTAGCTAAGACAGAACACGAGAATGTTAAAGAGTATCTCCGACAACAAGACATCATCCGACACTATCACGACGGTAAGACGAACCATCGCGGTATAAATGAATGTCACTTAGCCCTCTCACGAAAATATTACTGGCCAAAGATGAAAGAACAAATCACCAAGTTCATTAATGAGTGTACCATCTGTGGTCAAGCTAAATACGACAGAAATCCAATAAGACCTCAATTCAACATAGTGCCTCCAGCTACCAAACCACTTGAGATTATCCACATGGACCTCTTCACCGTTCAGAACGAAAAATATGTAACTTTCATAGACGTCTTCACGAAGTACGCCCAAGCGTATCATCTGCGAGATGGTACCGCTATTAGCATTATACAAGCACTGCTACGCTTCTGTAGCCATCATGGACTACCTTTGACCATTATCACTGATAACGGCACTGAATTTACGAACCAACTCTTCTCAGAATTTATACGTCTTCATAAGATAGCCCACCATAAAATACTACCTCACAGTCCAAATGACAATGGCAACATCGAACGATTTCACTCAACCTTATTGGAGCATATTAGAATTCTAAAACTACGAAATAAAGAAGAACCAATAATTAATCTTATGCCATACGCCATCATAGCATATAATAGTTCTATCCATAGTTTCACGAAGTGCAGACCGTTTGACCTAATGACCGGACATTTTGACCCCAGAGACCCAACCGATATAGACCTGACTGAACACATCTTACAACAATATTCGCAGAATCATAGAGAACAGATGAAACAGGTTTACGAAATCATTAATGACTCATCTCTTGCAAATCGTACAGCCTTAATTAACAATAGGAATAAAACCCGCGAGCTTGAAATAGAATATGCCCCTCAGCAACAGGTCTTTATTAAAAACCCTTTTGCCAGTCGCCAGAAAGCTGCACCACGTTACACGCAGGATACTGTACTTGCCGATCTGCCTATACACATATATACCTCGAAAAAACGAGGCCCCATAGCCAAAGCACGGCTGAAACGTGTTCCTAAAGCAAGCCAATTGTTACAGAATCCTGCTACTACTGACAATCCATGCGACTCATCCTCAAGAGATAAGACTTGAAACCTTAGCTGATGGACCAGGACTGTTACCATACAGATTAGGACCGACAAGACTAACTATACATTACCACTCATTCATACAGTACATACAATTAACCGACATAGAAGATAAAATAAATTCCGTACAGACGCAATTAAAGACTTTTAGAACCAAACTTACTAATGAAACTTGCATGCTTTTGCTCGTCCGTTAAGATTCAAAGAGTAAACACCGTATTTGTTTTGTCTCCGAAAATTTCTTAAAAAAAGTGGTTAAAGTTTGCTGAATTTATAAGTGCTGTATATCATTTTAAAGCTTGTAAAACGGACTAAAGAGTGATATATAAAATACATCTGGACTCCATAGATACCGTGAGTAATTAGTGAAAAGTTTTCGAAAAAATTTGCACTGACTTTCGTCCCTGACCTAGGGCAACCCGCAGATTGGCCGCTTCTGCGCACACATGCTCAACGCTTACACGTACACTAGGCGCTTGTTGCAATATCTTGAGCTTACGCTACGCGTTTATAGCAGAGTTAGCTTATGCCACGTTTCGGGAGTATAAATATAACAATATAAAGAAGAAAAAGATATCTCAACAAACTGAAGGAAACATTGGTCACACTCGCTGCACTCCTGGTAGCAGGAAATAAATAGTGAATCTCACGCCGAACTCTTTTAACACGATGTCAACTCGACGAACTCCGCCCGAAAATACTACTCAAAAACTACTGAAGCCGAGTATTTTAACGCATGAGTCCGATACAGCGTCCGATTGTATGGCTTCGGATCCTGACTGTGAGGGTCAAAAAAACATCACACGTAGGTTTAAACGTAAACATGAAGAGGCTGCGCTAAGTGAAATAAAATACATTTTGGCTGACTTACAACTTGAACAAAAAACACAATCTTTGAAATTTGAAGAAGAAATGAAGAAGATGATCAATCAAAATAATGATATTATGCAATCCATACAACATATGTCGGATAAATATGACGACATCTTAAGCCAGCTTCAGCAAACGAAATCCGAGAATACTGTTTTTAAAAGCCATATAAAATCGCTGGAACAAAAAATTGAGCAACTTGAACGTAACTCAAAAGCGTCGTGCTTGGAGGTTAGAAATGTACCGGAAACTGAAACTGAAAATAAAACAGCACTAATCACAATGGTAAAAAATATTGGTGATGTTCTGAATGTTGACGTGCAGGTCGCCGACATACGAAATATATATAGGCCAAAAAAATCACCGAATAAGTCTGCTCCCATAATAGTAGAATTTTCTTCAACTGTAACTAAAGAAAATATAATAAAATCCGCAAAAACATTTAACAAAGATAAAAATAATAAAGAAAAACTCAACTCGACACATTTGAAGTTAACTTGTGTACCAAGACCAATCTTCATCTCAGATTCCCTCACCACCTATGGAAGACGTCTTTATTATCTAGCCCGTGAATTCGTAAAAAAACATAAGAATACAAGTTGCTGGACCTCGTACGGAAAAGTATACATACGACTGTTTGAAGGTGAGCCGTCCAAAATAATCTCACGTGAAGAAGATTTTGCTAAGTTAAAACCACAATGACTACTTTTTATATCAATGTTTTCGTTATACCCTACAATTATTTTTGTTAAGCTTATCTCGGATTATTGTTTCATTTTATGGGATAAAGCTTATTGTTATTACTACTCCACTATACAAAACTTAAAAGTAAACATTCCATTTTTATACAATATTTATATCATGTTATCTGCTAAAACAAACTGTTTCGATTTATGGGATAAAATGTATTGTTATTTTTACTTCACTATACACAACATAAAAATAAACATTGCATTTTTATATAATATTTATATCATGCTAACTACTAAACAACAATTACCAATATCTTATATAAAAACAGCACATAATAATAACTATATATTATATCATAATTACTTCACTATATATTACATAAACCAATTTATTTATACATTTATAAATTACAATACTGTTCCACAAAAAACCCACTACACTCGTCACATTTACCTATCATCACTTCCCATGTCAATGAATTTAGTACATCAACAACTTTATTTAATATCATTCACAGTGTCACATCACCATCATCATGACCAAAAGCTATATATGACCCCTCTTATGCGGCATAAACATAAAATTATCGTTATGTTATACCTCTTACAAAACTTACGCGCGTCACTGAGATCTGAACTGGAAACGATTGTTCTCAACATTCGATACAACAAGTAATTTATTGAGGGAAGTTGACTCTTTTGATATTAGTAACAAAATAACATGTCACCCAGAAGATTGCGCAACTTACCTTAAACACCCTGTACAGTACCTTAAGATACTTCAACAGAATATCCGTAGTTTAAACTGCAATTTACAAGAGTTAAATGTTCTGCTTAAAAGGCTAGAACCGTCTTGCGATATTATTGTCCTTTCCGAATGTTGGTTATCATGTATTGTTAGTATACCTACACTTGAAGGATATAACTCGTATAAAACTACAGATAATTACAATCAAAACGATGGGGTGATTGTTTACACAAACAGTAACTTAGATTGCACTGTAGAGGAGCCTTTACTTTTAGAGGCAAATTGTTTGACGATTAAAATAAAAAACGATACAGTGTTAATCGCGATTTATAGACCACCTAGTTTTAGATCACTTAATAATTTTCTAAAATCATTACACAGCCTTTTAGAGAATTTGTCGTCATTTAAAAACATTATTATAGTTGGTGATATCAATATTGACCTAATTGATACCAATTTAGACACTACTGCGTACTTGGATATTATTACCTTTCATGGACTTCTTCCAGCTATAAATACCCCCACCAGAGGTAAGTCTTGCTTAGACCATGTAATCTTAAAAACAAAACAAAAAGCTTTTACGTTTTCTTTGGGTACTAGTATCACCGATCATGAAGCAATACTATTTTGCTTACATACCGATGTAGTCAACACAAAAACTTTAAAGTCTAAATTAAGTTATAAAATCGACAAAGAAAAATTAATATCAGATTGTGATAAATACAATTTTGACCGTATTTACCTGGATACAAACTTAAATACTGCCATGTACAATCTCATTGACATTATTCAACAACTTATCGCAAGAAACTCAATTAAACGACCCATACCCAGAAACAAAATAGTAATGAAGCCATGGATGACTACTGGTCTACTACGTTGTATCCGCACTAGAGATCGAATGCATAAAAAACTAAAATTAAATGAAAATGATGTCATATTGAAAGTCTCGTACTTAAGATACAGAAATCACTGTAACAATTTACTTAAAAAACTTAAAAAGCAATATGAGAGAAATCAATTGGCCATGTCTAAGCACAACTCAAAAAAACTATGGTCAACCATAAAAAATATCACAAATACCAATAATAATAAAAATCAATTACCATTACAACTACTGCCGAATAACAAAACTCCTGAAGATGATATTATTAAAATTAATGAATATTTCTCCACTGTTGGTAAACGACTATCTGAAGCGATTCCTTCCCATTTTCCCAGTCCACAAAGAGTTACTCAACCAATTTTAAACTCTTTTATTCTCCTGCCTACTGATAACGAAGAAGTGGAAAGAGAGATTAATCTATTAAAAAGCGACTGTTCACCGGGTTGGGATCAAATTAATGCCTATGTCCTAAAGTACATTTCTAAATCTATAACACCTGTTTTAACTAACTTGATAAATCGTTGTTTTGTTTCTGGAGTGTTTCCAGATGCACTGAAAAAATCTATAGTGCACCCGATCTATAAGGCGGGAGACAGAGGCAGTGTCTGCAATTATAGACCCATCGCCATCTTAACTTCACTATCGAAACTTTATGAGCGCTTAATAAACAATAGATTAACTAAATACTTAGAAAAATACGATTTACTTGCTAATACACAATACGGTTTCAGATCTGGTCGTTCAACCACAAATGCAGTTCTTGATCTGGTCAGTATTATAGGGGATAAATTAGATAATAAAAACAAGTGCTTAACAATATTTCTCGACCTTGCAAAAGCATTTGACACTGTCTCTGTGCCCCGCCTTATACAAAAACTCGAGGACCTCGGAATTAGAGGTATTCCACTGGTATTGTTGTCAGATTACCTAAAAAATAGAACTCAATGTGTAAAAATTGGAGAACATGTAAGTAATGAACTGCCGGTTGATTTCGGGGTGCCACAGGGCAGTATATTAGGCCCAACGCTTTTCCTCTGCTATATAAACGAGCTCTGCTTACATAAAATTAAAAACTGCAATATCTTTGCATATGCAGATGATACGGCACTGTGTTTTTACGCGGACTCGTTTGATGAACTATTTAATCTGGCGCAGGATGGTTTCAATACTGTGTGTCATTGGCTGTCATCAAGTTCTCTTACATTAAACGAAGATAAAACTAAATATATTGTCTTCACAATACAAAACAGAATGGACTCTGCTAATCTGAATAATAATATCTATGCCCATAAGTGCAACTTTCCACCATCTTTAAATTGTGATTGTCCTAAAATTAGCTCATGTAAAAGCATTAAATACCTTGGAATTGAAATTGATACAAATTTAACTTTCGAAAATCACATAAAATCTCTATCTCAAAAAATTCGCAAATTAACTTATATATTTAAAAATCTTCGTGACGTCGCAGATAAACAAACAGTTAAGATGGTTTATGAGGCTTTGGTGCAATCTATCTTATGCTACTGTATCACTACATGGGGCGGAGCAAATAAAACTAAGATCATAACACTTGAAAGAGCGCAAAGAATGATACTAAAGGTTAGCTTGTCCAAACCGCGCTTGTACCCCACGTCAAAACTTTATGAGGAAACTCAATTTCTGACTGTTCGCCAGCTGTATGTATTGCACACTGTACTTCATATACACTCTGTTGTACCCGAGGATAGCAGAAAACGAGTAGCTACCTCTAGAAGAAACTATGCAGTATGTGAGTCTACTGCTGTGAACACTGTTTTCGCGCAAAGACTAATCCGATTCCGAGGAAGTATGCTTTATAATAAAATAAATAAATTAATTTCTATAGCCAATTGTTGCAAAAAAGAATGCAAAAGTAAGGTAATAAAGTGGTTGCTTACCTTAAGCTACACGGAAACTGAAAAGTTCCTTGACGTACTGAAATAATTTTCCAATATCTATATCAATATAATGTTTACTACACAAAAATCACACACATACATACACACATTTAAGCACATACGGTAACTCTATTATAGATGTACATAAAAAAAAAAAAATATATATATTTTATTCATATTTATATAAATATATATGTATATTATATATATATCTACACACCTCCACTTACATATACACACGTCCGTATGCTCTAATGCACAAAGCATGGACTTTTAGTTAAGTTTTCTGATGATGGGGGGGCCTGGAGTTCTAAGATACAGGCCTAGGCTTAGTTTAGACTCCAGATCTCCCACAAATTACATATTTCTATTTTAATTTAAGTACATACTTATGTTTTTCTGCCAAAGAACATTATGGATGTTTGAAGTGTAATTTGTGGAGATAAATAAATAATTTTTTGATTTTTTTTTGATTTTTTGATTTTTTTTGATTATGCTTTACGAATATCAGATTGACTACCTTACTAACAAACTAAGTAAAGTACTGCAACAAGTAAAATCCCTGGAACCTGTTAGAGTCAAAAGAGGTCTTGTAGATGGCCTTGGGTCAGTGATAAAAAGCGTCACTGGCAACCTAGATTATCTAGATGCCTTGAAATATGACGAGGCTATCAAAACCTTGCAAAATAACGAAAATAAAATAGTATCAGAATTTAATAGTCATATCAGCCTGAGTAAAGAATGGATGTCCCAACATGGTACCATCTTAGACCAAATAACAAGAAATCAGGAAAAGGTTAATGCAACGCTAGAACTACTTCTAGAGAAAACTGCTTATACAGATTACAGCCTAATAAAATTCGCAGTTTGCCCAAATTTTGGGAATCATAACTAATAACGTAGAAGATTTAATGTTAGAGATAATTAGATTAGAAAATATAATGACTTTTATACGGGCGTCCAGCACCCATCATTCTATGATAGATATAGAAGTGCTAAAATCTATGATAGATAAGTTAAAATCAATATGCAGTCATGATCAAATCTTGAACTTAGAGTTACGTGAACATTATAATCTTATAAAACCAGGTTCCTACTTTATTAAGAAGAGAATAGTAATAGTATACAGTTTTCCTATAATCTCTAAAGACCTTTACGACTTATACAGACTATCCATTACGCCTAATAAGAAACAACTTGCCCTTATTCCTTCCTCTCCCTATATAGCAACAAATGAGAAATCATTCGTGTACATAGAGGCTGAATGCCCGAAGTAAAGCAGCATCCATCTCTGTGAAAAGAAGACAAGTCATCAAATCCGAACGAAGCCTGATTGCATCCAACAGCTCATCACCAATCAAGGTCTAGAAGACACCTGCCAATTCACCAAGATTTCACTCTCCAAACAAGCAGTAGAAAAACTGGACGATCAACACTACGTTTTGTCATTGCCCCAACCGACCAAAGTACAGCTAGCCTGCGGCAGAAAAGACTTTAACATTCTAGAAGGAAGTTACCTCGTCACCATACCCATGGACTGCTATCTGGAAACAGCAGAATTCACAATCATCAACGACAGCAACGAGATAAAAGGACAGCCACTAAAGTTATCAAAGATTCCTTATAACGACATGAACCAAACAACTGGCTCCACTCATATCATTGGCTTCAATTCAGTCAACCTGGAAGAACTTCATAGCATCCAGAACAAAATACTGATGGAGAGCCCTATTCAAATCGACAAGACTCAGCCGGTTGCCCTATATCATACAACCATACCATTTTATATCATTGTACTATGCGCAACCATACTTATCATTTTGGTAATAAGTCGCAGATACAGATGCTGGAACCTCAGAGCAGGCAACAAAGAAAAGCAACAGACTCTTCAGATACATACTCACGAAGATGTGACCTGGAAACGAGATGAACTCCCAGCAACATTTTCTCTCAATATGAGCAAATAGTTGCTGTTCTGCGGGTGGAGATGTTAAGTACGGATCCCTAATGGATATCGCCGAACTTGCACATTCCTACATGTTTACGCCAACCGCATAGAGACTGCAGCGATGACGTCCGTTCAGCCACGAGCCGCCGACGCAGCAGAAATTCACTAGTAGCAATAAGTTATTTTTAAGTATATTATTGTCATTCCATATTCTTACATCGAATAGGTTTCATCAACTTAATTGTAATAATTTCTTTTAATTAAATTAGTATTAAAAACACTTTGGTTTTTTTTTCGATCCATCGTCTGCAGTCTACGTAATTACTATTTACGTGAAGGTCCTACTATCAACATTATACCTACACTATTTACGTGAAGGTCCTACTATCAACATTATACCTACACTATTTACGTGAAGGTCCTACTATCAACATTATACCTACACTATTTACGTGAAGGTCCTACTATCAACATTATACCTACACTATTTACGTGAAGGTCCTACTATCAACATTATACCTACACTATTTACGTGAAGGTCCTACTATCAACATTATATCTACACTATTTACGTGAAGTTCCTACTATCAACATTATACCTACACTATTTAGGAGTAGTTCCTACTATCAACATTATACTTACACTATTTACATATTAGAAACGGTTGCGGCGGTTGAAGCACGGTTTCCATACTGCACGATGCGTTCACGGCTTCTTCAAATTCTTCATCGGTATTGCTCATCTATAGCGTTATTTCTTGACTATATTTTGGCACGAACTTTTTCTTATATATTTTCTAGTATCCTACTGGCTCCGCCATGTTAAAGTTGTTTGTGTTAGGGATGCGTGAATTAAACACCAGCGCTGAGCTAAGACTGTTTTAATGACATTCATCTATCACCCATACCCACATTCATTACATTCTTGGTTTTAAACCGACTTTCGAAAAAGGAGGAGGTTCTATGTTCGACTGTATGTTTTTTTTTTATGTATCTGCCGATGTCTACGTCAGTTGTGGGCCGATTTTCAAAATTATTTATTTTGTGTATACAGGGTGTAACGGAAAGGTGTGGTCATATTTTAGGATCTGCATCTGCCCATCGATATGAACAACTTTATTCAAGAAAACCTGAGGAAATTCTAAAAAAATTTTTTTACTCCCCATACAAATATTGTTCAGCTAATGATAAATTTGTATGGAAAGTCCAATTTTTTTTTTGGGAATTTTCTATTTTTTCTTAGAGAAAGTTGTTCATTACCATGGGCAGAACCGGCTCCTAAAATATGACCACACCTTTCCGTTACACCCTGTATACTCCTTTTTTATTATTATTTTTTTTATTTTTTTTTGATGTGGAATATACTCCTATATAAATTTTATCGAATTTGCTTCAGCGCTTTTTGAGACAGTGAATGAAGTAGATGACGTTTTTGTTTTCTCCAATTAAGAGTATGTTTAAATTCCACGTTCCATGTTATTGGGGTTTTTAGCTCTGGGGTATAGCTACTAAAAAGTGAAAAATAAAAAACTTTTTTACAAAAAAAAACCGACTTCCAAAAAAGAAAATACACTAAAAATTAAGAAAATAAGTTTAATTTCGGAAGTCGGTGTGAAATAACGAAGAAATAAAATACAAACACTGACTTCCGAAATTAAAGTTATTTTTTTAATTCTTAGTGTATTTCTTTTTCGGAAGTCAGTTGTTTTTTTTTTGTAAAAAAGTATTTTTACGTACACCTACAGTTTAAAGCGAAGGGGCGGGGCTTAACTCCGCATGCCTTTTTTTGTGATGTGGGCAATCATCCAGTGACTTCTCCCGCTCTGGGTGGAGCGGGAGGGCGTGGCAGACTTTTACTGACTAAAACCCACCCCTGTTCCTTCAGTTGCCTTGCCCATGGACGCGGTAACTCTGTTTTGATTTTATCCGCTCCCCCTGGGCAGAACTCTGCTTGCCTGTGTTCGCGTTACATTACGCGCAATAAAAAATTGTTTTTTTTTCATACCTAATAATAAAAGTCGTTTCCCAGCAATAATTTTTACGCAAAGCTACTTTGTTAGATGTGCAGTATGGGTAGTTGACGACTTTATGATGTGTCTTTTTACACCTAATATATTTTTCTGCAGCATCAAACTTAAAATATATGGCAAAAAAAAATTTTAGAGTACCAGTAATTTTTTTTGTTTCTAGGAATGTCATCGTCTTAACTGCTGAATCGATGTTCATAGATATATTATGTACGTATAATGATAACATGAACATTACAAATAGAGAATTAAAATATTCATCAATTGCTTGATATTCTATCGAATAATAACCGTCATAGACAACTGCCAATAGTAAAAAAAACCTTACCTTAACTTATTATTATTGGCAGCATTTTTGTTAGCAGAAATGAAACCACTAATTGTTTTAACTTAGCCAAATCTTATTGTTGTTGCTTAATCTAAGTGGCCTACGTTATCTTAGTTTTTAAACATTATTGCATAAAAGTTTTAAAACATTAGTGTTCGTAGTTGTTATATAAATTAAGAAAATGTTAGTATGAAAAATGCAACTTCTTTCAAATTCTCCATACAAAACGCTGATTTCATAGGTGGGGATAATACATATAAAGTGCACAGAACATTTAAGACAATCATCAGGTCCTAGTTTTCAGGCTTTCATCTGAAAACTAGGTAAATAATCTTGAAAATATTCTATATATTATGAAGGTACTGAAAGAATCGTCGCGAAACACACCTGTAACATCTCTCGCCAGCGCCGGCGCCGCCAGCAGCAGCAAACACCACAGAGTTGCCATCACTCACAGTACGTGTCAAGTCTGTCCCTAGCCTGGTATGATACACTCTGCTTGAAAGCTCAGTCTCTACTAAAGGGACACGTCGCGTAACGTTCAAGTTGCCATCACTCACAGTACGTGTCAAGTCTGTCCCTAGCCTGGTATGATACACTCTGCTCTACTAAAGGGACACGTCGCGTAACGTTCAAGTTCAAATCTCTCTCGATATGGAACACTCAATTTGTTTTTATTTTTATCTAAATTCGAAAAAGACATTGAGTGACAGCGTTTTTGGCACGAAGTTATGCGTGTTTATGGTCCAACCTTCAATAGTAGTTTGAATTAACTATTTCCTACCAAATTCAAATTCACTTTTATAGTTTGAATCACTTTCACTTCTTTTATTGTTTATTTTTATATCGCTGTTTTTATTGGCTTTAGATGAGGCATGCACACGACACTCTGCGGCCACTTCGCAACAAGCTGTACTAGTGGCGAATGAAGCGGCGTCATAACATGCAACAGTCGAGCTTTCAATGTCATTGTCATGGCAAACAAATGTTGTGATGTTACGAACTTAAGTACAACCCACACCTGACCACCAAGTTTACGAAGTTTTCATTGACAGCCCTTTTACTAATCAAGCTTCCGTGGAACTGTGTGATAACTAATCCGTGGAAAGATTTTTGTGCTCGAATAGGGCTTCCAGAGATTAAATCCTTGTCCCAAATCCAGATATCAAACAAAATACCTAATATCTTAATTATTTTCGGTTTAAAGAAATTTATTTCTCATGAGAACTTACAGTCTGCATACAATGTTATCTCATTATAATCATAATTATAATTACATGATAAATCATTTTTCAATTATTTTTTTAATTTTTACATGTTTTATCCTAAATTATCTAAATAGTCCAGTGTAATTTTGTCAATATAAATAAAAATAACGGAACCCAGGTATAGTGAATGGATTTAATTTTTTTTTTGGATTTCAATACAATAAACTAAAAAGCTTACCCATTAAAAATTACCACAATTTTTAAAATCCGTAAATTTAATTCTTTTTCTCACTATACAGGGAAACTTTCAGCGGGGCAGTAAGGGAAACCTTAACCGTTGCAGCTACACGAAAAGGTTCTTAAGAGACATCCATAATTATTTGTGATATTTTGATCCCCATTCATAGATTTTCAAAAGAATCTACAGTCTGCAAGAAAATTGACATTTTACACGACCTAAATGGATAGTCGGGATTAAATCAACATAACTCAGAGCACTTACCTTCGAAGGCTGGTCCCTGTGGACAAACTGTGAACACTTACACACATGTGCAACGTTCCTAATGTATTTAAATCTGTCGGTTTCCTCATGTCTGCTGATTGTGCGTTCATTACAAAGTTGCACAAATTAATATCTGCTAACGTTTGTTATGTTTATTGATAAATGATCTTATTTTTGTAAGTAGGTAAGTTTCAACAACACTTTTACACGTCGACATTTTTTTTAGCTAGATGAGGCCGGTGTTTCCTAGCTGACTACCCTGCAAAGAAAAACCAAAACAAACTCAGAGGTCAAAATCTCTTTTAAAGTGTTCGAATCCATACAATATGTACTGGTCAAATCATATGAGAACCATGTACGTTTGTCTGGGATGAGCTTTTGAGGAAAGCAAAACACAAATTTGAGTAGACCTTTTAAGACAGTGCAAGCATTTGTTAGTCATCGTTTAGCTCAACTCAGAACTTTGAGGAGCTCAACGAACCGACTAACAATACCAAAGTAAGGACATTTGAGTAGGCTGCAAAAATACTCAAACTGCCAGACAATCATAAAATCTACATGAATATAACGACATACATAGTTCTCGCATTCACATTTTGCTATAAGAGGACCATGCAGTTTAGTGTCTGTAATAGTCACCACACATATTTGAGTGGACCTGTCCAGTCAGTGCAAGCATTTATCAATATGTCGCCTCAGTGCACGGTGTCCTATAGACCAAATTTGTCGAAAATGAACTTTAAATGCGGTATTGTTAAGACTTAAAATTTCAATCCTGTTGGTTAAGGAAGATTCAAAACTTTTTTCTGTTATAAAATTAAAAAAGTCATAAAACTCTTATTTGTGACATGACACTGTAATGAGAATTTTGTGCTTAATTATTCTATGTCCAGTGTTTGTTTTATATCCTACAGTGTAGGAAACGTTGAGTGTTCCATGTTCACTCAATCGACCAATCACAGCCCATGACGTCATATTCATTTGGAACATAGTACAAATAAGCACGCAAAAATGAAACAGTCACTTAAAGTCACTTTGTCCTATCTGCAATGAGGTTATGTTCTAAGTCCACATTCGTAATTTTATTTGTGCATGTTTGTTCTATGTCCACATTAAAACTGTAAAATAAGGTATAATTAATTGAAAAAAAATTGATGAAAATTATAACAATCAATGCTTATGTAACTTATGTATTATGATAGACCTTCAAACCTAGAAATTCAAGCTTAAAAAAAAATAGTACAAAAACTCTTCTACTGTAAAATGTACCCAATGGTAGATACGACAAATAAGCACTAGGGCGACGAATAGTCGAATAGCTCAACTTAAAAACCACTAAGGAGCTCAATGACTTGACGAACAATATCAAAGAAAGGACATTTGGGTAGGCCGTAAAAGTACTCAAACTGTCTGACAACGTTAAAAATTACTGTAAAAAGGAGGAGAAAATAATAGTAATAACCCACATAGCCCTCACATTAACAAAAATTAAGTAATCAAAAAAAAAATACTAAAAAAATATAAATATTAATTTCCGTATGTTAATAAATTGTGGGCAAGATTATTATTTTTTCTCCGACGGTAGGCCTGGACTACGCTAGGACCGATACCCACCGGGGTCGCGGGAGTGTCCGAACAGGGTTGTAGTACATTAATATGTTGTCGTACATTAATATAAATAATTTGCACGCTTGCTTGCAGGCAGAATACAATTACTTAATAGGACATAAGATCTTCCTTTGTAAAAACATGTATTTCTTGCAAATAAATATTTTGATTTGATTTGATTTGCGGGAGTGTCCGAACAGGGTCGCGGGAATTGTTTTATTTGTCCGAAAGAGTCACCTTGCCCTGGTACACAAAGAGCAACTGAAGGAACACGGATGGGTTTCAGTCAGAAGTCATCTCATGATTTCACACCCTCAAAAAAAAAAAAAAAGCCAGGACTAGGGATCAAATCTTCACCACACGAGGTCGGTACATTTAAATAGCCTAAAGAACTCGCTACTCAAACGTTGTTCAGTCCCGCTTTGCCAAATATTTCACAAATCGATTCGATTCCATCAAGGCCATCAAGAAATTTGACGCCAGTCGATCCTTTTTCTAATACTGATCAAAAACCCAGGTTGGAGTACAAAAAACGCCAGAAATTCCAAAAAACTTTTCCCATATATTGTATGAAGATTTTACAATTTTTTATTTGATATCAATTGAACCTGTTTCTGATTTTGATCTAAAACTTCTATCGGATCAACCATCGTTGGAGTACTAAAAAGTCAGAAATCGCAAAAATCTTTTCCCTGACATCTTTTAAGAAGGAACTTCTAGATTTCTAACTTTTTAGTACTCCAACGATGATTGGTTCAATAGAAGTTTGTGATCAGTAATAGAAACAAGATTGATTGGCATCCAAAAATATTTTGTGTAAAATGGCCATTTTCTTGCTAACTGTGCATTTTTTTGAAAATCTGTGAATGGAGCTCAATATTTCACGAAAAATTATGAATAGTCTCCTAAGACCCGTTTTCCTGTAGAAAAAAACTAAATAAAGCGGTAAGTAAAAGGAATGTACCTACTATACTAGAAGTAGCCTTCTAGTAGAGTACATTCCTTCATCCATCATTTTCATGAGACAGGTCTTAAAAAAAAAGTACACTAGCGGAAGGTTTCAAAAAGAAAACTTTTTAGTCTATGAAATTAAAAAAATCCGGAAACATCTGAATCCGTTCTTAAAACTGGGTTCCGAGGAATAAACATTGCAATTTAAAAAAAAACACCTAATTGCACTGGACTGGAACCGTTATCTCGGCATTATGCAGCCTGTATTTCCTTTAAAAGACGTGGATCTCATCATTTACATTAATTTCACATTATGTAGTATCCACAAGTACTCTAGGCATATAAAAATATGTTGGGCCTCATCTTTCATTTTATTACGGTTTTTCAGCCATGCGTTAATTGTACGGAGTTAATACGTAAGACTAATACGTAGGTCCTATAATAGTTAAAACAATCATTCCGTCTTAACGCTTGGCTGAAAAACAGTGAAACAAAATTAAAGAAAAGGCCAAAAGATTTTTTGGCTTACCTACTTTCTGTACAGAATACGTCAGTCGTACACCTGTAATAAATATTTTAATTATGACTACCTAAATAAAATATTTGGCAAAGCGGGACACATTTGAGTATCGAGTTCTTTAGGCTATTTAAAAGTACCGACCTGGTGTGGTGGAGATTTGATCCCTAGTCTTGGCCTTTTTTTTTTTTGAGGGTGTGAAATCGTCAGCTGACTTCTGACTGAAACCCATCCATGTTCCTTCAGTTGCCCTTTGCGTACCGGCTGCGGTGACTCGACGGGCACGGACGGAACAGATCAGGGCTGCGGTGACTCGACGGGCACGGACAAACAGATAAAAAATTGTCGCGAATCTGTTCGGACACTCCCGCAACCCTGTTCGGACACTGCCGCGACCCTGGCGGGTATCGGCCCTAGCGTTGTCTAGGTCTACTGTCGTTACCGTATGTCCGCGAGGAAAATAGTAATCTTGCCCACAATTAACATACGGAAATAAATAAACATGACAAACGTCAGCTGACATTAATTTGTGCAACTTTGTAAATATTGTTATGAACGCACAATCAGAAGACACGAGGAAACCGACAGATTTAAATACATTAGGAACGTTGCACATATGTGTAAGTGTTCACAGTTTGTCCACAGGGACCAACCTTTGAAGGTAAGTGCTCTGAGTTCTGTTGATTTAATCCCGACTATCCACTTAGGTCGGGTATGGCATTTTGGTGTTAAGAATAAACGGCTATTATGACGAATTATGACTTTATCAAACAAATAAATCCTCAGTATTCCTTACCTTGATTAAAAAAGGTTTTGTGCTTTTAACTTGCAATTTTTAACAGACTTCAAAAAGGAGGAGGTTCTCAGTTCGTCGGAACATTTTTTTTTTAATTTTTTTACGTATTTTCCCCGATTAGGTACTCAAAGATGTGTATGTAAAAAGTGAAAAAACTTTTATATAAAAAATACAACCGACTTCTAAAAATTGCAAAATAACTTAAATTTCGATAGTCGATGTTTGTATGTGTATTTTTTTTCTTCGTTATTTGACACCAACTTCCGAAATTAAAGTTATTTTGCAATTTTTAGAAGTCAGTTGTATTTAGTAAAAAAGTTTTTTATTTTTCACTTTTTAGTTGTTGTACCCCAGAAGTAAAACTAAATATTAAAGTTATGCCCGAATGGATAACCCCAATAACATGGAATTTGAACATTTGGCGATAACCAAAACGTCATCTTAATACATATTTTTTGTTTATGTTGATTTTTTCAAAAACTGCTGGATCAATTTTGATAATTTTTTTATGGGCCCAGCTGGGAAGTATACTTACTCTTTCAAACCAAAATCCAAATTGGTCCAGCCATCTTCGAGTAATCGGGGAAAATACATAAAAAAAGGATCCGACGAATTGAGAACCTCCTCCTTTTTCAAGTCGGTTAAAAATAAAAAAAAACTTTTTTACAAAAAAAAACAATTTGGCGGTGAAGTCGTCGCGCACCTCTGGGAGTGGCGCGAGGAGGCGAAACTCTGCTGCCGCGACACCCTGCGGCCCTGTGGATAGAGCTCCGGCAGGACCTCATGGCGATATGGCGGTCCTCACCTTCCCCCTGACGCAGGTCCTCACTGGATACGGCTGTTTACCAGAGCGGGAGAAGTCATTGGTTGATTTCCCACGCCCACAAAAAAATATGGCCCGAAGTGGGCTCTAGGCTTTACACTAATGAACTACCAGTAATAAATAAAAGAAAATATGGCCCGAAGTGGGCTCTAGGCTTTACACTAATGAACTACCATTAATTAATAATAAATAAAAGAAAACTGGCCAAGTGCGTGTCGGACTTCGCACATTTAGGGTTTCGTACCAAATTTTCAAAAAAAAATCTGATTTATTAAATATTGGTATTTGTTAGTAAAATATACGTAATAATAAACATTATAACCAAACAAGTTCATTGGTCAATAGGAAGTTAAAAAATCTTCGGAACAGAATTTTGTGACAGACGACGGACAGACAGACGGACACGTGAGTGACAGCGATAGGGCTCCATTTGGCTCCTTCGGGTACGGAACCCTAAAAAGAAGTCTTTAATTTCGAATTAAAGTAATTAATAACATAGTTGATAACAAAATAAATTCTATAATAATAGCATTTCAAAATAAATAATAATTAATTATATTTGGAGCAAAATGAAGTAAGAACCCCTCTCAGGTATAGGCTTCCTCCAGAGCCTACCATTTGTCCCTGGTACTCCCCGCCACGCAATAGCGATGGTCCAAATGTTTACGATTGACCGTGCGGCATGTCGATGGCGCATACCGATTCCATCAACATTGAACTTTTTGACAATCAGTTGAGGTTCTTAATACATTTTCATTGTACCAACTTAACCGACAAGTTGGCCAATACCAGGACATATCCTCGCACAAAGCGACCTTCGCAGTGTTCATAGAACTCGAGTGGAATAAACTGGAACACAGCGGAAAACAAGTTTAACTTCAGATAACAAGTAAATAAAAATAGATCTTAATCTCGTCAATGGTCGCGCGCAAAGTCACCTGTTGTAGGGCTGCCACTTTTTTTTAAAGACAAATAGAGTATATTTACTTTTCTAAGGTTAAAAAATAAAGTACTACATCTGAGAATAAAGTATTATTTGTTTTTTGCAGTTTTTTTTTCCACACTTTTTTTTATTTCTTCTAGCAGCATCTAACAAATATTTGCTACTAGTGAATAAATAGTTAAAACTCTATCAGTATATGCTGAAGTAGGTGGAACATAGTTTTAAACAAATAAATTGCCACTTTTGTAATGTGGATTATATCGAAAAATCTTTAGTATTATTTACTTGTGCATATCTCTATTAATAAAGTAATCTCTTCATACAGGTTGTCCACGTTAATAATAAATTCTTGCAGTTTCATTGTTTTAACTATGTGAATAAAATGCTTACATTCAACATTACTTTTTGTGTTGCTCAGTGAAAAGAACAAATTAGTTTCACTGAAATTATTAAAAATAAGTATTTTAGCGTACTTTATTGCCCTCATCTATACTATAATGAGGTAAAATTTCTTTGTAAGTTTGTATTTATGGGATAATCTCGCAATTGATCCAATTCTAAAAAAAAATCACTGGTAGAAAGCTGCATTATTCGTGAGTGCTAAATTCTATAAATAATATTTATTATGGGCTATACTTTCAACATTTACGCGGTTAAAGTCGCGGGCGAAGTGCTAGTAAAGTATAAAGTACATTTGCCCAAAATAAAGTACAATACTTTAAGTACGGGTGGCAAGTGGCAACCCTACTGTAAGTGCAACCTATCTAATATTTCTATAATCCCTAACTGAAGTGAGACCTGCGTTACCACTGGAGCTGACAATCTTGACTGAGGTGGATCAGTGAGTTATAATTAAGTCTCAACTTAGATAGGTTCAAGGTAGTATGCGAGTCATAGAATCAAACATTTTGGCAAACGCCATAAGTAGTTAAGGTCGAAGGCTTGGCTTTAGTATTTGGCAAATCTATTATGCATGCGTCAACGATTGAGACCTTCCTCGACCATAAAGATTTGAGACAATTTGTTAAATGTGAATACCCTAAAAACTATCTCTATGATTTGCGTATGTTGGGGGAAATTTCAAATGTATGTTAGGCCGGTACTTCAAATTCAATTCAATATCAACCAGTTGGTATTAATTCTTAATTTTTGTATACTATGGGTAGGTGTTACAATTTATTATGTCCCGGATTTCGGCAAAGTAGTGCCTGATTCCATAATATCTCAATTTATAGGCCTTGTTCGTGGCATTTCCGATATATTATCTGGGCCTACTTAACTGTGGTCGAAAACAGTTCCGGCTACAGCGGTTGGTTCGCGTGAAAGTTTTAGGTACCTACAGAATAACTCATTATTATATTATAAGGTTCTAAAAAATATTCCGGAGTGGCATACGCCTAACGGAATACGCAGCATGTGAAGGCCTCCCATATGGCGAAACTTAGGCGGATGGGAAGCCTATGTCCAGCAGTGGACGTCTTTCGACTGGAATCATAATGATGATTTTTTATTTTTATTTTTGGGGGGTGAGAAATTATCCAATGACTTCTCCTGCTCTGGGTGGAGCGGGAGGGCGTGTCAGACTCTTACTGACTAAAACCCACCCCTCTTCCTTCCCTGCCTGAGTGCCCAGGGGTGCGGTAATTCATTTTCAGAATTTATCCTTTACCCCTAGGCATGCAGGCACCGGCCACAATGGGCCCTGTCAGTGGTGACTGACACTAATCTCTTTGAGGCGCGCGTGGAACACTACGCGCCGTCGACTTACGGGAATCATAATGATGATGACTTTAGTTTAAAATTATTGTGTATCGTCAACCCGAAGTAACATTGATAAGAGCAGGAGTACTTAAAGTTTAACTTATTGATAAGAGCAGGAGTACTTTACTTAAAGTTTAACTTATTGAAGTTTACCAAATAAAATTAACGGAAGAGCAAGTAAAGTAAGCAAGATACAGATCTTGCTTACTTTACTTGCACTTCCGTTAATTTTATTTTTTGTTTTGACTCAAAAGTGCTCTTGCGCAGTAGATACCTTCTCTGATAATATTCTTTTTAGTGAGATAATAATTGAATAAAGTATGACTAATATTATGTGTACCTTTGGTCTAGTTTTACTAGTTTCCTTATTAGGCGAGTTGAAACCGATATCTTTACATTGCTATCTTTTGATTAACATATTAAGATAGGTGAATATGTGAGGGCTACAGAAACCACTACATTTCGTCCGTTTTGTGTTGTCGAGAGGAAATCTTCAGAAGGTGCTTGGACGTTTGGGGAAAAAAACAGAGAGTGGGGGATTTTTAACCGTCTCCAAAAGGAGGAGGTTATCAATTTTGATGTTTGTTTTTTATGTATGTTCGCATAACTCCGTCATATATAGACGGATTTGCAAAATTCTTTTTTTGTTGAAAGGGCTTTATTCCGAAATGGTCCCATTTAAATTTCATATAGATCTGATGATGAGTTTCGGAGACAAACAACGGAACTCTTCAAAAAAATCACAGCAAATCAACTGCGATTGCTGCGATCGTATGTCTAAAAAGTGAAAAATAAAAACTTTTTTACAAAAAATAAAACCGACTTTCGAAAAAAGTGCAAAATAACTTTAATTTCGGAAGTCGGTGTCAAAAAATGAAGACACAAAACCAGAAACATCAACTGCCGAAGTTAAAGTTATTTTGCACTTTTTTGGAAGTCTGTTCTATTTTTTGTAAAAAAGTTTTTTTACTTCTCTTAAACTACCCTGGTGATCACTATCAACACATGTAAGGGGTCCCGTGACCTCTTAATAGGCCACCCCGGACACACACTATACAACGCCTTTAATGGCACTACCCTCGGTAGAATGTAAAGGGGTCTGCTGAGCACGGCATTACGTGATAACTGTCCACCGGCTTTCCTGGGATCACTCGGTGGGTGGACAGAGTCTCCACTCTGAACGCCCGCGACCACGGAGTCCCACATGGCTTAAATGGTGCAGATGGGTTTACAGCGTCTTAGGCAACGAGTCGGACTAAGTACCTACATCGTCCTACTATACTGGTCACAAAACGAAAGTGACAGATGAATTTGACATTTCCTTAACAACTCCTACCTACTATTAATTCTTACAACATAACAAAGTCTATATTTGTTCTCAAACTTGACGTACAAAGTAAACTAAAATAACAATATCACGTCATTTAGTTAATCTAGTTCAAGGGTGGTTTGATTCGTCTAGAATGGCCAAAAGAGGAGTATTGTTTGTAACGATTCTCAATCTAATATGGTGAGGTCCTTGTTGATATCGGCATTATTTGGTGCACTGACGTATTTGGAAATAGGAACTTTAATAGATATTATATAAGCTATTATAATATGTGCCACATAGGAATCAACAACCCACAGTCATTAGTTTGGAGTCCTTTTGAAAGAAAATTCCTCCACCCCAATCGACTAAGTCATCATGAAAACTGAAGAGCTCTCGAAAATCGATAGAGTCGAGGAGAGGATACGACTTTTAAAAATTATGTAAGTCAATAGGATGTCAAAGTGAAAAGAGAGCAGCAATAATTTAGCTCAATGTTTCTAGATAAAGGTCCGAACCAACCGGTTCATTTAGCGAAAATAACCGCTGAGTTATTAATAATTCAGTGCTATATCTTAATGGATATTTAATAAGGTGTAATTAGATGATAATTGCGAAATAAATAAAAAATATGGCACGGTTATATTTTTGGTAAATTCTAGATGAGTCATTCGAAAGATTACCTTCAACTTTTAGATAAACTGAAGGTATTTATTAAATTTATTAATTCCGTCCTACACATCCTCCTACGATTAGCTCCTTATGACACATTCATCTATAAACTGTTTTCAAGCCTATTACGCGCTTGCTACGGCGTGAACGTGGCAGCTACGCGTGTGCTACGGCGTGGAAGTAGCATCTACGCGTGCACTACAGTGTGGACGTGGCGTCTACGGACTTGCTAGGGCGCGGACGTGGCAGCTGCCACGTCCACGTACGCTACGCCTTAGTTACGGCGTGGGTGTGGCTGCTAGGCGTGTGTTACGACGTGAACGTTGTAGCTACGCGCTTACTAGGGCGCGGACATGGTAGCTACGCGCTTGCTACGGCGCGGACGTGGCAACTTAAGGCGCAGTTAGTAACTATTTTTAATGGTTTTTAATTGAACATCACGTCTAAACGACTATTTCAATTTCTTTAAAAAAAAAAAATTACTTTAAACAATTTTCGTCGTAATTTGATCTGATAATATTTTAAATTATATTTTTATATCATAGTCTAATTAATTTATAAAGTTATGTCTAATGCGGATAAAAAAATGAGAATCACTCAAAAACTATACAGCTTATTTTTATGAAACCTTCACCATTTTAAGGATCATTTAATTATTTAAAATTTAGTCTAAGTATTTTATTTTAATACCTGTTGTTTTATGTGTAATAAATTAATAATGCGTCTAATTTCTGACAACGCTCCATGATGGGCGAGTTCTATTACTAGGTGTACGTACGACATGTTACGTTAGCTCAGTACAGAACACACCAGCTAACCACACAAGACCATTAGCAGTTAATAGCGCCTTAAGAGGGAACAGGGCCTACGAGGAATTTGAAAAATAGGTATTTGAAGAAACTATTGCCGTCGTGCTTCCTCAAGCCTGCCCCCGTGCGATAGAGACAGTTGCAGCTCAGACCAATTTTATCACAAATTTTTTTGACGAGATCGACGATTCGTATTCCCCTTTTTTCTCCTCGAAAACTGAACCAATACAATTATTTTTTGGCGCAAAATTTTTAAGAAAGCGTATGTCTTGATTCCTATTAAATGTTTTATGTTAAAAACTCTTCGAATTCATTTGGTAGTCCTCTTATCACGGCGGTAAAAATGGGTCATTTTTTGTAATTTTTGGAGGGAATATGACCCTCTTTACTTTTTTAGTTTCTGAAATAAAAGAAATGACAGGGACGTGTCTACAGCAGACCTTGACTTTAAAAAAAACTATTGCTCTAGAGACATTATTCAGGAAGAAAAAAGGGAAATACATCTGTATGGAGAATCGCAGCCCCTGTTCCCTCTTAAGTGCTTGCTACGGTGAAGACGTAGAAGCTACGCGCAAGCTACGGCGCGCTCGTGGTAGCTACGCGTGTGCTACTATTACATAACATATACTATTACGTACATTTAGGGATGAGTTACGAATGTGTAGGTACTAAGTACCCAGAATATTGACTTTATTAAGATAAGGTATACGAAGTTAGCTAATAATGTTTACAAAAGTCTGCTAAGTCAAGCAATTATTAAAAACATCGTTCTAAAAACATTTAGACAGCTAAAAGTTGTTTGCATTGCGGTATATATGTATATTTTAACTACCTACCTATTTGTGTCATCTATACCAAAAGTTAATTGAAGTTTTAAACACTTCATTATAAAAAGCTTAAATATTTCAATTCAAATTCGGTTTTAGGAATTAAATACAAACGGTGTGATTGTTATAATTTTGTTACGAAAAGTCGCGTTCGCAACAGTTATAAAAAAAAATGTATAAGTTACATCTACAGTCTCTGGCGAATGAAAGGCGCGTGAGAAAAGCGCGCGACGAATATATTGACGCCGTGTGAATGCACCCTTTAAATCTCCCTATAACTTTAGCCATTTCTTCATAGGGTGGAGCATACGGTGGAGGTCTGCCCCGCTTGGGCGGAGCACCGCCGTGTCCTCGTGGATGCGATAGGTGGCGGCGACCTCTCGCGCCCGGCCTTGGTTCAGGCCATAGTACGGAGCGAGAGGGAATGGTAGGCAGTCTCCGCCTTTTGCGAAGCAGTAATGCTCGTGAAGGCCGAGGCGGGACGCGTAAGGGAAGCTCAACGGAGTGGCCCTCACGGCCCCGGCCGCTACCACTGCAGGCGAGGTACTGGGCGTACTGGGCGTAGGACGTCGCGAGACGATTTCCGGCCACCGTAGACCCGGGCCTGCGGACGGCGAGCAGTGGGTAGCTCGCCGTCCGATCAACACCAGGCCTGTGAGTCGACGGCGCGTAGTGTTCCACGCGCGCCTCAAAGAGATGTTGTCAGCCACCACTGACGGGGCCCATCGTGGCCGGTGCTTGCATGCCTAGGGGTTGCGGATAAATTCTGAAAATGAGTTACCGCACCCCTGGGCACTCAGGCAGGGAAGTAACAGGGGTGGGTTTTAGTCAGTAAGAGTCTGACACGCCCTTCCGCTCCACCCAGAGCGGGAGAAGTCATTGGATGATTTCCCACCCCCCCAAAAAAAAAAAGCCATTTCTTCATGCGGGGAGGCCTATGCGGCCCAGATAACAATGTCTAAGAACCTTATTTACTAGTACAGGTAAGTACAGACTGATTTAAAAATAATTTCACAGTGATCTTAATCCGAATCGCGAACATTCCCCGGACCCGCTGACGTCACTGTACTCCTTCAACTTGGCATTATGAATTAATGACTGGTAGCAAGGTAACTTAAATGTGAACTACCATATTTTTGCCGCAAATGTTACCGCACTTTAAACAGCGGCTAAGCCAGCATAAAAAAAAGATAAATTGTTTATTCAATATCAAAAATTTATAAATATTTTAATTTTAATTTATGGTTAAAATTTGCTATTATATGTATAGAAATACAATATGCCTAATAAAATTACTCCACATGAAATTCTGCCATCTTCATAGCATGCCAAAAAAAAAATCAAAAACTGAAATTGTACCAAATAATCGTCGCTTTTTATAAACATTATGCCAAACGAAATTTTGCGTAATTTTAACTTTACCAGAGGTAATTATGCCAAATAAAACTCTGCCATTTTACGAGTATGCCATTGTAAATTTGGACATATAAACATTCGGCCAAACAATAATTATATTAAATATTTTTATGCCTTAAAATATTCGATTAAAGAAGATTATGCCAATTGTATTATGTATTATGCTAAATAAATTTCGGAGCATCAAGAGTCTGACAGATAGAGGGAACCCGTACAATAGTTATTGGGTAAAGATAGACACAGTGTTTATTCTATTCTATTTTTAGGGTTCCGAAAGTCCGAATGAAAAAGCGGATCCCTTATACAATACAATCAATTTGCTCCGAATCTGCTGGACCGATAGAGTTGAAATTAGGTACACACATGAATATCTGTGACCCAAATACGAACGTATGCCAAAAATATAATTTGGAATATGTTGGTCACTTTTGGGGTGAAAATCGGAAAACTAAAAAACAAAGTCTTTAAACCGTGCCGTGCGACATCTATATAAAAAAACCAGCCAAGTGCGATGTTAAATATTTGTTGTTATAGCGACAACAGAAATACATCATCTGTGAAAATTTCAACTGTCTATCCATCACGGTTCATGAGATACAGCCTGGTGACAGACGGACAGACGGACGGACAGCGGAGTCTTAGTAATAGGATCCCGCCTTATCCTTTGGGTACGGAACCCTAATAAAAATGAATCGCCGAAATGTATGTACGCGTATATGCGGTGCGAGGGCTTCGAGTGTTGGAAAGTTTGTTAAATGAAAGTCTATGTTGCGAGATAAACTAAATGTCTATTTAACTGTTACCAAAATGTTCTTAAAGTAAAGATTTACTAAATCTAATGTTCTGTTAAAATCTATGAAATGTTAATGTTAAAATGTTTGGAATGTTATGAATGCACCCGGTCGCGATGTGTCCGTGTAATGCACTAACTGATGTTAGGTAAGTACATCGCTTTATAGGCGCGTGCGTCATAACACGTGAAGTGTTCGATGGCATTACACCGAACATCTTGCCGAGGGGCAAGGGAAAGGACGAGGTTGATGAGTAAGGATGTTTTACAAGATGATTGGCAATATTCATTCTTAGAGTCCTCTAATTATACTATGCGAGTTCTGAATTGGCATTTAAATGAGATTTCTCTTAGCACTGGGGTTGTACCCTTGTTTTTACACTTAGGCTCATTCACTATTACACGTTCATTACACTCGTTTGTGTTTCGCGCACTGCACTCCCTCCCACATGACACTATTGATGTTGTGGCGCACGTCTGGCTCGACTCTGGTCGTGCTTTCCGCCTCCGCTGGAGACGAAGCAGCTAACTGGCAGCTGTAGCATCTCCGCTGGCATATAATCACCACGGTGATTATGCTAACCATTACGCATAAGCACCATATCACAGTGTAATGGTGGACATCATGCGTAGAAATACTGTTTGGTAGGGCCTCGTTCTGTTTCAGAATCCTTATCTTCACGTCCAGTTCTTGAAGTTGCTGTTGATTGTTTGTTATATTCAGGTCTACGTGGTCGACGCTGATATTAATGACGTGGTTGATTGGATCAATTTCCGGGACGTCAAGGTTGTATTTGACGTCCATTCGGTTACTGTGAGTCCTGTGGCTATGGATTGTGAAGTCTTCTGTTTTTACTAAGCAGTTTTCTTCGATGTTCACAACATTGATTCCTGTGAGCCATGGAGCCATCGCTGGTCATTGCATATGACTCTCAGTTGACATTTGTTGCAACAGAAATATAAATATTCGTTGGCTTTTGTTAAACTTATCCATCTGTTTTTGGCAATTGGCGATTCTGGTTTTGCACTGTGTTGCGTTGTCTGTGTTTTAACACAAAGGTCGGTGTTTGTTTTGAACTTGAAAATTGGTGTTTTCAGATGGCATAGATACGTGGATGAGTCTCTTAATATACAGTGTTCTAAGTCGGATAGAGAGACTGGTAGATAAGAATCCTTTTGTAAATTCATTGCCACGTGTTGCTCAATTGGAATAATGGAGAGCATGTTTTTGCCGACTTGTTGTATGTGCTATTGTATGTGTGCATGTAGCTATCCCTGCGTATTAAAGGAACTGTTATTTCCAGGATCAGGTATTTTTTTGTTGTTTTTGCTTTTACTTTCAACAAATGATAGATGCTCTGCATGTCTGTTTGTATATTGTCGATAGGGAGTGTTGTTCCTTTCTTAATTGGCCCGAGATTATGCTCATCTGATCTTGTGACTGTTGTGGGTCAATTAAATGAAGGTTAAATTTTCCGTTGTAAACAATGGTGATCGTATCGAGTAATGCATCTTGCATGTGTCTCAGCTGAGTAAAAATATTGTTGGCTGTCAGAGCTGTTAGTGTGAATTCCGTAATGTAAGATAGCTCATTCACTTGCTTCGCTAGTGAAATTGTTGCTTTATCCAAATTAGCGAGATGTTGTTCCGTCATATTTTTCAGCTTAGCCAAAGTGTCCTCTGTTCTCTTTAACAAGTTGTACTCGGCCTCAATGACTGATGTTTGGTTTTTCCATAACATTGCAAGGTGTTTCTGATTGTTTTTTACGAGTGTTATTAATTAACCGACGAAAAAAAAGGAGGAGGTTCTCAATTCGACCGTATATATATTTTTTTTCTTTTTTTTTTGTGTATGTTCAGCTCTCACTCCGTCATTTATGAACCGATCTTGATAATTCTTTTTTTGTTAGATAGGATATACTTCAAGAGTGGTCCCATGTCAAGGAAATCAGGATCTGATGATGGAATCTTGATAAAATTGAGAGAAAACCTCGAAAATTGTGGGCACGTTTAGCGTTTCTGTGCGTATGCTCAGCTCTCACTCCGTCATTAATGAACCGATCTTGATAATTCTTCTTTTGTTAATTAGGGTATACCTCAATGGTGGTCCCATGTCAAGAAAATCAGGATCTGATAATGGAATCTTGATAAAATTGAGAGAAAACCTCGAAAATTGTGAGCACGTTAAGCGTTTCTGTACGTATGTTCGGCCCTCACTCCGTTGTTTATGAACCGATTTTGATGATTCTTTTTTTCTTAGATAGGGTATACCTCAAGAGTAGTCCCATGTCAAGGACATCTGGATCTGATCATGGAATCCTGATAAAATTGAGAGAAAACCTCGAAAATTGGGCACGAATACTGTTTCTGTTTACTTTTCATAACTTAATCAGGTATTTGCATGTAGGAATCATCACATCATGAAACTGAGCTAATGATGGAAACCATACCTTTCCTAAACAATAGAAGTTAGATATAAAAAACTGGTTTTAGTGACAGATACCACTTAATATGCTTTGAAGAAAGACGTCTTTAGAATATTGGAGGTAACCTCACCTGGTCAATATCCTGGGAACCTCAAGGAATGATGGTTACATCATCAGCTCAGTGGCAAGAGGAATGATGAAGGATTAGAAATTAGCCTCAGAGTATTAAAAGATGATGCGAGTCACAAAAAATCATAAAATAAAAAACTTTTTAACAAAAAATATAACCGACGAAAAAGAACTAAAAAGCAAAAAATAAATGATAAATGATAAATGATGTTTATTCAGTAAATAGGTTACAAGGAACACTTTTACACGTCAATGTTTTTTTGTCAGTTTAAGCTAGATGAGGCCGGTGTTTCCTAGCTGACTACCCTGAGAAGAAACACCGAAACAAACTCAGAGGTCAAAGTCTCTTTTAGTGTTCAAATCCATACAATGTGGACTGGTTAGATCCTATGAGAACCATGTACGTTTATGTCTGGGATGAGCTTTATGAAGAAAGCAACACACGAATTCGAGTGGACCTGTCCAGACAGTGCAAGCATTTGTCAGTCATCGCGAAGCTCAACTCAGAACTCTGAGGTGCTCAACGAACCGACGAACAATACCAAAGTAAGGACATTTGAGTAGGCCGCAAAAAATACTCAAACTGCCAGACAATCATAAAATCTACATGAATATAACGACATACATAGTTCTCGCATTCACATTATTCTATATGAGGACCATGCAGCTTAGTGTCTGTAGTGGTCTTTTGAAGAAAGAACCAAACATATTTGAGTGGACCTGTCCAGTCAGTGCAAGCATTTGTCAATAGTCGAATAGCTCAACTTAAAAACCACTAAGGAGCTCAATGACATGACGAACAATACCAAAGAAAAGACATTTGGGTAGGCCGCAAAAGTACTCAAACTGTCAGACAACGTTGAAAATTACTGTAAAAAGGAGGAGAAAATAATAATAATAACCCACATAGTCCTCACATTTACAATAATTAAGTAATCAAAAAAAAATAAAAATATAATACTTTACAAAGTAAATATTTGTGTCAAACAAAATAGTAATCATAATATGTCAATCAAAAAATAAAAATAAATATAATACTTAACAAAGTATTCAAGTCAAAAAAAATAATAATTATAAAATGTCAATAAAAAAATAAAATAAAAAATATAATACAATACTATACAAGTATTCATGTCAAAAACGAATATTAAAATAAAAAATTTTTCATCAGTAAGTAGTACATATGAAAACAATGGCTCATGTATATCATTGAAGCAGCTCAATCCCACGCCTTTTTGTCCTCAAGAAAGTCATTAATTGTGTAAAAAGCTTTCTGGCATAGCTTACGTTTAATAAATGATTTAAATTTATTTATGCTTAGTTCTTGAATTTGGCTAGGAAGTTTATTATAGAAACGTATACATTGACATCTAAACGAACCACCTATTTTTTTCTTGAGCCTGGTTTTTGGTACAATAAATTTGTGTTTGTTCCTAGTATTTATGCTATGGATATCACTGTATCTTTTAAACAGATTAATATTTTTATGTGCATACATGAGATTCTCATAAATATATTGAGAGGGAACAGTCATAATATTAATCTCTTTAAATTTGTCTCTGAGGGAGTGTCTGGGACTTAATTTATAAATTGCACGAATAGCCCTTTTCTGTAAAACAAAAATTGTCTGAATATCGGCGGCATTTCCCCACAACAGAATGCCGTACGACATCACACTATGAAAATACACCACCAACACCAAATACACTATGGAAATAAACCTTTTAAGTCTTGAGTATTGAGCTTATTTACCTACATAAAATATCAAATTTTATATAAACTAATTTTGAGTCGGCGCCAAATAATAAAATGCAAACGAAACACGACAAAACACGACGACGTACAAATAAAATTTAGATATTAATAATAAGACTGTTGTTTGGCGCCGACTCGAAATTAGTTTATATAAAATTTGATATTTTATGTAGGTAAATAAGCTCAATACTCAAGACTTAAAAGGTTTATTTATTTTTTGCTTTTTAGTTCTTTTGTCCTTTTCGTATTGTTCCGCGAAACGGTCGTCCAATACTCCGAACAATGTGTTAGCAAGATATCCGACACCGTTAATGAGACCACGCTGTCTACGGGCACGAGCGCTTATTTGCTGATGCAGCAAGACTCGATTGTTGTGTTCGAGCTCGCTATACTCATGACGTAACTGTAACATGAGTGTCTGGCAATTAGATAATAATAATAATAATAAAGCAAAACAGAAAAATGAATCAAGATTGGACAGATGACATAATATGTCACACTGAAATAAATGATGATACAACAATAAACCAATAAGAATGAAAATATAATAATGATAACAAGAGCAGCTGCCCATCGCGCACGCCATCCACCCCCGGACTCGCCGCTCAGCTCCGCCTCGCCGCCGCCGGACCTCGGATCACCAGTGTTACCGGCGGCTGCAGCCGCGTCGAGCTCGAGCGACGAGTATTTCTCCCCGCCGACGTCGCCAACACCTGTACGTCGGCAGGGGAGAGGCCGGCCACCGAACAGCCTGGGACTTAGGGGCCAACCGGCCCCGAGCCGGGTCCCCGCTGCCGGTGGTTGTGTGCAGCGCATGAAATGGACTCAATCCATGAACGAGAACGTCATGCGCGCATATTACGGGTCTACAGAGGGGGGAACTGACCTCACTGCGTATCGTGGTAGGATGCTGTCTCTTTTTCAGGACCTGGAACCAACGGTCAACGTCTCAGCTCAACGATTGTCGGATCAGGTGCGGGTCATCCAACGCAACCACAGGTTGGACGACGCCGCACTTGATCGGCTGCGCTCAGAGGTACTGAGCAACCTTATCTTCTCGACTACGACACAAACTGCGGCACCGCCGGTTTTCGAAGAAATCCCACCGGCTTCTCATATAAACCTGCCGCGGTCCAATCATGTTGATGAGGAGACAGATGATAGGGTTGTCACAGTAAGTAGCCAGTGCAACGATCGACTGAGGAGCGCACTGGAAGATGCGCTTCGCGAGTATAGATCGAGTCCGACTCAACTTAGACCCCGTTTATCACGGTTACCTATGCACAAAAAAAATAGGGTGCTAGTGTGTGCTCTAGACTCGCTGCTTAAGAATGTTTTTGAGAGCAGCGAGGACCTCGTTGATACGCACTCGATCCTGTATTGTGGGGCTGTTGCGGCATGTCGTTTAGCAAATGTAAAGTTACCAAGTTGTGACGAAGCTACTCGACCAAAGCCTACCGTACCGGCTTGGCAGTGTAGGATCGAGAGGCGTATTGATGGGGCCAGAGCACTCATTGGCAAACTATACTGCTTCAGGGAGGGCAATACAAGACCACGTGTGATGCGCTTCGTGAGGCGGGCATTTTCGGGGACTGGAATCAGTCCTCGAGAATACATGTCCCGTGTCACGGAACGCATTGACTTCCTGAAGCAGAAGGTTTGTGCATGGGCCAATCGTATTCGGCGGTATAAGCGTCGGGTCGACCGGTACTCGCAGAACCGCATGTTCCAGAGCGATGAGAGGTGGGTATATAGAGCTTGGGAGCGACCTGAACAAAATGTGACTGACGTGCTCCGCCCCGATGCTGCTGCCACGAATGCATTCTGGTGCAACATCTGGTCGGTGCCCGTCTGTCACACTGAGGGTGGCTGGATGCGTGATGTCGAACGCGTGTGTGAAGCTATACCAGACATGGAAAAAGTAACCATCACTCCATTTGATGTAGCCAAAGCAGTTCGTCCGTTACTAAACTGGAAATCTCCGGGACCGGACGGACTGCATAACTTCTGGCTTAAATGGTATAGTAGCTCACACGCGCTTCTGGCATCTCAATTCCAGGCATCCTTAGAGTCTGGGTCGCTGTCTCAGTTTCTAACAACTGGTGTTACCCACCTGCTCCATAAGACAGGTAGTCCCACGGAACCCAAGAATTATAGACCGATTACATGTTTATCGACGGTCTATAAACTTCTTACATCCATCCTGAGAGCGAAAATTAATGTACACATTGAGAGCAATACAATTATGTCTGCCTCTCAGAATGGATGTAGGAACGGGTCCCGTGGTACTAAGGAGCTACTCCTCATAGACATGGCCATAAGCCAACAGGTTCGTCGATCCCACAAGGATTTGTCGACATGCTGGATAGATTATAAGAAGGCCTACGACTCTGTTCCACATACATGGCTCATGAGGGTGTTGGAGTTGTACAAAATAGATGCAACTCTACGCACCTTTCTTGGGTCATGTATGGGGCAATGGAAGACGGTCCTTCGCTATCCAGGATGTCGACCAATCCAGGGGAATGATGAGCCTATATGGATTAAACGGGGAATATTTCAGGGCGACAGTTTGAGTCCACTTTGGTTCTGCTTAGCCCTGAATCCTCTAAGCACATTGCTGGAGGATTCGTGCCTGGGCTTTCGTTTGAGAAGAGGTGGTCAGGCCATATCTCACCTTCTTTACATGGATGACCTGAAACTCTTTGCCCCCAACAACTTGCAACTGATGGAGTTACTGAAGGTAACTGAAACTTTCAGTAGCGCTATCAGGATGGAATTTGGTGTGGACAAATGTGCAGTCATGCATGTAAAGCGAGGAGGGATTATGGAATCTGAAGGGATTCAACTCTCGGATTCCATACACCTCAGATCTCTCTCCTCAACCGAAACATACAAATATTTGGGTATGTCGGAAGCGTTAGGCATTAACGTTACTGACATGAAGCAATCGCTGAAGGAGCGCTTCTTTAGCCGCCTTAAAAAGGTATTGAGTAGCCTTTTGTCGGGCGGAAATAAGGTGCGCGCCTTCAACGGTTGGGTCATGCCGGTTTTGATGTACTCTTTCGGCATACTCAAATGGACTCAGACTGAGCTCGACGCCCTGGACAGGAGGGTCCGTACGCTGCTAACCGCAAACCGGATGCATCACCCACGTTCGTCGGTGATGAGACTGTACATCCCGCGGAAGTGTGGAGGTCGAGGCTTTTTAAATGCTAAGACTCTCCATAACCGCGAGGTGTGCAGCCTCAGAGAATACTTTTTAGAATCCGACGTGGGGATGCACCGAGAGGTGGTCGCAGTGGACAAGGGCCTCACCCCGTTGTCCATGGCTAAAGAGAACTGGCGCAAACTTGTAGTACTTACTACTGATGACCGCAAGGAGGTATGGAAAGGCAAGGAGCTTCACGGGCGCTATTATCAGGCTCTTCGTGGGCCTGATGTAGATAGCCTGGCGTCCGTGGCCTGGCTACGGTTTGGTGACCTCTTCGGGGAAACTGAAGGTTTTGTCTGTGCGATTATGGACGAAGTTATCTTGACAAACAACTACCGGAGGCATATCATGAAGGATGGGACGGTTGACGTGTGTCGGGCATGCCACCGTCCGGGTGAGTCCATCAGACATATTATCTCTGGATGTTCTCGTCTGGCTATCGGCGAGTATTTGCACAGACATAACCAAGTGGCCAGGATTATCCACAAGCAACTTGCTTTAAAATACAAACTTGTGGATTCTGAGGTACCGTATTATAAATATGTGCCCGACCCAGTTCTCGAAAATGACCATGTCACGTTGTACTGGGATCGGTCTATCATCACTGACAGGACTATTGCTGCCAATAAGCCGGATATAGTGGTGATAGACCGATTAGCGCGCCGCACAATGATAATCGATGTCACCATCCCGCATGACGAGAACCTCGTGAAAGCTGAGAAAGAGAAACAAATTAAATATCTTGACTTGGCACACGAGGTTGTCGATATGTGGAATGTGGACTTGGCTGTCATTGTGCCGATAGTCGTTACCGCCAATGGCCTGATGGCTAATAGCCTCGACGACCACCTGTCGAAGCTGTCGTTGCGCGGTTGGATCAAGGGCCTGATTCAGAAGGCAGTACTCCTTGATACGACTCGCATTGTGAGGAGGTTCCTGTCTCTGGAGCCCTAACCACCGGTAGCTTGGACCCTGCTCCCGATACCGGTGGACTACTATTTTTTATATTTTTAAATGTTTTTTATATGTTTTCTTTTAAAATATTTAAAAATGTAAATAATATGTGTAAAAAAAAATATATACGAAATAATAATAATAATCTCCACAACCGCGAGGTGTGCAGCCTCAGAGAATATTTTCTTGAAACCGACGTGGGTATGCACCGCGATGTGGTCGCAGTGGACAAGGGACTCACACCGTTGTCCATGGCTAAAGAGAACTGGCGCAAACCTGTAATACTCACTACTGATGACCGCAAGGAGGTATGGAAAAGCAAGGAGCTTCACGGGCGCCTTTATCGGGCCCTTCATGGGCCTGATGTAGATTTCTTGGCGTCCGTGGCCTGGCTACGTTTCAGTGACCTCTTCGGGGAAACTGAAGGCTTTGTCTGTGCGATTATGGACGAAGTTATCTTGACGAATAACTACCGGAGGCATATCATGAAGGACGGGACGGTTGACGTGTGTCGGGCATGCCACCGTCCGGGTGAGTCCATCAGACATATTATCTCTGGTTGTTCTCGTCTTGCTAACAGCGAGTATTTGCACAGGCATAACCAAGTGGCCAGGATTATTCATCAGCAGCTTGCTTTAAAATACAAACTTGTGGATTCTGAGGTGCCGTATTACAAGTATGTGCCCGACCCAGTTCTCGAAAATGACCATGTCACGTTGTACTGGGATCGGTCTATCATCACTGACAGGACTATTGTTGCCAATAAGCCGGATATAGTGGTGATAGACCGATTAGCGCGCCGCACAATGATAATCGATGTCACCATCCCACATGACGAGAACCTCGTGAAAGCTGAGAAAGAGAAACAAATTAAATATCTTGACTTGGCACACGAGGTTGTCGATATGTGGAATGTGGACTCGGCTGTCATTGTGCCGATAGTCGTTACCGCCAATGGCCTGATGGCTAAAAGCTTCGACGACCACCTGTCGAAGCTGTCGTTGCGCGGTTGGATCAAGGGCCTGATTCAGAAGGCAGTACTCCTTGATACGGCTCGCATTGTGAGGAAGTTCCTGTCTCTGGAGCCCTAACCACAGGTAGCTTGGACCCTGCTCCCGATGCCGGTGGACTACTATTTTTTATATTTTTAAATGTTTTTTTATGTTTTCTTTTAAAAATATTTAAAAATGTAAATAATATGTGTAAAAATAAATATACGAAATAATAATAATAATAATATTCCACAACTATCACACAACGCCATCTAGTCCCATGCTAAGCAGAGCTTGTGTTATGGGTACTAGACAACTGATAAACATACTTATATATTTCTAAATACATACATATTATAGATAAATTACACCCAGACACAGAACAAATGATCGTGCGCATTACACAAACATTTGTCCTGGGTGGGAATCGAACCCACGACCTCCGGTATAGCAGTCAGGGTCACTAACCACTAGACCAACAGGCCAGTCGTAATGTTTTTATTATCAAACAAATGGAGTCTAAGTATAGATAATATTGTTGATAAGGTGGATGTTGCTTCCCAGTATGGTTCCATGTCATAATAGGCGATTATTTTCCACTCGTCCCAGATTAACTGCATATTGGCTAATTTGTCAAAATATAGCCCCTTTTGTTTGTCGACTTTTGTGATTTGAAAGCACCATCCGCCTGATAAAAGGCTCAGGAGATACAAGCACATCAATGCTATAGCCCCAAATGATGAGTTTTGTTTAGTTTGCTTTCTTGTTCGCTTTTTGTTTTCTGGTGGAGATGATTTCTGTTTGTTTTCTGTTGGTTTTTGATTTCTGGTACAAAAGATGTTTGTTTGTTTTGTAACGGTAGCACTGATAGTTTTATGACCGGTCTTTTGATGTAACCGGTTTTTGTTTTCAGAGTCACAACCCTAACGCGTCCGTCTTTGCCTGGATGATTTTCGACCACTCTGCCTAGCGTCCATTTTCCAGGGGGAAGATTGTCCTCATGAACAACTACTATGTCACCGATTTTGATGTTTTCTTGGCGTGTTTGTCACTTTTGTCTGGCTGTTAATTGAGTGAAGTACTTTGTTTTCCAACGTTTCCAGATGTCTTGTAACAACTTCTGGGTTAAATGCCATCGTGTACGGGCGTCTTCGTTCGTCTCAATTATTTTTACACCTGCTCTTCCAGTTAGGAAGTGTGCAGGAGTCAGGAAATCCAAGTCTTCGATGTCTTCAGTTAAAGCGCATAAAGGTCTGGAGTTGAGACAGACTTCCAGTTGGGCCAGGATGGTGGAATATTCCTCGAATGTTAGTTTCTGATCACCTACAACCCTTCGTAAGTGATGCTTCAGACTTCTCACTGCTCGTTCCCAGAGTCCGCCGGCACGGGGCCATGCAGGTGCGTTGAAGTGCCAGTTAATGTTCATTTCTGCAATTTCCGCCAGGAAATCGTTGTTAAAAGTTTCTTGAAGCTGTTGCCAGTCCTGTTGAAGGATCCTGTTCGCGCCAACGAAGTTAGTTCCATTGTCACTGTATAAATGTTGTGGCGCTCCTCGTCTTGCGCTCATCCGTCTCAATGTAGCTAAAATTGCTGAGCTGGTGAGATCGGACACTAGTTCTAAGTGTACGGCTTTGGTCACCATACACACGAATATAGCAACGTATCATTTCGCTGTTTTCACACCTCTTCCTTTGTTATATTTGACATCGACAAATCCTGTATAGTCGACGCCGGTGTGATGAAAAGGATGTGCAGGGTTCACTCTAGCGGCAGGCAAGTCTCCCATCAGCTGGTGTTGTGTTCTCCCCTCATGTTTACGGCACGTTACACATGTCCGTAATTGTTTTTTCACGGAAATACTTCCTCCGGTGATCCAGTATTCTTGTCTCAAGTGGGCCAAAGTAAGTCTCGGACCACCATGGAAAGTTAACTTGTGGGCCTGATCAATCAGCAGGTCCGCCAAACGCGAATCTTGGGGAATAATCTTCTGGTATTTCATCTCCATGCTTATAGTCGCTTGTGAAAGACGACCGCCGACACGTAAGATGTTATCTTGATCAATGAACGGGTTCAAATTAAATAATTTACTGTTAGAGTGTACTTTTCCGTGTTTACGAATGTGTTGAAATTCTGACCCAAATTCATTTTTCTGTGTGATTTTAATAATTGTTAATTTTGCATTTCGCAGTTCGTGGAATGTTAAGTAAGCTGTTTGCTGTTTATGTTTAGGTGTCATGGCTCGCCGTATCCATGCGACAATTCGTGCCACTTTAGCAAAATTGCTGTATTCAATTAGTAGGTTATTTATAATGTTTTCTTCTCGAGGTTGTTGCACTATGTTTGATTGACCCAGTTTTTTATCCTCATCAGTTTGGAATATTTGTTGTGTCATCTTCCCTTGTTCGAATGTTGATATCCAGGCAGGTGCGGACCACCAGAGTGTGTGGTCCTCTAACTGAGAAGGATATATGCCTCTACTCGGAGCATCCGCCGGGTTATCTGTTGTGTTCACATAGTGCCATTGTTGGTGTGGTATTATTTCTCTTATTTTCTGTACCCTGTTTGCTACAAAAGGCTTCCAGCGACTTGGCTCACCCTGCAGCCATCCCAGAGTGACCTTGGAATCAGTTCATCCGTAGGTCACTAATTTGTGCTGATTTAATGCGAGCTTAACATATGTAACCGTGTTCAACTTGAATGTTTGAATAGGATGTTCAGGAGACTGCCGCCAAACGATTTTCTGTAACGCCTGCTCAGTTTCGTTGACTAATATCTGACGATACATTTTTCCAATGTCGGCAGTAATTGCATATGGATACTGTCTCCATTGTAAAAGTAGTGTTTGCAGATCGTGCTGTAAATTGGAACCCTTACATATTAGATCGTTTAGTGAGCAACCCTTTGATGTTTTAGATGAGACATTAAATACCACTCTATCTTTGGTAGTTGTGGGTTCAGCACGTTCGATACCATGGTGAGGTAAATAACGCTCAGGTGACGTACTCTGATGGGTATCGAGTGCCATATGATTCATATCTTGATACTCGTTCATAAATGTTCTGTAAGCAATTGCCAAGTTTTCTTGTTTCCTAAATTTTTGTTCGATGTTTCTAAACTGAGCTAAGGCCTTTGGTTTTGAGGTGCCAAGTTCGTTTTCAAAGTTTGGTTTCATGGGAAGCCGTACTATGTACCTCCCTTCTTCGTTCCGTGTAGTGGTTTTGTTAAAATAATTGAGACAGTGAATATCTTGTGAGGATAAATCTCCATCTTCTGTTACATCTTCAATTTCCCAGAATTGTTGCATGTCTTCAATGTTGTTAAGGATAACGTTGCAGTGGAATGTTTGGGTACTTCCACATAATAGCCAACCGAGCTGTGTTTGTTGCGCTATTGGTTGTGTTATGCTGTCCCCCTTTATTATTCCGCTAAGGATAATGTTAGAGTAAATATCAGCTCCTAATAGTAAGTCAACTGGCCGACTGATATAAAACTCTGGGTCTGCTAATTGTATATTTTGGAAGGTTGACCAATTGGGCTTAGTGAATGTTTTGTTCGGTAGGTTTTTTATGAGATGGCTCATAATGATTACTTCCGTGTTGAACGTGTAGTTGTTGTGCAAAGAAACGCAGGAAATGTTTATTTTCCCTTTGCAATTGTTTTCTCTCTGACCTACTCCGTAGATCACCCCTTTGCATTTCTGTCGCTTGATCCCTAAGATTTGCGCTGCATGTTCTGTTATGAGAGATATTTGAGAACCTTGGTCAATTCAGGCTCTCATGTTGTGGTAGATGCCATCTGCTCCTCGCACTTTCAATTGGGCAGTTCCCAGTAGGACTTCAGGGCATTCAACTTGCGAAACGTGTGAGTTCGATGGCCCGGGTTCCGACGATGTTGCAATTGTTGCACCGTACGTGGACTTCGGTACCGATGGCCTGTTTGAATTTTCCAAAGCGTCATGGATTAAAGTGTTATGTTGACCTAGGCACTTTTGACATGTTTTTGTTGAATTGCACGGTTTGCCGTTATGCGAAAACAAACAATCTAAACATATTTCGAGTTTTTTGACCGTATTCAATTTTTGCGCGTCAGGCATTTGTAGGTGCACTTGTAAATCCCATGGCTTTCCTCACATAGTGGGCATATAATTTGTCCCGACATGTGAAATGATTTTCCTACTTTTAGGTGTTCGTTGTTGTTCTTTTTATTGTTGTTCTGTTTGTGGAAGTTCGATTTTCTCATATTCGAAGATGACGTTGGTTGATGATTTGATTTTTGAATCGGGACTTCTTGTTTGCGGTGGGCCGATGTTTCTAGAGTGGTGAACTTGATTTCCAGGAAATCTAAAAGTTCTTGCAGTTCAGGCAGTTCTCTGGGGTTCTTAACCGACTCCATGTAGTTGGTGAACAGTTAGGAATCTAGCTTTTGGGTCAAGATAACTACCAATATAGGATCCCATGTTGTAATATCCACACCCAGATTTCTGATGGCGTGTATTGTTTCGACCATAACGTCGTGCATTTTCTTAATTTGTGCTAAAGATTGTTGTTGAATCACGGGTAGGCCGAACAAGGTGTTTATCTGAGATGTAAAAATGAGACGTTTGTTGTTGTAGCGATGATTCAATATCTCCCAGCAAGTTAAGTAGTTGTCGGAGCTTATAATCAAATGTTGGATTAGTCGCTCCGCTTCTCCCTTGACCTTACTTTTCAAAAACTGCATTTTCTGGCCGTTGGAGATTGTTGGATTGTTGTGTATAGCCTCTGAGAAAAGATCTTTAAACGATACCCATTGTGTTAAGTTGCCACTGAATATGGGGATATCGAGCTTAGGTGTAAATTTGGCTCTGTAGGATATCGACCACATTTTCTTGTTAATATTTTTCTTCAGAGTGTGATACTGAATTTCGTATTTGGTGAATTTGGCTTCGTATTCCAGGTTTTTACCATCTAGCTCACTATCAATCTCCAGATGCAGAGCGTCGATTGCGGACCAACGGGTTTCCAACACTTTTAGAGCATCTTCAAACTCCCATTTCTCCTCAAGTGTTTCTAAATTAATATTTGCCATTGTTCGTGTAAACGCCTTGAAGTTAGCTTGTTGTTTTCGCAATGTTTCATCCATCTTACTGAATATTCCTTTATCCACTGATGGACCCTAGATCTGTTGAGAAGCCGGTTGATTTACTGCTTCTTGTTTTTCCAGCGGTTTGCTTGTTACAGAGGTATCTACGTGTTTCTCTTGAGAAGTGCTCGCTTGTGACGTGAAACTCTCGAATTCCTCCTTTATTTGGTTTTGGTACATTAAATAAACTGATTTTAGTTTGTCGTAGCGCTGATCCTGAAAATAAGGATCCATGCGACTCACTTCAGAGCACAGTTGCTCATGTTTGAACTGGAACTCATTCCACAGCTCTTCTAACCTGTTCCAACGCCTCTTGAAGTATTCAGCGTTGTTTTTCCTGCTCGCGCCGTCTTTCTTGTAGGTCTTGTATTCCTGCTCAATATCCTCTGCTAGTAGGTACTGAGCTTCAAGGGATGTCATGATGGTTTGACACCGAAAGAGATAAAACAAAAAGGAAAGATCTTACTTGAAGCTCCGCTGCTGTTATTGTTGAACGCAACCGACGAACACGCCTGTTGCTGCTGTTGACTGGCAACACTGAAATCCTTCACCAATGTTACTAGTTCATACATTTCACTCACGTAACTGTCACGATAACCATTTCTGATCAAGATGCGCGAGATCCGGCTCGAAGGACCAAAATGTGCGGTGCGAGGGCTTCGAGTTGGAAAGTTTGTTAAATGAAAGTCTATGTTGCGAGATAAACTAAATGTCTATTTAACTGTTACCAAAATATTGTTAAAGTAAAGATATACTAAATCTAATGTTCTGTTAAAATCTATGAAATGTTAATGTTAAAATGTTTGGAATGTTATGAATGCACCCGGTCGCGATGTGTCCGTGTAATGCACTAACTGATGTTAGGTAAGTACATCGCTTTATAGGCGCGTGCGTCATAACACATGAAGTGTTTGATGGCATTACACCGAACAGCGTATAACTTCCGAACGACTGCAATAAATTTGACAATACTTTTTTGTTGTGTTCGTGTGTGTCAGGACAAGGCTTGTATGAAAGAACATTTTGGGAAATCAAGCAAACCAAATTGCACCCGTGCGAAGCCCCGCGGTAGCTATTAAAAAAAGGCCATATTTTGAGGGTCGTAAAAGTGTTTTTTTCATAATTTTAAATTCTACACTTTTAAAGTTATTTAAGAAAATAGATGAAAAATTACCATTCCCACCTTATCTCCGAAACCACTGGACCTAACATTTTGAAAAAAATACAGAATGTAGTTCTTTACTTAAATATTACAGGAAAACCTATTAGGAAGGAGGAAATTAAAAAAAAACCTAGAAAAATATGATTTGTTCGGAACCCTTTGCGCGCGAGTCGGACTCGCTCTTGGCGAGCGCGGTTCTTCATGCGACTAAAGGTAACAAGAATTTAGTACATTTTTATGGAAGTTGGCAAACTCTGTCATAGCAGCCGAGGCAGAATACAGGTCCGAGCCGCCGGTGAGGTCGTGTTGGAGCCGAGAAATACACGTCTGAGCCGAAGGTGAGGTCGTCTTGAAGCCGAGAAATACACGTCCGAGCCGAAGTTGAGGTCGTGTTGGAGCCGAGAAATACACGTCCGAGCCGAAGGTAAGGTCGTGTTGGAGCCAAGAAATACACGTCCGAGCCGAAGGTGAGGTCGTGTTGGAGCCGAGAAATACACGTCCGAGCCGAAGGTGAGGTCGTGTTGGAGCCGAGAAACTGCAGTGACAATTTATTATCCACGTGTATTAAACGATTATTTCAACGCGCACGAAAATAATAATAAGTTATACTTTATATACAATATGAATATATTATGTAACAAATTATGTTGTGAGAAATAGCTGTGAGTTCAGCGACCAGCCTAAGGCCTGGTCACCGTACTTTTTCGCACTAGTGTGAATGCGAAATACTACATACTACATTGTGAGCTTAAAAACAGTAGGGGTAGGTGCGGGTTTTAGTGTAAGAGTGTTGAAAAAATACTTAAATTTTTTTAGAGAGACCACATTTGACAACATTTTCGAAGAGGGAAACCGACCTTATCACTAAATCTAGGATAATTTAGGTTTCGTTCAACTTAGGGTAACAGAATAGAAACAGTGGTGGCCCAGCGGTAACGACCTCGACTTACGAGTTGTAGGTCATGGGTTCAAACCCATGCAGGCGCTTTGCTTTGTGAAATTTATTTCATCACCACTGCTCTCAAAAATAGAACAAAAATTCGAAGACATTTGACATCCAGTAACCCGCACTCTACCTGCATGTTGGATTACGGTTCATTCGCTCTCCCAGAGAAGAGGCCTGAGTCCCAGCAGTGGGCACATTATAAGGTTGACTATGTTTTATGTTATTTACGAATAGTGACATGTGTTGCCGTTATTTCCCAATATCACATGTGGTGCCGTTATTTATTTATTTTTTCAAAAACGTTGCCCCACACTAGGAATTACTAGTTGTGTCACAATGTGATAATGTGTGAATATCAGTGGAAGGCCATCGACGCACCGGGAACTCGTGTGTAGTCAGGTGACCAACACTTCAAACAATAATAAGAAGCTTAAGTTAAAATTGTACAAACAGTTTTAATACGTAAACAAATATTTAAAGAAAAACTGTCAATATTTAAACTGTTTATCTATTACTGTTCATGACAAACAGCCCGCTGACAGACAGATGGACGGACGAGCTTTATTAAATTTAATCATTTAAATATGCATGCATATTTATCTAGTTCATAATACCCGTTAATTTAACAAACGATAGTAATCCGCATTATTAGGAGGGGGCTAGGTTGACGTTCTAGTACAGTCTGATATAAAGTACTTCCTAATTTGCCGAAATGATTTTTGGTTTTGATCAAATCCTTGTTGAACAAATCCATGTTGAACAAATGTTTCAGCCGTAAAATTTGAATGTAGGTAATACTAAAGTGTCAACCCTTGTACAAACTATAACAAATGTCACACCTGTGCACACAGAGTTATTTATTTAATTGACGCAAATTACTAACAATACAATATTATTTACTTTAATAAACTTGTCTTGTGTCTAAATGAGTTGTATATTAATTATAATGTCATCATTCTCCTGCCCTTATCCCAATTTATTTGGGGTCGGCGCAACATGTCTTTTTCTTCCATACTCCTCTATTAGTCGTCATCTCTGTAGTCACCCCCTTTTTACCCATATCCTCTTTCACACAGTCCAACCATCGTTTCTTTGGACTTCCCCTACTCTTATAGCCATCCACATCCATACACAAGACTTTCCTCACGACATTTTCTTCATTCCTCCGCATCACATGCCCATACCACGACAACCGATTTCCACACCACTTTTCAGTTAGCGGTGCCACTTTCAGACTTTCCCTTAAGTTTTAGGGGAATGCGGGAGTCACAGATAGTCCCGGTGACCTGCCGCCATTTCATCCATCCAGTGTTAATTCTGTGCTTAACAGTCCGATATATTTCGCCATCGCTTTGCACGAGTGAACCGAGATACCAAAAATCGGAGCATACTGGAAGAAGCGCGCCATCTAGCACTACAGCTTCAGAACTGGAGAGACCGCCGAAATCGCAGAACATGTATTCAGTTTTGGTTCTGCTGATTTTCAAGCCAACTTTCTCCAGTTTCTGTTGCCATTTCTCCAATCTGCTCTGGATCTCAGGTCCATCTTCACCGACCAGAACAATGTCGTCGGCAAAGAGCATGCACCAGGGTGCCTCCTCCTGTATTTCCGACTTAAGAGCGTCCATAATCAACAGGAAGAGGTAAGGACTTAAAGCCGACCCTTGATGTAAGCCAATAGCCACACTGAACTCATCGGTGTTGCCAGCAGCCGACCGGACGTAGGTACTAGATTGTCTTTACATAGCACGAATCAACTCAACATACTTCCCAGGCAAACCTTTCTCTTTCAAGGCCCACCATAACACATCCCGAGGTACCCTATCATACACTTTCTCAAGATCAATGAACACCATGTGCAAGTTCTTGTGCACACGTCTGTACTTCTCGCACAATTGACGGAGAGCGAAGGTGGCGTCCATTGTCCCTCGACCTGGCATAAACCCAAACTGATTCGGGGTAATCTCACTCTCCTCTCGCAATCTTTTCTCTATCACTTTCTCCCATACTTTCATAGTATGTGACATGAGCTTTATCCCTCGATAGTTGTTGCAGTCCTGTACATCCCCTTTATTCTTGAAGATGGGCACTAGCGAACTATTGCACCATTCTTGTGGGATCACTTCTTCATACAACAACTTATTGAAGAATAAAGTCAGCCACATACATCCATCCTCTTTTAAACACTTCCATACTTCTACTGGTATGTCATCAGGGCCCATGGCCTTTCCATTTTTCATACATTGAACTGCCTTTCTTACTTCATCCATGCTAATTTCTCTCACCAAACCCATATTTACTTGTACCTCTTTGAGCACACCATTCCATTCATTCTCTTCGTTCATCAACTTTTCAAAATAAACCTTCCATAGCTCTTTTATTTCGTCATCTTTCGACAAAACTATACTGAGTCCATCTTTCATACATTTTATGTGCATTATATCCCTCGTTCTCCTTTCTCTTAATTTTGTAATCCGGTAGAGCTCCTTCTGGCCTCTAGGGCTGTCCAGTAAATCATATAACTTTTCCTGTGCCTTAGCCCTGGAAACTGCAACCGCCTTTTTTGCCTTTCTCTTCCATTCTTTATAAATTTTCCTTTTATCTTCTTTCAAATTATCATTGCCGGTTTCTACATTTTGCCGTATTTTAAACAAAATTTTCTTTTCTTCTAGCATCTTTTGCACATCTTCATTCCACCACCATGTATCCTTTTCTATCATATCTTTACCTTGCGATTCTCCAAACACATATTTTGCTACTCACCTTAAACAGTCCGCCATCTCTTTCCAACATTCATCCACAGATTTTCCTTCCATATCCTTCATTTCTATCATTTTATCTACCACTTGACTCTTAAACATACTTGCACACTCCTCATTTTCTATCATACGCCATCTGATTTTGGGTGGGGCCGTCCTTTGTTCCTACTGGACGAGACAGTGACTGTTACGTCCATCATTATGAGCCTGTGTTGAGATACTAAGCCTTCACCTGGCAGCACTTTACAGTTTTTGACTGTTTTGAGACTGTTTCGTCTCACCAAGAAAAAGTCAATTTGGGTCGCGTGCTGGCCGCTTTTGTAAGTGATAAGGTATTCGTCTTTCTTTTTGAACCAGGTGTTAGTTATTGCCAGGTCAAAAGCCGAAGCAGCTTGCAGCAATGTCTCGCCATCAGTATTACGGTCTCCGTACCCCCAACCACCATGCACTCTCTCATATACTTCAGACTTCCTGCATGCCCATTAAAATCACCTCCCACAAACTCCTCTTCACTCTCCTGTACATTCATCATCACACAATCGAAGTCCTTCCAAAACTTCTCTTTTACTAGTGTAAAAGAGAAGTTTTGGAAGGACACACGCACCCCGCAACGCACGCACCCCAATCAGGATGTGAGGATAGTTCCTCACATCCTGATTGGGGTGCATACGCACTAATAACATTTACTATCATACTCTCCACAACCACTTTAATAGCTATCACTCTATCACTTACTCTTTTATCATCCACCACACATTCTTTTAATTCACTATCCAAAACTATGCCCACACCATTCCGTTTGCCATCACTTCCACAGTAATAAAACTTATATCCTTCCCCTAATTCTCTTGCTTTTGCACCCTTCCATTTCGTTTCTTGCAAACACGCTATATTTATCCGTCGCCTTTTAAAAACATCTGCTAACTCTCTTCCTTTTCCAGTCATAGTATCTATATTCCAGCTCGCACACGTCAATCTTAATTCTCTCACTCTCCGAGCTTGCGTCTTACGTCGCACCCGCCTGTCCTGGTGCGACAACCCTTGTCCATTTCCCACAGGAGCCGGGTGCTGCCCCTGCGCGTCGCCTGTGGGGTACGCCCTAGCCCTATCGGACATCACATTTTTCCAGACCATGTTGCAAAAGGTTTTGGCAGAAGTTTTGTAGCCGGCCGCCTGCCTGACGCCAACCCTCCTTGGGAATGCTGTTGTTGGTGGTTTACCCGCCACCGCGCGGGTGGCCCAAGATGCTTTAGTAGTATGCACTAGGGCTTAAGCTCCCTTAGTCGCCTCTTATGACACCCACGGGAAGTGATGGAATGGTACTATTCTTTTACGTCCGACACCATACGGAACTTGTATATATATATTAATATATGTATATTAATTATAATGTACAACTCATATATAGGGTGACTAGTAATTAGTGACCGATACTTAAAAACGTGATTGTACTCATGATTATAAACAACTTTCCCAAAGAAACTTTTTTTATACTTATTCACTTGTAACACAATAGCAACAGTTTGAAATTCGCGCGCGAGGTCAGTGACCGCTATCAGCTGTTAGATGCCCATTTTATAAACGGTGCAGTACGGTGCCAGCGCTACCTGCCGTTATCGGTGTAGGTACCTACCTACATGTTTCGGTTGTTTCTAAATTAAAAAAATAATATCCAAAGACATTATTTAAACTAACTAGGAACCATGAGCCTTTAAATGACTAAATGACAACAAATCTGCGCCTACGCTGCAGACGTGATGCCCCCGGTCGGCCGTCACTCGCCCATTTAGGTACAGTGTTTATTTTATTTATATTAGGAAAACTTACAGCTAGACAGATAGAGTAAGTAATAGTCTTAACAAAATATGGCCAATTACAAGTTTCCACATGTAGTATATATATCATATGAAACAGAAAGTTGACAATAGAGTATACATATATAACATAAAACAGAAAAATTACTATTTACGCTCGAAGAAGCTATTGGATATTTTTTTTTCAATTTAGTAACACTAGTGTTAAAAATGTCGATATCAGCTTCCCGGCAGGTTGCGTTGTACATACGACTCGCTCTCACCATGTACGAGTTCCGTCTGTATGTAGTAGTTACCACTGGGGTATGCAATATAGCGAGTGCGCCACGTAAGAACACAGATGGCACTCGCAAGCCGATTTTGTGTAACAACTCTGTAACACCAGTTGTTCCATTGGCTATTTTGAAGAGAAACATAAGATCTGATATTTTCCGCCTTTCGTAAAGTGGAAGGATATAAAATTTTTTGCAACGTTGGGTGTGTTCAGGCTTTGACGCCTGCAATAAAAGTAAAGGCAATCACACGATGCCTCCTATGAGTTCTTAATACCAGCAGGCGTAGCTTTCTTTTAAAACAAACTATAGTCATACTTCACTTGCCTTGAAACCATCATCCTTGTAACATCTTTTTTTTATAATAAATTCATATTTGCGATTCTTGGGACTTTGATTGGCACCAGTATATCCTCCAAAGATATTACATGGTGGCCCATGAGGGGAACAACGAATAATCCGCGAAAATAAAGAAATAAAGTTAAAATAAACTGGTACGAGTACGACGCGTGCGCAGCGGCAACGAACTTCAAGATTTGGAGCCTTGCAGTGGAGGGTCAGAAGCCACGGGTTCCAGCGTATGGAGGACTGCCGCCTGGTCAATATAAGGAGCCAGCATTCGAGCAGTGGTGCAGCAAAAGCATTACATCGAGCAGGGCGTCGACGTGTCGCCTCAAAGTTAAGTGCCCATCCTTTGTTGAAAATCCATCCATTCATCCAAAATACCCATAATACCTATAAAAATACTGAGAATAGCATTCCATTTGTGTAAATTAAAGTTTTTTCGTGCATATTATTGCCGAAATCCCCTAAGAATTGCAAATCGCATCAGATATATTTTTTGCCGTCTACCTTCAACATAAAATAAAATCGATAAAGGCTTAAAATATCGTTTATTACTTCGTTAAATTATAACGAATACGAATTAAAAGTTATTTTTCCATCCTGTTTCATTATTAAACTCATACTTTCAAATAAATAGGCTCAATCAATGCCCTCTTCTAGTTAAGTTATTGTTTAATTCTGTCTTGTAGCTTAGCGTAGTGTGCCGACTATTCCAGGTCACGTCCCTTCGAGCGATATCGGCCACCCGAGCTGGTCAATCGAAAATCTTCCCGACCGTCCGGCTGGCGTACAGCTGGTCGTGCGCACCCGGCTTCCTATCAGCAGGTGACACCGAAACGAGGAACGTGAGCCCATTCATTTTCTTAATTTTATTGTGGAATTTTCTGAATATCAGTTTTAAAGTTGACTTCTTAGCACTGTCTATTCACAATGGCTGAAAGTAAGCAGCGCTACAAAGAATTGTTCACAAAAAGAGCGTCCGCCAAAGGACAGATTACTAAATTCAAAAATTATTTAAGTAATATCTCTAAAGAAAATGAGTTAAATGATATTCAATTAACAGAACTAACTTTAAAACTTGCTAAGTTTGAGGCATTATCTGTTAGGGTCGATGACTTGCAAAGTGAAATAGAGGTTCTAAGTCCTGAAAACATTGCGGCTGAAGTTGACGAGCGCGATAATATTGAGAGAGAAATAATAATGAACATAGCCACTGCTAAGAATTTGGTTGCCATGTTTTCTCGGAAAAATGAATGCGAGCAAAGACGCAATTCTGTTCATAATGCATCATGTTGTGCAGATGATTATCACAGCGTAGGGTTGAAACTCCCTCAGATTCAAATCACAAGGTTTAACGGTGATTATTTCCGTTGGTTAGAGTTTAGAGATACCTTTGAGAGTTTAATTCATAACAATGAGCATATCTCCGAAATTAATAAATTTTATTACTTAAATTCATACTTACATGGCGACGCAGCCAGAATAATTACTAATCTTGAGGTTTCCGCAAAAAATTACGCAGAAGCATGGAAGCTGCTTTGTGACCGTTACAACAATAACAGAATATTAATAGATCACCATCTTAATTCTTTATTAAATATAAAGCAGCTTCCCCGTGAGTCAGAGCGATCTTTAAGATATTTAGTCGATCATATTTCAAAAAATCTACGCGCTTTGGTCAGCCTAGGACAACCAACTGATAATTGGGACGTTTTAATCATATTCATACTGTCATTTAAGCTGGATAGTCAAACATTGCTAAAATGGGAGGAGCATCGTAATGGCATACCAAACGCGAAATTAAACTTAGAACAATTCTTTAAATTTCTCACAGACCGCGCGAACGTGCTCGAGTCCGCAAATCGAAGTAACAATAATTCTGACAATATCATGGCCTCAAAGACTCCTACAACTCCTCAGCGTGTTGCTAATAATCATAAACAGCCAAACCATAATAATAATAATCATAGTCAAAGAAAGGGTCAGGATAGTATGGTTAAATCGTTTGCAAGTACTAGCAATAATAATAAAAATAAAGTGTCAAAGGGTTTTTCATGTATCATTTGTGACGAAGGTCATAGAATCTATGATTGCCCAACATTCAAGGCTAAGGGTATTGATGAAAGAATGATGGATGTCACAAAATATAAGTTGTGCACAAATTGTTTACGACAGGGTCACTTCGTAAAGGACTGTCGCTTCAGGTCCTGCCAAGAGCCTGATTGCAATCAGAGACACAATAGCTTGCTACACCGTCCGCCAACATTGGCAAGTCAGCTCACCACGGCCGAAGAACCAGGTGAGATAGTAGCAAGTTATTGTGATAAAAACACGAGTCAAATTATATTGTCAACTGCCATGGTCGAGGTAGTGAATCCATTTGATCAGCAAAAGATCAAAGTTCGTGCTTTATTGGATTGTGGCAGTCAATCATCTTTTATAACTGAGTCTCTAAAGATCAGATTATCGTTAAGGTCTCATCCCATTGACACTATGAAGGTCATTGGCATAGGCAACACATCAGTAAGCAATGTTATTGAAAGCTGTAACATTAAATTACAATCAATAAATAGCAAATTTAGCATAAATTGCTCATGTTTAGTATTAAAAGAACTGACAGGTCGATTGCCAAAGATTCCCATCGATGTCAGCTTATTGAAGTTACCTGAAAATATTCAGCTGGCTGATCCCATGTTTTATCAGCCAGAAAACGTAGATGTTTTGATAGGCGCGGACCTATTTTGGGATATTTTAGGTGATGAACAGTTTTCCTTAGGAATCAGTAATCCTAAGCTAAGAAGTTCACAATTAGGATGGATAATATCCGGTCCCATTCATACAGTGATGCCACGCAAAAGGGTACACTGTAATCATGGTATAATTTCCAGAGACAATGAAAGGGACGATATTATTGAAAAAATGTTATCAAAGTTTTGGGATCTGGAAGAAATTCCTGGAAAATCAATTGTAAGTGAAAAAGAAAGTGAGTGCGAAAAACACTTTCTCAAACACACAACAAGAATCAGTACAGGTAGATTTTGTGTAAAATTGCCGCTTAAGGATACTGCTGACTGTTTAGGCGATACTTACAAGTTAGCTAAGAGACGATTTATTAATATGGAAAAACGGTTAAAACGAAACCATAACTTAAAAATAGAATACGCCAAATTCATTAAGGAATATGAAGAATTAGGCCATTTATCGGTGTTAAATGTTAATTTAAGTCATAGCTTAAGCCCACGTTATTACCTGTGTCACCACGCAGTTCTGAAACAAGAAAGCGAATCTACCAAGCTACGTGTCGTGTTCGATGGTTCCGCTCCCTCCACTTCCGGTTGCTCACTGAATGATATATTAATGGTGGGTCCAAACGTACAGGATACTCTGTATTCTATTTTGATACGGTCTAGACAATACAAGTACTTACTCACCGGCGATATAGAAAAGATGTATCGCCAAATATTGGTACACGAAGATGATAGGCATTTACAGCTCATAATATGGAGAGGAGAGGAATCTGAACCCATTAAGACGCTTATGCTCAATACTCTGACCTACGGAACAGCGAGCGCAAGTTACTTAAGCACACGCTGTTTGTGGCAGGTAGGACAGGAACAGAATAGTGACCTCATAAAAGAGATCATTCAAAAGGACTTCTACGTGGATGACCTGATAACGGGTACGAATGATTCACAACAATTAATATGTATACATAAGGCTGTAACTGAAGCATTAAGGTTAGGTTGTTTCAATTTAAGAAAGTTTAAAACCAATCACCCTTCCATTTTTGATAATGTTGTTGTGAATGAACAAGACAAGTTAATTTTTAGCGAGTCTTCAAGTACACTGGGGTTGGGCTGGACACCATCTAACGATACCTTACACTTTCCAATAAAGGGATTTTCACATGATACTAATCAAGTAGTAACAAAACGATTCATCATGTCAAATGCTTTCAAGATATTTGACCCATTGGGTATTTTAAGTCCAGTGGTTGTGATACCAAAAATAATGTTGCAAAAACTTTGGCAACAAAAACTGGACTGGGATCAGCCAGTTCCTCGGGAGATAAGTGACGATTGGTTTAAGTTTTCAGAAAACATAAAATACTTGTCTTCTTTACAAGTGCCAAGGTTAGTTCTAGGTGACTCACCTAAATACATCGAGTTACATTCATTTAGCGATGCTTCACAAAATGCGTATGGTGCGTGTATTTACATGAAAACGATTAGCCATAATGGTGACGTCACAGTCAGATTATTGTGCGCGAAGTCAAAGGTGGCGCCATTAAAGACTACTACCATACCCCGCCTAGAACTGTGCGCGGCCTTACTTGCTGCTAAACTTACAAAATCTGTGATTGACTCACTTCGGTACAAGCCGCATAAACTAGTACACTGGTGTGATTCGACAGTAGTTTTGTGTTGGATTCGTAGCGATGTCAGTAAATTAAAAGTGTTTGTAGCTAACCGAATTATCGAAATTAGGGAAATAACGTCTACTTCAGCGTGGCGATATGTTCCAACGGATTTTAATCCTGCTGATTTAATATCTAGGGGAGTAGACGCTAAACGTTTGATGTCAATGGCACTGTGGTGGACAGGGCCTAGTTTTTTATTGAAAAATGAATGTGAATGGCCTAAGTTAAACGTCAATGACACGGAAAACCTACCAGAGTTAAAAGTACATCACACGGCAATAATTGATCAACCCGTCATTGACTTTGATAAACATTCATCTTTAACTAAGTTACAAAGATCATTCGCCTATGTTCGTAGATTCACATTTAACCTTAAAAACAAACATAATAAGCGCGTAGGTATATTGTCAGTTAATGAGCTACGTGAGTCATTCTACTCGCTATGCGTTATCTCTCAAGGTCAGACGTTCCCTATTGAATACGATATATTAGTGAAAGGTAAAACTTTAAATAACAAAAGTAAGTTATTGTCGTTATCGCCGTTCTTAGACGAACACAAATTAATTCGAGTCGGTGGACGAATAGATGCGTCAGGTCATTCTTTTGAAAAGAAACATCCTATTTTACTTCATTCTTCACATAGATTAACTAAATTATATTTCAAGAGAGAACATATTAGCAATTTGCATGCTGGTCCGCAGCTGTTGTTGGCATCTGTGCGAGAAACAGTATGGCCAATTAGTGGTAGGTGTCTTGCGAGGTGCACAGTCAACAATTGCATAAGATGTAGACGACTGCGAGGCGTGACGATACAACCTAAAATGGGTAATTTACCATCCCAGCGCGTAACACCTGACTATCCTTTTATATCTGTTGGCTTGGACTTTGCTGGCCCATTTTATATTATCAATCGTAAAGGCCGTGGGAGTCGTGTAGTTAAATGCTATTTATGTCTTTTTGTTTGTTTGCGTTATAAGTGCATCCATCTGGAAGCTGTCAGCGACTTAACAAAGGAGGCATTTATAATGACACTTAGGCGGTTCATAGCTCGTCGAGGTAAGCCAACGGAAATATTCAGCGATAACGGAGGCAACTTTGTAGCTGCCGCGAAAGAAATAGGAGCGTTCATAAGAGATCACCAGGAGCCTCTGTCTGATTTTGCAAGTCAGCAATCAATCACATTCAAATTTATTCCGGCTTACACTCCTCATTTCGGTGGCATATGGGAAGCCGGGGTTAAGTCGGCAAAATATTTTTTAAGACGTGTAATTGGCGATAGCCACTTCACCTTTGAAGAAATTTCAACTTTGTTTGCACAAGTGGAGGCGATTCTCAATAGCCGTCCCTTGTGTCCACTCTCATCCAGTCCTAACGACCTCCTTCCCCTCTCTCCAGGGCACTTCATCATTGGGAGGCCGTTGACCGCTCTGCCAGCACCTAACCTTGTTGAAGTCAAGGAAAGTCAGCTGCGACGGTATCAGCGCCTAGAGAAGACACAGCATCATTTTTGGAAAAGATGGCAAAAGGAATATCTATGCGAATTGCAACAGAGGACAAAATGGCGGACAGATACGTCAAAGCTGAATGTTGGAGATATGGTACTCTTAGCCGATGACAACGCGCCCCCTCTTGCATGGAAACTGGGACGCGTACTTCGCCTTATATCCGGACCTGATGGGATATCCAGAGTAGCAGACATCCACACCAATAAGGGCTGCGTGCGACGTTCACTGGTACGGCTCTGCAGACTCCCCGCAGCAGAAGAACTTGAGGATTGAAAGAGATCTTTCAATGGCCGGGAATATGTTCAGGCTTTGACGCCTGCAATAAAAGTAAAGGCAATCACACGATGCCTCCTATGAGTTCTTAATACCAGCAGGCGTAGCTTTCTTTTAAAACAAACTATAGTCATACTTCACTTGCCTTGAAACCATCATCCTTGTAACATCTTTTTTTTATAATAAATTCATATTTGCGATTCTTGGGACTTTGATTGGCACCAGTATATCCTCCAAAGATATTACAGGGTGTAATTCGTTAAAAACGTTTTAGACCGATATTGAATGTGCCTTAGAAACCTTTTTTGTATGCTCTCAATACGATTTATGAAAACACTATAATTGGGATTACAGACTTGAGAGGCATACCTGGAGTATGCCTCTCAAGTCGGTAGTAGTAGTCGGAAGTAGATGACTACGAACAGAAGAACAGTATAATATTTTAATAGTCTTTATATTCTTGAACTCCGAGGACACCCGGAGTATGAAACCAAGTGCTTTTGACGCTTTCTTGACTATATTGTCTATGTGTACATCAAAGAGCAGCTTAGCGTCGAAGGTAACTTCCAGATCCCTGGTAGTGTTGACCCTATTTAGTGCTGTATCCAGAAGCATGTAGCATAGGTTTCCGTGTAAAGGAGCACACATAACACTTGGAGACATTCAAGTCCAACTTATTATTAATACAATAGCCTTGAAAATTATTAAGGTCTTCCTGTCATAGATGAGCATCAGCCACGGTATTTATTTGTCTCATTATCTTTATGTCATCAGCATATTGTCACAATTTTGAATACCGGAAATAAGAAGAGATACCGTTGATAAAAATATTAAGTAACAGTGGCCCCAGCAAGGATCTTTGGGGAACCCCCGAATGGGACATTCATAGGTTTAGAGCAGTATCCATTCGGAACTACAGTCTGACATGACAGTGTTATACCTACATAAAGCTTCTCTGTTTATGACTCGGTGAGGAGACTAAATAAATAATAAATTATCTAGTATTTTGGTACTTTACGTGCGCGCGCTACAATAAATAAATCCATAATCTTTCTTGCTTGATTGCGACGTGGTCTTCCTGCATTCACATTTGGCGCGATGAGCATTTTCCGGTCTCTTATTCGCTGTGCAGCGCGTAAAAATGTTCTTGGAGTTGGGAGAATTATTCTTGGACACAATAGTTGGTACAATCTCCTTGCTGTTTCGCCATTACCCTCTTCCAAGTAGTAGCACATCATCATATCACTGTACTCACTCGCTGTGTACGGCATAGTGCGCGTGAGCGTCAAATAAAACAAAACAAAACAAGTGTATGCGACGCGCTTTCCGGGCTGACTGTTATTATTACGTCACTACTGCACTGCACTGAGGCAAAGGGGGCGGTGCGGGCGGTGAGGGAGCGTGAGATGCTAATACTACTAGTACATTTGCCGGGCGCCGCGCCGCGCCGCTTACGGGGCGTCTAACAGCTGATAGCGGTCACTGCCCTTGCGCGCGCGCGAATTTTAAGCTGTTGTTATGGTGATAAAAGTGGATAAGTATAAAAAAAAATGTTTCTTTGGGAAAGTTGTTTATAATCATGAGTACAATCACGTGTTTAATTATCGGTCACTAATTACCAGTCACCCTATATACACGTAATATGAGTATAAAGGATGATTCACGTTACACCGTGTCTCCACCGGGCCGTGCCCCGGTCGGGGTACGTCCACCGTGCGCCGCCCGGGCTAGTTATTCATGCTACACCGTGCTGTCACCGTGTCGCCACCGGGCCGTGCCCGACCGGGGCACGGCCAAGCATGAATCATTTCATAGAAAAAGGATACTATAGATGTTTGACCGTGCAATTGTTTGACCGGCAATTGTTTCCCGGCCGGGGCACGGCCCGGTGCACACGTTCATGTTACACCGTGTCGCCACCGGGCCGTGCCGGGGCCGGGAAACAATTGCCACCGACATTTCGACGCAACGTTGTAACGTGAATCATCCTTAATTATATTAGTATAGCACGGATTTTCTATGGCCATAGTAAGTACGACGGTTGTTGCTACACAGTGCCATAACACTATCTCGCACCCTCCCCTGCCGCCCGCAAACTTCGCCTCGGCTGCAGCGGGAGAAAGGGAGAGTATGAGAGAGAGCCTCAACCGCCGACGGGAACGGACTAATACAACGCTCCTCCGCGACTCCCGCCAATTTTCTTATTGTAAAGCTTATGTTTACGTTTTTTTATGTTCAACTGTTCAGCAACAACAATAATAGACCCCGTTGTAGATATTGCAAGTTATTTGGGCATGTTAGTGACGAGTGTCGAAATCGTGACAAGGCGACTACTAATAAAACGAATAGCAACACCACGCCTAAAGAGTTACGGTGTTATGGTTGTGGCAAACAGGGAGTCATGGTAGGCCGGCATGGTATTAGACGTCGACCGACGCAATTGGTCATTCTCGGACAGTCCGGGACATTGTTATGATTTGGTTTATACTTTTACGCTTGACTCTGTTGATGCGGACCCATTGCGCGCCGCATCCACTGAATTATCGTTGCGCTCAGACGAAGGGTCAAGGTTAAACCCCGAGCAGCGGTGTACACTCAACGACTTTCGCGCGCGTCGGACCAGCGACAGAGTTCGCTACACAGCGTATAAAGGTGAGTTCACACCAAGAACCTTTTGCTTATCCACCATACAGGATGTCGCAAAATAAGAAAGAGGCCTTGCAGAGTGAGCTTGATAAGCTACTGCGAGATGACGTGATCGTAGAGTGCGAGTCACCTTGGGCCGCCAATGTCCTGCTTGTGAAATAGAAGGATGGAAGTTTAAAGCTAAGTAAAGGCTCAGACTCAGTCAACGCATTAAGCTTCTGGCAATCTACTGTATAGATTACCGGAAGCTTAATGCGGTGACTGAGCCTGACCGGTATCGCCTCCCACGCATTGAGGGCATACTGCATGCGGCCAAGTCCAGTGAGTTTGTGACACTCTTGAGCTTCGCTCAGGTCAGTGTCTGCCCAGAGGACCAAGACAAGACTGCGTTTACGTCTTTACTTGGTACCTTTAGATTTAAGCGGATGCCGATGGGACTACGGAATTCGGGAGCTACTTTTCAGAGGATGATGAACCGGTTCCGGTCCAACCTGAAGGAAGTGGAACTCCTGACATACCTTGATGATCTCATACTGCTGTCACCAGGGTCCTTCGCGAAACACCTGGTTGACCTTGAGGCAGTCTTCGATTAAGTGGCAATGTTTAAGTTAGGAGTCAACAGGGACAAGAGTTACTTTTCGAGGTAGGCTGTTAAATTCCCATTACTCGCCGCCCGTAGGCCCGGGTTAAACGTAAAACACTTAAAGTGCTTTTCACAGACGTCGAGTGGGTACCGACGCTTTATTAATAATTACGCGAAAGTCGCGAACCCCCATACGAACCTCTTGAAGAAGTCGACTGCTTGGCGATGCGACACCGAGCAACAAGAGGCGTTCGAACGCGTCAAGCATCTCCAGGTCCTCGTATCCGCACCCATTCTCGGTCAGGCGGATGAGTCGAAACCCTTCGTCCTTTGCACTGACGGCAGCGCTTATTGCCTTGGGGCTGTTGTTATGCAGGGGGAGGGACACAACGAAAGACCCATCGAATACGCAAGTCGACTCCTCACTAGCGTCGAAAGGAACTACTTCACGACCGAGCTGGAAGCTCTCGCAGTCGTATGGGCACTCGGTAAGTTACGCAGCTATGAAACCGCGAAAGTTACGGTTAGGGCGGACCACCAACCCTTAAGGTGGCTGATGAGTCAAAGGTCACCTAGTAGCAGACTGGCCACACATTGCAAGAGTTCGACCTTAGCAATGAGTACACACCGGGTCGCTCGAACGTGGCCGCAGATACGTTGTCGCGACCTGTTTGTTTGGAGGACCAAGATGAGTACGACCTTTGCATGACGCTCATTGATATGCCGAAAAGGAACTGTGGTGATATCCGCAAAAACCAGAAGTTCGGAAAATTATTGAGGACATGGAGTCTGATGAACCTTCTAGAGGGAGACCATGGTCCGGCCGCGGGTACACCCTCTCTGACGGTATCCTGTACAGGTACAGCTTAGAGTCAGGTGATGGAGAGGACTGCTGCTTAGTCGTGCCCGAGCATGAACGCAGCCAGGTCATGGCTTACCTCTACGATGCGTCAACAGCTAGCCATCTCAGTGTGGAGCGCACGTTGAGCCGCGTTAGTGCAAGGTATTATCGGCCCAGCATGCGCACGTTCATCGCGAACTACATAAGGGAGTGCGTGCCGTGCCAGAGGTATAAAGCTGACAACCGTAAACCAGCAGAACTGCTGCAAACCCCCGCTGTATCACGACGATTCGAGGTAGTCTCCGTAGACCTGTTTAGCTCGCTCGTAGAGACATCTAGGAAGTATAGATGGCTACTTATTGTAGAAGACGTCTGCTCGCGCTGGGTGGTATTGTTTCCATTAGAAAATAACACCAGCGTTGAATGCGCCCAGACTCTCGTGAATGAAGTGTTCCTCTGATATGGAGTACCACACCGTTTTATCAGTGACAACGGCATGCAATTCGTGAGCGAGGTTATGCAGCAAGTCTGCCACGTTTTGGGAATAAGCCAGTCACTCACGCCCTTTTATCATCCTGAGGTCAATCCCATAGAAAGGAAGAAACGGGACCTCAAACCTCAATTGGCTATGCTCGTAGGCCACGACCATGCCACACGGGACGTGCATCTTTCAGCTATAAGGTTTGCCATGAACGCCGCGATTACCCGCAGTACAGGGTATTCGCCTCGGTACGTACCTCATCTTCGGCAGAGTGCTGCGATAGACATGAGGGCTATCATAGAACATGACAACTGCGTGCCTAGTATCACGCCTTATCTAAAGAAGATGGCTGCAACCCTGGATGAGGCAAGGGACACTCACGAAAAGGCGCAGGCCATCCAGAAGGAGAATGCTGACCAAAAGAGGAGTCCATCGCCAGAGTACAAAGTAGGTGACTTTTTCTATTGAAATCCCACGTCGCGACGGCCCATATAAAATCGGGAAGGTCATCAGCCATTCCACTTACGGTCTGGAGAACGTACAGACCGGTAGGAACGTAGGGAAATATCATGTTTCGCATCTCACACCTTTCGCCGTTCAGGTAGAGCCACCCATTCGAGAGAAATGAGGTCATGGTAGGCCGCGTAGGTATTTAGACTAGCCCAACTGCGAGGATACTTAGTTAGGCTAGAGGGAGAGGATATATCACAGGTTTTCTATGGCCCTAGTAAGTACGACGGTTGTTGCTACACAGCACCTCAACGTGATCTCGCCCCTCCCCTGCCGCCCGCGCACCTCGCCTCAGCGGCAGCGGGAGAGAGAGAGCCTCGACCCGCTGACTGGAACGGACAAATACAACGCTCCTCCGCGACTCCCGCCAATTTTCTTATTGTAAAGCTTATGTTTATGTTTTTTTTATGTTCAATTGTTCAGCGTGTACAAAACGTGTAAAGCCCCCAAGAAACGATTATATTTAAAGCAGTGACTTTAAATTAGTTATTATTTGTTAAACAAAAAGAATATTGTGAACTTACTTTCGCCTGTTAATTTATAAATACCCAGTAATAGGGGAGACGAACCTTTAATATTGTCAAGTCTTTTCCTCAAGTCACATTTATCTTTTAAATTCGGTGTTACCAGTAACTTATTTAGATAAAATCTGACGGATCGCACGGTAAAGGACGGTGCTCTTGTAAGTCCTTGCTTTGAAGGTGGGCAGGAACCCATTCCAGAGCTGTACGATCTACTGCTTACACGTTATACAGAATCATATTTACAGTCATGTTCCATGTAACTCCATTACTAATCTCAAGGTAAAACAGCTATTTTTAATGTTTTATTAAGAGCTATTTTTAAGGTTTTATTAAGGCTAGGCAAGCGTGCTCCATCTTCGACCACATCATCGCTTACCATCAGGTGAGATAGTGGTCAAACGCGAGCCTATCGAACATAAAAAAAAAAAAAAAAGCTGAACAGGACTGGTCATCTTTTAACTGCCACTGGCCTATTTTAATTTTATTTTTGTTATTTTCGAACATAGTTCTCATAATAATAGAAGTAACAAGACATATATCTGCCCAGGGGTTGAGGATAAATTCGAAACAGAGATACCTCGCCCCTGGGCACTCAGAGCAGGGAAGGAACAGGAGTGGGTTTTAGTCATTAAGAGTCTGACACGCCCTCCCACTCCACCCAGAGCGGAAGAAGTCATTAGATGATTTACCACCCCACAAAAAAAAACAAGACATATACAGCATGTAACAAAAACCCTGTCCGATCCAATATAGGCGTATTCCTGGTTTAACACACGGACTAGAAAAAATTGTAAATAAAATGTAACTCTTAAAGACCAAAAGTTATAGATTTTTATAAAATATGCACTAAATATGGCAACTTTTCATAAGTTGACAACAATCCACCGATCGGCGAAATCTTTTCATTTTTACCTATTTTTAACCGACTTCAAAAAAGGAGGAGGTTCTCAATTCGACTGTATTTTTTTTTATGTGTGTTACCACATAACTTTTTACTAGGTGAACCGATTTTGAAGATTTTTCTTTTATTTGAAAGCTGTTGCTTCACATGTGGTTCCATTTTAATTTGGTGCAGATCTGATAAAGAACTTCGGAGATACACAATGGAACTCTTCAATAAATGAGAGCAAACCTCCCAGAATGCCTGCAATCGCATGTCTGTATATTCTTTTCACCATTTCACAACATTACATCACGCTGATACGCTCTGAAGAGGTACACAGATTTATACAGTTCACCCTGATTCACCCTAATTTCACCAACTATGTTCAAATTTCCTATTTTTGGGGCTATCAATTCGGGCATAACTTTACTATTAATTTAGTTTTAGAATGGGGTACAACAACTAAAAAGTGAAAAATAAAAAACTTTTTACAAAAAAAAAATACAACCGACTTCCTTAAATAATACTAAAAAATGCAAAATAACTATAATTTCAAAGTCGGTGTCAAATAACGAAGAAACCAAACTAGAAACACTTATGGAAGTCGGTTGTATTTTTTTTTTTTGTAAAAAGATTATTTTATTTCTAACGAGACCGCCCTGTACTAGCAAAACTGTAGGTGATCTTTTGTCGAGCGCTCAGCCTTTGATAAGTTCTTCCTTTTATTTTTAATTAATTATGTTCATTGGGGAAAAATAATAATCTCGTATCCATTAAATGATTACGTATATGTGTGTACGCAGTACGATACCAAATCATACCCTTCAGGATCGGACAGGGTTTATGTTACATGCTGTATAATTAGGATTTTTGTAATACATAACATGTTTTAAAAAGTATCCATGGAGTTTCTTGCACGTTTTTCTCCATAGAGATCTACGCTTTGGAATGTGCAATTAGCTTCATCTTTCTGACTGACCGACTTATTGACAATTCAAAAGTGCCTGTAAAGGGTTTATTTGAAATAAATGCTTTGAGTTTGAACTAGCTTTTACCCGCGACTTCGTCCGCGTCTAACTCGTACAAGTCGTACATCTGCAGAAATGCCACTATAAACGATCATTCTGTGCATGACATGCATTCCGAAAGGATTTTATTTTCCTTTCTCATAAAACGACTAAAGGCCACTACGTTAGTAAAATTCGGTAAACCCGCGACTTTAGTCGCGTTGATTTTGAAGAGATCTCAATAAGACGACCATAAATATGTTTAAAATAAATCATTAAACCATGTAGTAGGTATAGTTATTGAATTTAGAGTTTACGTGGATGGGTGAGCCAGGGTCGCGGGATTGTTCCAAAGAGTCACCGCGGCCCTAGAACACAAAGAGTAAATGTAGGAACACGGGTGGGTTTTAGACAATAAGAGTCTGATACTCCTCCACCCAGAGTCTGATACTCCTCCACCCAGAGCGGGAGAAGTCATCTGATGATTTTTCACCCCCAAAAAAAAAAAGATCCAATATGTGATTCAGAGATCCCTCAGTGCCGCGGCCAGCTCGCTGACCGTAGGTCTAAGATGTGATTCAGAGAGCCCTCAGTGCCGCGGCCAGCTCGCTGACCGTAGGTCTAAGATGTGATTCAGAGAGCCCTCAGTGCCGCGGCCAGCTCGCTGACCGTAGGTCTAAGATGTGATTCAGAGAGCCCTCAGTGCCGCGGCCAGCTCGCTGACCGTAGGTCTAAGATGTGATTCAGAGAGCCCTCAGTGCCGCGGCCAGCTCGCTGACCGTAGGTCTAAGATGTGATTCAGAGAGCCCTCAGTGCCGCGGCCAACTCGCTGACCGTAGGTCTAAGATGTGATTCAGAGAGCCCTCAGTGCCGCGGCCAGCTCGCTGACCGTAGGTCTAAGATGTGATTCAGAGAGCCCTCAGTGCCGCGGCCAGCTCGCTGACCGTAGGTCTAAGATGTGATTCAGAGAGCCCTCAGTGCCGCGGCCAGCTCGCTGACCGTAGGTCTAAGATGTGATTCAGAGAGCCCTCAGTGCCGCGGCCAGCTCGCTGACCGTAGGTCTAAGATGTGATTCAGAGAGCCCTCAGTGCCGCGGCCAGCTCGCTGACCGTAGGTCTAAGATGTAATTCAGAGAGCCCTCAGTGCCGCGGCCAACTCGCTGACCGTAGGTCTAAGATGTGATTCAGAGAGCCCTCAGTGCCGCAGCCAGCTCGCTGACCGTAGGTCTAAGATGTGATTCATAGAGCCCTCAGTGCCGCGGCCAGCTCGCTGACCGTAGATCTAAGATGTGATTCAGAGAGCCCTCAGTGCCGCGGCCAGCTCGCTGACCGTAGGTCTAAGATGTGATTCAGAGAGCCCTCAGTGCCGCGGCCAGCTCGCTGACCGTAGGTCTAAGATGTGATTCAGAGAGCCCTCAGTGCCGCGGCCAGCTCGCTGACCGTAGGTCTAAGATGTGATTCAGAGAGCCCTCAGTGCCGCGGCCAGCTCGCTGACCGTAGGTCTAAGATGTGATTCAGAGAGCCCTCAGTGCCGCGGCCAGCTCGCTGACCGTAGGTCTAAGATGTGATTCAGAGAGCCCTCAGTGCCGCGGCCAGCTCGCTGACTGTAGGTCTAAGATGTGATTCAGAGAGCCCTCAGTGCCGCGGCCAGCTCGCTGACCGTAGGTCTAAGATGTGATTCAGAGAGCCCTCAGTGCCGCGGCCAGCTCGCTGACCGTAGGTCTAAGATGTGATTCAGAGAGCCCTCAGTGCCGCGGCCAGCTCGCTGACCGTAGGTCTAAGATGTGATTTAGAGAGCCCTCAGTGCCGCGGCCAGCTCGCTGACCGTAGGTCTAAGATGTGATTCAGAGAGCCCTTAGTGCCGCGGCCAGCTCGCTGACCGTAGGTCTAAGATGTGATTTAGAGAGCCCTCAGTGCCGCGGCCAGCTCGCTGACCGTAGGTCTAAGATGTGATTCAGAGAGCCCTCAGTGCCGCGGCCAGCTCGCTGATCGTAGGTCTAAGATGTGATTCAGAGAGCCCTCAGTGCCGCAGCCAGCTCGCTGACCGTAGATCTAAGATGTGATTCAGAGAGCCCTCAGTGCCGCGACCAGCTCGCTGACCGTAGGTCTAAGATGTGATTCAGAGAGCCCTCAGTGCCGCGGCCAGCTCGCTGACCGTAGGTCTAAGATGTGATTCAGAGAGCCCTCAGTGCCGCGGCCAGCTCGCTGACCGTAGGTCTAAGATGTGATTCAGAGAGCCCTCAGTGCCGCGGCCAGCTCGCTGACCGTAGGTCTAAGATGTGATGCAGAGAGCCCTCAGTGCCGCGGCCAGCTCGCTGACCGTAGGTCTAAAATGTGATGCAGAGAGCCCTCAGTGCCGCGGGCAGCTCGCTGACCGTAGGTCTAAGATGTGATTCAGAGAGCCCTCAGTGCCGCGGGCAGCTCGCTGATCGTAGGTCTAAGATGTCATTTGTAGATTTTTGGTATTTTTTCCAGGTAGTCTGAAGCTCATTAATCTGATAACTTAATATAAGAATTTAACTTTACTTGGGACAAGCGGTCCAGGCTGCGTGTTCGGGAAGCTACGCAATCTCTTCTTGTTTCACATACCTACCGCGGTGTCTCAAGGCAAAAGCCTGTGCTTCAAAGTTACCCAAATAGGGTATGAAACAAGGCAAAGGGCAAATCAATGTGTATTGTGAAAAGGTGCCTACGTGTACTGAAAAGCAACTGAGTATGATAAGATGGTTTGCTCTCATAATTGAGTTAGGCGTTAAGAATTAACATTGGTAATCTGACTCCAAATTGTTACTATATAAATTGAATTTCCTAAGTGAATATTCTACTAATATAGTCCTGGCCACTACTTATACTTTGGCGGGCCAGATCTTGCCAAGGTGCAATTCTATTCGTGACTTGGGCGTCCATCAAGACAGTAAGTTAGTTTTTGACACACACATTGATGCAATTGTCAAAAAAGCTTCTAAATTGCTTGGGTTTATAATGCGTCTCTCTAAGTGTTTTACAGATGCTAAAACACTTAGAGAGGCCGGGGGGCTTTGGAGGCCGAGTCACCCGCGTCCGTAGGAGTATACCCATTGAGTCCCTACACGTGGTCCCCGGGTGGTGCTAATCAGGTGACACAAACTGGTGGTAGGTTTCGACCGATGGCTTGCGACCACCCACTGGGCAAAGACGTACCGCCAAGCGGCCTGGCCGTGTTCCGGTACGATGCTCAGTGTAGCCAATCCAGAGGAGTTGGGTCGAAATAGTTGTTCCATTGCAGGCAGACCAACCGGGCTCGCGCTGATACGAATGTATCGGGAGACTAGTCGCGGAGGGTAGCGGGATCCGAGGCACGGTGCGCCGCTGGCCGACCGCAGTTAGTTGGGGGCCCAAGTAGTGTACTAGCCACACACGAAAGGCTGCCCCGCCAACTGACGAAAAATCCCGGAATGCACCATCGTGCTGGTTGGCGACCAGACGAGAGGGCCCGATGGACATTCCCGGGGGGGCTCGGGCGTCCCCGCAGTCTCCAGACTAGTCCCCCAATGATACCGTCCTGTCAGTGCGTGCCTGAAGGTAGCCATCATGGAACCTCATTTCACTTCCTTCTCCTCTCCTTCCTTCACTCTTCACAATCATGAACAAAGGAAATAAAAAGAAAAAAGCTGTACAGCGGCAGCACTCCCTCTCACACAAAGTGCACCTATCTAACATTCGAGGTCTGCACTCAAATCTCGCCGCAGTCCACCACCACCTAGAGACTGAGAAACCAGCTCTCTTATTCCTCTCGGAGACGCAGATCGGATGTCCGTCTGACGTGGCGTACCTATCTTACCCAGGGTTTACCCTGGAGCACAATTTTAAGCCACCCGCTGGTATATGCATGTACGCCCGGGACGACATCTGCTATCGGCGTCTCCGTAACCTTGAGGACTCCAGGTTCTCAACTCTTTGGGTCCTAGTGGACACAGGCCTAGATAAAATTGTCTACGCCTGTGTCTACCGTTCGCACAGCGGTGATCTGGAGACAACTGGGCTCACACAACACCTGAGTAAACCGGCGGATGTGGCTCAGCAACGGTACCCTTCTGCCCAATTGGTGTTACTGGGGGACTTCAACGCCCACCATCAGGAGTGGCTCTTCCCATACCAGTACACAGACCATGCTGGACAAGAGACGTATAAGCTAGCGCTGGCGTTAAATCTTACCCAGCTGGTCCAGGGGGCAACGAGGGTGCCGGATGTTGATTCGCACACAACCAATTGCTTGGACCTTCTGCTGACAACAGATCCAGACCGTTACTCAGTGTCGATTTCTTCACCATTAGGTACTTCCGACCACTGTCTGGTGAAATCTGTATCCGTCTACTCCCCGCCCGATCCTAGCCCTAGAGGCACCAGGCGGGTTTGGCGATACAGGTCAGCAGATTGGGATGGCATGCGATCTTTCTTCGCATGTTATCCTTGGCGGCCCACTTGCTTTTCTTCGACTGATGTTTCGTCGTGCGCGGACGCCGTGACGGATGTGTTGCGGCGGGGAATGGAGTACTACATTCCATTCTCTGACGTAACAATGTCTGGCGGGGCTCGACCATGGTTTGGTGCCGAGTGCAATCGCGCTGATGCGCTTAAACACGCGGCCTACCTGGCATGGCTCGACGCTCGGACGCGTAAAGCGAGTGACGTGAGTCAGAAGAAGAGAGCCTTCAACAGGGCTGCCAAGTTCTGCAAGAAGGTGTTGCGGAAGGCTCGGTTTGACCACATTGGCCGAATTGGGAACAAACTTGCTTCTTACCCAGCTGGTAGTAAGGCGTTTTGGTCCCTGGCTAAGTCGGTTGAATCGAACTTCTGCCGCCCCTCACTACCTCCACTGCGGAAACCCGACGGGTCACTGGCCCACTCCGCTGAGGAGAAAGCAAGCTTGTTTGCCTCTCTGTTTGCGGAATCTTCGCGTCTAGATCCTGGTGGCGCGAGGCCCCCTGGTACTCTTGGTGGATGCGAGTCGATTATGTCAGACATTTGCATTCATCAGAAGGATGTCCGGAGGGTACTGCGTAACCTGGACGTGAACAAGGCTAGTGGTCCCGACGGGATATCGGCAATTGTACTGAGGACTTGTGCGCCTGAGTTGTCTCCGATCTTGACACGCCTATATCGCCTTTCGTTTGAGTCTGGAAAAGTGCCGTTGGCTTGGAAGCAAGCTAACGTGCAACCCGTACCCAAGAAGGGTAGTCGAGCTGACCCAGCAAATTATAGGCCCATCTCGGTAACTTCCGTTTTCTGTAAGAGTATGGAACGTATAATGAATGGTAAGCTCCTAGCATACCTAGAAGCTAACGATATCCTAAGTGACCGACAATACGGCTTCCGCCGAAATCGGTCAACAGGAGATCTTCTAGCGTATGCCATTCACATCTGGAGTGAGGCAATCGACAAACAAAACAAGGGGAAGCCCTTGCGGTCTCCCTTGATATCTCGAAGGCCTTCGACCGGGTCTGGCACGACAGCTTAATTGGCAAGCTTCCTTCCTTCGGTCTGCCCGCTGGATTGTGTGATTGGATAGCAGATTTCCTGAGGGATCGGTCTATCCGAGTAGTCATAGATGGCTGCTCGTCCGGACTGCTGGCTATTAATGCCGGTGTTCCTCTGGGGTCGGTGCTCTCGGCAACATTGTTTTTGCTGCATATTAACGATCTGCTAAAACCCGGTACCTTTGGGTATGCAGATGACAGCACTGTTGCCGAGAGATACGTGCCAGACGCACGAGTTAGTGGGTCTCAGGTCCGGTCTCTCCGAGAGGCTATGGTTGGGCGCTTGAACTTGTCCTTGCAGGCTGTCTCAGAATGGGGCGATGCCAATCTGGTTAAGTTCAATGCTGCTAAGACCCAGGCGTGTCTTTTTTCTGCTAAAAGGAGCCAATTTCACCCGGCTCCATCTTTCCGAGGTGTAACCGTGCCGATAACCGACCGACTTGATCTTCTTGGTGTTACTTTAATATCTACTCTCAATTTTGGTCCCTTCATAGAGGCTAAGGCTCAAGTGGCTGCCAAAAAGTTGGGGGTCCTCGCAAAGGTGAGACAATACTTCACGCCGGAACAGCTGCTCCAACTCTATCAAGCGCAAGTCCGATCGTGTATGGAGTACTGCTCTCATCTTTGGGACGAATCTGCAAGATACCAGCTTGATGCCCTTGAGTCAATTGAGAAACGAGCCAAGAGGATCATCGGCAATGATAGACTCGTTGAGTCAAAACTCCAAAGTCTTGAACATAGACGCCGAGTTGCTAGCCTGTCGGTTTTCTATCGATTACATTTTGGGGAGTGTGCGACGGAATTGCATGATTTGATTCCGCCAAGCCCGTTTCATCTAAGGACCACAAGACGTACGGCGAAGTGCCACCGGTTCATGGTGGACATCCCATCCATACGCACAAAGCGTTTTGAGAAAACATTCATTGCACGTATAGCTAGAGAGTGGAATTCTCTACCGGAGTCTGTGTTTCCTGTAAGATACAACCTGGGAGTCTTTAAGTCAAGAGTGAATAGGTTACTTCTAGGCAAGCGTGCTCCATCTTCGACTACATCATCGCTTACCATCAGGTGAGATAGTGGTCAAACGCGAGCCTATCAAACATAAAAAAAAAACACTAAAAATTTTGTATTGCACTTTTGTAAGAGGTCAGCTAGAGTATGCGTTTCAGATATGGAATCCATGTTATCATAAATACATTGACCACATTGAAAACATCCAAAGACGTTTCGTAAAATACGAGTATCTTTGCTTTCATCAAAAGATTCCATATCAGTCAACCGGTTATATTGGACTCTGTAAGAAATAACGACGTAAAATTGCTGACCGTTTATTCTTGTTAAAAATCCTCAATAACAGTATTGATAACCCTCAGTTACTGTCAAAATTTTATTTTAATGTGCCAAGTAAAACATTTCGCTTTAATCCACCCTTACGTGTTCCTCATACATCTTCGAATTATAGGCAGAACAGTTATATTGTGCGCGCAAGTAGTAGTTTCAATGATATGTGCAAGGAATATGCTTTAGATCCATTCACAATTAGTGTGAATTCGGCCAGAAGGTGTTTAAGCCTCAATTTTTTTAAGTAGCGGTAGGTTATATTACTTGCTTTTGTTTTTATTTTTATTTTATTATTTTCGTCATATAATTGCAAACCAATTTTGCTTCTTTCTTTAAAGCGGTGTTTTTTTGTTTTCGTGCTCACACCACAAAATTATTATAGTTCTATAAGTGAGGATTTGTAATTGGCTTTCTGGTGACTATGATTTCCTTTTTTATTTGCTTTTATTAGCTGTAAGTCTTCCATGTACTAAATAAATAAATATTATAAATGCAAAAGTTTGGATGGATGTTTGTTACTCAATCACGCCAGAGCGGCTGAACGGATCTGGATGAAATTTGAAAAAAATATAGATTATAGTCTGGAATAGCCCATATGCTATAATTTATAGTGGGTGAAGTACAAATTCTACGCGGGTGACTCCACTGGTAGAAGTTAATGATAAATAAAGAAGAAAACAGAATCCAAAAGATCTTCTATGAATACCTAGAGATGACGTTATACTGAGCGTTTAGAAGCCATTAAGAAATGCGGATCGCGTTACATAAGTTTTTGAATAAATATTAAACGCCTAGTGTGAACCTGGCTCATTACTGTTTTAGCATAATTAGTTGGTTTCATTAAATTACCTAGTTTTACTTGAACTTCCTTGTTTAGAAATAAAATTTCGTTAATTGAAACATAAATGAAAACGAAAAACCCAGCCCAAACCAGTGCAAACTATGGCAGGACACTTTATTCACTATCTATCACCAAGCGCGCATCTTCCTGCAGGGTCTAAACTTTCCGTGGTCCACTTTGAAGTTCCTAGATCGCCTTAAAACCTTAGTAAGAAGACGGTATAACTCCCACCTGGCAAAGTGGGGCTACCTTGATGGAACGGTGGCAGTGGCGGTGGTGTGGATGTAGAGCCGAGTTGCAGACTATGCCGCAGCTCTGGTCCTGCTCTCTGTACCCTAAAACATGCAGCCCAAGTGACGATGCCGAGGAAGTAGCAAAATTTTGGGCCAAAAAACATGTAGACGAAGAAGAATAAGTTACAAAGTATAACTAAGTATAATAATAATAATAATAGCAATCGTGCTCGAGAGAAGGATGTATAATCCAGTAAGATGCTGGTAGGGATCTTGACCGTACTTCCGAGATTGTCCTGATAGCTGTGGTCTGTGGTATACCTCTCCACTACTTCAGCACCTCAGAATATGTTGCCTCCTTGTTGCTACGTCACACTAATGTGCTAGCGACCGTTTTTGGGGGCCCATTTATTGAGTGTGCAAGTCACCCCTTTTTTTTGGGGTGGTAAATCATCCTATGACTTCTCCAGCTCTGGATGCGGAAGGGCAAGGCGTGTCAGACTTTTACTGACTAAAACCCACCCCTGTTCCTTCCTTGCCTGAGTGCCCAGGGGCGCGGTAACTCTGTTACGAATTTCTCCGCGACCCTTTTGTTTCGATGTATAATTGTATATTATAGCACAGAAAGATAACATAATACTAGCGTAATTATAGTAACATTGTTCAGGCAGGAGCCATAGTCTTCACATAGTTCTTGGTAACCACTACACTTAAGCCTCGCAAAACCATAGCCCGATATCTTTGTTTTCTGTAACTTGCAATAGTTTCACACCAACCGGGGGTTGTTCTTGGGTGCACTTGTCTTCGGGAGGAAGCACGGCTCCCTGTCGTTTCGGGCGACGCAGGTGCTCTCGGGGCATGGCTGCTTCGGGAAGTACCTGTGTCGCATAAACAGGGAGCCGGACGCTCGGTGCCGTCACAACACCAACTATAGGGAGGACACGGCGCAGCACACATTTGCAGAGTTTGCCGCATGGCAGGAGCAGCGTCGTGCCCTCGTATCCGAAGTCGGCCCAGACCTGTCGCTGCCGGCCGTCGCTCGTTCGATGGTCGGGAGCGCCGAGTCGTGGAATGCGGTGATCTCCTTCTGTGAAGCCGTAATTTCGCAGAAGGAGGCTGCGGAGAGGGAGAGGGAGGCCGTGGCCACTCTTCCGATCCGCAGCAGACGTACCGGGCGTCGGCGGAGGACGGACAATGCCCTCTTCCAGCCCCCATAAACAGGTCCGGAGGGACGGCGGACTCGGGGTTGTCCGCCGCCGCCCATCCAGCAAGACCCGAGGCGGAGGCGCGTGGTGTTCCACACGCGCCCCTTTTTAGACGTCGCGGGGGGAGGACACCTCACTCTCCCCGCGGGCCAGAAGTGGCCCGCTCTGGCGGGCCGGCACTAGCCGGGGATCATGGAAGTCATATTAGCTCTCACGATCCCCGGTCCAAGTGTGGGACGGAACACCGGGGTGGTTTTTAGTCAGTAAGAGTCTGGCAGACCCCTTCGCCTGCCCTAGGCGACGGACATCCATGAGGATTTTCCACCCCGGCAACAAAAAAAATGGGTGCACTTGGCTAGCGCGTACAGAGATAATCGTCGGTTGGTGCCTCATTTCATAAAAAGCGTATAAAGGGGCCTCTACGAGTTGGCTTCGGCCCCTCCCCCCTCCTCCCCGTACGTCTTCCAAAGGTCCTGGAAATTAAGGTCCTGAGAAAAAGAAAAAAGAAAAAAAAAATGCACAAAAAGCACAATTACAGGTGACACAAATATTAATAGTACAATTGACGAGGTCTTTGTCGATCTGTCATAAATATAATATTTACTAGTTAGATTTAGTAGATATTAAAATAATTGTAAGTAATCTATTGTAATTAGATTATCCTGTAACGATAGTAGTAGGTTGGAAAATAAATAACTTTACAAATATAGGTTCAACAGACTGGACACTGGCACTGGAGTGTAAATAAAACTTAACATCAATAAATGTTAGGTACTATGAAAAAACGTATGTTAAGGTAATGCATAATTAATTTTGGTTTGACTTATGTGGGGATGAATGAGAACAGCAGGGCCAGGAGAACTGGCTCCTCTTATTGCAAATAAAATACTGAACATAATAAATCAACGAGACAGCCTAGTTTATCTATTAAATAACGGTGAGATTAGTGTCATAATCCGCTCAGGCTGTACTGCTTGGGGGCAGTGTGTCAGTGAGCACTGACGTAACGCGGGCCGGACGGACTACCTAGCAGTCCATAGGCGAGGTGCCACCGACGCGACGGCGGCGGATAGTGCTCACAGATAGGAATTGTTTGGTGTCTTGGTAGGATACAATAATAAAGGATCGAAAGAAATAAAAAAGATAAGAAATTTATTTAGAACAGATTTTGGTTGCGTGCCAAAATCTGTTCTAAATAAAAGAGAACAACCATAAGAAAATAAAACCTCATCCGTCACGGTGTAGATACTCCATTAATAACCACTATTACCATCTAACATAGAACTACAGTCCCATGCCGCTCCCGTACCAGTATAGATTCATATTCTATGAGGCTCTCAGTATGACTATCGATTAGCGAATGCACGGCACAAACCGTGATAATTTTTATGAACCCAACTAACCGCATTTCGAACCGCCCCGCATCAGCTTACCACTGCCCGCCGTCAGTGCGACCTCGCTTCGACATAGGAGCGGAGTGCGAATGTGTGCTAATATTATGCACTACGTCAATATTACTTCAACCGGTCACCACTCCACGCTGTCCTGTTGATTACTTTTACTGAATATTACAAGATTATCCTGTTACTAATTCTGAGCGTGTTTCCATGCTCTAAAGCACCTAACCTACGGATAAGAAGATGATTAAAGGACACTGGACGGCAACCACAGACGAATTCTTGGGGAGCCTTCACTTACCTAAAGTACCTATGAGACATGTCACTTGTGTCAACAAGCTGGCTGGCCAATATTAACAAGGTACTCGTAGAAGAAGGAAATACATATTTATTTACTTCTGATGTCACTTTCTCTTTATTTATAGATTTACAATACCCTGCCGGTGTCTGTGTTTCCTGATAACTACAACTTGTGTGTCTTTAAGACCAGAGTGAATAGGTTACTTTTAGGCAAGCGTGCTCCGTCGTCAACCACATCATCGTTTACCACCAGGTGAGATGGTGGTCAAGTGGCAGCACTTGACCAACATCTCACCATTTTAACATTGATAGGCTAGCCTATCAATGTTAAAAAAACCTATTAATGAAGTATGGACTACTACCAACAGCAACGCAGCAAGTTGTAGTCGCCTACCGTAAGCTTTCCGCACCCAGAAATAAATTGGTGACTTTATTCCTTATGTAAATTTAACGAAGCGAGTTGTTACGAGTTGCAGTTTTACGATCCGGAGTTTTTTTTTATCATTCATAGGCTCACGCTTGACCATTATCTCACCTGATGATCAGCGATGATGTGGTCGACAATGATTGGTTATATCAACCAAATAACAATAGTTAATATATTAACCAATTACGCTGAAATGTTTATATACCTATTTTCTTCTTTTTAATCGACTTCCAAAGAAGGAGGATCTCTCGTCTGTATGTTTTTTTTTGTATGTTTGTTACGCGATTTCTCCGCCACTTGTGAATAGATTTTGATGATTCTTATTGTTTGATAGGTCATACTTCAGAGGTGGTCCCATATAAATTTTATCGAAATTGATTCAGCAGTTTTTGAAAAAACTTTTTTACAAAAAAAATAGAACCGACTTCCAAAAAAACAAAAAGTGCAAAATAACTTTAATTTCGGAAGTCGGTGTTTCTGGTTTTGTTTCTTCGTTTTTTGACATAAAAATACAAACATCCGAATTGATAACCTCCTTTTGGGAGTTGGTTAATAAATCAACGTACTCGTAAACAAAAAATATGTATACTCAGATGACGTTTTGGTTGTCTCCAATTATGCTAAAGTTTCATGATATTGGGGTTATCCATTCGAGTATATTTATTATTTAGTTTTTGTTCTGGGGTACAACAACTAAAAAGTGAAAAATAATTTTGTTTTAAAGTACGACATGTAATAATTAGTTTATATTTTTGTCAGAGACACTCTGTGGCAGAACATTGTCGCATATTTTTACCGGAGCAAGTTCCTTATTTTAAGCGTGACATGTACAGATTTAGTTGTGCTGACTTTGATTCTCTATTTCTAAGATCCATTCGTCAACCTTGTCAAGGCTATTCTGCAAGGCGGTGGATGATCGGATCCTTGCTGCTTGTGAGAATTGCGGTGTCGTCAGCAAATGTAGCCGTAGTTACCTCTTGTGTTTCTGGGAGGTCAGGTGTAGATGGTATATAAAACAAGCCCAAGGACATCTGTCCTTGGGCTTGTGTGTCCCTGTAGAACTCCGGCCATTATATTATGGATTTCGGACAGCTCGAAGTCCTCTTTCACCTGGAAAATTCTGTTTGTGAGGTATGACTCCATTAACAAGTATTAACTATGTAGTGGGGACGTTATTATTTTATGGAGAAGGCCTTTATGTCACACCTTATCGAAGGCTGTCTGGAAATCCAAAAATACAGCGTAGCAGTATTCCTTGTTTTCGAAGGATTGTCTTATCTTATCACACACCCGATGCACTTGTTCTACAGTAGAATGCTGTTGTCGGAAACCAAACTGATGTTGAGGTATTACCAGGTTTTCATTTAGTATGGGTGATATTCGGCACAGGCATGAGCCTTATAGATCTATATGATGACGCATCTGCCGGAGGCTATGCAGGCTTGTGTATCATTTATATATATATATATGTATACACAGGGTGTAAAAAGACAAATCACATAGCCGTCAACTAGGCATACTGTACATCTAACAAAGTAGCTTTGCGCAACAATTATTGGTGGGAAACCACTTTTATTTTTACGTTTTGAAAAAAAAACTATTTTTTAATGCGCGCAATGTATCGTGAACCCAGGCAAGTGGAGTTAAGCCTCACCCCTTCACTTTAAGCTGGATAGGTACTTGTAGGGTATGTTTGATATTCATTGCGTTTTTGTTACTGCAAATGAGTAATTTCGAAAAAAAATATCGAAAATCCAGGTAGTGTTTGTTTGGAAAAAAGTATAGTAATAACACTTGGAATTCATTTTCGTGAAAAAGAAAAAAGAAAAAAATGCGACTTTGACTTTCAATATCTCCAAAATCAGTGGATTCCCGGATATTTATTTATTTATTTATTTACACTTCATGCAACTAAAGTACAAAGGCGGACTTAATGCCTTAGGCATTCTCTACCAGTCAACCAAGGGTGGTGGAGAGATAATATGGCTGGTGCATAAAAAAAAACAAACAAAGCAACACCAAATAGAAATATTAAAAAAAAAAACGTGAACGAAAATATATATATTAATAATAAACATACATATATATTTAATATAATAACTACCAATAAATATTTATATATATATATATATAAAGTAATAAATAAGGTTTTTGAGACGACTCTACTCCTTGATATGGTCTAGTGGAAAAAAAAATCAAAATAATGGGTAGAATATGTGGCTTTCGGCTTCGGAAACTGTCTTTTTACACCCGTAATTTTTTTTTATATTCTGTGAAGTTCGTTGCACTAATTCTATATCTCGGTGGACAGTGTATTGCTGACAAGTTAAATTGTCCACAGCTGACTTCCACACTGGGAGCACTTATGGTGTTTGATAGAGTTTCTTATTACAATGGCTGTTCCATCAGGATGATTAGTGACGTAAGTATTGCATCCTTTGATGTTGATTTTGCTTTTATCTGTACAGTGTGCCTCAGAGATTAGAACAACATCAAGTTGATTAATGTATATCAAGAGTTTGTAATCGTAATACTTAAATATTTATAGCGCGCGATTCAGATTAGCTCCACCAGATGGCAGGGCCATCGTCGTGCACGTTCCCTATCAGTGGTCAAGACTCAAGCACCAGCCTATAATGTAAAAAAAATAGTTTAGTTAACTACGGATCAAAAAACCGGCCCCTAGTTGCTGATTAATTAATTAGAAGTACTCGTATGACGCCATGATAGCATGTGCGTAGATTAGTAGCAGTGTTTGCAGGACCTTATAGGTGGTTGTTATGTAAAGAAACTTTCTCTCTTCGCCAATACTTTGCTCTCAATCAACAAGAGAGGGAGTTCGCCCCGGCTCCTCTCAGGTTTCTAAACCACAAAATTCTCAATTGCTCTCAATCAACAAGAGAGGGAGTTCGCCCCGGCTCCTCTCAGGTTTCTAAACCACAAAATTCTCAAGAGTGAAGCCAAGTGTGAATAACACTACCGTAATCTAATACAGTTTTTTTGATATTTTGGGAAATCATCAAAAAACTTCTCGCGCTCTGGGTGCAACGGGAGGACGTATCAGACTCTTACTGCCTAAAACCCACCCGTATTCCTTCAGCTGCTTATGTCAGGACAAGGTGACTCCTTCGATCACTCCGCCACCCTGCCAGGAATAGAGAGGTGGTCACCGGGTGGTGGTGGTGGTGGTGAGGTCATGGTGGTGATGAGGTAGTGGTGGAGGTTGTTCTACTCCGTTGTATGTCGTTAATTTGTGGCAAATAAATACTTTTTCTTTCTTTTCTTTCTTTCTGTTTTTACGATGGCAAAAGAAAGCCACCCACAAGATAGTCAGTCTCTGTCAGCCAGTATATCAGACACTCTTACAATTTTAGAAGCGTCGCAGAGCGTGACAGCCCAAAATCTACCTCTTTACTTTCAGGCCATTCAAAGATTGTCTGTAAGAGATCGACCTGTGATTAGATCACCCATTGTACCTGTACTCTTAATTTGTTAATGTTTGTACTATAATTGTGTAATGTACAATCAAGTACCTACCATACAATACCTACAGAAAACCTGATTAGCGGCTGGAATAGATATCGTGGTTCTGTTTTCATGTAAGAACTCCAGCCACTTATGTTCCCACTAAAAAACGGTAAAACTATATTTAACAGCCGCATGGGTCGATCCATCAGGTTAAGCTACGCTTGCCGGGGTTGTTCCATAGATGGGTGACCATTTTTACATACTTAGACTCCTCCGTGCCCCGGAAAGCATGTAAAGCCGTTGGTCCCGGCTGTCAATCGTGGAACTTTGACAGTCGTAGAGGGTCGTCAGAAGCCCGAAAGTCTAACAACCAGTCTTATCAAGGGGTATCGTATTACCCAGTAACTAGGTTGTGGAGGACTGATAGGCAGTCGCTCCATGTAAAATACTAGTATTCAGCTGCATCCGGTTGGACTGGAAACCGACCCCAAGATAGTTTGGAAAAAGCTAGACAGACTGCGGCTGTCGAACTGGAGTTCAAGCAAGTTTTTTCAAAATGAGCCGAGTAGTTTCAGAGCTCAAACAGACAGACAGACTTTCATAGCTAATGCTTTCTAAACAGCCAGTGATAAGGAAATGCAGCGGCTGACGTAATCGTTACATAAGCGTGACCAGCTGGACCCAGCGTTTAGCGGAAAATTACACTCTGTCATACTATTGCGTGCTTTACTATTAAATTTTAAAGTATACCGTCGGTTTTCTGCGATTTCATACAAAAATATTTCTCGTTAAACCGCTGAGAGAAGAGGCTCTAAACGAAGTGACAGCGATAGATTGTCGACATGACGAAAAGTAAAGATATGATCACGTGACTGTCCGACAACGCGCGTCTCTTCCATGCATTTTGGACTCTATGACAATAGGGAATATGCATGTTTTTTTTCATATGTAACCGGTTTATCGATAAATTTACAATGATGGGACACTAACCCTCTCACAGAGACGAGGCCTGTGCCCCAGCAGTGGGGACATTAAAAGGCTGATGATAATAATGATGATAGTTAATAAAAATATGGCTTACATATTCCCTGTTGCTATGACCACGCTATGGTTGATAGAATTTCACTTGACCATATTTGGATTGGGTTGAAGACTAACTCAGTTGAAGACTAACTAACTCAGTTGAAGACTAACTCAGTTGAAGACTAACTCAGTTGAAGACTAACTCAGTTGAAGACTAACTCAGTTGAAGACTAACTCAGTTGAAGACTAACTCAGTTGAAGACTAACTCAGTTGAAGACTAACTCAGTTGAAGACTAACTCAGTTGACGACTAACTCAGTTGAAGACTAACTCAGTTGAAGACTAACTCAGTATTACCAACAAATAGTGGACACGTATTTTTTCTTTTGTCACGTAAACCAATAATGAGGAATAGAGGTGTATAACTCTTTACGGAACCGACTCACTGATCCGAATCTTTGAAGTGATTCAAAAGATTGGTTCAGTGACTACGTTTCAAACGCATCATTTGGATCTGAATCATTACTTTGCTCCGCGCTCTTTCCGCGCGACGCGGCGCTGAAAAGTGAGCGAGAGAGGGAGACTGAGACACACTGATTTACTGCGACTCGCGAGTGAGCCGGTGACATAATACTATCTATACAAGTCAGAAAGAGATACCAAATGACATGTATATCACTCATACTTTCAGTTTTTCGTTGTCGTTATCCATGCACGTAAAAATGACCATTATGGCGCTTACATCAAATACTATATAATTGTTATTTGCTTATTTTTAATGTTTGCACTAACAAGCGTTTTAGCCAGCTGGCCATAAATTATCGAATAGCCGCCAGTCCTAAGCCTGGATAAAGTATGAAGGAAGATCGATTTTATTTATAATCTTAATTCTTACTTATTACATTTTGTACACTTAAAAAAAAATACAATGCGACATTCGGCATTGTTAACATAATAATTCTGACTCAGTAGTAAACGCTCTCTATTTCATATCATTTGTTTCGTTCTGTATTTTATATCATTTGAGCCGATGATCCAAATGATCCAAATGAAACATATCAGTGTATCGGATCATTTCAGTGATCCAGATGCAAATGTTCCAATCGCAAAAATGATACAGTTTGCCCACGCCTAATGAGGAAGACACAGTGCGTTGACGCATGACGTCACACTTGAGTTAAAATTGTACCACTTTTTACTCAAAAGTGACTAACAAGCCGAACTACGATGCGTTGTATCTTTGTAATTGTTCATTGATTTGATGAAGCAAAAAACTCGTGTCTAATATTTTTTGATAATCTAACTTACTAACTAAATAGAATTATTTTTTTTACCCTGGAATCATCCCTATTCAGAATTCAAGAATTTATTATCTTGGAAACAACAAACTCTGTTCAAGTTCCATAGCAACCCATACATTTATAGAGCCTTATACAAATGGTCATTTGAAAATCAATTTAAAATACACAATGATAAAGTTGATACTTGAGTTGGTGGCGATGGATTCAAATTATCTCGAATTATAAATTCAAGTATACATAGAGCTTGAGTTTATGAATCGATTTGAAGAAAAAGAGAAGAGAAGTGAATGCTACAGTATTATGTAGACGCTACTTTACAACATGTTAACTTACCATATATGATATTTAATAAAATTACTAAGTTATTTTATTTATGATGACATTAATTCATGAGTTTATTTATTAATATTGTTGATGTAGTCAATAAAAGTGCTGTCAACATACATGAATTATTTTAGTACCCATTGACTTTACACATTACGAGTATATGAACCGTGCCCTGGTTCAGGCCATGGTACGGAGCGAGAGGGAATGGGAGGCCGTCTCCTCCTTCTGCGAAGCAGTAATGCTCGCGAAGAGGGAGGCGGCACACGTTAGGGAGACTCAACAGAGGCAGAGTCGCCCTAGCGCCCTCAGCAGCAGCCGCCGCAGGAGACGCCAGGGGCAGGCCCGGGTCTACGGTGGCCGGAGATCAGACGATCTCCGGCCACCGTAGACCCGGGCCTACGGACGGCGAGTAGTGGGGAACTCGCCGTCCGATCAGCACCAGGCCCGAGAGTCGACGGCGCGTAGTGTTCCACGCGCGCCTCAAAGAGTTGTCAGCAAAGGACGGGGCCTGCCACGGCCAGTGCCTGCCCGGGGGTGGAGGATAAATTCGAAAGAGTTACCTCGCCCCCGGGTGCGTAGAGCAGGGAGGAACAGGGGTGGGTTTTAGTCAGTAAGAGTCTGACACGCCCTTTCGCTCCACCCTAGAGCGGAAGAAGTCATAAGATGATTTCCCACCCCCCAAAAAAATAAAAAATAAAACGAGTATATGAAATACAGTTCGTACGTTCGTTATTTTACCTCTGACTGCAACCTTAAAAAAAAAGGTCATCATCATCATTCTCCTAGCCTTATCCTAATTTATTTGGGGTTTGCGCAACATGTCTGTCTTTTTCTTCCATACTTTTCTAATTAATTGTCATCTCTGTAGTCACCCCCATTTTACCCATATCCTCTTTCACACAGTCCATCCATCGTTTGTTTGGCCTTCCCCTGCTCTTATAGCAATTCACATCCATACACAAGACGATAACCTTAAACACAACTAAACAGAACTTAAACAGACTGATTACATTATGCGAATGATGCCCTCATCCCAATGTATTAGGGGTCTTCGCAACATGATTTCTTCTTCCATACTAGCATATTATTCGTCATATCAGTAGTCATATACCCTTTCTAGACATGGTTTTCTTTCTTTTATTATATACGGTACCTCTTTTGTAATTGTAAATATTTATATTTCATTTTTATATAAACAGTGAGAGTATAAAGTGTATTTAAATACACACACATACACACGTACGCACACATACACCATCGCACTGTTTACACGATGGAAATCTTTACTATTAGGATGTGACGGGGCCTGGAGCTGTGAAATACAGGCCTAGGTTTAGTTCAGACTGCAGATCTCTCACAAATTACATTTGTTTTGCCAAACTATCTGTCAACTTAAATAGCTAGCATTATTATGAAATTTTGTGGAGCTATGTAAACATTTATTTATTTATTATTATTTATTAGCTGGTCCGACAGACGTTGTCCTGACGCGGTTTTCTGAAATTTTCCAATTTACTGCGCAACTTTCCTATTTTTTTCTTTCATAAGAACCTTCTCCTGACAACAACAAACACAACAAAAAAAGAATTAACGAAATCGGTCCAACCGTTCATGCCTGATGCCGTGACCGAGGAAAATGGATTAATTTTTATAAGATTTATTACACAGACCATCTATCATTTATTTTGTCTTACTACTCTTATGACTTTATCCACTGTGACTGTAGACTCGTGGTCCTGGGTTCGATTCTCGGATCAGGCTACAAGTGCTATTGGGTTATTCCATTAGGAATTACTCTGTAGCAGCCCGGCGTTTGGAAGTAGATGGTGTGACACCGCCATGCCTCGGTGCGCACGTGTCGCCGTTGGTCCTGCTCCTGATCTCTCCCCGCGAGTGTCGGATTGCCGTCCCATCGGACTATGAGACTGAAGGAACAGAGAATGCACCTGTGTCTGCGCACACGCTTGTACACTATAATATCTTCTGCGCACTTTGCTAATCTCCGTTGAGATTGGCCACAGTGGTCGCAATTCAGGTCGAGAGGATTATCCACTATGATGCAAAATTAGGGTTAGATATCTGTGAACGGACTGTATATATATGTCAGCTACATAGTTGACAGACAAACAGATACTCAAAGCAGACTTGAGAGTAGTTGCCATCATCATTTAAAAGTGACGCAATTCTAACTTTTGATTTGAAATTGTAACACTAAGATAAAACACTGTGTAGCGGAAGCGTCTATCACCATTGTTATCAGTGCATTCATCTGTCACAGCATAGGTCATGGACCTACCACTGATATTATATCAAACTTTCGACTGTAGTTCATAAAGATAACTTGTCAAAAATGGATATTGTTTTGATTGAAGATGTCAAAAAATCCTATAAAACATGTGAATTGGATGCTAAGACTCACAAGCTCATACATAACGCTATCGCTGTTAAGTTATCAGATCTCGAGTCGAGGCAGACACCTGCAGGTGTATTCGCTAACTCAGTTGACATCAATTTGATAGGCACTTTGCAGTACATTGCTCGGTGGACATCGATTTCATTACGTCGCCTCAGTGCTTGTGTGTCCTATAGACCAAATTTATCGAAAATGAACTTTAAATGCAGTATTGTTAAGACTTCAATTTCAATCCTGTTGGTCAAGGAAGATTCAAAACTTTTTTCTGTTATAAAATCAAAAAAGTCATAAAACTTTTATTTGTGACACGACACTGTAATGAGAATTTGGTGCTTAATTATTCTATGTCCAGTGTTTGTTTTATATGGTCCATGTCCACTCAATCGACCAATCACAGCTCACGACGCCATATTCATTTGGAACATAGTACAAATAAGCACGCAAAAATGAAACAGTCACTTAAAGTCACTTTGTCCTATCTGCAATGAGGTTATGTTCTAAGTCCACATTCGTAATTTTATTTGTGCATGTTTGTCTTATGTCCACATTAAAACTGTAAGATAAGGTATACTTAATTGAAAAAAATTGATGAAAATTATAACAATCAATGCATAGGTAACGCATGTATCATTGATACACCATTAAACCTAGAAATTCATGCTTAAAAAAAATAAGACAAAAAAACTCTTCTACTGTAAAATTTACCCAATGGTAGATAGGACAAATAAGCACTAGAGCGACGATTAGGCACTACGTAGCACATTTTTGTTATCCTATACGTCAAAACACATATCAGGGTACCTCGAGATGTGTTGTGGTGGGCCTTGAAAGAGAAAGGTTTGCCTGGGAAGTATGTTGAGTTGATTCGTGCTATGTACAGACAATCTAGTACCTACGTCCGGTCGGCTGCTGGCAACACCGATGAGTTCAGTGTGGCTGTAGGCTTGCATCACGGGTCGGCTATAAGTCCTTACCTCTTCACTCTAAACTTAAACTTCTCTTTTAAACTTAAGGGGAAGATTTATAAAACAATGGTCAGACCTGCTGTATTGTATGGTTCAGAATGTTGGGCCACAAAAGGGATGATTGAAAAGCAATTGCATGCATCTGAGATGAGAATGCTAAGAGTGATGTGTGACGTTACGCGCAAGGATAGAATTAAGAATGAGTATATAAGAGGAAGTCTGAAAGTGGCACCGCTGACTGAAAAGTTGTGTGGAAATCGGTTGTCGTGGTATGGGCATGTGATGCGGTGGTGTGTGCTAGAGGATATGGGTAAAAAGGGGGTGACTATCGAGATGACGACTAATAGAGGAGTTTGGAAGAAAAAGACATGTTGCGCCGACTCCAAATAAATTGGGATAAAGACAGGAGAATGATGATGATACTTTAAAGCAGCAATGAACTGCAAAGTGCCTATCAAATTGATGTCAACTGAGTTAGTGAATACACCTGCTGGTCCATATCCGACGACGAGCTACCCATTGCTCACCGTCTGCAAGCCCGCGCCTGCGGTGGCCGGGAATCGGCTTGCGACTCCCGACGCCATTTCTGAAGTGGCAACCGCGTACCGGAAGACGCAGCGTTGGATAGCCTCCAACACGGTAAGGGTCGTTGAATAAATAACGCTGTGACAAAATCCTGTTCTCTACCTACCCGGAGGTGGTTTCAGGAGTAGAGGGGTGATATTCTGCTATTTACAGTCAGTCATCTGAGCTCAGCTTTAAGTTACTATAAAAATAACTTTAGGTATAATTTTTGTGTTGCTTTTGTGATTAGAACACTAAAATTCTCATCTAGGTAGGGCTGCTTTAGGTTTTCTTCAATTCAAAAGAATTTAAAGATTAAAAATTAAAAATATTATGGTTGGGACCGCGGGACAGCGAAGATTGAATCATCACACATCCGTGTATTGTAACAAGAAGGAAAATATTTTATAAACACGCTGATCTCAACAATGATTATTAACAAGGCATTGAAACTGTCTAAACAAAAACTTGGAGGCCCAAAGTTAAACAAATCGCTTAAGCACGAGAGTGCGGATTCCTAACTTGGTAGAAACAATATTAATACGTGTTTATTGTGATTTATTTATTTATTTATTTATGCACACACAAAAACAATAACAAGAGAAAAATGAACAAATACAGATAGAAGAGCACAACGGTGCTGCTTATTTCAAAAGAATTTTTTTCCAGCAGACCTGCGACTGGAAAGTTGGTTGAGAAATGTAGACACAGTGTGTATAAATAGATCTATAGAAACATAAAATAGACTAGAATACATAAATAATTGATACATAAAATATACCTAACAAATAAACCAAAGTACATAATTAAATATATAATAAGAGTGGGAATAGAAATGGGTTTTATGGGATGGGAAATTGAGGTGATGCTTAAGGCGGCAAAGGGCGTCGGCAGGGCGAGTGAACGAATAACGATCACGCAGGTAGCCAGGATATTGAGGATTACAAAGGATGTTGTACAGGAGACATAATATCCGAGTGTTCCTGCGAAGACGGATAAGGAGCTACTTGAGATCCTTGCGAAATTTATTTGGGCTTTTAAATCTATTATAGGAGAAGACAGGAGGAAGAGCTCGTGGCTACATAATAGCAGTCGCACGGTTCAATCGTCGAGGTAAAGCAATGCTTGTCGAGGTCGGTCCGCGGATGGGTGACCATTCACTTCATACTGAGACTCTTCCGTGCTTCAAAAAGTGGTGGTCCCGGCCTTCATTTGTACATAGATCTTTGTTTCTACCTTCTAAGAGTCCTAACGAGAAATCAGAAGGCTGAAATCTGACACCAGTCTTGCCAAGGTGTATCATGTTACCCAGTCACTGGGTTGTGGAGGTCGACAGTCAGTGGCCCAATATAAAATACTCGTATGAATCTGCATCTGGTTAGACTGGAAGCCGATCCCAATGTAGTTATTGTTGAGATAACGCTACTGCTTAGCGTTATCTCAACAACAACTATATATAGATTTTTATCGGGGAAGACATGTGACTCACTCTTCTTGAGTATTATACAGCGATTATACACGTACTCGTGTGTTGGCCATTACTGTACATTAGAAGTCCTGCACTAGGTCGTAGGCCGCAGTAAAGACAACCTCTATAGGTGAGGGTTCTTGGATGGCTCCGATTTTCGGTGTTTATGCGGCGTCTCTCCACAGACCATGGCCCACCTCTCGTCTTGCGCCGTATGTCCTGTCGCCTGTACATGAGAGCACCTTATGACTGCGTCAGCGAGTGCTGTTGCCGTCGTATTATTATATGTATTATTATTATTATATTATTATATCATAGCGTCCATTAGTTCGTAACGTGCTGTTTCGGGAAAGCCTTAAATTTAACCCATGTGTCGGACTATACGTTTTACAAAGAGGAGGCCTGTGTCTCAACAGTGGGAACGTTGCAAGCTGCGTTAGTATGTTACGAGACGGAAGATGGCCATAGGAACTTCTGAACTAAACCAGACAAACCCATCGAGTCTGGGCTCCATTGATTCGTCGTGAGGAGCATTTTACGCCTAGACGCTATTCAGGGTCTGATGATGAAGCTGGAAGGTGGCCACGGCATCTCTGTGATAAAACAAGATAACCCCACCGAGTTTGGGGTTGATTGATTTGTCTTGTGGAGCATTTTACACCTAGACGATATCCAGGGTCTGATGATGAAGCTAAGAGGTGGCCACCGCATTTCTGTGATAAAACAACAAAACCCCACCGAGTTTGGGCTCGATTGATTCATCTTGAGAAGCACTTTACATCACATCATAATATCCGTAGAGTATTTTAAAACATCACGCCTACTCTAAAATACCTACTTATTTAAAAATAAATTATTTAAAGTTAAAAATAAATTAAAAGTAAAAACAAAAATTTTAAAACAAGCTTATTTTTATCTGGGACAATAAATTAAAAATTTAAAAATAAATTGCATAGGGGTAGCAGATACATTCCTAAAAAAGTTACCGCACCCCTAGGCACTCAGGCCGGGAAGGAACAGGGGTGGGTTTTAGTCAGCAAGAGTCAGACATGCCCTCCCGCTTCACCCAGAGCGGGCAATGTCATCGGATGATTTCCCACCAAACAAAAAAAAGATAAGGATAAAAGCTTGTTAAAAAAAACTTTATTTTTTTACTTACAGTTTTCCACGAATTTGACGTTCCAAATTCAAATCACTTTACTCCCTAGGGAGCTTCATACAACTTTACTTCCCTTGGGAGGTAAGGTAATGGTTTACTTTACGTTGAGATTGCATGATGTGTGATTGGACATTTTCGAGCAGGTGGTGTAAAAAAAATGTAACATGCTTGTAATGTGGCATCTAAATACGTTTCATTTCAAAACATTATAATTCTTATTATATATTTTATCACCAGGATATGATTTCCTTCTTATTTTATGTACCTACCTATTATAATCACTTTCTTTAGGCAACTTTGTTAAATCAGCCTTCCGCAGCAAAAAAATAGTTTTAAGAATTCGTAGGTACGTATTATTAGTTAGCTATAATTAAAAAGTAATAGTAAATGAAATTGACCGTCTCAAGTTGACAGGACTGAATGGAAGAAAAAACGTGTTGCGCCGACCCCTTATCCAATGCCCATTGGATAAGGGCAGGAAGATGATGATAAACTTCTCAAGTTCACAAAATAAAAAAAAAATGTAATTAAAAATAATAAGAATTGCTTTAGTAATCAAATAAATCAGAAACCACAGCATATCAAGTACCCTGCGGCCCAAAAGCTCGTTCAGCCACTACACTCGTAGGAACCACAGACTATATAGATACACACAGATTAAACTGCCCGGGTCAATATAGCAATCTCGCGAGTTCTCGTACAGTAATTGTACCAGACTCAATCTCGTAAAATATGGATGAGATCTCGCGGTTGCATTCCCTAGTATGTTATGTATGGGCTAGTAGTCACTAATGCTACTGCCTGGATTTGATTTTCGATTCAGACAAAGTGATATTGGGGTTTAACCTCAATTTCTCGGAGTCTTGATTTGTGCCGGGTTGCTGGCAATAGGCTCACCCCCTTTAACACGGGACTTAAACATAAGGCGATTCGTGGGTATATCGGCTCATCTGTCTACCCCTTTAAGGAATACGGCGTGGTGATGTTTTGTTGTATGTGCTATACGGATGGTGTTCGGTGCCTCCATCTGATGTTATCTGACGTTGCCGGTTGTCATCGCGCGCCGAGTGCTGCACTCACTCAACTATTATTAATCGATATGCTACTTTGTGTCCGACGTACATAGGGCTGGCAAGGGGTGGACCAGCATACTCAATAGAGAATTACTTCATGTTTAAACTTTTTCGTTGTACTCGTAAATAACCGAGTAGTGGTTAGTAATTATTGAATTGCGGATCATTTTTAAGATTTTTTTTTCTGGTATGGGAAATCATCCAATGACTTCTCCCGCTCTGGGTGGAGCGGTGTCAGACTCTTACTGACTAAAACGCACCCGTGTTCCTTCTTTGTCTGACTACCCAGGGGCGCGATAACTCTGTTTCGAATTTATCCGCGACCCAATTTTTAAGTACCTGCGATTCTATTTGTCGCTTGACATCGTAAATACCGCCTAAAGACAAAGATTAGCGCTTCAATGGAACCATAGAGTTATAATAATTAAAACTATGTCAATAGCTACTAGATCGATTAAGTAATTTATAACGTGGAGATTGCACCAGCAAGTGACTTCTCGCTGTATTTTGATCTTTACATTTGCGAAATCTTCACTCGCCATCAATCACGAGCATTTCGTAATTAGCATCAACTTCAGTGTGACGCCACTCAGTGCCATCAGCAGTACTTACAACTGTCTTAACAACTACAACAACAACCATCGATCACGACAATCAACCCACTGACGCTCAGACATTCAAGAACCATTAACAATTCCTACAAAGGAAGCAACCTTGTAGAGTTGTCAGTTTAACAAAAGAACAGCGCTTAGAAATGCTCCAGAAATTAATGATTTGGATTCATCTGTTTAAACTAGGCTAGATTTAGCTGGGCGGAGCGGAGCGGCGCGGAGACGTGCAGGAAAGTTTAAAAAAAAGAAAAGAAGAAAGAATGATTGGTACCTCAGTCCACAGTTGCAGACAAGTGTAACTAACTAGCCTTTAATTGATAAGATTAACTCAGATTGTTAATAACTTTTGTAGAATTAAAAATTTGTGCATTTCTAATTCTTCACATTAAGCAAACATCGTCTAAGTATCTTAAGTAGAGCGTTGTCTACAAGTTGTCTCGTTGTCTTACATTCAGTTAACCAGCTACGGTTCTTTTATTACTTTTTCATTGCCTACTAACACTCGGGAACTCTCAACGTCGGGTGCTATGTACTCGTATGTCCAAAAATGCTATCGATGCACCGGACAGCTATAAATACTCGTATGTGTGACCCACTGCCGCACCGGGTCAACGATCGACCTTCCAAACAGGACCGGTTATCTAGCGAACAGTGACCAAGTCAAACATAGAAACATGATTTTTTGGAGTAAATAGGAAAACATTGTTAGTTTTTTCCTGAAACTAGCTATGAGATGATGTGGGGTCGATTAGGGAAGAATGAGATCGTAACTGGTGGCATTCCGCAGTTACTGCCAGACCCCAATAGAAAAAGGCGTAAATCTATGCTAATCATATAATTATAATAAAGCTGAAGAGTTCGATGGTTTTTAACGGACTTCGAAAAAGGAGGAGGTTCTATGTTCGACTGTATGTATGTTTTTTTTATGTATGTCCACCGATTTCTCTGTAATTTGTAGACCGATTTTCAAAGTTCCTTTTCTATCCGAAAGAATATACTCCCGAAGTGGTCGAATATAAATTTTATCGAAATTCCTTTAGCGGTTTTTGAAAAACTGAACAAAAACGAAAACTGTGTATACCTAGATGACGTTTTGGTTTTCTCCAATTACGAGTGTTTTAATTCCACGTTCCATATTATTGGGGTTTATAGTTATGGGGTATAACAACTAAAAAGTGAAAAATAAAAAACTTTTTTACCAAAAAAACTTAAAAATAAGTTTAATTTCGGAAGTCGGTGTCAAATAACGAAGAAATAAAATACAAACACCGACTTCCGAAATTAAAGTTATTTTAAAAAAATTTAGTGTAGGTATTTTCTTTTTTGGAAGTCTGTTGTTTACTTGTAAAAAGGTTTTTTTAGTTTGTTTGTTTCAACGCGCTAATCTCTGGAACTACCAGTCGGATATGAAAAATGCTTTTTGTATGTGATAGCCACATTCACGAGGAAGGAACTATAGGCTATCTAGCATTGCACGGGAGCAGAACAGTAGCCAAACACGCGGATAAAACCGCTGGGGACAGATAATGTGTGCATATCGATCGAAAAGCTATAGAGCTGCCGCTACACAGCATATAACAAAAACCCTGTCCGGTCCAATAAAGACGTATTCCTGGTTACGTATAGAAAAAGTTAGATACGTACTAGAAAAAGTTGTAAAAAAAAATGTAACTCATAAAAATCAAAAGTTGTAGATTTTTTATTTTTATAAAATATGCGAAATTTAACACTAAATATGGAAAATATTCATAAGTTGAAAACACTCTACCGGCCGGCGAAATCTTTTTATTTTTATTTCAAACGATACCGCCCTGCACTAGCCGCGCTGTAGGCACTCTGTCTCGCTCGGGCGGCATCTTTCAAACGAAACAGTAGTTGAACTTTGTCAAGCGCTCAGTGTTGCTTTTGTTAAGTTTTTAATTTTTTAACCGACGAAAAAAAAGGAGGAGGTTCTCAATTCGACCGTATATATGTTTTTTTTTTTAATTAGATTTTTTCATTGGGGAAAAATAATTATCTCGTATCCATTACATGATTACGTATATGTGTACGCAGTACGATACCAAGTAATACCCTTCAGGATCGGACAGGATTTTTGTTACATGCTGTCTATTTGTCATTATATTTTTATTTGCCTCTTATAGACTCATATACTGTTTCACATAGATTTAGTATTAGGCACATCCTCTTTGTACACTATGTTGTAGAAACCATAAAGCCAGTCATAATGTGTCGTAGTTTCACCTGGAACATCTATGCCTAACCCTTTGGGGAACACAGGAGTGATATGACTTCAAGTTTTTTAGGAGCCATTTTTACAGTATACACGGAACCTTTAAAAAATGCTATCCCCTAAAACTTGAAAAAAAAAAAAACTTCACCTATCTCTTAGCGAGCCATCACTCTCCAGCACGCATGTCATCATCTGCACAAACATTAGCTAACTCCAACATCGCTCACACTGGCCGGTAGCATCCCTGCTCAAGCGAAAGGCCGGTGTTACGCAAGCCGCGCCGGGCACCGCAGCGCGCAGTCAGTGCACACCATGGCCCCGAAGCAGGCGCTAACGATCCGCGCGCTCGCGCTGCTCTGCGCCGCTGCCGGCTGCGCAAGCGCAACCCCCGACATTATCTTCGACATAAGCGGTACGGTACCAGTAAAGAAAGAAAGATACAAAAATAATTTCTTAGTGTTATGTGCAGTGATTATGAGGATATTTCCAAGTTGTGTGTTTGGTATTGGAATGGTTTCATAAGCTGCGGTTTGAAGCTTTGCAGGGTCCAAAGTAGAAGGGATTTTGGTTCCTCGGTTTGAGTGTTAGAAAATAGTTTGCGATTTCTGTTCCCGAAAGTGTCAAATCATTTGCAGCAGTTAGCATTAACCCAGCCCTTTTCAAACGGCTGAGTTGGTATCCCAACTCAATGTTTGGTGATAATTTTTTGTTAGGCACACTTTTGACCACTATCTCACCTGATGGTAAGCGATGATGTGGTCGACGATGATGTGGTCGACGATGATGTGGTCGACGATGGACAATGGATGGTAGATGAACGTGGATCGCTCAACAGATACTTATTGTTTATTGGTTCCTATTCGTAGTACTTTCGGTACTGCCTCGTTCGTCCAGGGGCTCCTGAGTACGATCTGGAAATTATTCAGTAGCACCTCGGAGTCTAAACTTGTACTCGGGTGATGGTTATAGGATCGCCCTCTATCACATGAGAGAAAAGGCAGAATGATAAGACTAACTTAATTTAGTGTTTAAGGCTAATTTTCTATAGGTTTGTAGGGTGCATTTCTTGTAATGGGTTGTTCTAGAGCTCATCTATAACCACGATAATTTGGAATCCAAATTGGACTGTTTTCGAGTAATCGAAATTTTAAAATTTTCCGAACATTTTCTACTGAACGACCAAAAATTGCTAATTGTGAGAAATCTTCTACACTATGAATAAAACTTTTCTGATAGCTCATGAACGAATAAATCTCTCAATTTATCAAAATACCGATTTGGAAACTAAGCGTCGTAAAGTTCAAGGTATGAAAATTTACTTAAATTTATCTTATTTGAGAAGTTTCAAGGAATTTTCCTAGCGCAAACTTAACGACAATTAATAAAATTTATTTCGTTTAGAAGCTATCAACAAGGTCTTGGAGTAGATTTGTCACAGTTAGCAGTTTTTGGTCGTGAGGTTGAAAAGGACTTTGGCCATCCATGTATGGAAGTTAGACCAGCACTTGGTCTAACTTCCATACATGGATGGCCAAAGTCCTTTTCAAACAGCCCAGAATGGACACAATTACCGTAAATCGGGGTTATTTTGATCAATATTGATCTTTGAAGGTATCTTTTAAATTTGTGGGTGTAAAAAAAAAAAACAAAAAAGTCTAGTAATCGGTTTTTTTATTACTCTCGATTCCTGTAATAATAAATAAAAAAATGTGGCTTAATTTTGAGAAAAAATATAAAAACTGTCTGAACAAAGTTTTACGTAGGTTACTTTGATACCCCCCTATTTTATTGCGTAACTACAAAGTAACCCCAATTAAGAAGCCAATAAAATTTTAAAAATCAAAATCTGTCAGCTGGAAAAATAAATATTTACATTTTTGTCTTATGGGGTTTGGACTTTGATCTAGTGAAAGTCATCAAAAAATAAACATTTATTTATTAAAAATATTGGTACCCAGTAACTGGGTTGTGGAGGTCAGAATAGGCAGTCGCTCCATGTAAAATATTGGCATTCAGCTGCATCCGGTTAGACTGAAAGCCGACCCCAAGATACTAGGGAAAAGGCTAGGCAGATGCAGATGCATGCTATAAAAAATTTTGGTAACAAAATGTTAGCTTTAATTGTTTTCATTCTTCTTATTTAATTATTTTAAATTATTTTCATTAAAACTAAACAAGAACTTAGAAATAATTAGTCTTCAAAAAACAACAAGGTAAAACCTATGAAATAATTATAAAAATAATTAGTTTTCAAAAAACAACAAGGTAAAACCTATGAAATAATTATAAAAATAATTAATTTTTACAAAATCAGCACGGTAAAACCTATGAAATAATTATAAATATAATTAGTTTTCACAAAACAACAAGGTAAAACCTATGAAATAATTATAAAAACAATTGGTCTTTATAAAATCAACAAAATAAAACCTATACATAGGTATAAATTCACAAAAAACTTTTAAACAAAAAAATTAACCGACGAAAAAGAACTAAAAAGCAAAAAATAAATAAAACTTTTAAGTCTTGAGTAACGAGCATATTTACCTTCATAAAATATCAAATTTTATATAAACTAATTTTGAGTCGGCGCCAAACAACAATCTGATTATTAAATATCTAAATTTTATAAGTACTTACAAATGAAGAAGGCTGTAAGTAGGTAATTAATCATTATATTAATTGGCGCCGACTCAAAATTAGTTTATATAAAGTTTGATATTTTATGTAGGTAAATATGCTCATTACTCAAGACTTAAAAGTTTTATTTATTTTTAACCGACGAAAAAAAAAGGAGGAGGTTCTCAATTCGACCGTATATATATTTTTTTTTTTTTTTTGTGTATGTTCAGCCTTCATTCCGTCATTTCTGAACCGATCTTAATTATTATTTTTTTGTTAGATAGGGTATACCTCAAGGGTGGTCCCATGTCAAGGAAGTCAGGATCTGATAATGGAATCTTAATAAAATTAAGAGAAAACCTCGAAAATTGTGGGCACGTTTAGCGTTTCTGTACGTATGTTCGGCCCTCGCTCCGTTGTTTATGAACCGATTTTGATGATTCTTTTTTTCTTAGATAGGGTGGTATACCCTATCTTAGGAAAAAAGAAGGGTGGTCTCATGTCAAGGACATCAGGATCTGATCATGGAATCCTGATAAAATTGAGAGAAAACCTCGAAAATTGGGCACGAATATTGTTTCTGTTTACTTTTCATAACTTAATCAGGTATTTGCATTTAGGAATCATCACATCATGAAACTGAGCTGATGATGGAAACCATACCTTTCCTAAACAATAGAAGTTATATATAAAAAACTGATTTTAGTGACAGATACCACTTAATATGCTTTGAGAAAAGACGTCTTTAGAATATTGGAGGTAACCTCAACTGGTCAATATCCTGGGAACCTCAGTGCCAAGAGGAATGATGACGGATTAGAAATTAACCTCAGATAATTAAAAGATGATGCGAGTCACAAAAAATCATAAAATAAAAAACTTTTTAACAAAAAATTCAACCGACGAAAAGAACTAAAAAGCAAAAAATAAATAAACCTTTTAAGTCTTGAGTATTGAGCTTATATACCTATATAAAATATCAAATTTTATGTAAACTAATTTTGAGTCGGCGCCATAATAAAATGATTAATTACCTACATCTAGCCTTCTTCATTTCTACGTAGGTACACATAAAATTTAGATATTTAATAATCAGATTGAAGCTCAATACTCAAGACTTAAAAGGTTTATTTATTTTTTGCTTTTTAGTTCTTTTCGTCGGTTGAATTTTTTGTTAAAAAGTTTTTTGCATTTTAGTTCTTTTTCGTCGGTTAATTTTTTTGTTAAAAAGTTTTTTATTTTATGATTTTTTGTGGCTCGCATCATCTTGTAACACTCTGAGGATAATTTCTAATTTTTCATCATTCCTCTTACCATTGAGCTGATGAAATAACCATCCTTCCATGAAGTTCCCAGGATATTGACCAGTTGAGGTTACCTCCAATACTGTAAAGACGTCTTTTCTTCAAACCATTTTAAGTGGTATTCGTCACTAAAACTAGTTTTTATATCTAACTTCTATTGTTTAGGAAAGCTATGGTTTCCATCATCAGCTCAGTTTCATGATGTGATGGTTCCTAAATGCAAATACCTGATTAAGTTATGAAAAGTAAACAGAAACAATATTCGTGCCCAATTTTCGAGGTTCTCTCTCAATTTTTTCAGGATCCCATGATCAGATCCTGATGTTCTAGACATGCGACAACCCTTAAGGTATACCCTATCCAAAAAAAGAAGAATCATCAAAATCGGTTCATAAATAACGGAGTGAAGGCCGAACATACATACAGAAACGCTAAACGTGCCCACAATTTTCAAGGTTTTCTCTCAATTTTATCAGGTTTCCACTGTCACATCCTGACTTCCTTAACATGGGTGGTCCCATCATACCCTCTTGAGGTATACCCTATCTAATAAAAAAAGAATAATCAAAATCGGTTCATAAATGACGGAGTGAGGGCTGAACATACACAAAAAAAAAAAATATATATATATATATATACGGTCGAATTGAGAACCTCCTCCTTTTTTTTCGTCGGTTAAAAAAATCAATTAAAATTCATACAAGTTCTGCAATATGAAATCTTTCCACTATTTGACTAAGCGCTTCTTCTATCCGCGCTTGTGAATAATTTTTATATTCACGGGACCCAAGTTTCTTTTCAGATTATATTCGCGGCATCTTCCTGGATAGTAAAATACTAATTAATTTAGCAAAAAACAATAAAAGCTTGTTAGAAATTACAAGCTAGCATATTAAGATATTGGTATTTTTTTAATGTTTGAGTTATTATTAACATTAAACGCGCCTCACTCGGACCTGTCAGCCGCCTGACCACTGTCTCAAACCCAATTCTAATTCGCATGACTCTTCAAAAGCATGATGTATTTTCTACCAGCCTGCATGGAAATGTGGTTGACATAGAGCTAAATATTACGAGTATTTTTGTGCATAAACATTTTAAGAAATGAAAATAATTTCCCGATAAATCTTAAAAACGAATGTTTGAACCATGAATCACCCTGAACCATTGGTGGTACCTTCACGTTTGGGCACTGTTTGGTCCAAACCCAGTAAAAATCCTTTCCAAAAAAAAAAAAAGTTACATAAGTTGACCTTTTGAGTCAACCCCTGTTTTTATTAGTCCCCAATAGCCCCGCGGCCAAATCCGGGTTGTCAAATTGAACCCCGACGACAACCCGGGTTGACAGCCGATTTTTTTTTTTTTTTTTCTCTTTAATTTTTTTTTTTTTGTCTGACTCAGGCCAAATCCGGGTTGTCAAATTGAACCCCGACGACAACCCGGGTTGACAGCCGATTTTTTTTTTTTTTTTTCTCTTTAATTTTTTTTTTTTTTTTGTCCGACTCACCGGTGAGTTGCGGGGCTTCACAGGTTGTTACTGGGTTCAAAATCGTTGCAAATTAGCTCTCGCACAAGCCATTTCTCATTCCTAGAAATGCTTGCTCCGAGTTATCAGTCATCATCATACATATAATCAAGTATTAAGTCCAGTTTTTTCCTGTGTTGGGGACAGCGTTTTTTTTTTCTGTTTTTATGCACTCTAAACAGTTGCAGTACTTTACATGGAGCGACTGCCTATCTGATCTCAACAACCCAGTAACTGGGTGACATGTGTTACCCCTCGGCAAGCCTGGTGTCAGATTTCCTGGTTTCTGACTATGTCAAAGATCTGCATGTGCATTCCAAGGCACAGAATAATCTCGGTATTTTAAGATGGTCATCCATCTACGGAATAAATAGTACTTCATAATAACTGATGAGATGTGGGTGAACTATATCTACGCCTCAGCTAAGGCTCAACCTTACAAAAATACTGGCTTTAATGTTTGTAAGTGTTTCATCATCATCATTTCAGCCGAAAGACGTCCACTGCTGGATATAGGCCTTCCCCCAGTATCGCATCCATCGGATTCCCGTGACCCTATGGAAGGCCTTCCAACGACGTACTATTTGTTGCATTCATATCGTGAGTTGCAAGTAAAAGGACCGTGGCGTTTGCATTGTAGAATTGGTTCTAATACCTATTGCACTGAATATTGATCGTCAGTTACGGTCAGCTGATCAGTTTTGAAATTGTGCTTTGTTGCACGAAACGTGCTCTTCTAAAGGAGTATGAAAGAGTCGTGGCCGGTGGCGTTCAGTCATTCGTTGGTTTCTGTCTCCTTCATTATAAAAAAGTGTAAGCTTAATATGTTTGAATGGTTCGACTAGTTTACTACATTTCTGTACGCAAAATACGCGCCTTGGGCGTGGAGTTGTGGAAACCAGCCCGACATACATACATACATGGGTTGACTAGATAAATGGCTCTCACTGTGTGTTTCTTTGACATGGATTTGAGATCTGGGACCATTTTTTCAAAGATTTTTTAGGGGTCACCTCGGCAGATTTTTCTTTTTAATATTTAACTTTTTGCATTTCATAAACTAAAAAAATAATGAGCGCTAGCAAAAAAAAACACTTTTTAATAGGTTATTTCGGTACAAGTTTCCGTCGCAGAAGTATTTTTTATTTTAAAATTTTTCAGAAATAAACATAACAGATAAACGTCAAAAACAAGCAATGTGCCTAAAACTGCAGACCATATAATATTGTCTTGCATTATGTTTAGGTACTAACTAACTATAACTAACCTACTAGAGTACCTTTTTATCATTGATAAGCTCTCGTTTGACCACTATTTTGCAATATCTATTTAAAAAGTTTTCCATCTTATATAAATATTTAATTCTTTAAATACAAACTTATAAAATACTTAACTAACTGAAAAATAAAACAAAAACAACTAAATAAAACCTAAAATCTGGCGTCAAAAAATTCCTCCGCTTAGCTGTCTACTGGAAGTGTTCCCAAAAGACTGGCGGCAATGCGACGTTGTATGGCAATGCTTAAGGTGGATGCTCCAGGGTAGCCCGCGAAATTCAAATTTTCTTATGTTTTTGCAATTTGCAGGTCAGTGTCAGGTTGTACGAGTATCTTGGTCTAAATTTGATTCGCGGCCGTAGCAAATATGTATTTATAGAATTATAATCATTTTAATCATCAATACAACTCTCTCAGTTAGAATTGATGCCAAATGTAAGTATTTCATGAAATCATGACAGGGTGTCAACAAGGCGTTTACATAGATTTTTATATACTAAATGAGCACTTGGACCCCACAGCCCAAGGTTTTCAACCACAAATGGCTCGAAAATGTTATAGCTAGCGACGAGATTGTTATATTTCCGCCGCTTGAGGTTCTCTGCAACTGCAGCATCAGCACCGGCACAGCACGACGAACTAGGAAGATGAGATGGCGCTAGATTATCGACACATGTAGCGTCCAAGGCCTACCCAACTTATACAGAAATAGCGACATGCCGTCCAGTCTTTTACCATCACGATCGTCGCGTTCCAGACCATGTGGTTCTAATACAGCCGGACCGCCGGCGGTGACAAGAGCTCGTCGGATGCTGTCGTTGATATTCGCGTGCCACGCTATGCGACCCGCGCTTCGGCTGCATGACAGGTCGTGGTGTCCGAGGCTGTTGACAACTTCGCCACAGTGGCAGCGATGATGAGAACAACAGGGAGCACCTAGACGTAGGGCAACAGCGAGGTGAAAAGTAGTGTCGTCGAACAAGGTGCCTATGTTCAACGACGGTAGTGCGTGAAGCCAGAGACCTTAAACATATAAAACATCAGTTATCGTCAGTTAAACTAACCACAGGCAAACCTTATTCCTAAACACCGAGATAGAATTAAGGTTATAAAAGTCGTGTAGTGTTTAGTAAGTGTTACAGACGGCGGTGACGTTCTGTCGAAAGTTTAGACTTTAGGTCTGAATACCGCAGGATTTATACAAACTAGTCGCGAACAGTATCCAGTAGAGTACCTTATTGTGCTTAGTAGTATCTATGTTAGTCAATACTTAGGTTTTTACCGAGCAAAGGTGAACGCAAACTTAAAATAAGCAGTTGGTCATTTTCTAATATTCATATATAATCATTTCATGTCTAACGAAGATGTACCTAGTTTTCTAAATAAGGACGAAAAATTGTGGTAAAAGATTTGTTTATAGTGCATCGAATCGGATTCAAAGACACGTCACCTAATTAGTCACCTATGTATTTCGATATTGGGCTACATTATCCGCTGATCATTTTATCTGTAGCAGACGTAAACATCGCACATTCGGAAGCATTCTTCTTCTTTTGAATCAATGGTTCAATGGTCTCCTAACTTTTTAAATACTTTGGCCTCAGAAGCTGGCTACATTAATTGCAGCGTCTGAGGCATTCATCAGGTCCTCCATAGTGCAGGTGTAGACACTTGAGGCATTCCAGTATGTGAGTCATGTTGTGGACAGGGGCACCGCACTCACATTGTCTATAAAACCCCATTTTGCCAATTTGTAATTGTTTTTAATTTCTATCTTGCCATGAAGCAGCTGAAATATGTTCGCTGTGTTTTTTACCTCTCAGAGTTATTGATTTGCTAGCCCAAGCCGTTGGACTTTGATCGCTTTAATAACCTTTTGGACCTCACATTATCACAAAATATCAAAAATATTGAAGCAGCCTGAATACCGATTAGCACATAAATGTTACGCTAAATATTATCTAGACACAAATCTGCCCGTATTGTTAACATTATGGTTTGCTAATAGACTCTTCGTGATCGGGCTTTCATTGTTTCATTGTGAAGTGTGTGGTGGGTACCAATTTGAATGCATCACAGTATTCACAGTAAACATAACGTAGGCGACATCGAACTTTCCTTGTGACTTTGGTAATGACGATTATTATTTGTTATGTTTTTGACATTAATGCTTTCATGTGTTCCCTGTTGGTATACTGTTGACTCATCCCAACCGAAATTCGATCACGGTGGCCAATCTCAACATAGATTAGCTAAGTACGCAGGAGATAGTATAGCGCACAAGCGTATGCGCAAACACAGGTGCACTCTCTGTTCCGATGGGATGCACAACAATTCACTTTAGTACAAGACTAATGGATACTTAGTTCAGATAGATCACTAAACTAAAATTACATGCTATCAGAAGAAGCTCGGCAAACAATGATGTAGCCAATGTGGGTGAAGGTAGCACTAAACTTCACGACGTAGTGCTGTGCAGTGTGCACCTTGCGGCTCCGTAGAAAGTCGTTAGCTAGCACTTACTATATACTCAGCTTTGAACATATTTTCTAACGTTTTGCGGGAAAGCGTCGTTTGTGCATTTTATCTTAGTTTAATAATGTCACTTTCTCGATGGCATTCGCGCTGAATGGATTCACATCTAACGAGCTTTTCTATGTTCCTTAACTTTCTATAGTTTTGGCTTCATTAGTGTCTTATACGTCTCAGCAAGCGACCCGCCCTAGCTTCGCACGGGTACAACTTCCTCATGAATCACTTTGTCTATTGGTGAAAACCGCATGATAATTCGATCAGTAGTTTTTGAGTTTATCTCGTTCAGACGTGGCGGGGGATTTTGTTTATAATATTTAGTGATGATGAAGTGAAAAGCAGCCCCATTTAAGGTGCAGTTATACGACTTCTAATGAAATGATTTAAAATTGAACATCACGTTTAAACGACTAGTCTAATTTCTTTGAAAAAAAATATATGTTACTCTAAACAATTTTTCTCATAATTTGATATGTGAATATTTGAAATTATATTTTTATAACATTGTGTAATTAATTTGTAAAGTTATGTCTAACGCGGATAAAAAATTGAGAATCACGCAAAAACTACAAAGCATGTTTTTATAAAATCTTGAAAAAAGTAGTGTGGCCATTAATTATTTATATTTTAGTATACGTATTGTATTATAATACCTGTTGTTTTATGTATAAAATAATAATACTGCGTCTAATTTCGGACAGCGCTCCTTGATGAGCGAGTCCTATAACTGGGTGGACGTACGACGCGTTACGTAAGCGCATCACAGAACACGCAATCTAACCACTCAAGGTGGCAGTTAATAGGGGCCTAAAAAACAACTTAGCATAATATAATATAATTAATTATAATATTATTATAATTACTGTGAGATATGATTATTCCTTGCAGTGTGCGTAATTAAAAAAAAAAAAACAAAAACAAAAATTGCACTGAACCAGATCGTTACTAAAAAAATCGGTGTTTCTGGTTTTGTGTCTCCGTTTTTTGACACCGACTTCTGATTTTTTTTACTTTTGATAGGCACGTGTTTGACCATTATCTCACCTGATGGTAAGCGATGATGTGGTCGAAGATGGAACACGCTTGCCTAGAAGTAACCTATACCCCCGTGACTTAAAGGCTCCCATGTTAAATAAAAGTTATTTTACACTTTCTTTTGTTTTTTTTGGAAGTCTGTTCTATTTTTTGTAAAAAAAGTTTTTTACGTTTCACTTTTTGGATCGCAGTAATCGCGAGTCATTTGCTGTTAGTTATTGAAGACTTCCACTGTCTATCTCCGAAGACCTTAGTCAGATCTTAATGTATTTTATACTAAACCCTTCCTTGAAAAATATGCATTTGGATAACGAAAACCCCATCCAAATCAGATCTGAACTTTTCGAGAAAATCGCGCACAAACAAGCATACCTACATACATGCATTTACGGGTGGAATACAGAATCTCCTTTTTTGAAGTCGGAATTTCCTTGCTTTTATGTTATGTTATTTTATGGAATTGTGGTAATTGTTTATAAGCATACAAGCCTTTTGTCTCGAGTCTACAATAGGTACATTCATTGGTTTTGTTGAATCATTAGGTATGCATCATGCCCGTACAACAGTAACTTAACTTATGTAATAGCCATGTTGATCTGATTAACTGATATTATTTAATTTTTTAGTCTTATCTTAGGCGTTCATAGCGTTAAATGTTGTAAGTTTGATGGTTTTATGATAATTAATCACTTAAGCTTTCATAAGGGTTTTTAGTCTATTGCTGGCCTAGTTTGTTTTCAGTTGTATAATATTGTAGATACAATTTTTAAAGATATCTCCATATTGTTAAATAGTTACCTACTTAACGTTTGCATTCTAGTCTCAAACTGTCAAAATCTCCTGTAATTTTTGACATTGGTTTTGATTCTGTTGTGCACAAACTAAGCTTAATTTAGGCTATTGCTATCTCTTTCTCTCTAATAATACAAGAAAGAGACGGACGTAAATTAGAGCTGTCAAATTTAGTTTGAACTAACATTTCCATACAAATTAAGGGTACACGTAAAAACATGTCGTCTAAAAACACGGTGAAGCGCAAGGCGTAAACTAGTTTGACATCTCTAACTTAGTGCATAGCTATAGCCGTCCTTTTCTCGCACTGCCTTTTAGTAAAAGATAGCAATTCTCTAATTTTAGTTTAGATATTGAACAAGAGAATCCATACCAATGACTATCCCACAGATGAGGTTGCGACTTAAGGCCGTACTAACGGCCAAGTGGCGCCCTCATTGAATAAAAAATCGTAGCATAGCATAGAAAAGAAATATTAAAGAATCCAACGTCACGTTTGTGGTACAAAGAGGATAAAGTATTTTTACGTTGTTAAAACAGGTCTCAGAATGTTTCGTATCCAAAGTAGTAGGCAAAAGTGTCAGAAACGGCCGTTTTTGGTCGCGCGTCTAGTTAGCAGACGCCTCCTGTCCTGTCCTGTTAATAATCAATTAATCCTGTTATTTTTATATTATAAATGTTTGCATGATGAATGGTGAAGTTTGGCTGTACTTTAATGTATCTTCTTATCACCTATTATGTATTACCCATATTTGCATTCTACCAAAGATTTTGGTAAATAAAGAAAATAAACTTTTTCGAAGTTTTAAGTAGTTGTGAGACCCAGAGGAAAAACTCACAGGACGCAAAGCTGCCTGTCATCACTTTCTTCCAAACACTTAAAGACCTAACACAGCAATGCAATTAAATAATGTAGATTACATGACCCCTACGTAATGAATGCGATATACAGGCTGATCACATTGACCCCCACATCCGCAGCGCACGCGCATCACAAAGGATGCGAGTGCGCACTCACGCTCAAGTTCGAGTTCACTTCATGAGCATTACCTGCGTTCACGTATGTTTACACAATTCATGCAGTATTGTGTGCTAACGTGTAATATAATCAGTCTATTTAATGTTATGCACTGTTCATTCACACTTCTCTTTAAGAGTTCCACGTACAGTAGTTAGTACATACTGCAGTGCTGCCAGCTGCTGGCGTGCGTGATCCATCGGTTATCTAATATTATGTGAATAATGTGATAATCTACATTTTACATATCAGCTAAAACTCGTGAAAATCCTCCGCGAGACAAATTACACAATACAGAGTTGGGCAGGCGGTTGGGGCTCGCACAGTTGACTGAAGGAACGCGAATGGGTTCTTAGTTAGTAAGAGTTTGACACGCCCTCTCAAGTGCGTGTCAGCCCACGCGCAATATAGGGTTCTGTAGTCGACCTTTATAACATGCGGACTTAGAAGGGGGCTTTATGTTTTTGGAGGCATGTGGAACAGGGTGTAAAGTCCCACAACCACCATTGAAAAGGGAGGATCCTCCGACCAGACGGGTGTTGTGTCTGGTCCGGGCAACTGCCCGATGGATGATTTCGGACTGTTGTATATGTTCAAATCGCGCGGAGAACTCAGCTTGCGCGATGTAGGATTTTGTTATTTTAGTTCGTGTGCGGCGTCATAGATGTCGCTACATGTTTAATACTATACTGAACATATTAATTGAGTTCACGGTTTTACGGACAATAACGTTTAGATTAACACACAACCCCGCAATTATTTTGAAAGACCTATCCAACGATACCTTACACTATAGGATAGGCGAGAAAAAAATATCATTACTACTTTACAGGTACGGGAGCTACCATAAAAAAAAAAACAAAAAAAGTCTGAAACTATAAGGATTCCTTGTCTTTGTTAGGACTACGGAACCCTAAATAGGTAGTCCAGTTATCGACTGTACAAGCTTATACAGAACATATCTAGTACTCATAGTTTTGAACAACTTTGAGTTACTCTAGGATTGTCGAAAAGTCAAAATGTAAGTGGTTCCCGTGACACTATTCCCAAACCACTGTAACTTCTGTAATCCAGAATCAACAGTGGCGACCACCAGAAAAAATCGCCGAGGTAATGAAACTCGACTAGTCCCAGAGAAACGATTAAACTGTATGTATGTAATGGGTTCACGGAAATTTTGGTAGCGTATATGTAAATCCCATAACTACATTTTGCCTGTAGTTTTGACAATAGTTATCGCTGGTAAAATGTCACCGTCGAGAGCCGTCTCTTCTGCAGCCTGTTAACACTGTTGACGCGCAGTTCTATTCACCGACGACGCGTCGTCGTAAAACTTTTACATCGGATTGTGATTATCTATTACTCTCACCTCCTCGTCGTTCAAGTTTAACGTGACAATCGAGTCGTTATAAAACATTTTAATACGGTTTACATTGTTTTCTTGTAAGGACAAAATATAATTATGATTAATTCTTGTACCCACTTACTTTTACAGTTACACAGAAGATCTCATAATTAATTGCATCTTAAGATTGCGCCTACAGTACTGTATTTCCTTTTTTCTTTAAAATCCATCCAAAGGTTGTCTTGAAAAGATCGCTTTTAGCGATAAGGCCGCCCATTGTGTCACCCTATGTAATGTTTTCCTCATATTATTATTGTAATTTATATGGTGTACATAATAAAGAGTATTCTATTCTATTCTATTCTATTCAATAGGTAGCAAACAGTAAGGGTCAGTAGTACTGCTTTGTATGTATATTTCAAGTATGTATCATAATCATAACTCACGGGTGGAGAATAAATTCGAAAGAGTTACCTCGCCCCCGGGCACTCGAGGCAGGGAGGAACAGGGGTGGGTTTTAGTCAGTAAGAGTCTGACACACCCTTCCGCTCCACCCTTAGAGCGGAAGAAGTCATAGGATGATTTCCCACCCCCCAAAAAAAAAAAAAAAAAAAAACCGGTCCCTGAAGGCATTTGGGGCTCCATTTCCTAACGCCGGCAAAGTAGGGCTGCGTGTAACACCGGCGCTACCGTTACATTGTGTAAGGCGTCCCCGATCGGCCAACGCACATCGCACCGCACACTTTGCTATTAACTCAGTGAAATGTTGAAAATTTGCCTTATTGCCGCACTTCACGTTACAGCTGCTTGTAAAGTGGCTTGAAGCCCAACCGCGCTAGTTTTTTTATTTAGTTTTCACCCAATACCCATTCACCAGTTATGTTTAAATCCCATGTAATGTTTACCTAACCTTACGCCAAACAGGGCACAAAAGCAGATTCCGGGTCTTTACAGATAAAATACTGAAAGAAAAGCGACCTGGAAATCGAACTCAAAACCGGGCGCCGGTGGTCGAACAACTTGGAAAACTAAGTAACGATAAACCAAATTTTACATGTATAAATATACATGTAAAATTTAGTCGCGTTTAGGTTTAAACGTCTTGGTATTGTTTTCCATAATTTGATTGAAAAGCTTTTACTTCCATTTACAACAGCGGTTGCATACAAAGGGCGATTACCATGACAATGCGATGAGCATCGCAGGGTACATTGCCAATGTCAGTCACTGCGCCCGACTGCCCGACACCCGCCTGGCCACTGATGCATTCTAATCGCCTAGCGGTCTATGCTAGCCTAGTAATATGTCGATAGTTCAGTTATCGCTTTGAAAGAACTTTTTCGTATTTCTACTGCGCTTGAACTGATGCAGCCGTCATCACAGCATGGTGAGGATGTATGTTGTCCTAGTACTTAGTTTACTGGGTCATAAGCCCGTGCTCCTTGTTTCGACTTCTCGTAGTATTTGAATTAGGAATTGTTCACACAATTTACTTTCTAACTCTACATTTTTTGAGAGATATTTAAAAAAATATAATCGGGCCAACCAAATACGTTTTCCTTTACAAACTTAGCCACCCCTTTTCACCGTCTTGGGTGTTTAATTTTCAAAAATCCTTTCTTATCGGATGCCTACCTCCATCATAAAGGAATACGTCCTCCAAATTACACGTTTCTATGACCAGTAGTTTAGGCTATGCGTTAATCTATCAGTCAGTCAGGACAGAGCCTTTTGTAGATGCTATCTAAGAGTGAAGAAGTGAGTGTCGAGATGACGGCTAAAACAAAAAGAGATGCATGGAAGGAGATGATTTACTGCACTGATGCCGATTGTAGTGATCAAGGCAGCTGAGATTGTCGGAGATGATAGAATTGATGTTGGCTCGTTACTTGCAGATGAGCAGTACTACTCCATGCCGCAGCTGTTCGCGCTGGACGAGTGGCCGGGCTGCCAGGCGGCGCGCGCGCCCTACTGCGTCGGCAGCTTCGAGCTGACGCCCGCGCAGCGCCCGCATCCGCTCTACGACGTCATGCAGGTATGCGTATCATCTGCCTAGCCCAGCCGTTTCCAACTATGTTGGTGTCGGCTCCCAGTCCAGCCGGATGTAACTGAATATCAATATTTATGGTAACACGATAGGTACCAAAGACTGGTCGTCAAACTGTTTAATGATAAATGTAAATCTAATATCTTCGAGCAATCCATCGTGCGACTGTTATTACTTACCTAACCACGAGCAATGTGTCATAATGTTTCTAATACTGGGGCTCTGGCTCAGACTTGTTCTCATATATTAAAAGCAACAAGACATTTATGTAACCAGGACTTTTGTAATACATAACATGGTTTAAAAGAGTGTCCATGGAGTTTCTTGCACGTTCTTCTCCATAGAGATCTACGCCTTGGAATGTGCAATTAGCTTCATCTTTCTGACTGACTGACTTATTGACAATTCAAAAGTAAATGGTTTATTTGAAATAAATGATTTAAATTTGAACTTACTCTCTGAAATGACCAAAAATTCAATACTTAAGGCCTATACGAAATGGTATCGTCTTTACAATTATGATAAGCACAGAGTAAAGAGTACCTACCCCGCGGAGGATTCCGATCCAACGACTGTGATAGATCTAAACTTATGGTAGTTATATATAGAGGTTGTGATTCTTGACCATGTTTTTAAAAGATAGTAAAGTTAGTGCTTGTCTCACTGACGTGGGCAAGCACCCCATAGCCGCACTGCTTGAACTGCGAAACGACTTATCGTAGAAATTCATCTCTAGCCTCAAATTGCCTATTGAGCAATATCACATAACTACAAATATGTAGTGCCTAATAGTAAGTATTAATATCCTCATATTTTCGAGCACGCTCGGTAGCGGCTCGGCCTACTTCACTTTTTATTTTGCACGACTACTTTATTATTAAAATTCTACTTTATGCGCTCGTATTAAAACATCTCACTATTCTAGACTCTTAGGTATTGTGTAACAAATGGCATTTATTAGTTACACCCATTTTGTTTTATTTTAATTCATTTAATTGTATGTTTGTGTTCAAATCCTTTCTCTGTTTAATAAAAGAACCTTTTTTTTGGCAAAATTAAATTAATTACTTCATAAATATAATTCGTAGGTACACATTACATTTTTAGGGGTCCGTACCCGAAAGGTAACCATCGGGATTCCGCTGTCCGTCCGTCCGTCCGTCTGTCTGTCAGCGGGCTGTATATCATGATACGTAATAGGTTTTATTTTTGGGGGGGTGGGAAATCATCCAATGACTTCTTCCGCTCTAGGGTGGAGCGGAAGGGCGTGTCAGACTCTTACTGACTAAAACCCACCCCTGTTCCTCACTGCCCTGAATGCCCAGGGGCGAGGTAACTCTTTCGAATTTATCCTCAACCCCCGGGCAGGCATCGGCCACGACGGGCCCCGTCGTGTTTGCTGACAACTCTTTTCGGGCCTGGTGCTGATCGGGCGGCGAGTTACCCACTACTCGCCGTCCGCAGGCCCGGGTATACGTTATAGGTGGACAGTTGAAATTATGTTTCAGTTGCCGCTATAACAACAAATAATAAAAATTAACTAAAAATTAAAGGGAGCCCCCTTCAATTAGCTTAGCTTAAGCCCGCTACCAGAAACGTGTTCTTTTTGGCATTTTTGCTCGATCTTAAAAAAGGCAACAAGTAGACGCGTATAATCTTTTACGATGGTACTAAATCATTCATGCGTGAGTCCGACTCGCACTTGGCCGGTTTTTTGTTGACAATCATCATCTGCCCGCGCCTTTTCTCAACTATCTTGGGGTCGGCTTCTAGTCTAACCTAACGGTTTTTTGTTGACAATGTTGATGTAAAATTCCGATTACATTTTTCTTCCCCAAAATCATGGCAAAAACGTTACCCACCTTCTGGGGAAGTCGGCTAAAAAGCGCGGTAAAAGCTTTCCCTTCCACACACCTACCTACTAATAACTTCCACACACCTGCCTACTAATAACTTCCACACACCGACCTTCTAATAACTTCCACACACCGACCTACTAATAACTTCCACACACCTACCTACTAATAACTTCCACACACCTACCTACTAATGACTTCCACACACCTACCTACTAATGACTTCCACACACCTACCTACTAATAACTTCCACACACCTACCTACTTATAACTTCCACACACCTACCTACTAATAACTTCCACACACCTACCTACTAACAACTTCCACACACCTACCTACTAATAACTTCCACACACCGACCTACTAATAACTTCCACACACCGACCTACTAATAACTTCCACACGCCGACCTACTAATAACTTCCACACACCGACCTACTAATAACTTCCACACGCCGACCTACTAATAACTTCCACACACCGACCTACTAATAACTTCCACACACCGACCTACTAATAACTTCCACACGCCGACCTACTAATAACTTCCACACACCGACCTACTAATAACTTCCACACACCTACCTACTAATAACTTCCACACACCGACCTTCTAATAACTTCCACACACCGACCTACTAATAACTTCCACACACCTACCTACTAATAACTTCCACACACCTACCTACTAATGACTTCCACACACCTAACTACTAATGACTTCCACACACCTACCTACTAATAACTTCCACACACCTACCTACTTATAACTTCCACACACCTACCTACTAATAACTTCCACACACCTACCTACTAATGACTTCCACACACCTACCTACTAATAACTTCCACACACCTACCTACTTATAACTTCAACACACCTACCTACTAATAACTTCCACACACCTACCTACTAATGACTTCCACACACCTACCTACTAATAACTTCCACACACCGACCTACTAATAACTTCCACACACCTACCTACTAATGACTTCCACACACCTACCTACTCGTACTAATAACTTCCACACACCTACCTACTAATAACTTCCACACACCTACCTACTAATAACTTCCACACACCGACCTACTAATAACTTCCACACACCTACCTACTAATAACTTCCACACACCTACCTATTAATAACGTCCACACACCTACCTACTAATAATTTCCACACACCGACCTACTTATAACTTCCACACACCTACCTACTAATAACGTCCACACACCTATCTACCAATAACTTCCACACACCTACCTACTAATAACTTCCACACACCTACTTACTAATGACTTCCACACACCTATCTACCAATAACTTCCACACACCGACCTACTAAGAACTTCCACACACCGACCTACTAATAACTTCCACACACCTACCTACTAATAACTTCCACACACCGACCTACTAATAACTTCCACACACCTACCTACTAATAACTTCCACACACCTACCTACTAATAACTTCCACACACCTACCTACTTATAACTTCAACACACCTACCTACTAATAACTTCCACACACCTACCTACTAATGACTTCCACACACCTACCTACTAATAACTTCCACACACCGACCTACTAATAACTTCCACACACCTACCTACTAATGACTTCCACACACCTACCTACTCGTACTAATAACTTCCACACACCTACCTACTAATAACTTCCACACACCTACCTACTAATAACTTCCACACACCGACCTACTAATAACTTCCACACACCTACCTACTAATAACTTCCACACACCTACCTATTAATAACTTCCACACACCTACCTACTAATAATTTCCACACACAGACCTACTTATAACTTCCACACACCTACCTACTAATAACGTCCACACACCTATCTACCAATAACTTCCACACACCTACCTACTAATAACTTCCACACACCTACCTACTAATGACTTCCACACACCTACCTACTAATAACTTCCACACCCCTACCTACTAATAACTTCCACACACCTACCTACTAATAACGTCCACACACCTATCTACCAATAACTTCCACACACCTACCTACTAATAACTTCCACACACCGACCTTCTAATAACTTCCACACACCGACCTACTAATAACTTCCACACACCTACCTACTAATAACTTCCACACACCTACCTACTAATGACTTCCACACACCTACCTACTAATGACTTCCACACACCTACCTACTAATAACTTCCACACACCTACCTACTTATAACTTCCACACACCTACCTACTAATAACTTCCACACACCTACCTACTAACAACTTCCACACACCTACCTACTAATAACTTCCACACACCGACCTACTAATAACTTCCACACACCGACCTACTAATAACTTCCACACGCCGACCTACTAATAACTTCCACACACCGACCTACTAATAACTTCCACACGCCGACCTACTAATAACTTCCACACACCGACCTACTAATAACTTCCACACACCGACCTACTAATAACTTCCACACGCCGACCTACTAATAACTTCCACACACCGACCTACTAATAACTTCCACACACCTACCTACTAATAACTTCCACACACCGACCTTCTAATAACTTCCACACACCGACCTACTAATAACTTCCACACACCTACCTACTAATAACTTCCACACACCTACCTACTAATGACTTCCACACACCTACCTACTAATGACTTCCACACACCTACCTACTAATAACTTCCACACACCTACCTACTTATAACTTCCACACACCTACCTACTAATAACTTCCACACACCTACCTACTAATGACTTCCACACACCTACCTACTAATAACTTCCACACACCTACCTACTTATAACTTCAACACACCTACCTACTAATAACTTCCACACACCTACCTACTAATGACTTCCACACACCTACCTACTAATAACTTCCACACACCGACCTACTAATAACTTCCACACACCTACCTACTAATGACTTCCACACACCTACCTACTCGTACTAATAACTTCCACACACCTACCTACTAATAACTTCCACACACCTACCTACTAATAACTTCCACACACCGACCTACTAATAACTTCCACACACCTACCTACTAATAACTTCCACACACCTACCTATTAATAACTTCCACACACCTACCTACTAATAATTTCCACACACCGACCTACTTATAACTTCCACACACCTACCTACTAATAACTTCCACACACCTACCTATTAATAACGTCCACACACCTACCTACTTATAACTTCCACACACCTACCTACTAATAACGTCCACACACCTATCTACCAATAACTTCCACACACCTACCTACTAATAACTTCCACACACCTACTTACTAATGACTTCCACACACCTATCTACCAATAACTTCCACACACCGACCTACTAAGAACTTCCACACACCGACCTACTAATAACTTCCACACACCTACCTACTAATAACTTCCACACACCGACCTACTAATAACTTCCACACACCTACCTACTAATAACTTCCACACACCTACCTACTAATAACTTCCACACACCTACCTACTTATAACTTCAACACACCTACCTACTAATAACTTCCACACACCTACCTACTAATGACTTCCACACACCTACCTACTAATAACTTCCACACACCGACCTACTAATAACTTCCACACACCTACCTACTAATGACTTCCACACACCTACCTACTCGTACTAATAACTTCCACACACCTACCTACTAATAACTTCCACACACCTACCTACTAATAACTTCCACACACCGACCTACTAATAACTTCCACACACCTACCTACTAATAACTTCCACACACCTACCTATTAATAACTTCCACACACCTACCTACTAATAATTTCCACACACAGACCTACTTATAACTTCCACACACCTACCTACTAATAACGTCCACACACCTATCTACCAATAACTTCCACACACCTACCTACTAATAACTTCCACACACCTACCTACTAATGACTTCCACACACCTACCTACTAATAACTTCCACACCCCTACCTACTAATAACTTCCACACACCTACCTACTAATAACGTCCACACACCTATCTACCAATAACTTCCACACACCTACCTACTAATAACTTCCACACACCGACCTTCTAATAACTTCCACACACCGACCTACTAATAACTTCCACACACCTACCTACTAATAACTTCCACACACCTACCTACTAATGACTTCCACACACCTACCTACTAATGACTTCCACACACCTACCTACTAATAACTTCCACACACCTACCTACTTATAACTTCCACACACCTACCTACTAATAACTTCCACACACCTACCTACTAACAACTTCCACACACCTACCTACTAATAACTTCCACACACCGACCTACTAATAACTTCCACACACCGACCTACTAATAACTTCCACACGCCGACCTACTAATAACTTCCACACACCGACCTACTAATAACTTCCACACGCCGACCTACTAATAACTTCCACACACCGACCTACTAATAACTTCCACACACCGACCTACTAATAACTTCCACACGCCGACCTACTAATAACTTCCACACACCGACCTACTAATAACTTCCACACACCTACCTACTAATAACTTCCACACACCGACCTTCTAATAACTTCCACACACCGACCTACTAATAACTTCCACACACCTACCTACTAATAACTTCCACACACCTACCTACTAATGACTTCCACACACCTACCTACTAATGACTTCCACACACCTACCTACTAATAACTTCCACACACCTACCTACTTATAACTTCCACACACCTACCTACTAATAACTTCCACACACCTACCTACTAATGACTTCCACACACCTACCTACTAATAACTTCCACACACCTACCTACTTATAACTTCAACACACCTACCTACTAATAACTTCCACACACCTACCTACTAATGACTTCCACACACCTACCTACTAATAACTTCCACACACCGACCTACTAATAACTTCCACACACCTACCTACTAATGACTTCCACACACCTACCTACTCGTACTAATAACTTCCACACACCTACCTACTAATAACTTCCACACACCTACCTACTAATAACTTCCACACACCGACCTACTAATAACTTCCACACACCTACCTACTAATAACTTCCACACACCTACCTATTAATAACTTCCACACACCTACCTACTAATAATTTCCACACACCGACCTACTTATAACTTCCACACACCTACCTACTAATAACGTCCACACACCTACCTACCAATAACTTCCACACACCTACCTACTAATAACTTCCACACACCTACCTACTAATGACTTCCACACACCTATCTACCAATAACTTCCACACACCGACCTACTAAGAACTTCCACACACCGACCTACTAATAACTTCCACACACCTACCTACTAATAACTTCCACACACCGACCTACTAATAACTTCCACACACCTACCTACTCGTACTAATAACTTCCACACACCTACCTACTAATAACTTCCACACACCTACCTACTAATAACTTCCACACACCGACCTACTAATAACTTCCACACACCTACCTACTAATAACTTCCACACACCTACCTATTAATAACTTCCACACACCTACCCACTAATAACTTCCACACACCTACCTACTAATAACTTCCACACACCGACCTACTAATAACTTCCACACACCTACCTACTAATAACTTCCACACACCTACCTACTAATAACTTCCACACACCTACCTACTTATAACTTCAACACACCTACCTACTAATAACTTCCACACACCTACCTACTAATGACTTCCACACACCTACCTACTAATAACTTCCACACACCGACCTACTAATAACTTCCACACACCTACCTACTAATGACTTCCACACACCTACCTACTCGTACTAATAACTTCCACACACCTACCTACTAATAACTTCCACACACCGACCTACTAATAACTTCCACACACCTACCTACTAATAACTTCCACACACCTACCTACTAATAACTTCCACACACCTACCTACTTATAACTTCAACACACCTACCTACTAATAACTTCCACACACCTACCTACTAATGACTTCCACACACCTACCTACTAATAACTTCCACACACCGACCTACTAATAACTTCCACACACCTACCTACTAATGACTTCCACACACCTACCTACTCGTACTAATAACTTCCACACACCTACCTACTAATAACTTCCACACACCGACCTACTAATAACTTCCACACACCTACCTACTAATAACTTCCACACACCTACCTATTAATAACTTCCACACACCTATCTACCAATAACTTCCACACACCTACCTACTAATAACTTCCACACACCTACCTACTAATAACTTCCACACACCTACCTATTAATAACTTCCACACACCTATCTACCAATAACTTCCACACACCTACCTACTAATAACTTCCACACACCTACCTACTAATAACTTCCACACACCTACCTATTAATAACTTCCACACACCTATCTACCAATAACTTCCACACACCTACCTACTAATAACTTCCACACACCTACCTACTAATGACTTCCACACACCTATCTACCAATAACTTCCACACACCGACCTACTAAGAACTTCCACACACCGACCTACTAATAACTTCCACACACCTACCTACTAATAACTTCCACACACCGACCTACTAATAACTTCCACACACCTACCCACTAATAACTTCCACACACCTACCTACTAATAACTTCCACACACCTACCTACTATAATGACTTCCACACACCTACCTACTAATAACTTCCACACACCGACCTACTAATAACTTCCACACACCTACCTACTAACAACTTCCACACACCTACCTACTAATAACTTCCACACACCGACCTACTAATAACTTCCACACACCTACCTACTAATAACTTCCACACACCTACCTACTAATAACTTCCACACACCGACCTACTAATAACTTCCACACACCTACCTACTAATAACTTCCACACACCTACCTACTAATAACTTCCACACACCTACCTACTAATAATTTCCACACACCGACCTACTTATAACTTCCACACACCTACCTACTAATTACGTCCACACACCTATCTACCAATAACTTCCACACACCTACCTACTAATAACTTCCACACACCTACCTACTAACAACTTCCACACACCTACCTACTAATAACTTCCACACACCTACCTACTAACAACTTCCACACACCTACCTACTAATAACTTCCACACACCTACCTACTAATAACTTCCACACACCTACCTACTAATAATTTCCACACACCGACCTACTTATAACTTCCACACACCTACCTACTAATAACGTCCACACACCTATCTACCAATAACTTCCACACACCTACCTACTAATAACTTCCACACACCTACCTACTAAAAACTTCCACACACCTACCTACTAATAACTTCCACACACCGACCTACTAATAACTTCCACACACCGACCTACTAATAACTTCCACACCTATTAATAACCTCTGACCTTTCTGAAAAGCTTTTATTATAACACAACCATTTGTTATGATGGTTGACACTGTTGACACAGTTCGAATCGTTTTCACTCAGACTATTATGTATTCAATGTTCGCGTCAGCAACACGCTTGACTGATGACCTTAAGCTGACATCTTAACAATGATGATACATTGTAAACACATCGTTGGTCTCAGCGAAGCGCCACACTTATTGGTAATATTCATGTCGCCATTATTCTGACCGTTCCGAAGCTAATTTATTAACATTTCGTTGACACTAGGAGAGTGGCCTAGTACCTAGCAACACAATAATGTGCTCGGTCGTTTTGCAAGCTCTTGAAGTGAAACCGACTGGTATTCATGAAGGCTCCTATTGTATGTGTAAGTGTCCTGCCAACACTCCATAGACTACAGAGTGTTCACAAATTGGCTGAGGTCAGTCAAGAAATTGTGTAGTTGGCCAATGTGGGCCAGTTTCGACAAACTCGTTAAATAACATCTTCGTTAGAAAAGATTTTGACAGCATAAAGGTGTTGGCGAAATGTCAAATCGTACCTAGTGTCGGGGATCTTGCTTTTAAAATATACATATAGCATTTGTATATGGGGGACTCTTGACTTTTTTTTTTGGCATGGAATCATTAAAGATATATTTAGTAACTTTCTATGGAACATTTCTTGCTCTTTCTTTCGGTTGTCAAGCCTCCTGTGGTGTATCCAACACGAGCCGCGCATTGTGCCATTAAACGACAGGGTAGCTTTCTATCAGTAAAACACTTCGTAATCGATCAGTACTTCCAGAAATTACTGTTTCGAGAAACATTTATGAACAAACTAACAGCGGGTGGGTCAACACACCCACGATTTTATTTTTTGTTGGGGTGGGTAATCATCCAATGACATCTCCCGCTCTGGTTGGAGCGGGAGGGCGTGTCAGACTCTTACTGACTAAAACCCACCCCTGTTCCTTCCCTGCCTGAGTGCCTAGGGGTGCGGTAACTCATTTTCAGAATTTATCCGCAACCCCTAGGCATGCAGGCACTGATGGCCACGATGGGCGCCGTCAGTGGTGGCTGACACTCATCTCTTTGAGGCGCGCGTGGGACACTACGCGCCGTCGACTCACGGGCCTGGTGCTGATCGGACGGCGAGCTACCCACTGCTCGCCGTCCGCAGGCCCGGGTCTACGGTGGCCGGAGATCGTCTTGCGACGTCCTACGCCGTGCCTCTTCTGCGGTGGTAGCGGCCGGGGCCGTGAGGGCCACTTAGTTGAGCTTCCCTCACGCGTCTCGCCATCGCCTTCGCGAACATTACTGCTTCGCATAAGGCGGAGACTTCTTCCCATTCCCTCTCGCTCCGTACCATGGCCTGAACTAGTGCCGGGCGCGAGAGGTCGCCGCCACCTATCGCATCCACGAGGAAACGCACCCACGTTGCAGGAGTAACTTTTAACTTTTTTTTTAAACCTTTTTGATACCAAGCATCTTGATTTTCATAATATTAGTTTAGATTTAGGTTAAATGGTATTACCTATATTAGGCAAACTGAAACTACATAATGAAGTGATTAGCTGTACGAAGGGAGTGGCGCGCAGTGAAAGGGCCTTAGAGGGGGTACTCACTAGAGGGGAGGGGGAGGTCAATGAACCTCGCTCACGTGCATGCTGACCGGCTGCGCAGGAGTTCACCTTGAGCTGTCCGATGTAGACCTATGTACCCAAACAAGATGTACTGGTGGGCTGATGATTCATTGCAAGCATGGGTCCCAATGAATTGGCATTAGGAATTACAATTTTAATACAATGATAAAATCTTACATCAGTTAAACACAACGAACCGTCGATGGTGACTGGTAGACGGGTGTCGTTCATCAATCTACTATCGATCGATATCTTGAAATTGATGAAATAATGGTACATGTTCAGCTGCATCCGGATAGACTCGAAGCCAACCCCAACGTAGTTGGAAAAAGACAGGCAGATTGATCGTGAAAGCTAATCCAATGAGCCTGCTATGTCCCAATGCTGGGCTAAGGCCTCCATTGATCTTGAAGTAAATGAAGATCATTGGTAGGTACCTCAATAAAGTAAGGCAACGTGCTCTGTCACAGCTCTATCAGCTAGTTGTCAATAAAACCTTATCGGCAATGTTATTGACCTGACCCGATGGTTGCTCAACCATGCTATTGCCCAACCGCGCTGAGTGACAGTCTGGGCGCGAGGAGACGGGTGCTAGTGTACTAGTGGTTAGGTTAACTAAATGTCGGGTATAAATTAGCTCCCGTCACTTGATTGATGCTAATGGCGGATATTTATAATATTTAAACTATTTTACCTTGCTTTTTGATTTGTAAAAGGGTTCCTAATTAATATAAATTAGTAAAAGTACTAGTACGACAGGATACGACAGTTTTAAATGAATTATATTTTATTTAAAGTTTAACCTTCTAAGGAAAATTCTTTAGAAGACTCGACTTGTAGGTTGCAACGATCGAAAAGATATGTGGCCTGTGTACCATCACTCTTTAATCGTCCCTGTCTATGAATTTTATTACATTATAATTTTACCACTTAAAGCTTTAACTAATTTTCCAGTTAAAACAATAATTTAGTTTGTTTACGCCTGACAGCGCTACTCAGCGAACACAGTGGACAACTACAACCACACGCGGCTGCACCGCGGGCTGTGCCTCCCGCGCAGCTGCGCGCAGAACGCGCCCGCGCGTCCCCACGACCTGCAGCACGATCAGCTGCGCGACTGGTACGTATGTTTGACCACTATCTCACCTAATGGTAAGCTAGGATGTGTCGCAGAATGAGTACACTTGCCTAGAAGTAACCTATTCACTCTCGACTTCAAGACTCCCAGCTTGTAACTATCAGGGAACACAGACTCTGGCAGGGAATTTCACTCCTCAATTGTTTACACGATGAATGAACACTGATGGTGAAAAGCTCAGCAGAAATATTACCACGCTTGGCAGACGTTTTAGCTAAGCTCAAAGTAGACAAATCTATCTGTCGCATTATGACACGCACTTAGCGTTACAAGATGTTTTTCTGTGCTGTGATCGAAACAGTCACTTCCATTCGTAACTTTTATAAAGTAAAAAATTTGATCGAATAAAATTGAGTACTAGATGTAACCGCGCGTTGATGTCTTTCCTATGTAAATGTTCATCAGCGATTTCAATATTTTTTTACAGAAGCTTTTGTGCCATCATTTTATCAAAACTATTGCGATAATGTAATACTACCAAGTGAACGTTAGTGTGGTGTTTTTACTAGAGTTGGATTACATAATAGTATAGATAGTGTTAATTCACATAATTTTAATGACCTCATAAGTGCGGCTACTATTGGTTTTCTTAATTAACTTTATCATGTATGTATTTGGGGCAAGCTTGTAGTGTTACAGCTACGTGTAATATCATTAGTAACCTCATTAGTGGCTTGTTACGTGTGTATTATAGTAGTATAATACGCACTCTTTATGTTCTCGTATTTGTCTTAACTTCTGGCGGGCAGTGGCGGGCAGCTCACGCAAGTCATCTAAGTACTCTGCGGTAAAGAACAGCTGAATCTAACTTACCTTTTAGGAAAATTGAGGTTTCCATTGTTTCATACGCTTTTTGATTTTGTAAAGGATTTAGTAACTTTAAGGTGCTCGAAACCTGATCTGAAAATGATTGTGATAGTGCTGCACTTTTTGAACGTCAACAAAAAGCCAGTGTCAGTGCCACTTCGAGGGGTTTAGCTGGGGAGAGGAAGTGGTGCAACAAACGCCCTAGAGGACACGCCTCACTCTCATCGAGATATCTTCTTTCAACATCGTCTTCGTCCCCCAGGTTCGCAACGTGCGTGAACGCGCAGACGTCAGCCGAGTACAACCTGTCCGCCTCCCTCATCCACCTGGATTACTGCAGCCGTGGCGCCGCCCCCGCGCCCCACACCACCAGCGAGCAAGCCTTCGCCGGGCTGCTGGCGGCGCTGCTGGCGCTGAGCGTCGTCAGCACCGTGCTGGAGCACGCGCTGCCCGACCACGCCAAGAAAGGTTGGTTACTTCCACTTCCAAGACTGCTTCAGACTTGCGTGTTGCTGAACCTACGAGTGTCCACACACAGAAACACAACAGGCACTAAAGAATGATTCTTACATGGTTGGTGTCACAATCAGACTCGTGTGTGGTTGTCACGACCTCGAGGTCTATCACCTGCAGCACGCTCATCAGAAACAAATTAAAGATAGCAAAAAAATATAATTATAAATAAAAAAATGAAAAATTGTAATGTGAAATGTGAAAAATTATAAACCTTTATAATTTTTCACACCTCCTGAAGAAGGGAATTGTTTCAATAGGTCATAGAGGTAGAACTTACCTGGCGTTGCGCTACTCTCTCGGGACTCGTTGTAGTTCGTAAACGTCTCTAACAAGTGTTTACACCGAAATGTTCCCATTTAAATTGCATGTCACTGGAACCATTGTCAGCATAGCAAGAATTTGCTATTTTGGTCTCTAGTAAACATAAACAGACTCCTTTTTTGGAAATAATTAAGTTAATACCAATACTTGATGCATTCAAATCATGACATTGCCAAGTCTTATAAATCATAGCTTTTTCCAAATAAATAAAATTTGCGTAAACAGAACAGCGTAACGCTACGTAACGTTTCGCACGGGTCACTGACTGCGGGGCGGCGGCGGCGGTACACACACACAGCTAACTATTGACACTCAGAAGACTAACTACAGTCAACACAATATGCTTGTAGCGTTTCACTTTAATAATCCTCCACCGAATGTTGATTATTTTCGATCACGGTGGCTTTCCAAAGTACGCAGGAGATATTATAGTGAGCAAGCGTGTGCGCAAATACAGGTGCACTCTCTGTTCCTTCACTCTCATATACCGATGGGACGGCAATCCGACACTCGCGGGGAGAGATCAGGTGCAGGACCAACGGTGACACGTGCATTCCGACGCACGGGGGTGTCACACCATCAACTTCCGAACTCCGGGCTGCTACAAAGTAAGTCCAAATGGAAAGTTCCAATAGAACTTTTTTACCTGTAACAAGGCAGTGTTAAAGCCTTGTTTATTTTTTGACCTCTATTCCAAAATTACGTTCTTTGCTACCTTTTTTTTAAATTCAAATTCAAAATTACTTAGTTTTCTCTGTCATGTCTCTGTTTTTTATATTAAAAATCAGTTCTAATTCGGGAGCCGAGCTAGTAGAAGCTCCTCATTATCATTTTTCGACTCTTCAAGTGTCAGTTACCAGTTTCCTAGAATTGTGCATTAATACAATTAAATTACGTAACTAATCATAGTGTATGTGTTCGTAATATTATAATAAAGCCCATTGTTGTAAATAACAAATATAATGTGTTAACTCGTCGTGTGTTATTATTCATTGAACTCCTCATCCACGGTCCTCCTACTCCTACGTCCTCCTCTGCGTGTCACTCCTACGTCCTCCTCTGCGTGTCACTCCTACGACCTCCTCTGCGTGTCACTCCTACGTCCTCCTCTGCGTGTCACTCCTACGACCTCCTCTGCGTGTCACTCCTACGACCTCCGTACCGTGACACTACCTCCATACCGTGACATACCGACCCGGGAACCGAACCCAGGACCTCACGCTCAGCAGTCGCGCTTGCGACCACTAGAGTGTCGATCACATCGATGGCCTAGAGGTCGCAAATGCGACTCCTGGAAACGATACCGGGTTCGATTCCAGATTGGAAAGAGTATGCCTACTATACATAGATTTTTTTAATTGGGTTTTTCCGTCAAAATTTCTCAGCAGCAGTCCGGAGTCTAAATTTGTGTGCTGGAGACTGAATCTAGGCAGGGCTTGGTGAACTACACACTTCTGTCCACACATGTGGAGAATACATTCAGGAACTCTAAGCAACGTGACTTTCTATCGGCGATGACCATGCTCCACTTGCCAACATGTTTGCCACGAGACATTTCGATGGCACATGTCAGCCCCTTACATTTCAATGGCAAATGTCAGCCCCGTACATTTCAATGGCACATGTCAGCCCCGTACATTTCAATGGCACATGTCAGCCCCGTACATTTCAATAGCACATGTCAGCCCCGTACATTTCAATTGCACATGTAAGCCCCGTACATTTCAATGGCACATGTCAGCCCCGTACATTTCGATGGCACATGTCAACCCCGTATATTTCAATGGCACATGTCAACCCCTTACATTTCGATGGCACATGTCAGCCCGGTACATTTCAATGGGACATGTTAGCCCCGTACATTTCAATGGGACATGTCAGCCCCGTACATTGTAATGGCATATGTCAGCCCGGTACATTTCAATGGGACATGTCAGCCCCGTACATTTCAATGGTACATGTCGGACCCGTACATTTTGTCCCCACAATCGTTTTCGGTGATTTAATGTAATTTTGTCTAGAGGATCTCATAGATGTTATTATCCGTGAAAAGAACAACCAGTGAATGACAGACAAAAATAACCAGTGTATTGAAATATACTCGTAGTTTAAATATAGTATTGTAGCTATGTTTTGTGTGTTTTGGAATGTTTAATGTATTGTGTGTATTTGTGTCTATTTATTGTAATTTTGTGTAGGTATATGAGTCTTTGTAACTTGAAAAAATAAAATTAATTATTATTATTATTGAACTTCTGGTCTACCTGCCTCGTGTACGCCTCGTGTGCCACTCGGGCGCCAGCGTCGTGATTGCCGCAATCGTTTATTTATTCGGCCACTAATCGCATTTCTAGCCACAACACAAATTACAAGATTGAGCCTTAGGAACGCTGTGGGGTTCTTCAGTTTTTCTCGATCATTTTGAAGCACCAATCACTGTTATTGCTTCTTTTCTCGTTTCGGTTTGAAATTTGCCCTTAATGATGATTAGTCGACAGGTTGGGAGCGAGTCCAACGACATCATGGGTTTAAATATAAATCTAATCTCTAAGACAAGATTAACAAAGAATTTTATTTTATAGTAGTAGGTACCTAATATTTATATTACAAAATTTATTATTACAAGATAGTTGCGAAAAGGCAGGCAGAGTAGTAGCTAATATTTGATTCTTAGTATAATATCCAATACAAGTTTTTGAGACGATACTCAAGTCTTCACGGCGGGAGGCCACCGTCGACCGATCCACGTCCGGCCACTTTCAGCTGAAGAAATAAAAAGCTCTTCTTCTCATCAGTGTATTGTAATCGCTCTCTTCTTTTAAAACGATGTATAATTCGCGCCGTCCGTGTCATTGTCCGGGATATTCGGAACTACGGATCTCCATATTGTTTGCCGTCTAACTGGAACGCGGTTCACTTTCGTTTAGCCGGCGGGAGGGAGGGAGGGGGAGGGGGGGGGGCGTGCCGGATCAATAACAATGAGTCAATTTGTTAGTAGTTCTCTGTTGCACGCGTTACAGCATCGATGATGAATGGGTGAGCTTGCTTTACTTACGGGCGAGCGGTGCCATCAGACATGACTGATTACTAACAAAAAATTAGGTGTGGAAACCACTCTGGTTTACCAAGGGTGTTTTATTTGCTTCGCAGGAAGTCGAAAGAAATCACAACTTTATTCATTCATATAACATATCTACACATGATCGCATGCTCAGGAGCAGAATGGGCGCTAAAGTTATTTCTAGGATCTGGAAACTTCTTAAAACCAGCTCAGTTGGCGCTATCCTGGTCCATCTCGTCCTGCCGTCCTGCTTTATTCCGTCATGTTGGTGTGGAAGAAAAGAGAAAAATCTAGTTTTTCCAACACTCACAAGATCGTAACTTCTAAGGCGCAGAATGGGCGTTGTCGTGGTCCATCCCGTCGTGCTGGCGCGCGCTGCACGCGCCGCCGCCGCGCTCGGCGCGCACCGACCTGGCCTCCTTCGACGGGCTCCGCGTGCTCACCATGCTAGTGGTCATCATCGAGCACGTCTGCTGGATCACCACGCAGACCTACCTCACCGACACCAAGATATATGAGCAGGTTGGTTCATCGTCATCATCATTATCAGCCTTTTTGATGTCCCCACTACTGGAGCACAGTCCTCCTCCCTATGAGCATGATGGTTCATAGGTTCTTATTACATGTTATGCAGTTTGGCAGACTTAGTGCACATGTAGGATGCTTTCAGACTAGACTATGAATCAAAACGCTTTACCTCGATCGACACGCCGCTTTTTCCTGTGCCGACTTCGGCGGTGCCGTATATAGTTATGCCATATAGAGCAAAAACTCCAAAGCTCATGTTCTTCTACCCAGATCCGCAGCTCAGTGGAAGTGGTGCTGATGACAAACAGCACGCTGGTGGTGCAGATATTCTTCATCATGTCCTCGTTCCTGCTGGCGCACAAGCTTTTGCAACAGCGCCGCCGCGGTGAGAACGTGCCACCCTTCGCCACCTTCGTGGAGACCATGGTCAACAGAATCATCAGGTCAGTCAAGAAAATCAAGAGCTGAGTGTAGCGACACCTTTTTTTTTTTGGATGTGAAAATTATCCAATTACTTCTCCCGCTCTGGTGGAGCGAGAGGGCGTGGTCAGACTTTTACGGACTAAAACCCACCCCTGTTCCTTCAGTGGCCTGTGCCAAGGGGTGTGGTGACTCTCTTTCGAATTTATCCACGGGCCCTAGGCAGCATCGGCCTCGGCGGGCCCCGTCATTTATTGCTGAAATATCTTTGAGGCAGTGTAGCGACACCCGAAGGTCTAGACAAAGTTACATTTGAGTGATTTACAAAAGTTCAAAATCTTTGGGATTCATAATGCAGGTACCTATGATTTGACATGCGCTACTCTAGTGTCACAGTAGCGCATGTCACCTATACCCTACCTACATTTTGGAATTTTCGACAGTCTTTATCAGACGAAAAAATGTCACTAACAATTTTTGGATTCGGAATTAATGTGTAGCAAAAGTAGGGAAAAACCAATGATAAAAATGTGAAATATAGTATGGAAAGGCAGGCAATAGCTCCGGAAGAAAAGCGCTGTGCCAGATGCCAGGTGCAGGTATCAACAACAATAAATTGGATTATAATGATGTATAATATGTGATAATATACAAATCTTTCCTGCAGGGTGAGCCCGTCGTACTGGGTGGTGGTGTGGTTCGCGGCGTCATGGTGGGAGCGCATGGGTCGCGGGCCGCTGTGGGCGCCCCTGGTGGGCAGCGAGGCCGCCGTGTGCCGCCGCAAGTGGTGGACACACCTGCTGTATCTCAACAACATCCTGCAGGCCGACGACAAGTGCCTCATACAGACCTGGTGAGGCTTTTGTACTTCTATTTGTTCATTCCATTCAGAGTTAGACTTTCCGTGTACTTCTGGCTCGATAGATTCATTTTAAGAAAGCCAGGTTGTCACGGTATCGTCTCTTCGATCAGTATCCAGAAGAGCTTCATTAATTCATAACTAGTACCTAAGTAAGAGTTATAAAAGGGAATGGAACAACTTAATAGGTTACATGAGTTACTATTTGCACAGACAGCTGGAGCAGAGCAGTCAAGAATCGAGCTATAAGGAGTACGGTCGGGGAGTCCAATTGCAAGCAGTGATACTATTGGCTTATGTCAAAAGCAGTTCACAAAATTCATCGTTTAGCGGTCATCAATCGTTCACCAAATAGCCTAAATGCTAATTTGCTAACTTGCAGTTGCAATCAACTTTGGTGCTGATCCGTTTCTCTGGCCCGTTCACTTCATTGTAACACTCCCATCTTCCGGCAGGTACCTGGCCGCCGACATGCAGCTGTACGCCGTGTGCCTGGCGTTAACGCTGGCGCTGTGGCGCTGGCGGCGCGCGGCGCTGGCCGTGCTGGCGGGCCTGCTGCTCGCATCCGTCGCGCTACTCTTCGGCCTCGCCTACTCCTGGCGGCTCGTGCCCACCTACGTCATGCATCGCCCTGAGTGAGTTCATTCATGAGGGCCGTTACGTATTTTTAAGGCAGTCTACTTATGTTCTGTTTCGTCACAAAATAACTAAGAAAAATACCAGTTGAAATGATCCAATTAAAAGAGGTGTGTATGTGTGTGTGTGTGTGTGTGTGTGAAAAGTGTTTCAATTGCTAAGGCCACAGATATAGTGTTGAAAAGTCTTGACTTTTTCCTGTCCCTTGCAGGTCGGTGCGGTTAGCTTACCACGGGGAGATGTCGTTTAACGTGCTGTACCAGTCGCCGCTGGGCAACGTGCCGGGTGCGCTGGCGGGGCTTTTGCTGGCGCACCTGCAGCACGCGCTGCTGGACATGGACGTGCAGCTGCCGCGCTACAAGGTACTTACAAACCACCACAAAGAATCTTCGTTCACCTTGGCAACCTATTGTAATCAGCATCTTTTCAAACGGAAGACGTCCACTGCTGGACATAGGCCTCCCCCAAGTGTCGCTACAACGGTCGGCCCCGATTTCCGCCGGATTCCCGTGACCTGGTGAGGACCAAGTCATCGGTCCACCTTGTGGGAGGCCATCGGTACATCAACGTGCTGATGTGTTTGTAGGAAAACGTCACTATGTCAGTCCAACTTCAGGACCAGACCTTGAAACCTATCCTCCTACAGCTTGGTGTGAGGCTGGGAGACGTTATTTCTTCGAAACTGTTCACAGCCGCAATGGAGGATGTCTTCAAGGTTCTGGTCGGGAAAGGGCTAGGCATTAACGTCAATGTCGAGTACATTTGTTATCTTCGATTTGCCGACGACATAGTAGTCATGGCTTAAACTATGGAGGACCTTAGTCCAATACTCGATGACCTTAGTAGAGCTTCCGAAAGAGTGGGTTTTTAAATGAACATTGACATAGTGGTTATGTCCATGTTCATTTTAAAACCCTTACGCCATCATAAATGTAACACTAAATCCTATCAAGATCGAAGACTCTACACTCGAAGTTGTAGACGATTACATTTATCTGAGACAGTCGGACCAGTTGGGTAGGTCTAACTTAGAGAAAGAGTTAAATCGAATCCGACTCGGCTATCGTATTGCAATCAGCTCAGCCTATAACAGTCGGTGCACTGCTAGTCTACTAGTAGGGACCTATCTAGGTAAGACTCTTCCAACTACCAAGTTGCAGTGCAGCACTGCGACTTCTGCTTCTAGCCTGTCACTGCTGCCTTTGAAACGTCACCCGTTGATACGCGATCTCCTCCACCTCGTCTTCTGGATCGGTCTTTCGATAGACATGGTCGGCAACTGCCACTTTAACTCGCAAACTGTGCAAGCCACGTCATACTACATGTCATAGATGTGAGCTTAGTCGAGTGGTCGTACCAAGTGATACGTATGCTATTGGGCGCCGGAAAGGGCTTGCACCACCCTGGCTTTGATGTAATATACAAAAACATTCAAAATATATAGATAATATCTCTTAGAATATTATTCCAAGCATATCCAAGACGAGTTGTTAAAATTTTCTAGCTCTCTTCGCTCATCCTTGCCTCTTTTTGAATTAGTTTTTTCTCTGTATGAGGTGATGTGCTGAAGATTTGCAGATGCACCCCTCTGAAAATAGTTCTGCCGGCGTCCTTGCGTATGCTTGTGTTGTGATTACTAGCTCAAATATAACTTGCACACGTTTTCTTTTCCTGTCTGGATCGCGGATTAAGAGTCACCTTGCGTATGCTTGTGTTGTGATTACTAGCTCAAATATAACATGCACACGTTTTCTTTTCCTGTCTGGATCGCGGATAAAGAGTCACCTTGCGTATGCTTGTGTTGTGATTACTAGCTCAAATATAACTTGCACACGTTTTCTTTTCCTGTCTGGATCGCGGATAAAGAGTCACCTTGCGTATGCTTGTGTTGTGATTACTAGCTCAAATATAACTTGCACACGTTTTCTTTTCCTGTCTGGATCGCGGATAAAGAGTCACCTTGCGTATGCTTGTGTTGTGATTACTAGCTCAAATATAACTTGCACACGTTTTCTTTTCCTGTCTGGATCGCGGATAAAGAGTCACCTTGCGTATGCTTGTGTTGTGATTACTAGCTCAAATATAACTTGCACACGTTTTCTTTTCCTGTCTGGATCGCGGATAAAGAGTCACCTTGCGTATGCTTGTGTTGTGATTACTAGCTCAAATATAACTTGCACACGTTTTCTTTTCCTGTCTGGATCGCGGATAAAGAGTCACCTTGCGTATGCTTGTGTTGTGATTACTAGCTCAAATATAACTTGCACACGTTTTCTTTTCCTGTCTGGATCGCGGATAAAGAGTCACCTTGCGTATGCTTGTGTTGTGATTACTAGCTCAAATATAACTTGCACACGTTTTCTTTTCCTGTCTGGATCGCGGATAAAGAGTCACCTTGCCCTGGTCCAGGCAACTGAAGGAACACGGGTGGGTTTTAGTCAGTAAAGTCTGACATGCCCTGCCGCTCCACCTAGAGCAGGAGAAGTTATTAAAATTTGATGATTTCCCACCCGAAAAAAAAATACTAAGTAAGTACATGCCATACAACTTTAATTACTAGCTAATAAATAGGTAGGACTAATTCAAAACCCATTAGTAGCATGCGTTATGACGTATGGCATCATTATTTATGGATTAAAAACTTTTGTAACAACGGCAGCAGCACGCAACACGGCTTAGTTCCTCTAGAAGGTAGGTATCATTATCGTTTAAGTATATAAAGATCTTTTCTTTACGATTCCCTCTAATCTTTGTGCAAAGCAGTGCAATCCACTTATAATAAAACTAGCTACCGTAACGCATGCGATTCCTGATGCTATTACTATTACATACAATAAACCTAGGCCTCATAGGCCACCTGCTAAGAATAGAACATTGCCGGTTAACTTTCACAGCCAATGCAATTTCTAACGACTGCTAATTTTGCCTACGAAAAGAAAACGCTAGATCGAATGTTTTAACATAATCGTGAGTCTATCACACCTCGGCGTCCTGTCCTAAATACCTACCTAGGACTAAACAGTGGGCCACTTTCACCGCAGCGACTGGTTGGTCCCAGACATGTGGTTGTGCAAGACAACCAAGGATTTAGAACTTATCTACGCGTTACTGAGCGATGGGGACTTGTACGTAACAAACAGACGACATAAACTGTAATATACACATAACGCAGCTGAATGAGTAGGTAGCCGATTCTCGAGATTTATAATAATTGAGTTCTATTTGACATAATATAGACTAGGTACAAGTCAATGACTATAAATTCTCTTTGCTACAAGTACATCCAGCGGTGTGGAGCTGTAGGCTCATGATCATTTCCTGCCCTTTTTAACCGACTTTCGAAAAAGGAGGAGGTTCTATGTTCGACTGTATGTATGTTTTTTTTTTTATGTATGTCCGCGCGTTTCTCCGTCAGTTGTGGACCGATTTTCAAAATTCTTTTTTTATCCGAAAGAATATAGTCCCGAGGTGGTCCCATATAAATTTTATCGAAATTGCTTTAGCGCTTTTTGAGAAACTGAACAAAAACGAAAAATACGCATATCTTGATGACGTTTTTGTGTTCTCCAATGTTTAAATTCCACGTTCCATGTTATTGGGGATTTTAGTTCTGGGGTATAACAACTAAAAAGCGAAAAATAAAAAACTTTTTTACAAAAAAAACAACCGACTTCCAAAAAAAAAAATACACTAAAAATTTAAAAATAAATTTAATTTCGGAAGTCGGTGTCAAATATCGAAGAAATAAAATACAAACAGTCGACGCACAAGTTTCTTTCTTGCATTTTCCCCTGTCTAGTTGACAACCGTCACGCTGTCATTCAGTCACTTTTCTTCCATGTTTATTTATTTATATAAGATCACTAACGCGTATAGGTACGAGTAGGTACTAAACATCTTCAACAATGTAGATAGGTACTCGTACAAACTTGGCCTACACACATTATCATGTGATGTGATGCATACCTACCTACTCAATTTTAACACAGCTTAGGTACTAGTACCTAGGTACACGTTATTGAGTACCTATACAATGGTATACAATCATGCTATGAGTATCACCATCTGTTTTTGGCTAACAGGTGTAGGTACCTACGTACCTATTGGTACGTATGCATGGAAGCAAGATCACGTACAGAAGTAGGAAGCGACCTTATAACTGTCATCTGAAACAATAACGTTTAACACCATGCCGCACTCCGGCATGATTGCAGGATGCTCGCTGATTACATATTGACATGATAAAGTGTGTCATTGTTGTAAACGACGTAAAATATCACCCATCTTCTTGTAATATTAGTAATCAGCTAATGCCTTTAGATAATGGTAGAGGTGGTTCGTGCCGAGCTGCCGAGAGATGTCTATGACACGTTGAAGAGAAGGTAGGTCTGATAAATAATCATGCCATACCCGATATTGTGCCTGTAGGTATTCTCAAAAGGGAGGTGTAATAGAAGGTAGGAACTTATACATACGAGTATAGTAGAACCTACACCCACATTAAGTAGGTAGGTACCTAACGGTCGGACAACCGATCAGCAACAAGAAAATTAACACTGCTATTATTTAGGTAGGTAGGTATTATCTAAAATCTATGTACTTACCTATAGGTATTGAGATTGACACAAAAATATAGATACGATAATTTATCTGCTTTTTGTTTCATTAAAAAGAATGGAAGTATTTCATACCATAGAGCAACACGGGCCACCGGCGACACGCGGTGGCCCGTGTTGCTCTATGTTTCATACACATGGGTAACAGCGACAAACTTTAGTTTTAGTAAGTACCTCTACCCACTTTTGATAAATCTTTCAAAAATGTAAGTAAAGATGAAATCGACCAAGATTTCTGTTGGTGACTGTACTTATATGATTACTAGTGAGGAAAAATCATGTCGAGTGTTTTGATCGGCATTTAATTATTTTCAGTAGGTAAGTCAGTCACTGCAGCAAACTTCAAACAAATGTTGTCTGGATTGTCCTTTTAGAATCTAGGTGCTAATAAAATGTGATGTGTTGCAGATATTCGGGTGGATTTCGGTGGCCTCCGTGCCGGTGGCCGCGTGGTGGGTGGCGGCCTCACCGCTGGCGCTGGGCCGCGGGCCGCCGAGCCGCCTGGCCGCCGCCGCGCTGGCCGCGATCGAGCGCCCCGTCTTCTCATTCTTTGTCGCCATGGCGCTGCTCGGAGCCATGAATAATGTGCCTTGTAAGTTACTTACTTCTATAACAGCTATGTAGTCTTAAATCAAATCATACGCCAGCATTAAAGCGCCCCTCCATAGCACCCCACGGCTAAGCTACGTACGTTTTCTTAGTTTTGCTTTTTATGAAAATGTAGGCAAGATCATCTACTCCGAGACTGTGACCCACTATCATTCTACGTAGGTACCTACGGATATCGGATGCATAGCTGGCAAACAAATGAACCGCACAGCTAACGTGGCTAACATCTCCGTGAACATCCTAAGTACAGTGGACTGTCGACTGTATCTACAAAACTTAGCTGGAATTAAATTCAATGAATGATGTCCATTCTGTAAGATTAGTTTAATGTAGGTACCTAGCCTACTCAATCATCTAGTGCTAACCTCTGTAACCGCATACCGTGCGTGGCCGACTGGGCGCCGCTTCCTATGAGATTGTACAAGCTTCCTGCTAACTTGCGCAAGAGTCGACAAACACCGTCTTTCAGTTATGTGGCTCAGACAATTGCGTAACATCACATATCAACAATTCCTATGATGCTGTGAAGATATATAGAATTAAAAATAGACGTTCCCATTCAATAATAGATAACATCTCTGAAGAGTCTTGCTTGACGCTATACAGCTCAGACGCTTGTAAACTTTCTATAACGTACCTAATGCCGGCTGCAGAGTGGAGTTGTTTAGCCGCGGTTACTAATATTTGCGCATTGCGATAGCCATTATATTTCATAACAGACCATTGCGGGCTGCGGGAGTAACCACATATTATATCTACGAGTATGTACTTACTACCGCTATATCACTTATTTTAACCAACTACATAGTTTAGTAAGACTGCTTAGGCATTGCAGGTAAGTACCTAATAAATCCTAACTAATATCTATTAATGCGAAAGTAAGTTTGTTACATTTTCACGCCTGGCCCCTTTTTTTTTTGGCGGGGTGGGAAATCAATCCCGCTCTGGGTGGAGCGGGAGGGTGTGTCAGACTCTTACTGACTAAAACCCACCCCTGTTCCTTCCCTGCCTGAGTGCCCAGGGGTGCAGTAACTCAGTTAAGAATTTATCCGCTACCCCTAGGCATGCAGGCACCGGCCACGATGGGCCCCGTCAGTGGTGGCTGACAACATCTCTTTGAGGCGCTCGTGGAACACTATGCGCCGTCGACTCACGGGCCTGGTGCTAATCCGCAGGCCCGGGTCTACGGTGGCTGGAGATCGTCTCTCGACGTCCTACGCCCAGTGCTTCTCCTGCGGCGGTAGCGGCCGCAGGTGTGAGGGCCACTCCGTTGAGCTTCCCTCACCCTACCCGTACCCACCTCCGCCTTCGCGAGCATTACTGCTTCGCAGAAGGAGGAGACGGCATCCCATTCCCTATCGCCCCGTACCATGGCCTAAACCAGGGCTGGGCGCGAGAGGTCGCTACCGCCTATCGCATCCACGAGGACACGGCGGTGCTCCGCGCAAGCTGGGCAGAACTCCACCGTATGCTCTACCGTGTCCTCTGGGCGATCCGCGAAGTGGTAACACCCGGGTGTTTCCTCCCGCAATATCCGAAACAGGAACCCCCCGAAACTACCGTGTCCGGTTGGAACCTGCATCAGGCGGAAGGTGAGGACGCCGTGAGTCTCCAGCCACTCCTCAAAGAGGGGCACTAGCGCCGCGACGGTGGCGTGCCCAGCGCTGGGTTGCGACAGTCGCTGTCTCCATGTCACCATGAGATCCTGCTTGAGCTCCGTCCGCCGAGCCACGAGGTTCACCCGCGGTTGCGGCAGCAGAGTTTTACCCCGGCGTTTGGAATCCTCACGCCACTCTCAGAGCAGCGCAAGGGCCTCCAGATCCCATGGCGGCAGTACGGCAAAGAGGCTCGCCGCCTCACAGGAGACCGTGCGGTATCCTCGGATCAGCCCTTCGGTCAGACCCTTTGGGACGCGTTCAACCAGCGAGCTGGTCGCCGTCTCAAGGAACGCGCCCACACCGGTGCCCCGTAAAGGGCCATGGACCGCACGATCCCCGCGTAGAGCCTCCGGCAGGAGGCGTTTGGACCCCCAAATTGGGCAGGAGCCGCTTCAAAGCAGCACTGGCCCGCTCCAGTCTGAGAGCCAAACGTCGGAAATGCTCGACGAAGTTCCACCGGCTGTCGAGGACGAGTCCCAGGTATTTCATCGTCCCCTCGACGCCGATGTGAACCCCTCTTACCGTTATCCGGAAATCCAACGGTGGCGCGTTCCGAGGACTATGAAAACACATGGCCTCGGACTTGTCCAATGCCACCTCGAGTCCCAGTTGCCGGATCCTCTCCACGACAGTCGCAACCCTAAGTCGGCCAGCGCCTCGTGCGACCTCCCCTGCGCCAGGACCAGCGTGTCGTCAGCGTAGCATACTACGCTGACGCCACTGGGGAGGTCGGCGCGCACCCAGTCGTACCCGATGTTCCACGGAGGCGGTGCCAGGACCGACCCCTGTGGGACACCGCACGACATTTCTCGCCGGTTCCATTCTCCCTGGTGACCGCGGTAGATGATGCCCTGTCCGTCAGGTAAGCCTCGACCACGACGCCTGGACCCTAAGGTCCTTAAATTATGTCACATTCTATTTGAATTTTGTTTGTTACTGTTAAGGCGCAGTTATACGACTTTTAATTGAACACCACGTCTAAACGACTAGTCTTATTTCTTTGAAAAAAATATATGTTACTTTAGACTATTTCCGTCGTAATTTGATCTCAGAATATTTCAAATTATATTTTTATAACATTGTGTAATTAATTTGTAAAGTTATGTCGAACGCGGATAAAAAATTGAGAATCACGAAAAAACTATAAAGTGTATTTTTATAAAACCTTCACCACTTTAAAGATCATTTAATTATTTGTAATTTAGTCTCAGTGTATTAGTATAATACCTGTTGTTTTATGTGTAATAAATTAATAATGCGTCTAATTTCGGACAGCGCTCCTTGATGGGCGAGTCCTATTACTGGGTGGACATACGACGCGTTACGTGAGCTCAGCGCAGAACACGCAAGCTAACCACTCAAGGTCGTTGGCAGCTAATAGCGCCTTAAATTGGTGTTGGTTTGTGTGGCTGTGGGTCTGCAAAATGCGCCCCCTGGGAGCCGCCCGCTTGGTTAGCCCCAAACTACGACTGCAAGTTTTACAATTAACCATGTTTATCGTTCGTTCCAGCGGCAGTCCGTCGGCTGCTGTCGTGGCGCGGCTGGGCGTCGTGGGCGCGGCTGTCGTTCGGCGCGCTGCTGCTGCACATGCCCATCAACAAGTCGCTGGTGGCGGCCCGGCTCATGCCCTCCATGCTCGACCGCCAGTCCGCGGTAATGTACCCACCTTTGCCTAGACTCCTCGATCCTCGGCTACTCACAGCCGACTTAGCTTTTGAAGTACCTAAGCATCGATAGATTCTCATCGAACAAAGTGGAGTAGGTACGTAAGTATTTACCTAGATGTAAATAGCAGTCTTGAGATCAGGACTGGTCCGCCCTAAGCAATGTTGAAAAAAAGTTGTCTTTAACCATTATTAGCACCTAACGTAGTTAAAAAATCTTTTTACAAAAAAAAAATACAACCGACTTCCTTAAATAATACTAAAAAATGCAAAATAACTTTAATTTCGGAAGTCGGTGTTTCTAGTTTGGTTTCTTCGTTATTTGACACCGACTTCCAAATTAAAGATATATTTGGCATTTTTTAGTAATATTACGGAAGTCGGTTGTATTTTTTTTAAAAGATTTAATTTTTCACTTTTTAGTTGTTGCAGGTATCTACCCATTCTAAAACTAAATTAATAGTAAAGTTATGCCCGAATTGATAGCCCCAAAAATAGGGAATTTGAACATAGTTGGTGAAATTAGGGTGTCAGGGTGAACTGTACAAATCTGTGTACCCCTTCAGAGCGTATCAGCGTGATGTAATTTTGTGAAGTGGTGAATACAATATATAAACATGCGATTGCAGCAATTCTGGAAGGTTTACTATCATTTATTGAAGAGTTCCATTGTGTATCTCCAAAGTTCTTCATCAGATCTTCGCCAAATTTAAATGGGACCACATGTGAAGCACCAACTTTCAAATAAAAAAAATCATCAAAATCGGTTTACCCAGTAAAAAGATAAGGGGTAACAAACATTAAAAAATACAGTCGAATTGAGAACCTCCTCCTTTTTTTGAAGTCGGTTAATTAGTAACTTAACTTCTTTAAACATTACTAGTAATTTAAAAAAAAACAAGAATCCGATTCTCGACATCCCCTCTATGAACACGCAATAACCCCGTGTAGACTTAAAAAGAGCTTCCTTCGCTGCACATATGCCATCCAAGACCAGCCACCTACAATGAGAACCAAACTTTGGGAAGAACTTCACCATCCACCTCTTGACTTCTTGAAACCCCAGGGGAACACCTGCCACCCGGACGGAAACTGTACTGCACTGGCCTATATGGAAAGCACTGAATCGGCTGCGTAGGTACCCAGGTAGGCCGCTGCAAATACAACTTAGCAAAATGGGGTTTTATAGACTCGTCTGATACCCAGTGTGATAACGGTGTGATCCAGAACATGACTCACATACTGGAATGCCCCAAGTGCCCATACTCTTGCACTATGGAGGACCTGATGAACGCTACAGACGCTGCAATTGATGTGGCCAGTTTTAGGGCGCAAAGTATTTGAAAGTTAGGGAACCATCGATTCGAAAGAAAGAAAAAGTAACTACTGTATTAATAATCTTAATATTAATCCATCAGATCCTGGAGTGGTTCGGCGTGGCCGCAGTGTCGTACATGACGGCGCTGCCGCTGGCGCTGCTGGTGGAGCTGCCGGCGCAGCGCCTGCACCGCGCGCTGTCCCGCCGCCCCGCCGCCCGCGCGCCGCCCCCTCCCGCAGACAAGCCCACCGACAAGGCCGACTCGTGAACATCCCTACAGAGTAATACGACACGAGTGCTTACGTAATCTTCTCCGCTAAGTCATCCCGTCTCATCAGTCTGCCATAGTACGGCGGACTCCGGACGCGCGTTTTTGTATATGTGCAGCACTCCATTCGTTACTACTCTGTGATTGTGGATATCTGCCGGGATCTTGGGCGGTTTATTATAAATTATTCTAGGCTGGGCCTAGTCGGGTATTGGTTCCAAAATTGAATTTTCGACAACAATAATTTCTCTGACTACCCACATCTAAGTGTAAATACTTACTTAATCTACTCGCCTGTTTCGACAGAAAAAAGAATGACAATTTTAGTCTATCAACTTAATTCTGTAAAATAGTTAATTTAACATCATGTAAGTTAAAGTTAACCTAATTGTCAACTCGAGCGTTGTCACTACAGACCAACTTTTGCTAGGTAACTATTTATATCTTTCTAATAGACAAAAACAACGCAGAACAGAAAATAAATGAGCGAAAAAATCTGTAATATTTAGTGTGAACTAAGTATTGACAGAGTTTTCGAGACATCGCAACATCACACAACTTGGCCACGCCAAGCTATAGAACGCGACCTATTGTGAGTACGCCATATTGTCATGGTCCATGGTGCCTACAGGGCGACTTGTAGTGCTTGATGAACTGATTAACATAGATTAAATTAGAAGTATTTACTATCCTGAAAATAGCTTCGTCAACACCTGCTTTATTTACTTGATAGCCAATGGAGGGAGCTTGTCGGTCGATTCTGGAACTCCTTGGCGACTGTAGTCGTGTAGTCAGCCGGCAGTTTCTCGAGGCAGCAAAATGTGATAGTAATGTTAGCGTAAGGGCGCCGCCCGTGGTGAAAGAATTAACTAGCTGTGTGTAACAAATACATGTAGGATTTCGTCTGTACTGTACACAGCCGAATGAACAAAAAAATTACTTGAACCTTGCTATTGGAATAACGTCAGACATTTTGAAACTAAACTAGAAAATATTGGTTCTCAACAAGGGTTTCTTTCATGTCTGGTGTTACAAAATTTGATCTCAATTCACTACAATACTTTGATGTTACAAGACAAAGCAGATTCCCTTTTGTGCACTTGAGGCGTCCAGTTCAGATCAATAAATCTTTACATAATAATTTTATTGTTTTATTTCCTTACTCCTCCCAATTTAAAAAAAAAATTGACTCATTATCTGAATGTCTAGATTCAGATATTGAGTCAATTTTTTCTAAGTTGATTATTTTAGGCTTCTGTACCCGAAGGGTAACCAACGGGAGCCTGCACTGTCCGTCCGTCCGTCTGCCTGTCAGCGGGCTGTATCTCATGATCCGTAATAGGTACAGTTGAAATTTTCACAGAATGTGTGCCTATTTCTGTTGCCGCTACAACAACAAATAATAAAAATAAATTAAAGGGAGCTCCTCTACTTTTGTCTCCTCTTTGATGAGTGGCTGGAGAGGCGCCACGGCGGCGTCCTCACCTTCCGCCTGACGCAGGTCCTCACTGGACACGGTTGCTTCGGGAAGTTCCTGATAATGCGGGAGGAAACGCCCGGATGTCACCATTGCGTGGATCGCCCGGCAGACATAGTGGAGCATACAGTGGAGGTTTGCCCAGCTAGGACGGAGTAGCGCCGTGTCCTCGTGGACGTGATCGGCGGTGGCGACCACTCTCGCGTCCGGCCCTGGTCCAGGCCATAGTATGGAGCTAGAGGGCATGGGAAGCTGTCATCTCCTGTGAAGCAGTTGGTCCAGGCCATAGTGTGGAGCTAGAGAGCATGGGGAGGTGACAGCTTGTCACCTCCTGCAAAGCAGTTGGTTCAGGCAAAAGGGCATGGAATTCTGTTACTTCCTGCGAAGCAGTAATTCTCGCGAAGGAGAAGGCGGGACGCGTGAGGGAGAGGCAATTCTCGCGCCCTTACGCCCCTAGCCGCCGCAAGAGACGCCCTGGGCGTCGGGTGTCGCAAACCGATTTCCGGTCACCGTAGACGCGGGCTTGCGGACGGCGACCAATGGGGAGCTCGCCGTCCGATAAGGACCAAGCCCGGATCGACGGCGCGTTATGTTCCATGCGCGCCTCTGAGAGATCTCAGCAGTAATTGACAAGGTCCACTAGGGCCGATGCCTGCCAGGGTCGCGGATGTATTTGAGAGTCACCGTGGCCCCTTGCACAGGCAACTGAAGGAAGTAGGAACACAGTCAGTAAGTCTGAGATGCCCTCACGCTCCAACCGGAGCAGGTGAAGTTATTAAAGGAAAATAGTCAATTTTCCTTGAAGCTAAAAAATGGACATTATTTCCTTGAGGTCTAGTGGTGTTGTACAATTTAAAAGAAAGACAAATCATTTCAAAGACTTTATTCTGTATCTTACACACCAGTCCAATCACAAAAGACTTCACACATTAGTACAGTTCCAGACAAGGTCCCCAAATCACTGCACCATTAGAAGTTCCATTTATTCTGCCAGAACCATTATAATTATACACTTCGTGCATCCAGTATGTACAGTACATTGCTAATATAGTGGCTGGCATTAGAGCCTGTGTGACATTTTTTTTAAATAGTTACTATCATAGGAAAGCACTTTCAGAGCCACAAAATACACTATTGATTTGAAACCAAAAAAAAATTATGTCAGGGTTTGAAAGTTATTGAGGAGATAATGATTGGCCCTGCCTAAAAGGGCAACGAGATAGAGCATAGACACGTGGGACTTAAAAATAAAATAAAACTAAGTAGCCTACTTAGGATATATTATACTTAGACATGTATTATCACTGTTGTCACACAGAAGTAGATGTGACAGGGGTTTAACGTCGAGAAGGTCCGGAGCCACCCTGCCAGCCGCCCCTATGCCCTCCACCTCTACCACCCGCCCGGCCCCGACCAGCAGCTGGAAATTATAAGTTATACATAAGTACTTACAGTAAATTGGATGCCAACAATACAACAAATGTCTATTTTTAAGAAGTATATTAATGTCTAGCATTAATAAACTTCTTGTGATAATCATGCATCTAAATATCACAAGTAGTAGGTATTCTAAAAACTGACTATTTCTATACCACGATAGTAATATTAAATTTTGCACTGCTTTGCTCTTTGATTGATAAACCATAGGAGATAGAAGAAAAGGTAAAACAAGATTAAGTATATTATTTATTTTTGAGACTAGCCTGTCAAGCCCCTCATTAGCAGACACAATTAATAACCTGTTGTCACGTGTCCTTAAGGAGACACGAGGGGCCTGACAGATTAAAGTGGATTGATTGACTCCACTGTACTTTAGCGTCGGTTCGTGCAAGGCTTCACAATTTTACAGCTTGTACATGTATCTAAATAAAACACTTTCGTAAAATATTACACTGGGGAAACATAGTTTTTGAGAAAAAAAAATCTAAAGTATCAGAAAATTGTACTAAAATTGACATTTTGCCACAGATAGATAATGTACGAATTTCATTCCTAGGTTGTTTCGTTTTACGTTTAGACAAAACGACAGTGAATTTTAATAGTTTTAAGTGTAAATATTGCAAATTTTTAACTCATGTCTCAGTAATTTGTGTTTTTTGGGTGAATAACTACGAAAATTTTGATTTATTGACAATTTAATGTAATTTTTTTTTTGGTTCGACTTTACTTAATCTGCCGTGGAATTAAGGATTGAAATTTGAGGGGGCGGATATGAAAGAAAAAGCGAGGAAACGCCCCCTTTTTTTATGAATTTTTAAAATTCGCATTTTGAGGTTATGTTTACGTAATTTTTTTTGTCAATTTAAAGGGAGGAAGGGCGAGGGAGGAAGGTGTAGAAGCCGCCCCCCCCCATGAAGAAAAGTTGCGGAAGGGGCTTCCGCAACTTTTCTGTATTGGTGTAAAATAATTTATCCCATACCCAGCTCGTAACAATATATAATCTATGACCTATGTTTGTTTAGGTTAATTTTTGGTTAAAATAGGTCGAAGTTTGTACAAATCTGAATCAGGACATCCCGACTGCACCTAGTCCTTTTGCTGCTACCCCGTTTATATAAAAACTGGAGACGCGAAGGGAGAGCAACCTCCGCTGAGGCTGGTTGCCGGAGGCGACCAGCAAGCTGAAGCTGCAGAGATGAGCATGGGTGCCTATCCTTTGTTACGCAAGGGCGAAGGGGTTGCACTTCCCACAGCACCAGAGACGTTACAGAAGCAACTTTTGTGTTTTGAGCAATTTTTAGTGAAAAATTTTACCCAAAAAGTTAACAAAACATAACCTCAACATGAGATTTTTTAAAATTCACAAAAAAAAAAACTGGTTTTCTGCACTTAAGTTTTCAAATTTACACTAAAAAGGGTATTTTTTTACAAAAAAAAAATACTATAAAAACGCGACCGACGCTAAAGTACGGTGGATCCGATTAATTTCTAAGAGCTCACACGAGGATTCTGTGAGAATATTGATGTAAAAAGCAATTCGTCATTTTAGTTTGTTTCTTTGAGAACATAAAATCATTGTTAGATATAGTTTTATGTTTATGCCTTTTCTAATACGTTGATATTGAGATTGTTAGAAGAACATTATTACAATCGTAACTTTAGTACTTGTTAGGTTCAACTGAGGCCCATGACTTGTTACTTAAAAACAAAAATGTTTAAAAAACAATGTTTGTTTTTATTGATTGACACATACCATTTGCTTATGAATTAGCTGCTGGAGACCATAATACTGACCTTGAGCTCGTAATATTGCACTTTTGCCGCGCCCGGCAGTCGGTTTGTTCCCTTGTCGTTTGAACATAGGAGCATTTTTCAACATGTCTGGTAATATCAGGAACCTGATTTTTGAGCCCCTGATATATACATTCTCCAGCTGGGCGACTCGTCCGTCCCTGTACGTCACGGTAACCAGCGTCATTTGGCAATTCATGTTATCCTCAGCCTCAATCAGCTTTCCGCGATAAACTTCACCGGTATTTGTTTCACAAGTCACTACATGACCCTCCGCTTCGTGAAGTACTTTAATAGGAACGCCAATCGACATCTTCAAGATTTCAGTGGCACTAACACTTGAAAAAAATAGTGTTTTAGAAGGTTTTACTTGGATGAAAATGGATTAAAAATTCACAATTCGTATTTTGCAAAAGTTAACCAAACAAAACAACCAACTATAGACAAGACAAGGTTTATGTTTTTTTTTTAAACTATTGTGTTTGAGGCTATGCCACTGGCTTGGTTATAAGACCTTTAATGGCTCAATTACACCTTCCGATTTCAAGAGACCCAATTTAGGAAACAGGAAGGTGTAATAGCAGTTAGAGCAGTTAGTGTCCGATTTAGTGAGATTGAAAGGTCCCGATTTGACTTCCTAAATTGTGTACGATTTAGAGGTGTGTAACTCTTTACGGAACCGACTCACTGATCCGGATCTTTGAAGTGATTCAAAAGATTGGTTCAGTAACTACGTTTCAAACGCATCATTTGGATCTGAATCATTACTTTGCTCCGTGCTCTTTCCGCGCGACGCGGCGCTGAGTGAGAGAGAGAGACTGAGACACACTGATTTACTTTACTACTGGACCGCGACTCGCGAGTGAGCGGGTGACATAATACAATCTATACAAGTCAGAAAGAGATACCAAATGACATGTGTATCACTCATACTTTCACAGTTTTTCGTTGTCGTTATCCATCCACGTAGTATCTAATCTGTGCATCCACGTAAAAATGACCATTATGGCGCTTACATATCAAATACTATAATTATGATTGTTATTTGCTTATTTTTAATGTTTGCACTAACAAGCGTTTTAGCCAGCTGGCCATAAATTATCGAATAGCCGCCAGTCCTAAGCCTGGATAAAGTATGAAGGAAGATCGATTTTATTTAAGTATAATCTTAATTCTTACATTACATTCTTACATTTTAAAATGTACTATATTTTGTACACTTAAAAAAAATACAATGCGACATTCGGCATTGCTTAAATATAATTCTGAATCAGTAGTAAACGCTCTGTATTTCATATCATTTGTTTCGTTCTGTATATCATTTGAGCCGATGATCCAAATGATCCAAATGAAACATATCAGTGATTCGGATCATTTCAGTGATCCAGATGCAAATGTTCCAATCGCAAAAATGATACACTTTGCCCACGCCTAGTACGATTTAGGATAGTGTAATCGCATCACCCCGATTTAGAGCTAAGTGTTGCCAATTTAGAGACTTTGTCGCTACAAATGGGCTAGTAGTATTTTTGTTTGTTTTTAAAATTAAATTAAATTTCACAAAGTCTCTTTCCCAGAAAAAAAAATCTGTGTCCGTTCTTTTTATTTTTAAGTCCGCTCCTGGTAGAATCAGTATAAAAGAGACTTTAGAGCGACTTTTGATATTCTGTATAGGGACTCGAATTTGTAAGAGTTGGCAACACTGCCGACCTATTTAAAAATAAACTTTTTTTATGTGATATCTTTTTTTAATTTACATATTTACTTTAACGAAATACATTACACACACATTAAAAGGAAGGTGTATTACGAGGTTTACACAGATTACGAGGAGGAGGCTTTTTAATAAAGTAGCTAGCGAAACTCAGATATATAGACACATCCTCCTCCTCTTCTTCCAGACCGTAATTATTGTAATTATCCTGAGACCTGAAATCGAAACTTGTCTTAGATTCCAATTTATTTTTAATTTATGACAGCAATTAGGCATTAAAAAAACATTATTCTCATGCCCAAAACCATTGAAAGACAAGAAAGAAAAAAATAGTGCAACGAAAATATCATAACACTTCTTTCTGCTGCAGTCGGCTATACCGTTGAAAAGGATTTTTAAACTAAATCATTAAATCTGAACCATCACATTAGTAAGCATTAATATTGTGGTTAAACTCAAATTGTGGTCAGTAAACCGTTGGAAAAAAATACAAAATCATTCAATCCAAACCATCACATTAAGGTTAGTACGCTTTATTAAAAACATCGTGCTAAAGCTCAAATAATAACCCTTCTTTGTGATCCCCGTAGTCGGGTAAACCGTTGAAAAAAAACAAGCCATTACTCTCGTAATTTCCATGTTTATACAAACCTTTACTGTGGACATTTAAAAAAAGCGTTTATACCAGAATTATGGCAAGAAAACAAAAACCACAAAAAAAAACACATCAAAACAAAAAAACACAAAAAAACAAAAAACAAAACAAAACAAAAACAAAACAAAACAAAACAAAACACACACACACACACACACGCACATGGAATCCTATATATTTTCGTCCTATTTTTACTGTCGAAGTATGTGTAAATACTAATAATGAACTAATTTCCATATTACGAGCAATATTCTAACAGATTAGTTAGTAAATCATACAAAATTATCAACAAAATACGGACGCCGGACGCGGCGCTCTCCCCTTGTTTTTTATTTCAATATTGTCGTTTTCAACACACTTTGAACCTACTGCATGTTTAGTTTTTCGTTAAGCTTGAATCTTGAAGATTCTTTTGATATAATAAATTAGAGTTCAATTTAGGATAGTGTAATCGCTCGCTTCCTGCTTCCTAGTTAGTTTGTTCCTAAATTGGGTCCCTTGAAATCGGAAGGTGTGAGCCTTAAGCCAAGTCAAGCCACACATCTGCATTTTAATGGGGAAAAATAAAAAGTGTAATGTTTTTTGCAGTATTTGGCCACAAATGTGTCGAGTCAGCCTTCTCGGCAAACTTCGCTGAGGTAGTCAATACTACAATAAAATTCTCAGCTCCATTTTACCGAGATCGCGCCTGTTTCAATTTCACTTGAGACACAAAACTACACCAATTTTACATCACAATATCCACAAGGAATCAATAAGCGAATAATTAAAACAGCCATTGAACTTCACTCGAAGAAATCCCGCCAAAAACGCCAGTTTATGTTTTTTTAACGGTTTGGTGTTGCGATGTTGCCAATTATTTAAGTAGCTCCCACCGACTAGATACTCATTAGTCATTACTCGTCCAAAGTACCAAGCATGGTCTAATATAGCTAGCATAGTAATATATTTAGACCATGGCAACAAGGAACTCCTTCTAAATCAAAGCATCTCAAGGTATGTTTTGTTCATTTTCAGTAAAAATCACACATTCGATTAAAAGCCAATAAGCCAAGTTCTGTAAACCAAAAGAAAAATGAAAATATGCTAAACAAAAAATAGTCTATGAAATTAAATAATTACAACAACAATTTCCAACAAAAATTGTTTTAACTAAAAGTTATGTTCTTGGATTGGAAGCTTCTTCCTTTCAAGCTAAATCAAAACTGCGGCATTAGAGTAAAAGTGATACTTCGTGAGCCATGACAGCAGAGGTGATGAAAGTTGAGTTTGAGATGGAGACGTGTTGCGTCTGCGGAGGTAGCGGCGAGCTGCTGTCGCCGGAGGAGCACGACGCGGGCGCTCCGCCCATGCAGGTGCCGCTGCGCACCATGCTGGTGCACCTCAACTCCAGCAAGGTACGGTGACCTACTTTATTTGTCAGGTCATTATCAAAACAATGTCATAACCTAATTTTTTTATTGGGCGGGAACTATCAAACCTACCAAAGTAGGACGCTGTTATGGGTTTCGACCAAAGGGGTCTTTTTCTAATCAAACGTTTTGCTTATATGTGAATTAAACTTTTGAAAACCGGAACACCTATTTTTTAACTTACCCTAAACAATTTAGCACTAGGTATACTATCTCAGGGTCTGAGTAAGTAAGCAAGTTCAATATTCAGAGGTATATCTCTAAAAGTGACTACACTTGACATAACTGTATTGTTCATAAAAGCAGTCCTACAAACATGTCATTGTAAAGTGTATGTGTTGCTAGGTGGTGCCTGAAGGGCGGCTGTGCGGCAGCTGCATCCGTCGCACCCTAGAGTCGTACGAGTTTAGCGCAGCGCTGTCGTCGCGCGGGGTGCCACCTCTCAGCGAGAAGATCCGAGCGCTGCGGAGGAGGTGAGCCATGTAAAATTTTATCATACAGTGCATGTACATGTTTTTACAACATTTAGACATCATAATAAATTAGCTAGTTGACTCACATATTTGCACTTTTAGTGCAACCTATTGGGAAGACATGAACATTGTGGCAGAGCATAGATGATAAAATTTTCTACATAATTAAATTTTTGTTCAATTAAACATGATTTGTATTTCAGGCACCAGTCCGGTCAGTTCTGACAGAACTGACCGGACTGGTGCCTGAAATAGGTTTCTAAAAGAACCTGAATTACTGGCCACCAGCAGGTGTATTCGCTAACTCAGATGATATCAATTTTATAGGCACTTTGCAGTGCATTGCTGCTTTGCTTGGTGGACATCGATTATAATAGTCACTATGTAGTACATAGATGAGATAGGATGATGCAGAACAGTGGTGGCCCAGTGGTATTGGCCGCGACTTACAAGTTGTAAGTGATGAGTTCAAACACAGGCAGGCGCTTTACGTTGTGTAAATTATTTCATCACCACTGCTCTCAAAACGGTGAAGGAAAACATCGTGAGGAAACCGGTATGTCCTAGAACCAAAAATTCGAAGTGACATCCACCAACCCGCACTGGGCCCGTGTGGTGGATTACGGCCCACTCCCTCTCACAGAGAGGAAGCCTGTGCCTCAGCTGTGGGGACAGTAAAAGGCTGAAGATGACTGCATAGTCCCTATCAAATTGATATCAACTGAGTTAGCAAATACACCTGCAGGTCCCATCTGCTATGACATAATTTTTAGTTTAGATTTTAAAAATTGAGGAAGCTTAATTTATTTATTTATTTAGTACATACAGCTAATAAAAACAAATAAAAAAGGAAACCACAGTCACCAGAAAGCCAATTACAAATCCTCACTTATAAAACTATAATAATTTTGTGATGTGAGCACAAAAACAAAAACACACCGCTTTAAAGAAAGAAGCAATTTAAAAAAAGTGGTTTGCAATTATATGACTAAAATAATAGAGTAAAAATAAAAATCAAAAACAAGTAATATAACCTATTGCTACTTAAAAAATTTGAGGCTTAAGCACCTTCTGGCCGAATTCACACTAATTGTGAATGGATCTAAAGCATATTCCTTGCATATTTCATTGAAACTACTGCTTGCGCCCACAATATAACTGTTCTGCCTATAATTCGAAGATGTATGAGGTACACGTAAGGGTCGATTAAAGCGAAATGTTTTTCTTGGCACATTAAAATAAAATTTTGACAGTAACTCAGGGTTATCAATACTGTTATTGAGGCTTTTCAACAAGAATAAACAGTCAGCAATTTTACATCGATCTAGCAGTGGTAGCAGATTATACTTCTTACAGAGTCCAATATAACCGGTGGACTGATATGGAATCTTTTGATGAAAGCAAAGATATTGTATGAAACGTCTTTAGATGTTTTCAATGTGGTCAGTGTATTTATGATAACGTGGATTCCATATCTGAGATGCATACTTTAGCCGACCTCTTACAAAAGTGCAATACAAAATTTTTAGTTTTTTAGCATCTGTAAAACACTTAGAGAGATGCAGTGTGTGTCGAAAACTAAATTACTGTCTTGATGGACGCCCAAGTCACGAATAGAATTGCACCTTGGCAAGAGCTGTCCCACCAAAGTATAAGTAGTAGCTAGGACTACACGTTTTCTAGTGTAAGTGATCAGTGATCACCAAACACTTGGATGGGTTGAGATCGAGTTTATTAACCCGACAATACTCTTCGAGCCGATACAAGTCAGTCTGAAGTGCTAGTCTATTTTCGAGCGTTGAAATAGTAGCAAAGATTTTGCATGTCATTGGCAAAGCATAGTAGTTTGGATGAATGGAGGCACTGATCAATGTCGTTCTCATAGACTACAAATAATAAAGGACCGAGCAACGAACCCTGAGGTACTCCGCTTGGCACGTTTACCCAACTAGACATATAATTGTTGAGTACTACTGCTTGTGACCTGTTATCAATGTAAGAGGAGAACCACCTCAAGAGGTCCCCACGGATGCCCATGTTGCCTAGTTTCTTTATCAGGGTATCATGGTCGATCCGATCGAATGCCTTGCTATAATCTGTGTAAACCACATCGACCTGGCTGCCATTATCCATAGCATCCGTAATGAAATCATTAAATAAAATCAAGTTAGAAGTGGTAGACCATCCTTTTAAAAATCCGTGCTGAAAGGAGCTGAACGAGCTAGCAAGGGCGGGATATAACTGGTTATAGACAATCCTCTCAAATATTTTAGCTATAATGCATAACTTGGATAATACGCCTATAATTAGTTATCTCAATATTTATAACATGAAGCTTCCATAGTCTTGAATCTGTCACGCAAATGTTTATAAGTTAACTCATCAGATTTATTGCCGTAAATCTTGAATTTTTTTAGAAATTTACATATTTTTTTAATTGCTTTGACAAGTGGTGAGCTGTACCAGACTGGGTAGTTTTTATTACGTACTAGCTTTTGTGGTATATACTTGTTTTGAAACTGTTTTATAGTACCTATAAAGTACTTAACCGACTCATCCAGTGACCGGATTGAAAACTCATGTTCCCAATTAGTGCCAGAAACCCTTTTACAAAAACAAAGCAAATAAAAACTGATAACAAATGAATCGTGTATGTAAATAGAGGTGGTTTAAACAATTTTGTTTAAATCAAATTCCTTTCTTATTATAAAGGTTTTGCAAGTAACATCCTTGCGCACATGAATTTTACCATGTTTCACCCAAACAAATTCATAGCGTTTTTCTCTAGCGGCTATTTTAGTTATATTCAGAAGTTTTTAGGATTCCACACTGAGATGGTCGTTGACATAAATACGTTTCGGCGCTCCTTGAAAACCTATGTCAGAGGTAGAGAGATCCTTATCACCACATGCGGCCGCAATAAAATCTTCCTTAATATACCTGTTGAGAAAGCTCACTATCGCTAATTTTTCCTTGGAATTATGTATAGGTACCCTCGAGATGTAATTAATCTGCGTCTTAGAACACTTGTAGTTGATTTTGCTGCCGATAGCGTCAACGATTGAGAATAAATTCTCATTCTTCTTTAGGACACCCTTAATCTCCACATTGGACCGCTGATCAAACGAAGAAAGCTCAAGCTTTGTTGAGGCCAATTCTATTTGCAATGAAAAACCAGTTTCCTGAAGCTTTTCAAACTCGAAGGTTTTACTTTCTAGTTCAGCAAGTCTGGTGTCGAATTCATCGAGTCTACCACTAGAGAAATCACAACTTTTCCTGTGAAGCCCCGCAACTCACCGGTGAGTCGGACAAAAAAAAAAAAAAAAATTAAAGAGAAAAAAAAAAAAAAAATCGGCTGTCAACCCGGGTTGTCCTCGGGGTTTAATTTGACAACCCGGATTTTGCCGTGGGGCTTCACAGGTTTCGGTCAACTCATCCTTAATCGATCTTATGTCGCTGAGTAAGGTTGGTAAGCTCAGCAGCTGCTGCTTCATTTCGCGAATCTCACCCGGTACCATATCCAATGAAGCAGAAGGTTGCGGTGAAAGCAGAGCAGGCGAAGATTTACAAGCAGGACACCTCCATTGTGGTCTTCGGTCGGGTCCCAGTTTTCTCCAACCCGCTTGAGACACACTTGCACAAGAGAAAGCCAGGAATTTCTGGCAGCTGCCACATTGCACCCCATCGTTAAACTGAACATTGCAAGTGGCACACGTCTTCAGCGCGACTAAAATAATTATTATGAGACAATTATAAGTGCGACTTTATGGAATCGTGAAAAAGGTTGACGATCTATTTTTATGAACGTACGCGTACTGTGCTAATGCGTGCTCACACGAGACTGACATTAACTTCAATAGATTGTGAAAGAGACAAAGTGTGGGATAGAGGAGTGGACTGTAAGTTTTAGCTGGTTGTATATAAGTAGTTCTGTACGAACGGGGTTCGCCGTTCACCCAATTAAGGAACAAATTCAACAGTGTTTTGGACTGAGTACGACTCACCTTTATGCTGCTGCGGCGGCCTCCTGGATGATCTAAACGGTCTTTTGGGTGGACCGTCGATCCTGGGGCTAGGCACGAGTGACACCACACGGTAATGCACAATTTGTCCATATTTTATCAATTTTCACTCACGGAGTAAAGAGTTAGATAGTTCTTGGGATTACAATGGCGACCGAATATCGAATGTACGAGTGTGCGGGCCAGGCTCCTTTTGGATTGGCCCGCACAAAAGCATCTCGTCCTGATCGATGACAGATCGCGGGTAGGTCACGACCAATCACGCCCGAGTTAGCGAGCGTAAACAGCCAATTACTATTAAATTCGTCCAATCATGGGCTAGATACAGAACATACCCCCTACCGAAACCATAGTTATGGTTTCTATAAAACTAAGATTAACCTATTACCTATCTCGTTAAAGAGAACCCTAAATTAAACACTAAACTAGGTACCTATATCTAACAAAAACGTTTTGTCTGAATCTAGTTTGTATAAGGTAACAGGCTGAGTTTATTGGTTGGTCTTTGTAAGACACTTTTTTCGGTGCGCAGAGTCACACACCGAACTATACCGTCGGGGCCTGGATGTAATTTTTCTATTTTGCCGAGAGGCCAATTACAGGAGGGAACATTATCCGTTTTTATTATCACCAAATCTCTAACCTTTGGGTTCGAGCAAGACGTAAACCACTTAGCTTTCTGCTGAAGAGTGTTTAAATATTCGTGACTCCAACGTTTCCAGAAAAGTTGGGAACATCTCTGGATGTACTGCCAACGTGACAATCTATTGATGTTTACCTCTTGCACGTTATACTCGGGTATAGAGATCAAGCTTCGACCAATGAGAAAGTGTCCGGCGGTTAAGACATTAAATTCGTTGGGATTATCACTAGTAGGTAGTGGACAGAGGGGACGCGAATTTAAAATGGCTTCTGCCTTGCAAAATATCGTGGAGAGTTCCTCAAACGTTAAGGACTTTTCACCCGCACTTCGTACTAAGTGATATTTTGCCGACTTTATGCCTGCTTCCCAGAGACCACCCATATGTGGAGCACTGGGGACATTGAATTTCCAGTTAACCTGCCTTTTAGAACAGCCATCCGAAATGTCATTTTGACTTTCACGCAAAAACCTTTGGATTTCCGAAAGATGCTTACTTGCACCAACAAAATTAGTACCGCAATCCGAATATAGAACAGCGCATAAACCTCTACGAGACACGAATCTGTCTAAGCACGCCAGGAAACAGTCTGTGGAGAGAGAAGATAACACCTCCAGATGTACTGCTTTTGTTGAAAAGCAAACAAACAGTGCTAAATACGCCTTTGTCACTTTAGCATTACGACGTAAACTTTCTTTAATGAAAAAAGGACCTCCGAGGTCAACTCCGACGTTAAAAAATACCTTATTAGGTATCAACCGAGTTGGTGGCAAGGGTGCCATTTGGGGTTGCAATAAAGACGGTTTACATTTAAAACAAGTTTTACACTTAGATAAAACAGATCTAATGACGCTACGAGCGGACAATATCCAAAAATTCTCATTGATAATACTTTGTAATGTTCGCGGACCTACATGTAAATATTTTTTATGTAAATAATTGATTAATAGTTTAGTAAACAAACTACATTTCGGAAGCAGACGCGGATGTTTAGAATTATACGGCAATTCTGAATGACCGATGCGACCCCCTACCCTGAGGAAGTCGTCGGAATCAATAAATGGAGATAATTTTCGTAATGAGGAAACATGTTTCTTATCTTTAATCAATTTTAATTCCGCTTCAAAATAGGCGGTTTGAACTAATTTTATCAACACATCATTAGCTTTATTTAATTCTAAAGTTGATAATACTCCCGATTTGTAAGCAGTGTTACTCTCATTCCCCTTTCGTCTAAATCGTAAAATCCAAGCGAACGATCTTTGCAATTTTGAAAATGATGAAAATTGTCGAAAGATTCTTTCACAAAATTCTATCTTAGATTCCTTAAAATTATCATTAATTTTATTTTCGGTCAAGAAATTAACAGACAGTTTCAATTCCGGTAATTTATTATTACTCGCATTCACAAACACCGTTAGTGGCCAATCAATATAATTTTCATACATCCAATCTGTGCCCTGTAACCAACGTTGATTACAACTAACAAGTTGTGCCGGAGACGCTCCGCGCGAGCAAATATCGGCTAAATTATGTTCGCTACACACATGCCGCCAAAAGTGAGGGGGTAACACCTCAAGAATTTTCGTGACGCGATGACTAACAAAAGTTTTCAGTTTATAAGGTTCCGTTTGAAGCCACGACAGTACGACTGTCGAGTCTGAAGCTGCTGTAATTTTGTTGATTTTAACGCGGGTAAATGTGTCGACTACGAACTTTATTAGTTTGCTCAACAAAACTGCACCCATCAATTCCAACCGAGGAATCGTGAAGGGTTTTATCGGCGCAACTTTAGATTTCGCGGTAACTAGACGAACCTTTACCTTACCCTTTTTATCGCGACTGATAACATACACGCATGCTGCATAGCCACGCAACGACGCATCACAAAATCCAACCAAATCGCATTCCGTCTCCCTTGGCAAGAGCATGTGACGCTCAATATGTAACTGTTTTAACTGAGGCAGTTCCAAAATAAAATTTTGCCAAGACTTATTTATATTATCTGGCAACCTTTCGTCCCAGCCAATGCCTAGCTTCCATAGCTCCTGCATGATCTGCTTCGCCACAAAGGTGCATGGTGCTATAAAGCCCACAGGATCGTAAATAGATGCTAGCAATTTTAGCACTGATCGTTTGGTTGGCTCGTTGTCTTTTAAATTAACCGAAAAAATGAAACTATCGGAATTTGGAATCCATTTAAGACCTAAAACTTTAATGGTACTATCATTTTCATCTTTAACGAATGTTACGGAATTTTCCCTATTTTCGAAGGGGACGCGTCGCAGTAACTCCTCACTGTTACTCATCCATTTTTTTAAGGCAAAATTGGCACTTTCAAAAATACCAATTAATTGATCCTGTACTAAGCAAGCTTGCTCAAAAGTATTACATGAATATAGAATATCGTCCATGTAAACTCCCTCACGGAGGACCTGAGCAGCGAATGAAAAACGTTTTCCTTCATCGTTAGCTAATTGTACTAGCGTCCGAATTGCTAAGAACGGTGAACAACTAAGTCCGTACGTTACGGTTTTTAATTCGTATAATTTAATTGGATCGTTAGGCGATTCTCGATATAAAATGTGTTGATATAAGCGATCTTCTTTTCTTAAGGAGATAGCCCGATACATTTTACAAACATCACTTACTAGACAAAATTCAAATAGCCGAAATTTCAAAATTATTGCTGCAATATCTGGATACAGTTTAGGCCCGACTAGTGATGGGTCGAGAGAATATTCTCTTACGGAGAATGTTCTCCGATCGAAAATATTCTGCAATGTTCTGCAATATTCTTTTCGACGGAGAATTTACGAGAATTTAAAATTGGATTAAAATTGCTCAATTTTAATACCATATATTTCGATTTCAAGGTTTAAGTCAACTTCTTTTGTTGTTATTTTATACTTTACTGGAAAAAAGTTATTCTATGAGGTTTCAGAGTAGAAATTGCTAATATTTCTTTATTTAAGGCGTAAATACTAAAGCTGAAATTTTAGGCGAAGAAGCACACGTTCATATACAACAGTTCAGCGATATAAAAGCTACAGCGCTTAAGCCAATGCACTATGCTACGGTATTAAAATCGTGGTACAACAATGACATCAAGTGAAAACATAGATGTATGGGAGTTCGTTCTTAGCTTGGCTAAAAGACACAGTGTTTCAGTTCAACAACTGTTCGAAGAAGTGTCTGAATATAAATGTGGCACTGGTTTATGGAGCAAAGATTTTATTTGGGAAACAGCTAAAAAGTCAAGCCAGTTGCGTGGTGGCAAACATTATATTCAATAGCTGAATTAGGAGTAATTGCCCTAAAAATTTTGACTGCTCTAGCAACCTCTGCTTCTGTGGAACGCTCTTTTTCCACATTTTCAAATATACATACCAAAAAACGTAATAAATTCAACATTGAAAGAGCAGGCAAAATTTGTCTGATGGCTCACAATTAGAAAATTATGTATAAACCGAAACCTTTAAATAAATAGTCTGACGAACCAAGTCCACGTACCTCTGCCACAAGCGAAAGAGAAGAGCCTACAATCAATTTAGACAACGAATCTGAAGAGAGCACATCTGAAGAAGAGGCAGAGAATGAACCGGTAATCGTGGCGGAAACAGACCACATCAACTTAGATGGCATGGATCAATCGTTATCAATGGACAAATAGCATTACTGCATTAGCGATTTGATTTCAAGAATTATTAAGATTGTGATTGTTACTTTGTTTTTAATTATTTACACCATACACCGTTCTTAAAATGTTATTTTTATTAAAAATTTATTAAAGCTGATTTTTTGTATAACTTGTAAAGTTAAAATTAAATAAATAATAATAATTTAACATTAATACCTTACGAACTTTATGAGAATTTATGAAAACTTTCTCGGAAATATTCTTGGAAATGTTCTTGCTCCGGAGAATTTACTGAGAATTTAAGTTGTGGAGCAGATTTTTTTAACTTAAACTTCGTAAATCTTTCAAATGCACTCAAAACTATTACTCTCAAAATATATCGATACAATTGAGTCATCCAATTTTTAAATTCTTGTAAATTCCCTTCCAATAGAATATTCTCGAGAACTTAACAGCAAAGTTCTCGCAAGGAGAATATTCTCGGGAATTTACCATCACTAGGCCCGACTAACAGAATATCATTTAAAGACACGTTATTGCTACTCTTCGCCGATGCGTCGAACACTACACGTAGAGGAGTAGAGGTACGAGTAGGTCGCAAAATACTGTGATGTGGAATAATGTATTTGCTAGGCGTATCACCCTGATAAAGTTCCATATGACCAAGTTCTTCATATTCACGCGTGAATTCCTTATACTTCTTTTCTAGATCAGTAGTGCGCGCGAGTTTACGTTCCGTGTACAATAACCTGCGCTCAGCTGCAGCACGCGTTGCACCTAGCGGTGAGCGTTCGGGCGCAAAAGGCAGCTGCACCACGTATTGCCCGTTCGATTCTCGAGTATGTTCATTAGAGAATATCTCCTCGGCTAACTGATCCATTGGATTTATTGAAGGTGTGCACGGCACTTCCTCAATTTCCCAAAAACTGCGTAAAGATTTTCCAATCGACTGTTCTTCGTCATATGAAACCGATAAATTAAGATTTTGCGAACTGTTATTATTATGTGGATACAATTTTCCGCTAATAACATATCCAAAAACTGTTTTAGTAACACTCGGAATACCATTCTTAATTACTAATGGTTTATCGCTAATGATATCTGGTACTATGTCGTTACCTAACAAAATATCTAGGCGAGAACGCTTGAAAAACAGTGGATCCGCTAACATATAAGTGTCATACTCGTTAATGACATTGTCTGTGAAAGAGATATTAGGCATATCAGCGGAAACTTTTGAAATAACTACTAAATTAACACGAAATGTTGGACCGTTGGCATGCCTTGGTTTTAGTGTACAAGTAACCATGCCTTGATTTTTAACTATGCCCCACCTATACCATGAATGGTAAACGGACATTTTTTACGTTTTAATCCTAATCTCTGAGCACACTCAGTAGTTATAAAAGAACTTTGAGCGCCGGAATCGATGACTGCACGGCAGTCTTGATATTGACCGACACCGTCCATAACATGCGTAAGTGTAGTACCTAACACTACTCCGTATTCGCAGTTATTGCTTATTAATGCGTGCTTCACTGGTGCTTGTGTTGTTTCGCTTACGAAGTGAGACGACACTAGCGCTTGCTGCGCGTGTGAAAGAGACGGCTGCGCCGCCGTCAGGGAGCTCGCCACGGACGATATTCCCGCGCTTTCAGTATTAAAGTTATCTTTATGCAATAAATAATGGTGCGGTAATGCACAGACCCTGCAATTCATTGTACTCTTACAAGCACTGGACTGATGATCAGATTTAAGACAATTAAGGCAAAGTTTTAATGAATGAACACGGTTCATTCTTTCATCGACAGACAATTTACGAAATTGATCACATCGATAAATCATATGATTTTGTTTACAAATCACACAAGTCAAATTTAAGTTATTTTTATTACGGTTGTTATTTTCGTGCGGAGCTCGCGCCGTATTAAGAACCGACTTAGACGAAGATTTAATTTGGTTTTTATTTTGTGTATTACTAGATTTCGACGTGTTATTCGAAGAGTGGTCCTTAAAAGTGTGTTCGAGAACTTTAATTTGTTTGTTTACAAAAGCTATTAGTTCCGCAAACGTAGGTATCAATTTCTGATCCCGGTATTCTTCGAATAATTTTCGTGTATGAGGGTCGAGTCGTTGTAATGCCAAATGACACAATAAGAAATCGTCTAAGTTCTCAATGTTTAATGCTTGAATCGCTTTAAGTGAATAATCAAAGGTATCTATAAATGAAGTTAAGTTCGACGTAGTATCCTTTGTTAACGGTGAAAAATTCAACATTTTTTCGAAATACCTACATGCTAGTGTTCTGTGGTCGTGATATTTATCAACTAAACTTTGCCAAACTAATGTATAATTTGCGGCCGTAATTGGTAGGTTTTTTACGATATTTAATGCAGAACCTTTAACGCATGAAAGTAAATAATGAAATTTATCGATATCTGAGAAATTTCTATTATGAACTAATGATGAGAATGTGTCATAAAAAGTTATCCAATTTTCAACTTCACCGTCAAATTGAAATAAAGTTAACTTTGGTAACGCAGGTGTAGGTACTACTAACTCATTTTTTTCTAACGCTGGATAGAAATCGGATTCTGATTTTGAATATTTACTAGCGATTAACTGACATGTATTATACATTTTGTCAAATGTTTCGAGCTCACTTAACGACATTTTTGCAGTAGGTTTTATTTGTACTTCTATTTCGTACAAACTAAATATGGCGGATTCAAACTTCGCACGAACACTTTCCATTTCCGACAATAATATCTTAAACAATTGCAATTTATCTGGTTCTGTTCCCAACTTTTTGGAATAGTCATAAAGCTTTTGTATCTTCGTAAATAAATATTCCTTTTTAACTATTAAGCTTTTCCTTTTCGTTTCTAAAACTTCCGCCATTTTGGAAGCGTGGTTTTAGCGAAACTAAAAATTAAGAAATCCTGCGCGAATGGACCAGAATGTGGGATAGAGGAGTGGACTGTAAGTTTTAGCTGGTTGTATATAAGTAGTTCTGTACGAACGGGGTTCGCCGTTCACCCAATTAAGGAACAAATTCAACAGTGTTTTGGACTGAGTACGACTCACCTTTATGCTGCTGCGGCGGCCTCCTGGATGATCTAAACGGTCTTTTGGGTGGACCGTCGATCCTGGGGCTAGGCACGAGTGACACCACACGGTAATGCACAATTTGTCCTTATTTTATCAATTTTCACTCACGGAGTAAAGAGTTAGATAGTTCTTGGGATTACAATGGCGACCGAATATCGAATGTACGAGTGCGCGGGCCAGGCTCCTTTTGGATTGGCCCGCACAAAAGCATCTCGTCCTGATCGATGACAGATCGCGGGTAGGTCACGACCAATCACGCCCGAGTTAGCGAGCGTAAACAGCCAATTACTATTAAATTCGTCCAATCATGGGCTAGATACAGAACACAAAGAGTTAAAAAGATTTAGAAAATAACAGAAAATGCGAGAAAAACCAAGGTGTGCTGAAGGAAAAATATTGTGTTTGTGTGTGTGGGTGGTTCTGAGTTTCTTGTGCCAATATGTTTCATAACAGAATGAGGAGCGAGTATGCGTAAAGATGAAAGCAGCTGAGATGTTTCGTTAGTCGAAATGTAGTTGTTATTTTAACGGGATCAACAAAGTCTGGGTTCCCTTATAGTCCAGGCTTTTAAAGACGACGACGTTGCAAAAATGCAAAATTGCAGCGGCAAAAATAGCGGTTTTGTTTGCTCTCAGACTGCACGAACTGACGCAGAAGATCGACGTGTTCATCGTGGTTGGGGGCGCGGGTGCAGGCGGCGCCTACTCCGAGGAGGACATCATCATGGTTGAGCGCGACACGCTGGCGGCTGCGGCGGCGGCCGACGACGACGACCTGGAGCGAGCGCGCAACGCGCGCGGCGACTCCGTGTACCAGTGCTCCGTGTGCCCGCTGTCCTTCCAGGTGCGACGGACCTTGATAATGCTACTTGTGTACAGGAAATCGTAGCTGGCTGTCAAACTTCTAGGGGTACTGTATACTAAGAAGTTCCCTAATGCTTTTAATACTGTTCTATAGCGTGTCGCGGAATACCGCGCGCACTGCGCGACTCACGCGGCAGACGCGCTGCACTCGTGCTGGACGTGCGGCGCGCAGTTCTCTAGCAGAGCCGCGCTCCGGGAGCACGCGGGCTCTGCGTGTGGAGCCGCCTTGTGCTGCGCGCTGTGCGGCCGCGCACACTCCGCCGCCGCCTCGCTGCGCCGCCACGAGGCCGCCTGCCCGCCGCGCTGCCCCGCCTGCGGTGAGTACAGTAGTGTGTAGGTGCGGCGCTCAGGGAGCACGCGGGCTCACATGTGTCGGCAATGTTTGTTTAGTTTACTGAGTAACCCCGTTGCGGGCTGCAGGCGTGCTGCTGTCGGACCGGGCGGCGCTGTCGGCGCACTGCGCGGCGGCTCACGTGTGTCCGCAATGTTTGTTTAGTTTACTGAGTAACCCCGTTGCGGGCTGCAGGCGTGCTGCTGTCGGACCGGGCGGCGCTGTCGGCGCACTGCGCGGCGGCTCACGTGTGTCCGCAATGTTTGTTTAGTTTACTGAGTAACCCCGTTGCGGGCTGCAGGCGTGCTGCTGTCGGACCGGGCGGCGCTGTCGGCGCACTGCGCGGCGGCTCACGTGTGTCCGCAATGTTTGTTTAGTTTACTGAGTAACCCCGTTGCGGGCTGCAGGCGTGCTGCTGTCGGACCGGGCGGCGCTGTCGGCGCACTGCGCGGCGGCTCACGTGTGTCCGCAATGTTTGTTTAGTTTACTGAGTAACCCCGTTGCGGGCTGCAGGCGTGCTGCTGTCGGACCGGGCGGCGCTGTCGGCGCACTGCGCGGCGGCTCACGTGTGTCCGCAATGTTTGTTTAGTTTACTGAGTAACCCCGTTGCGGGCTGCAGGCGTGCTGCTGTCGGACCGGGCGGCGCTGTCGGCGCACTGCGCGGCGGCTCACGTGTGTCCGCAATGTTTGTTTAGTTTACTGAGTAACCCCGTTGCGGGCTGCAGGCGTGCTGCTGTCGGACCGGGCGGCGCTGTCGGCGCACTGCGCGGCGGCTCACGTGTGTCCGCAATGTTTGTTTAGTTTACTGAGTAACCCCGTTGCGGGCTGCAGGCGTGCTGCTGTCGGACCGGGCGGCGCTGTCGGCGCACTGCGCGGCGGCTCACGTGTGTCCGCAATGTTTGTTTAGTTTACTGAGTAACCCCGTTGCGGGCTGCAGGCGTGCTGCTGTCGGACCGGGCGGCGCTGTCGGCGCACTGCGCGGCGGCTCACGTGTGTCCGCAATGTTTGTTTAGTTTACTGAGTAACCCCGTTGCGGGCTGCAGGCGTGCTGCTGTCGGACCGGGCGGCGCTGTCGGCGCACTGCGCGGCGGCTCACGTGTGTCCGCAATGTTTGTTTAGTTTACTGAGTAACCCCGTTGCGGGCTGCAGGCGTGCTGCTGTCGGACCGGGCGGCGCTGTCGGCGCACTGCGCGGCGGCTCACGTGTGTCCGCAATGTTTGTTTAGTTTACTGAGTAACCCCGTTGCGGGCTGCAGGCGTGCTGCTGTCGGACCGGGCGGCGCTGTCGGCGCACTGCGCGGCGGCTCACGTGTGTCCGCAATGTTTGTTTAGTTTACTGAGTAACCCCGTTGCGGGCTGCAGGCGTGCTGCTGTCGGACCGGGCGGCGCTGTCGGCGCACTGCGCGGCGGCTCACGTGTGTCCGCAATGTTTGTTTAGTTTACTGAGTAACCCCGTTGCGGGCTGCAGGCGTGCTGCTGTCGGACCGGGCGGCGCTGTCGGCGCACTGCGCGGCGGCTCACGTGTGTCCGCAATGTTTGTTTAGTTTACTGAGTAACCCCGTTGCGGGCTGCAGGCGTGCTGCTGTCGGACCGGGCGGCGCTGTCGGCGCACTGCGCGGCGGCTCACGTGTGTCCGCAATGTTTGTTTAGTTTACTGAGTAACCCCGTTGCGGGCTGCAGGCGTGCTGCTGTCGGACCGGGCGGCGCTGTCGGCGCACTGCGCGGCGGCTCACGTGTGTCCGCAATGTTTGTTTAGTTTACTGAGTAACCCCGTTGCGGGCTGCAGGCGTGCTGCTGTCGGACCGGGCGGCGCTGTCGGCGCACTGCGCGGCGGCTCACGTGTGTCCGCAATGTTTGTTTAGTTTACTGAGTAACCCCGTTGCGGGCTGCAGGCGTGCTGCTGTCGGACCGGGCGGCGCTGTCGGCGCACTGCGCGGCGGCTCACGTGTGTCCGCAATGTTTGTTTAGTTTACTGAGTAACCCCGTTGCGGGCTGCAGGCGTGCTGCTGTCGGACCGGGCGGCGCTGTCGGCGCACTGCGCGGCGGCTCACGTGTGTCCGCAATGTTTGTTTAGTTTACTGAGTAACCCCGTTGCGGGCTGCAGGCGTGCTGCTGTCGGACCGGGCGGCGCTGTCGGCGCACTGCGCGGCGGCTCACGTGTGTCCGCAATGTTTGTTTAGTTTACTGAGTAACCCCGTTGCGGGCTGCAGGCGTGCTGCTGTCGGACCGGGCGGCGCTGTCGGCGCACTGCGCGGCGGCTCACGTGTGTCCGCAATGTTTGTTTAGTTTACTGAGTAACCCCGTTGCGGGCTGCAGGCGTGCTGCTGTCGGACCGGGCGGCGCTGTCGGCGCACTGCGCGGCGGCTCACGTGTGTCCGCAATGTTTGTTTAGTTTACTGAGTAACCCCGTTGCGGGCTGCAGGCGTGCTGCTGTCGGACCGGGCGGCGCTGTCGGCGCACTGCGCGGCGGCTCACGTGTGTCCGCAATGTTTGTTTAGTTTACTGAGTAACCCCGTTGCGGGCTGCAGGCGTGCTGCTGTCGGACCGGGCGGCGCTGTCGGCGCACTGCGCGGCGGCTCACGTGTGTCCGCAATGTTTGTTTAGTTTACTGAGTAACCCCGTTGCGGGCTGCAGGCGTGCTGCTGTCGGACCGGGCGGCGCTGTCGGCGCACTGCGCGGCGGCTCACGTGTGTCCGCAATGTTTGTTTAGTTTACTGAGTAACCCCGTTGCGGGCTGCAGGCGTGCTGCTGTCGGACCGGGCGGCGCTGTCGGCGCACTGCGCGGCGGCTCACGTGTGTCCGCAATGTTTGTTTAGTTTACTGAGTAACCCCGTTGCGGGCTGCAGGCGTGCTGCTGTCGGACCGGGCGGCGCTGTCGGCGCACTGCGCGGCGGCTCACGTGTGTCCGCAATGTTTGTTTAGTTTACTGAGTAACCCCGTTGCGGGCTGCAGGCGTGCTGCTGTCGGACCGGGCGGCGCTGTCGGCGCACTGCGCGGCGGCTCACGTGTGTCCGCAATGTTTGTTTAGTTTACTGAGTAACCCCGTTGCGGGCTGCAGGCGTGCTGCTGTCGGACCGGGCGGCGCTGTCGGCGCACTGCGCGGCGGCTCACGTGTGTCCGCAATGTTTGTTTAGTTTACTGAGTAACCCCGTTGCGGGCTGCAGGCGTGCTGCTGTCGGACCGGGCGGCGCTGTCGGCGCACTGCGCGGCGGCTCACGTGTGTCCGCAATGTTTGTTTAGTTTACTGAGTAACCCCGTTGCGGGCTGCAGGCGTGCTGCTGTCGGACCGGGCGGCGCTGTCGGCGCACTGCGCGGCGGCTCACGTGTGTCCGCAATGTTTGTTTAGTTTACTGAGTAACCCCGTTGCGGGCTGCAGGCGTGCTGCTGTCGGACCGGGCGGCGCTGTCGGCGCACTGCGCGGCGGCTCACGTGTGTCCGCAATGTTTGTTTAGTTTACTGAGTAACCCCGTTGCGGGCTGCAGGCGTGCTGCTGTCGGACCGGGCGGCGCTGTCGGCGCACTGCGCGGCGGCTCACGTGTGTCCGCAATGTTTGTTTAGTTTACTGAGTAACCCCGTTGCGGGCTGCAGGCGTGCTGCTGTCGGACCGGGCGGCGCTGTCGGCGCACTGCGCGGCGGCTCACGTGTGTCCGCAATGTTTGTTTAGTTTACTGAGTAACCCCGTTGCGGGCTGCAGGCGTGCTGCTGTCGGACCGGGCGGCGCTGTCGGCGCACTGCGCGGCGGCTCACGTGTGTCCGCAATGTTTGTTTAGTTTACTGAGTAACCCCGTTGCGGGCTGCAGGCGTGCTGCTGTCGGACCGGGCGGCGCTGTCGGCGCACTGCGCGGCGGCTCACGTGTGTCCGCAATGTTTGTTTAGTTTACTGAGTAACCCCGTTGCGGGCTGCAGGCGTGCTGCTGTCGGACCGGGCGGCGCTGTCGGCGCACTGCGCGGCGGCTCACGTGTGTCCGCAATGTTTGTTTAGTTTACTGAGTAACCCCGTTGCGGGCTGCAGGCGTGCTGCTGTCGGACCGGGCGGCGCTGTCGGCGCACTGCGCGGCGGCTCACGTGTGTCCGCAATGTTTGTTTAGTTTACTGAGTAACCCCGTTGCGGGCTGCAGGCGTGCTGCTGTCGGACCGGGCGGCGCTGTCGGCGCACTGCGCGGCGGCTCACGTGTGTCCGCAATGTTTGTTTAGTTTACTGAGTAACCCCGTTGCGGGCTGCAGGCGTGCTGCTGTCGGACCGGGCGGCGCTGTCGGCGCACTGCGCGGCGGCTCACGTGTGTCCGCAATGTTTGTTTAGTTTACTGAGTAACCCCGTTGCGGGCTGCAGGCGTGCTGCTGTCGGACCGGGCGGCGCTGTCGGCGCACTGCGCGGCGGCTCACGTGTGTCCGCAATGTTTGTTTAGTTTACTGAGTAACCCCGTTGCGGGCTGCAGGCGTGCTGCTGTCGGACCGGGCGGCGCTGTCGGCGCACTGCGCGGCGGCTCACGTGTGTCCGCAATGTTTGTTTAGTTTACTGAGTAACCCCGTTGCGGGCTGCAGGCGTGCTGCTGTCGGACCGGGCGGCGCTGTCGGCGCACTGCGCGGCGGCTCACGTGTGTCCGCAATGTTTGTTTAGTTTACTGAGTAACCCCGTTGCGGGCTGCAGGCGTGCTGCTGTCGGACCGGGCGGCGCTGTCGGCGCACTGCGCGGCGGCTCACGTGTGTCCGCAATGTTTGTTTAGTTTACTGAGTAACCCCGTTGCGGGCTGCAGGCGTGCTGCTGTCGGACCGGGCGGCGCTGTCGGCGCACTGCGCGGCGGCTCACGTGTGTCCGCAATGTTTGTTTAGTTTACTGAGTAACCCCGTTGCGGGCTGCAGGCGTGCTGCTGTCGGACCGGGCGGCGCTGTCGGCGCACTGCGCGGCGGCTCACGTGTGTCCGCAATGTTTGTTTAGTTTACTGAGTAACCCCGTTGCGGGCTGCAGGCGTGCTGCTGTCGGACCGGGCGGCGCTGTCGGCGCACTGCGCGGCGGCTCACGTGTGTCCGCAATGTTTGTTTAGTTTACTGAGTAACCCCGTTGCGGGCTGCAGGCGTGCTGCTGTCGGACCGGGCGGCGCTGTCGGCGCACTGCGCGGCGGCTCACGTGTGTCCGCAATGTTTGTTTAGTTTACTGAGTAACCCCGTTGCGGGCTGCAGGCGTGCTGCTGTCGGACCGGGCGGCGCTGTCGGCGCACTGCGCGGCGGCTCACGTGTGTCCGCAATGTTTGTTTAGTTTACTGAGTAACCCCGTTGCGGGCTGCAGGCGTGCTGCTGTCGGACCGGGCGGCGCTGTCGGCGCACTGCGCGGCGGCTCACGTGTGTCCGCAATGTTTGTTTAGTTTACTGAGTAACCCCGTTGCGGGCTGCAGGCGTGCTGCTGTCGGACCGGGCGGCGCTGTCGGCGCACTGCGCGGCGGCTCACGTGTGTCCGCAATGTTTGTTTAGTTTACTGAGTAACCCCGTTGCGGGCTGCAGGCGTGCTGCTGTCGGACCGGGCGGCGCTGTCGGCGCACTGCGCGGCGGCTCACGTGTGTCCGCAATGTTTGTTTAGTTTACTGAGTAACCCCGTTGCGGGCTGCAGGCGTGCTGCTGTCGGACCGGGCGGCGCTGTCGGCGCACTGCGCGGCGGCTCACGTGTGTCCGCAATGTTTGTTTAGTTTACTGAGTAACCCCGTTGCGGGCTGCAGGCGTGCTGCTGTCGGACCGGGCGGCGCTGTCGGCGCACTGCGCGGCGGCTCACGTGTGTCCGCAATGTTTGTTTAGTTTACTGAGTAACCCCGTTGCGGGCTGCAGGCGTGCTGCTGTCGGACCGGGCGGCGCTGTCGGCGCACTGCGCGGCGGCTCACGTGTGTCCGCAATGTTTGTTTAGTTTACTGAGTAACCCCGTTGCGGGCTGCAGGCGTGCTGCTGTCGGACCGGGCGGCGCTGTCGGCGCACTGCGCGGCGGCTCACGTGTGTCCGCAATGTTTGTTTAGTTTACTGAGTAACCCCGTTGCGGGCTGCAGGCGTGCTGCTGTCGGACCGGGCGGCGCTGTCGGCGCACTGCGCGGCGGCTCACGTGTGTCCGCAATGTTTGTTTAGTTTACTGAGTAACCCCGTTGCGGGCTGCAGGCGTGCTGCTGTCGGACCGGGCGGCGCTGTCGGCGCACTGCGCGGCGGCTCACGTGTGTCCGCAATGTTTGTTTAGTTTACTGAGTAACCCCGTTGCGGGCTGCAGGCGTGCTGCTGTCGGACCGGGCGGCGCTGTCGGCGCACTGCGCGGCGGCTCACGTGTGTCCGCAATGTTTGTTTAGTTTACTGAGTAACCCCGTTGCGGGCTGCAGGCGTGCTGCTGTCGGACCGGGCGGCGCTGTCGGCGCACTGCGCGGCGGCTCACGTGTGTCCGCAATGTTTGTTTAGTTTACTGAGTAACCCCGTTGCGGGCTGCAGGCGTGCTGCTGTCGGACCGGGCGGCGCTGTCGGCGCACTGCGCGGCGGCTCACGTGTGTCCGCAATGTTTGTTTAGTTTACTGAGTAACCCCGTTGCGGGCTGCAGGCGTGCTGCTGTCGGACCGGGCGGCGCTGTCGGCGCACTGCGCGGCGGCTCACGTGTGTCCGCAATGTTTGTTTAGTTTACTGAGTAACCCCGTTGCGGGCTGCAGGCGTGCTGCTGTCGGACCGGGCGGCGCTGTCGGCGCACTGCGCGGCGGCTCACGTGTGTCCGCAATGTTTGTTTAGTTTACTGAGTAACCCCGTTGCGGGCTGCAGGCGTGCTGCTGTCGGACCGGGCGGCGCTGTCGGCGCACTGCGCGGCGGCTCACGTGTGTCCGCAATGTTTGTTTAGTTTACTGAGTAACCCCGTTGCGGGCTGCAGGCGTGCTGCTGTCGGACCGGGCGGCGCTGTCGGCGCACTGCGCGGCGGCTCACGGGCGCGGCTCGCGCGCGCCGCACGTGTGTCCACAATGTTTCCGCACGTGCGACACGCCGGAGCTGCTGTCGGCGCACCTGCTGCGCCACCGCCAGGCCAAGCAGTTCGTCTGCGGCTACGACGGCTGCATACTGCGTTTTGGGACCAGGTAAAACGCGCTACACGTATTTTATCCCCACGTACCATGAAAATGATCATAAGGACCAATTTTTTGCATTTTTTTTTTGTTCTTCTCTATCACCATCCCTGAAATCGAATATGTTTCGATTTAACCTCTTAGGCACTGAAACTCACCGGTGAGTTAAACAAAAAAAAAAAAATTATATAAGTGAAAAAAAAAAATCGGCTGTCAACCCGGGTTGTCATCGGGATTCAATTTGACAACCCGGGTTTGTCCGTTGGGGCTTATCATTTATTTAAAGGATCAAAATGTTAGAGCGATCACTACGCTGGATCTATTAGGTGTGTGTGCGTGAACGGTGCACTTCATTTTAAAATCAAAGATGACGGATGCCACTTTTTCTCAACCATTCGATATGGGTATTGTGTAATAGGTTTTTAGGGGTGCCAATTGCGAATTAGACATTCATTTCAAAAGCCAAGATGGCGGATGCAACTTTTTCTCAAATATTCGGTATGGGTATCGTGTAATAGGTTTTTGGGGGTGCTGATTGCTAATCTGACATTCATTTTACTAAACGTTGTTTTTCTTAAAATTGTGAATTTATTTTCCGTTTAATCTATCAAAAGAAACAGTAGTAGGCATACTGTTTTTTTTAAGAGATAACAAAGAGAAATCACGCCTGTTGCTTGCAACCTGCGCGCCACCCTCCAATATGCCAATTCAATATGTTTTTCTTAATTTTGATGGATAAGCTATATATATATATATATATATTACTATATTATTGTATTATACCACATCATCATCATTTTTTTTTATTATTTTATTTATTTTTATATATATATTACTGTAAAGTTTTATGATGTTTCCAGTTCTAAGAAATGCTTTATTATAATAATATTGAAAACTTTGGTCATTACAAGATGTTTTTCCTTTTTTAAACTTTGTGACAGTTTGGTTTTTTATCTTGTTAAGCCAAAGAAGTATAACTTCTTACGTGCGTACATACGTACACACATACTTTTTTTTCTTTTTTTTTATGTAAGTATGTTCCCCGATTACTCGAAGATGGCTAGGCCGATTTGGATTTTTTTTTTGTTTGAAAGGGTATATATCATCTTGTAATGACCAAAGTTTTCAATATTATCATAATAAAGCATTTCTTAGAACTGGAAACATATCTTAAAACTTTACAGTAATATAGCTTATCCATCAGAATTCAGAATATCGTATTGAATTGGCATATTGGGGGTAGTGCGCAGGTTGCAAGCAACTGGCGTGATTTCTCTTTGTTACCTCTTAAAAAATCAGTATGTGTATGATCCCTTGCTAGACCATACATTACTTTTAGATGGGATATGGATGGAATAAAAGAAGGTAAGTACTAGAACACTAATGTATTTTCCCAAAAGTACTTAAAGGTAAATGAGCTTAATGGACTGATGGTGTGGCAAATGAAGTGAGTGACGCGGCCCTTGTTGGCAGTAACGAGAACGCCTGGCTGACTTGATAGCCCAACGCGAACTAAAGCTAAACTTTATTATGAGTCGAAATGCATGCGCGGCGTAAACTGCTGAATTGCATAGTGTGCGGTTGGACCGTACATGCTCCCGAGCGGGAAGATGAAAATGAAAAATGAGTAACAAGGTGATGCCAATTGGTCCTTATACTAGATGATTGACAAGGTGATTCCAATTGATCCTTATTCTATGTTTAGAGTCTCTACTTGAACTCCGTTTTACGAGACATAGGCACTGTACACTTATCTAACTTATGCACTTTTGGAATTTCACTGTAATCTGATGCACACGGAATTTCACACTGATTACGCGCACTAACACTATATTGAACCGTGGACGATGAAATACCGGCCCCAGCCTCTGCCCGTGCCGGTGTCGCGTGTTGTGCGTTCTGTAGACTTCTCATTTCGGCACTTGCTACCGCGAGAGATGCCGTTCGCCTGTTACGCAGCCGTCGTACTATGAAGACTGCTTCAACCACCAACACAACTTCGATCACCACATAAAATGTTGTGTAGTGATGGATTTCGTGATATGAAATTTGATTTGGCAAATTTTCATTAGCTTTGAAAATGCGGAGTTGCTTCTTGATTTTGTCAATCTCCTCGTTGCTCGAGAGGAGTTTATAGTTTTGTATCAGTGGAGTTGGGATGCCTACGTCTATGAGTTGATTGGTTCTATCTCAGGTAGCTTGACAGATGGTTTTATGTCCAAAGTGCTACCTAAAAAGTAAATGTAAGTAAGTGTACCTTCATTGCGTGAGTAAACCGTAAAACTTTTTTATTAGACAGTCGTGTTCGACTCCCAATATAAGTACCTGTTTTTACTAACTGCCCCGGTGACACATTATCATTGCATAGTACTCTAATTTGACACTGACTGCAGCAGAAAAATGCATAACTGTTTATATTGCTCTGCGAATCTCTCATCAAGTACACCGAGTAAGTCGTTTGCAAGTTACCCTATACCATTGATAAGGCCTCGCTTGCGGCGGCGCAGGTATCGTACACGGCGCGTGATGCTGACTCAACAACAGGTGATTATAGTACTCGAGTTCTGAGAATTCTTACTGCCATTGAAATTGTATGACGTCACAATGTGACGTTTCTTTAAACTGATCCAAGTAGCAAAGGTATTTACTGCATGCTTCTGTACCTTGCCAAAAAAACTTTTTTACAAAAAAAACAACCGACTTCCAAAAAAAAATACACTACAAATTTAAAAATAACTTTAATTTCGGAAGTCGGTGTTTGTATTTTATTTCTTCGATATTTGACACCGACTTCCGAAATTAAAGTTATTTTTAGTGTATTTTTTTTTGGAAGTCGGTTGGGTTTTTTGTAAAAAAGTTTTTATTTTTCGCTTTTTAGTTGTTATACCCCAGAACTAAAAACCCCAATAACATGGAACGTGGAATTTAAACATTTGGAGTACACAAAAACGTCATCAAGATCTGCGTATTTTTCGTTTTTGTTCAGTTTCTCAAAAAGCGCTAAAGCAATTTCAATAAAATTTATATGGGACCACCTCGGGAGTATATTCTTTCGGATAAAAAAAGAATTTTGAAAATCGGTCCACAACTGACGGAGAAATGCGCGGACATACATAAAAAAAAAAAACTTACTTTCTGAGACCAGCTCTATATGAACAAGCTTGGTCACCATACAGACAAATACTGCCACGTAGCCCTTTGTGGTCTTGATACCACGATCCTTGTTGGCCTTTATGAGCACGTGCCCGGTAAAATCTACGCCAGTATGTTCAAATGGCTTTGCAACGTTACATCTCTGCGTAGGTAAATCACCCATCAACTGTGTCATCTTGCTTGGACTGTGTTTACGACAGGTTACGCAGGTACGTATACGCTTTTTGACCGCTCGATTACCGCCTATTATCCAGTAATTTTTGCGAATGAATGCTGATGTCACCCGTGCTCCTCCATGGAAGGTAAGTTCATGTGCTTGATCTATAATTAAGTTTGTTAAGTGTCCTTCATGAGGTATGATAATCGTATGCTTCGTGAGGTATTATATCATATCTTGATTAATGCCTTGCTTAATCTTCCTGTGACTGAGAAATCCCTCGTGGTCAAGGAATGGATTAAATTGCAATAACTTGTTTTCTGCTGATAGCGGCTTATTTTCTTGTAAGTTATGTTTTTCCTGGGCAAATTCTCTCTGCTGTACATATAAAATTATTTTATGCTTAGCATTTAATAATTGTTGTAATGTAAAATAAGTTTGCATGCAGTTTTTCTTGTATCTCGCTTGCTTTATAAATCTTAATATCCAAAACTCTTGTTAGTTTAGCGAGTGAATTATATCTTGCTAATAATTCACCCAAAATATTATCGCTTTCTTGCTGCGATATGTGATTAATATGCTTGGTTTTTCTTGATTCTTCGTCTGTGGTAAACACTGCTTGCCCAGTTTCTTGGTCAGGGTCGTAGTTCCGCAGCCAAGACGGTCCTTCCCACCACAGCGAATGATTTTTCAATTGATCGACACGCAATCCGCGGCTTGCGCAGTCCGCTGGATTTTCAGCTGACTTGACGTAACGCCAGCTGTTTGTAGGTATAATGCTTGATATTTGTCGCACCCTGTTGGCAACAAAAGGCTTCCATCGTCCTGGCTCTCCTTGTAACCAGGCCAGGACTACCATTGAATCTGTCCAACTATATATTTTGATATTATGACTGCTAAGGCATAGTTGAATTTTAGACAACAATTAAGCCAGTAGTAGAGCCCCGCTAAGCTCTAATCTTGGTAATGAAATTGATTTGTTTACTGGAGCTAATCTCGCTTTTCCTGTTACTAACGAGATTTTCGTTTCGCCGTTATTTTCAGTCTTGCAATAAACAACGCATGCGTAGGCTTTATTAGAAGAATCGCAGAATCCATGTAATTCCAGCGTGGTGTTTTCTCCTGTACCCAACCAACGTTCCAACTTGAATTGATTGACTTTGTGCATGTCCCCTTTGATGTTTAGCTATTCCTTGCTAATTTGATCGGGTAACTTGTCATCCCATTGAATACTTGTCATCCATACTTGCTGAAAAAGCAGTTTCAGCTTGGTTGATATCGGTGACAGCCAACCAAGAGGGTCAAACAACTTTGATATATCTGACAACATGGATCTCTTAGTCGGTGTTTTGGTAAATGGTTCAATTTTTGATTGAAATATAAATAAGTCTGCTTTTGAATTATTAAATTTTTAACACTTAAAAATTGAATAAATTTAATTCGTGGAATGGAGCGTTATTTTGCAAGTTGACAGATTGACAGATTGTCGTTTGACGTTTCTTTTTCCAACTTGATCTGGAGCGAGTCTGCCTCTTAAACTTTATATATTGGAAAAAAACTTCATAAAAGCACTTAATGATGTCTCGAAGTGTAAAAGGGACCAGAGTCAAGTTCATGCTGTAAGCATAAGAATGTAGGACGCTGTAAGTACTTTTTTTGGGATTTTCTGTAATGACGCTAAATCTTAAGCATGGTATTTATGATTCTCACCGAATCTTTCTCTTGTTGGCAGGGTTCCTACTTTACATTTAGTTTAATACGAAAAAACAATATAAAAATGGTCGGATCATAAACTTCACTTTATTTTTGGAAGAACAATGCGGTCTTAGCAAAAGATTTCGAACACAAACGTCCACGTGTCCAGAGATGACCATGATTAGATAACCACGGCTTAACCTGTGAACATCTTTACGCGCGAAACCGCCACATCCGTCAACATCCGCGCTGTTTCCCGCCATTGACATGTTTACGACTTTGTTTACATAAAACGGATCGCTGACGCTTCTATTGGTGCGAGGCACTTGAAGTGTTTTTTTGTGGGTTGTTGAATAAACAGACCTTATAATAAAATGTAAACAATACTTGTGTTACGAGAGTTGAATTCTAATCAAATGCTGTTATAAACTATTTGGCGGGAATAGTGTCTGTTCACGTGATAAGTTGGTTTCTGTTAAAACCACTGTATCAATCTACACGAAATTTTGCATGTTACACTATGAATAGACAAGTAAACTAATAACATTGTTTTTTTTGTACAGTCCGATAAAATATTTTCCTATTATTCATACTCAAACCTCATATTACGGAAACGAAACAAAGTAACTGCTTTTTCAAATTGCGTTTTTGCGTTTGCGTTGCGTTTTGTGTTGCGTTTTTTTTCTTATACTATGTAATAACTACCTTAGAATAAATACATACCCTCAAACTTTGAATAACACATACAAGCTCACATCATTCACGCTCACAATAACAATACGAATAAAATCGGCTGACCTTGATAAAAATGTTATTACGTAATATTTCTTCAAAATATTTATCTAAACCGATGTTATTACGACGTAATAATAACACAGCAATAAACATAATACTCAACATAACACATAAACAAACACAAAACTGTTTAAAACACACAATTCTAGCAAAATTTCGTTCGCCATTCACAAACGTAAACATGCTACTAAAAACTTTTTTTAATTTTTTTCGAAACAGTATTTGTCTATGGAAATGTTTGTAAAACTACTATACTATCACTCTCCGAGTATGTAAAAATTTCCACAGGAATATGACCTTTAGTTAATTAGTAATAGAGGTTGAAACCGCGCTAGTCGGATCGGCACACTGGGGCCTATTGGACGTTGTCGGGTAATTCCGTTTACCGGCACTCTGGGGCCTATTGGATGTTGACAGGTTAAATACTGCTTGTGGATTTCCTCACTGGATCTTTAATCTTCGATCTTCGAACGTAATAGTGATTCATCATAAATTCTAAGTTCAACATACAATTTTCTGTGTACTGAATACTAAGTATTGTGATGCAGTGTTGACAATAAATGTGATATATGTGAAGACCAAATCAAAGGACTCTTATTTACTACAGACATACCTCATGCAATAAACCCGAAGATAGGTAACTAGGGTCTCATGCCATATATTGTCTTTGACGCTAGCCGGTGGAAGAATAATTTCTTTACAAACACAACTTTCTTCCGTAAGAAGACGGTCGTGATTGTACTGGTAATCGGACCAATACTGATTTAAGGTTTCTAAACGTCGCTTAAAATAGTCGGCAGTCTTACGATCCGCTGAGTCCTTTTTGATATTTGTAGCCAACTTTAGGATGGCTGTGTAAAGTTCGTCCTGACTTGTTAGTCTCTAAGTCTGTAATCTTCGCACTTATCACCTGATAGTCTACGGATCCTTGTTAACCCTGAGACACTTGTTAGTTTTTAAGTTTTATAGTCACTTAACACAGGACACACTTTGAGTCACTGGATAGTTTCCCGCTACACTGTCCACGCGCGCGAAATGGATTGTATAGCGTTTGATGCTCACAGTCGAAGGACCAAAAAGATAAAGATCCGGCTCGAAGGACCAAAAAGAATGTATGATTTATATAAACTAATTTTGAGTCGGCGCCAAACAACAATCTGATTATTAAATATCTAATTTTTTTTAAGTACGTAGTAATGAAGATGGAAAAAAATGAAAATGGAGCAGGGGATTTTTAGGGGAATCATTTTATTATTTGGCGCCGACCAAAAATTAGTTTAAATAAAATTTAATATTTTATGTAGGTAAATAAGCTCAATACACAAGACTTAAAAGGTTTATTTATTTTATGATTTTTTGTGACTCGCATCCTCTTTTAATACTCTGAGGCTAATTTCTAATCTTTCATCATTCCTCTTGGCACTGAGCTGATGATGTAACCATCCTTCCATGAGGTTCCCAGGATATTGACCAGTTGAGGTTACCTCCAATATTCTAAACACGTCTTTTTTTCAAAGCATATTAAGTGGTATCTGTCACTAAAACCAGTTTTTCATATCTAACTTCTATTGTTTAGGAAAGGTATGGTTTCCATCATCAGCTCAGTTTCATGATGTGATGATTCCTAAATGCAAATTGCCTAAGATTAAGATATGAAAAGTAAACAGAAACAATATTCGTGCCCAATTTTCGAGTTTTCTCTCAATTTTATCAGGACTCCATGATCAGATCCTGATGTCCTTGACATGGGATAGACACCCTTGAGGTATACCCTATCTAATAAAAAAGAGAGAATCATCAAAATCGGTTCATAAACAACGGAGTGAGGGTCGAACATACGTACAGAAACGCTAAACGTGCCCATAATTTACAACAAATACAAAAATATTATATACATACACATACGGTCGAATTGAGAACCTCCTCCTTTTTTTTTTCGTCGGTTACAAAAGAAAAATAAATTCACAATAAAAAAAAAACAATGATCCACTATCTTGGATTTTAAAATGAATGTCTAATTCGCAATCGGCACCCCCGAAAACCTAGTAATTACACGATACCCATATCGAATGTTTGAGAAAAAGCTGAATTCGCCATTTTGGATTTTTAAGTCTATGTCTAATTCGCTATCGGCACCCCCACAAACCTATTACACGATACCCATATCGAATGTTTGAGATTAAGTTGCATCCCTCATCTTTGATATTAAAATGAATGTCTAATTTGCAATCGGCACCCCCAAAAACCTATTACACGATACCTATATCGAATGTTTGAGAAAAAGTGGCAGCCACAATCTTGGATTTTAAAATGAATGTCTAATTTGCAATCGGCACCCCCAAAAACTTATTACACGATACCCATATTGAATGTTTGAGAAAAAGTGGCAGCTGCCATCTTTGATTTTAAAAGGAGTGTCTAATTTGCAATCGGCACCCCCAAAAACCTATTACACGATACCCATATCGAATGTTTGAGAAAAAGTGGCAGCCGCCATCTTTGATTTTAAAATGACTCAGATTTGCAATCGGGACCCCAAAAACCTAACGATACCCATATCGAATGTTGGAGAAAAAGTTGCAGCCGCCATCTTTGATTTTAAAATGAATGTCAGATTTGCAATCGGCACCCCCAAAAACCTATTACACAATAGCCATATCAAATGTTTAAGAAAATATAAAACCAAACTGTCACAAAGTTTACAAAAGGAAAACAATCATTCTTCATGAACCACAGACCATAGCTAACTTCAGGTTGTCGGTTCTAGCTAACTTCAGGCTGTATGTTTTTTGTGACGGTGTGCGCGCGCATCGTAAAAATTTACTCTCATCATTTTTCCCTAACGTGCCTTAAGAAGTATAACTTCAAAAAAGGTACCGACGAATTGAGAACCTCCTCCTTTTGAAGTCGGTTAATAAACAATTTAAATTAGACCGAATTGTAAATCTAAACCATTCTCGAATCCACCTGAAGACCCACATTTTTTTTAAATTAAAATCGGTCCAGTCGTTTAGGAGGAGTTCAGTGACATACACACGCACAGAAGAAATATATATATAAAGATAAAGACTAGGCATTCAAAATTTTAATGTTCTTCATATACAAGCAAAGTACTTATAATAAAATTAATATTTGCCAGAACAAAATGTGGTAGTCGGTGCACATTTGTGTAATATGTTTACGTAGAAAATGCGATGCAAAGTGATACGTCCTCACGCTGGGAAGGCCTGCTCGTTACTGACGGGATCGATTTTGTACGGTCGATAATATAGGTCACTTTGTCTTTTATTTACGAAATGAAGTTATTGTTTATTTGTAAAATTAAATTTAGATTCTATGTTTAATAAAGATTAATACGTAATTTTTAAAATTTCTTAAAAGTGTTTCTAAGGTTTAGAAAAAAATACTTTTTGTCTAGAAGTTTTCTAAAAATTACGCTTTTTCAATTTTTTTTTGTTTTTGCTACATTTCTTATTAAATTTAAAAAAGTGGTTCCACAATCTCCAAGTAGACCATTTAATCATGTTTATAGTATTTTTGCCCTATCTTGGGCTGTAGCAAACCAGTCATCTCCTGCAAACTTTTTAATTTCATCAGTCCACCTCTCTAGTGGAAAAAATTGGAGGAGGCCTATACTCGTCGAGAGGTCCTTAACAAAAATACTAATTAATAAATTTTCATGATTTAGTTGACATAATTATGATGACATTTGACTATGATGTACTAGGATTATATAATTTTGACTATGATGTACTAGGATTATATTATTTTTTAATTTTATTCTAATGATTATTTGACTAAGATGAACTTTGACTTTGATTATTTGATTTTTATATTTGACTACGATGACATTCACATTAAGATAATCAATTAATGTTAATTAAATGATAAATCATATAAATTCTACATTCAAATCAATAATAATGCAATCTATGTAAATATTTGTTAGGGAAATAAAAGGCTTATTATTATTATTTCGTATATTTATTTTTACACATATTATTTACATTTTTAAATATTTTTAAAAGAAAACATATAAAAAAACATTTAAAAATATAAAAATAGTAGTCCACCGGTATCGGGAGCAGGGTCCAAGCTACCGGTGGTTAGGGCTCCAGAGACAGGAACCTCCTCACAATGCGAGCCGTATCAAGGAGTACTGCCTTCTGAATCAGGCCCTTGATCCAACCGCGCAACGACAGCTTCGACAGGTGGTCGTCGAAGCTTTTAGCCATCAGGCCATTGGCGGTAACGACTATCGGCACAATGACAGCCGAGTCCACATTCCACATATCGACAACCTCGTGTGCCAAGTCAAGATATTTAATTTGTTTCTCTTTCTCAGCTTTCACGAGGTTCTCGTCATGTGGGATGGTGACATCGATTATCATTGTGCGGCGCGCCAATCGGTCTATCACCACTATATCCGGCTTATTGGCAACAATAGTCCTGTCAGTGATGATAGACCGATCCCAGTACAACGTGACATGGTCATTTTCGAGAACTGGGTCGGGCACATACTTGTAATACGGCACCTCAGAATCCACAAGTTTGTATTTTAAAGCAAGCTGCTGATGAATAATCCTGGCCACTTGGTTATGCCTGTGCAAATACTCGCTGTTAGCAAGACGAGAACAACCAGAGATAATATGTCTAATGGACTCACCCGGACGGTGGCATGCCCGACACACGTCAACCGTCCCATCCTTCATGATATGCCTCCGGTAGTTATTCGTCAAGATAACTTCGTCCATAATCGCACAGACAAAGCCTTCAGTTTCCCCGAAGAGGTCACTGAAACGTAGCCAGGCCACGGACGCCAAGAAATCTACATCAGGTCCATGAAGGGCCCGATAATAATAATAATAATAAAAAATAATAATAATAAAATTTTTATTCATGTTGTCTGGTAAAACAGTAAATACATTTTTGCTTAAATCTATGTCAAGTTCACAAGTGTTATGTGCCTGAACTAGGACATCCTGTGTTTCAGGCGATATGAGGTAAAAAAATTATGAAATAATCACGGTAATTATATAAAATAAAGTAAAATAGTTATTTTAGAGGTATGTAAAAAGGAGTAAATAGTATAAAAAAAACCTTAGTATACTAACTTAGCTAACTAATTAAAAACAAAATGAATAGAACAATACATTCTTTATTTCATTACAGCTAGCAACTTCTCTGTATCTTCATAAGACAAACTTTGAAGAGCTACCTTGAGACTTTTCTTACAATTTCTATAATTTAGGGAATAAATATTTGCTTTTGCATTTAGTCTGTTATAGAGTAGTGGTCCAAGGAAAACATAAAATTTGGCTGTGAAAGCATGTTTTGTACTTTTTGTGGGGCAAACTATGTCTTTTCGTCTCTTGTTAGTAAATTCAGTGCTGTAGCGAAGAGCTGCGTGTTGTTTTAGTAAAATGCTCATTATGAATAATTGTCGAACTGTTAGTACTTCACAGGATTTATAGAGTAGGTTAGTGGGAAAGAGAAAAGGGCGGCAAGTAGACACCTTGAGAATCGCTCTTTGAGCTCTTTCGATGGGCAGTAATAAAGTTTTACATGCTCCACCCCACGAGGTAATGCAGTATGTCAATATTGACTGACATAGAGCAAAGTAAACTTGCCTAATTATTATTGGGTCTGCAATATATCGTAGCTTTTTGAATACGAATATCAGCTTACGAATTCGGCTATTTAATGCTTCCATATGCTGTTTGAAGGTTAGAGTTTCATCAATTAAAACACCCAAATATTTTATTTGATTAGTCTTACTAATATTGGTACACACAAACGGGCAATCTGCAGGTACTGTACAACAATGAGCAAACAACGTTACAGGAATATGAGAAGCTTGTTTGCGCATCGAAAACTTTATATAATTTGTCTTATCCGCATTTAGAGTTAGTGAGTTATGCTGAAGCCATTTATTTACACTATTGAAGCCGTCTTGCGCGAGCTTGTAGACTTCATGTTCCGATACAGCCGAAAAAAGAAGAACAGTGTCATCAGCGTAAGATATTATTGTGCCATGCTTTAGCTTTACATTACAAAGGTCATTTATGTATATTAGAAATAAAGTGGGCCCTAAAATACTTCCTTGGGGAACACCAAAAGACGTGTTTTTTTGGTCTGCGCTGAGAACACTGCCAATCTTCACGTACTGGGTACGGTTTTCTAAGTAGCTTTTAAAGATAAAAGCGCCCGTGAAGCTCCTTGCTTTTCCATACCTCCTTGCGGTCATCAGTAGTGAGTATTACAGGTTTGCGCCAGTTCTCTTTAGCCGTGGACAACGGGGTGAGTCCCTTGTCCACTGCGACCACATCGCGGTGCATACCCACGTCGGTTTCAAGAAAATATTCTCTGAGGTTGCACACCTCGCGGTTGTGGAGAGTTTTCGCATTTAAAAAACCTCGACCTCTACATTTCCGCGGGATGTACAGTCTCATCACCGATGATCGTGGGTGATGCATCCGGTTTGCGGTCATCAGCGTACGGACCCTCCTATCCAGGGCGTCTAGCTCAGTCTGAGTCCATTTGAGTATGCCGAAAGAGTACATCAAAACCGGCATGACCCAACCGTTGAAGGCGCGCACCTTATTTCCGCCTGACAAAAGGCTATTAAATAGCTTTTTCAGGCGGCCAAAGAAGCGCTCCTTCAGCGATTGCTTCATGTCAGTAACGTTAATGCCTAACGCTTCCGACATACCCAAATATTTGTACGTTTCGGTCGAGGAGAGGGATTTAAGGTTTATGGAATCCGAGAGTTGAATCCCTTCGGATTCCATAATCTCTCCTCGCTTTACATGCATGACTGCACATTTGTCCACACCAAATTCCATCCTGATGGCGCTACTGAAAGTTTCAGTTACCTTCAGTAACTCCATCAGTCGCGAATTGTTGGGGGCAAAGAGTTTCAGATCATCCATGTAAAGAAGGTGAGATATGGCCTGACCACCTCTTCTCAACCGATAGCCCAGGCCTGAATCCTCCAGCAATGTGCTTAGAGGATTCAGGGCTAAGCAGAACCAAAGTGGACTCAAACTGTCGCCCTGAAATATTCCCCGTTTAATCCATATAGGCTCATCGTTCCCCTGATTTGGTCGACATCCTGGATAGCGAAGGACTGTCTTCCATTGCCCCATACATGACCCAAGGAAGGTGCGGAGAGTTGCATCTATTTTGTACAACTCCAACACCCTCATGAGCCATGTATGTGGAACAGAGTCGTAGGCCTTCTTATAATCTATCCAGCATGTCGACAAATCCTTGTGGGATCGACGAACCTGCTGGCTTATGGCCATGTCTATGAGGAGTAGCTCCTTAGTACCGCGGGACCCGTTCCTACATCCATTCTGAGAGGCAGACATAATTGAATTACTGTTAATGTGCAGATTAATTTTCGCTCTCAGAATGGATGTAAGAAGTTTATTTTATTTTTTTTTATTTGACGGTATCCCCACCTCAATTGTGAAATAACTAGACTTACACTGGAACGTTCGAGAATGTGGTCGAAGTTTCCAGAAGTTTCCACTACGTTCGAGAACATGCCATTGTGTAGGTTATAGATGTTTCTAAAATATTCCACTATAGGATTGTTCGACAGTCGAGAGAGAAGCTTCAACAAGATAAAGAGGAGCAGGCCCGCCGCCAAGAAGAGCAAATGCTCCTCATAAAAGACCTTCACTCAACATTAGGCAAGGAGCTCAAGGTGATGAAGGACCAGGTTCACCAGCATGAGAATCGCATCTCAGAAGCTGAAGTTCAGATTGCCGGGGTGAAGAAGGCTTTAGGTGAAGTTAGGGCTGGAGACGGGGTTGTGCCTTCAGTGGTTGCTGCATCTTCGGCACGTGGATTTAAGGTGCCGCCATTCGACGTAACTACAAAATTCAATTTGGGGCCGTTATGAATGCGAATGGGTGGACCAAAGAGCAAGCTATAACCGCGCTCACGTTAGGCCTCCGAGACCAGGCCCTAACCATACTTGAAGCTCTTGGGAAGTATATGACCTACGAGCAGCTGCTGGAAGCGTTACGAGTCCAGATACGGCGACGCGCACTTGGAGCACGTATTTCGCGCTAAGTTAAGGGATCGCGTTCAACGTAGTGCCTAGAACATACAGCAGTAGGCCTTGGAAGTTGAAAAGTTGGTTCGGAAAGCATACCAGTCCGCCAACACTCACCAATGACTATTTGGTACAGGCGTTCGTCGACGGAATACGTGACTTGGAAGTAAGAGCCGCTGTAAGACTTGGGCGGTGAGCCAGCGACCCGTCGGCCAGAAGTTCGATTCAACCGAGTAAGCCAGGGACCAATACGTCTTACTACCAGCTGGGTAAGAAGAAATTTTATTCCCAATTCGTCTAATGTGGTCAAACTGAGCCCTCTGCAAGACCTTGCAGGACCTGGCAGCCCTGTTGAAGGCTCTCTTCTTCTGACTCACGTCATTTGTTTTGCGCGTCCGAGCGTCGACCCATGCTAGGTACGCCGCGTGTGCGCATCTACGCGATTGCACTCGGCACGAAACCATTGTCGAGCTACGCCAGACATTGTTACGTCAGAGAATATAATGTAGTATTCCATTCCCTTTCGCATAACATCCGTCACGGCGTCCGCGCACGACGATACATCAGTCGAAGAGAAGCAAGTGGGCTGCCAAGGATAACATGCGAAGAAAGATCGCATGCCATCCCAATCTGCTGATCTGTATCGCCAAACCCGCCTGGTGCCTCAAACCTAGGATCGGGCGGGGAGTAGACGGATACAGACTTCACCAGACAGTGGTCGAAAGTACTTAATGTTGAAGATATCGACACCGAGTAACGGTCTGGATCTGTTGTCAGCAGAAGGTCCAAGCAATTGGCTGTGTGCGAATCAACATCCGGCACCCTCGTTGCCCCTGGACCAGCTGGGTGAGATTTAACGATAGCGCTAGCTTATGCGTCTCTAGTCCAGCATTGTCCGTGCACTGGTATGGGAAGAGCCACTCCTGATGGTGGGCGTTGAAGTCCAGTTGGGCAGAAGGGTACCGCTGCTGAGCCGCATCCGCCGCCTCACTGAGGTGTTGTGAGAGCCCAGTTGTCTCCAAATTACCGCTGTGCGAACGTCAGACACAGGCGTGGACAATTTTATCTAGGCCTGTGTCCACTAGGACCCAAAGAGTTGAGAACCTGAGTCTTCAAGGTTGCGGAGACGCCGATAGCAGATGTCGTCCCGGGCGTACATACACACATCCGAGTGGTTTTAAATTGTGCTCCAGGGCACGCAGGGTCGACACATCCAACGGACATCCGATCTGCGTCTCCGAAAGGAACACGAGCGTTGGTTTCTCAGTCTCCAGGTGTTGATGGACTGCGGAGAGATTTGAGTGCAGACCTCTTATGTTACGAGTAGAGAGGTGCACTTTGTGAAAGAGGTAGTGCTGCCGCTGTACAGCTTTTTTCTTTTTGTTCCTGTTTTTCATAATGTAAGAGTGAAGGAGGTAGAGGAAAAGGAAGTGATTGGACGCTTGTGTCTCCACGCTTCTAACCTTCAGACACGCTCTGACAGGACGACATCATTGGGTACTGCCCTCCCGGGAATGTCCATCGGGCCCTCTCGTCTGGTCGCCAACCAGTATGATGGTGCATTCCGGGCTTTTTCGACAGTTGACGGGGCAGCCTTTCATGCGTGGCCAGCACACTACTTGGGCCCCCAACTACCTGTGGTCGGCCAGCGGCTTACCGTACCTCGGATCCCAGTACCCTCCGCGACTAATCTCCCAATACACCCATATCAGCGCGAGCCTGGTTGGTCTGTCTGCAATGGAACAACTATTTCGACCCAACTCCTCTGTATTGGCTATACTGAGCATCTTGCCGGAACACGGCCAGGCCGTTTGGCGGTACGTCTTTGCCCAGTAGGTGGTCGCAAGCAATCGATTGAAACCTACCACCAGTTAGTGTCACATGATTAGCACCACCCAGGGACCACGTGTATAGACTCAGTGGGTATACTCCTAAGGACGCGGGTGACTCGGCCCCTCATGTCTTTCTTCGATTATCTTCCCCGACATTTTTAAAACCGCGGTTGTCCATCCAATTTATAAATCCGGTGACAGACACAGTGCCACTAATTATAGACACGTATCGTTACTTAAACTCTCTAGCAATAGCAAGTCATTAAAATTAGATTATCTAAATACCTTTCAAAATTTAACATTTTAGCCAATAACCAATTCGAGTTCAGAACTGGTAAATCCATTGATGACGCTGTGTTGGAACTAACAGGCATCAATATTATTAATTTCGAAAATAAGCTTACAACTCTAGCTATCTTTCTTGATGTATTTAAAGCTTTCGACACTATTTCTATCGCGATTCTCGTCTCGAAACTGAAAGAAGTTGGTATCCGTGGTATCGCCCTAGATATCTTCAGAAGTTATCTGACCGGTCGTGGACAGTACGTGAAAGTCGATAAGCACACAAGCAAGAAGGAGATGGTTGAATTTGGGGTACCTCAGGGCAGTGTGCTCGGGCCGAGTTTCTTCTTAATCTATGTCAATGAACTGTGTCGGCTATCGCTCCCAAACTGCAAAATAGTTATATTAATAATACTTACACAGACGACGCAGCTCTCATAGTTAATGGCCGTGATTGGAGTGAGGCTCACTAAATGCTGAGCTAGCCCTAAATGTTGTGATGAAAATCTTCTAACCTTGAACGTCGATAAAACCAAGTTTATTTGCTACTCCATCAACAAGTCTGGTCAACCCTCAATGCCTATTGCCCTTCATGGCCACAGTTGACTTAACCCAGAAGTTGCCACAAGCTATGGTTGCTCTCGTCTAGAAATAATCCAGTCGATTAAATATCTTGGAGTTATAGTTGGTTGTCATTTTAAATGGCATCAACAGATTGACTCGGTGGTGGCCCGCCTATTAAAATTACTATAAATCTTTAAGAAACTCAGAAGCTTAGCGGATTTTAAAACCCTTATTAATATATATTTTGCCCTTGCTCAGTCACTGTTGGGATACTGCTTGACGGTTGGGGGTGGGGCTCACAAAACAAAGAAGATACGTATTGAAAGAGCTCGGAGGGCAGTTTTGAAAGTCCTTGCGAGAAAACCAATCCGCTTTCTAACAATATCACTGTATTCTCTCTGCCAGGTTCTGTCACAGTTTATCTCTCGAACGGTGCTCTGGTGATGTGTTAGCATTCGCCGTTCTGCAGGCGTATTTGCTAACTCAGTTGACATTGATTTGATAGGCACTGCCGTACATTGCTGCTTTGACGTATAGGAAAACCGTAGTGCCTATTATAATCGATGTCCACCGAGCAATGTACTGCTAAGTGCCTATCAAATTGATGTCAACTGAGTTAGCGAATACACCTGCTGACCGGGTTTGCGATATAAAGAAGCGTACAACTGTAGCTACACGTCGCCATTTTGCCTACTTGAGCTCAAAGTTATATAACAATCAATCAAATTTTCACTGTTGGCACCGTAATAACTCAACCGTTCGTACCAGCAAGCTTTCTAAAAGCGCAGTTAGCGGTTGTCATCATAGACTTATGTCGAGACGTGTGATGTTGCATCCTTCCTGTCACGAATACAGCGTCATGTTGCCCACGTACGTTGCAGGAGTAACCTGATGGCGCATATCCGCAAGTGTCACACCAGCGACGCGCCCGACAGCGAGCCCGAGGCGCCGGCTGCCCAGCACGCCGCGCCGCCCGCGCAGCCCGCCGCCACGTGCGACGACTGCGGACGCACGTCAGTATTATATTATAGTAAAATTTGGTAATTTCGTCATGATCGTGAGCGTCCTTTTCTTGGTTTGCTGGGTCGGTAAGAACGAATTTGGGGTTAAATTCTATACCAAAGTTGGCGCCGACGAAAATTTCGTCTTGGGTGTCCTTTTCATTGTTTTTGGGGTTAAATTCTATACCGAAGATGGCGCCGACGAAAATTTCGTTTTGGGTGTCCTTTTCATTGTTTTCGGGGTCGGTAAGAATGAATTTGGGGTTAAATTCTATATCAAAAATTGTGCCGACGAAAATTTCGTTTTGGGTGTCCTTTTCATTGTTTTCGGGGTCGGTAAGAACGAATTTGGGGTTAAATTCTATACCAAAGATAGCGCCGATTAAAATTTCGTCATGGGTGTCTTTTTCATTGCTTTCGGAGTCGGCAAGAACTAATTTGGGGTCAAATTCTAAATTCAAGATTGCGCCGACCAAAATTTCGTTATGGGTGTTCTTTTCATGGTTTTCGGGGTCGGTAAGAACGATTTTGGAGTTAAATTAAAATCCGAGATGGCAATGACTAAAATTTCGCCATGGGTGTCTTTTTCATGGTTTTTGGTGTCGGTTAGAACGAATTTGGAGTCATATTTAAAATTTAAGATGGCGCTGACTGAAATTTGCTAAAATTTCGTCATGGGTGTCCTTTTCATGGTTTTTGGGGTCGGTAAGAACGAATTTGGGGTTAAATTCTATACCAAAGATGGCGCCGACGAAAATTTCGTTTTGGGTGTCCTTTTCATTGTTTTCGGGGTCGGTAAGAACGAATTTGGGGTTAAATTCTATACCAAAGATGGCGCCGACTAAAATTTCGTCATGGGTGTCCTTTTCATTGTTTTCGGGGTCGGCAAGGACTAATTTGGGGTCAAATTCTAAATTCAAGATTGCGCCGACCAAAATTTCGTTATGGGTGTTCTTTTCATGGTTTTCGAGGTCGGTAAGAACGATTTTGGAGTCGAAATTAAAATCCGAGATGGCAATGACTAAAATTTCGCCATGGGTGCCTTTTTCATGGTTTTTGGTGTCGATAAGAACGAATTTGGAGTCATATTTAAAATTTAAGATGGCGCCGACTGAAATTTGCTAAAATTTCGTCATGAGTGTCCTTTTCATGGTTTTTGGGGTCGGTAAGAACGAATTTGTGGTTAAAATTAAAATCTAAGATGGCGCCGAATAACATTCGTTAAAACTTAATCATGGGTGTCCTTTTCTTGATTTTTGGGGTCAAAATCCAAGCCCATACTGCGGCAAAAAAACTAGGCATCCTAAACAGAGTGAAGTGATATTTCACGCCTGGACAGCTTTTAATCCTTTACAAAGCACAAGTCCGATCCTGCATGGAGTATTGCAGCCACCTCTGGGATGGTTCAGCAAAATACCAACTTGCTGCGCTTGACTAAGAACAAAGAGGCAAAGAGGCTCATTGGCGACGTGAACCTGGTGGGTGCCAACCTTCATAGCTTGGCTCATCGCCGCAAGGTTACCTGCTTGTCGGTCTTCTACAGAATGTAGTTCGGAGAGTGTGCCCAAGAACTCCACGACCTCATCCCACCGGCCCCCTTCTGCCATCGGACATCTAGACGCACTGCAAGTTACCATCCCTACCTAGTTGCTGTTGCACTAATTCGCACCAAGCATTTCCGAACGTCTTTCATAATGCGCACAGCAAAGAAGTGGAACTCTGCCTGCGTCTGTATTTCCGAATGCATACTACCCTAACCTCTTCAAAGTTACAGTGAACAGGCTTCTTCTGGGTAAGCTCGCTCCATCGTCGACTTTGTCTCTATCACCTCTGACCTAGAGTCAAGAGCAAACCTATCTAAAATAAAAAAAATAAAATCAAAATCTAAGGTGGCGCCAACTAGAATTTCGTCTTGGGTATCCTTTTCATGGTTTTTGGATATGGTATGCTGTTTGCTGATGACGTTACACCGGCCCCGGGAAACAATTGCCACCGACATTTCGACTCCGTGCCCCGGCCGCCGGGGCACGGTCTAGGATGAATCACTTCATACAAAATGTATGCTACAATCTTCGACCGTGCCCCGGCCGGGGCACGGCCCTGTATACGGCGACACGGTGTAACGTGAATTATCCTTTAAGGGAAAATCTACTATCGTACTATATGGATCAGAATGTTGGGATGTGAAAAAGACGGATGAAAAAAGATTGCATGTGGCGGAGCAAAGAATGTTGAGATGGATGTGTGGAGTAACGACAATGGATAAAGTGAGAAATGAGTACATTATAGGTAGTTTAAAAGGAAAGTTGAAAGGGAACCGCTTATCTAGGTATGGTTATGTTAAGAGTAGGGATGAAACACATGTAACTAAAAGAGTTCTGAATATAAATGCGGATGGATGGAGAGGGAGACTAAAGAAAAGATGGATGGATTGTGTGAGGAGTGATATGAAAGAAAAGAGAGTTAGTGATAGCGTGACAGCTGACAGGACTGAGTGGAAGAAAAAAACGTGTTGCGACCCCAAGTAACATCGGATGTGGGCAGAAAAAAAAAGGAAAGACCCTTTTACAGTCTTCTTCTGTTAACAGTTTTGTTTTTAATGTATTAAGTAGTGTAGCCCGTTTACTTGAAACCACATGAAGCTATCTGCGGGCGGAGTGTACACACCGAGGTAGACTCCACCCGCAGATTGCTTTATGTGGTTTCAAGTAGACTAACGAAGTTTAAAGTAAATAATATTAAATATTTGCTTGTTGCAAGTGTTACATTATGAGTGTTTTATTATTTTAGACTAATAAACAGTTGAGTTTTAACCGAATGTAAAATGAATTTTGGGCCATCTCTAGTCAAAATCTATGGTTGACAACTTCAAACAACCCTTTTGTGTTTTGTTGTTTATTTATGAAGTCTACAGTAAAGTAGACTATCTGTGTTATTTTTATTATAATAAGACTAGCACTTTGACCGCAGCTTCGCTCCCGTGACCTGTCCCCCGGGACCTGTTATTTTATCCGGGATAAAATGTAGTCTAGGTTACTTCCTGATAATTTAGCTTTCTATTGGTGAAAAAATGGTTAAAATCTGTCCAGTAGTTACGGAGTTTATTTGTTACATACAAAAATACAAATCTTTCCTCTTTATCATATTAGTATAGATAAAATGTATTTACATATTTGTATTCGGAATAAAATATAAATATGTGCATACCATCCAATTTTGGTATCAAGTGTGCCGCATCAGTTTTGGGGAAAAAAATCATCTTATTGATTGAAAATAATGAGTTATACCAAGTTTAAAGCATGTGTTTCCTTGCAGGTTCGGGTCGGCGGCCGCCATGAAGCGTCACGCCCGAGTGCACCGTGCGCCGAGACACTTGTCAAGCGCTCTGCAGGTACGTTGTTTTATTTATACTATACTAATATCAATGCGAAAGTATAACTGTCTGTTTGTTACCTTTCACATCTTAACGGATTCGGATGTATCCAGAAGTGTTCCCGTAGGATAATGTCCGACTATTGCGCAGGTGTGGTCGCTGGCGAAGCTAGTTTAATTATTATTCCATTTATTTCTATGTTTTATCTTACAATTTACATTTTTAAATATTAAAATATAAAAACAAAAATATAAAAAATAGTATCCCACCGGTATCGCGAACAGGGTCCAAGCTACCGGCGGTCAGGGCTCCAGAGAAAAACCGCCTAACAATGCAAGCGTGTCCAGAAGTAGTGCTTTCTGAATCAAGCCCTTGATCCAGCCGCCTAACGAGAGCCTCCTGAGATGTTGGTCGAGGCTCGTGGCTATAAGGCCATTGGCTGACACGACTAATTATTATTATTATTACTAGCCCGTACTGTCCCACTGCTGGGCAAAACCCTCCCTCCATTCCTTCCAACGGTCACGATTTTTTGCTTCTTCTATAAATAACACTTTTACTTTGCAAATAAATACATTGTGTGAATATAGATGAGTTTGGTGTTTGCTAGCCGACTTGCCCGTCTCTTTTAAAACAAGGTGATTTCTGATAATGGTAATTGTAAGGTGATGGTCTTTTGAGGAGATAACGATTCAGATTTGAGGGGACCTGACCTATCCTGAAAGTACAGTCAGGTAGCACCACACTTAAATCAATTAATGAATTTTTTATTGGCACAACATTTTGTATACAAAAAAGTGAAACCCTGAACGATTGATATCATAGAGCAAACGGGCCATCGGCGAACCGGAGGGGAGTAGCCATAGCGTTTTTTCCCGATACAGAATTGTCTGTTGGTTTTTGCGGCGGAAATCTGCGCCGCGCACACTTTCTCAGACTCCCACACAAAGACAATCGTCTGTCACTATGAAACTCACTCATAATAATTTAAAAAAAATACTAAGATTATGGTCCTGGTTATGGTATTAGCGATAGAAACACAGTGTACAAAAAGCAAAGAGCGTCCTCCTCCTAAAATAAAATGGCATATGCTAGAGAAAAATGATTTTGCGAAGGAATTTAGAGAACGAGTAGTAGACAAAACGATAGAAATGGGAGACATGAATGATCGAAGTGTAAATCAAAGTTGGAATGAGATAGCTGGGTGTATTAGGGATACAGCGAAGGATATTTTGGGAGAGACAAATGGAAGGGGCACGATAGAGAGGGAAACATGGTGGTGGACTACAGAAATAAAGAAGTGTTTTGAAGGAAAAAAAGAAGACATTCAAGGAATAGCAGAGTGTAGAACTGGAGAGCGTTAGTTTGAAGCTAAAAAAAAGCGTGTATGATGCGTTAAAGAAAAAGGCTAAGAAAGCCGTGGCAATAGCGAGAGCAAAAGCTCAGGACAAACTGTAGAATACACTGGACAGTCCAGCTGGCCAAAAATATTGTACCGGCTTGCTAGAGCCAGAGAGAGGAAGGCGAAGGATGTTAGTCGGATAAGATGTGTAAAGGATGAAGCTGGAATGCTTCTATCAATATGAAATGATTAAGGATAGATGGAAGGGCTATTTTGAAAGATTGATGAATGAGGAAAATATCTGGAGTGGTGTTGTAAAGAATAAACCAATGAATGAGCGGTTAGTGAGAATGGTGAGTGTGGATGAAGTGAGAATAGCAGTGAATGGAATGAAGAATGGTAAGGCAATTGGTCCAGACGGAATACCAATTGAAGCGTGGAAGTCATTACAGGTAGATGGATGGACGTGGTTAACTTTGTTCTTCAATAAGTTGTTGCTGGAAGAAGCCATACCTGATGAATGGTGCAACAGTTCGGTGGTGCCCATCTTCAAGAACAAAGGTGATGTGCTGGAGTGCAACAGCTATAGAGGAATAAAGCTAATGTCACATAGTATGAAAGCATGGCAAAAAGTTATTGAAAAGTGTCTGAGAGAAGATAGTGAAATCAAAACCAGTTCGGTTTTGTGCCTGGTCGGGGTACAACGGATGCCATTTTCGCTATCCGCCAGCTGTGTGAAAAATACAGAGCTGTGCATAAAAACTTGCACATGGTGTTCATTGACCTCGAAAAGGCATATGACCGGGTACCTCGAAAGGTTTTGTGGTGGGCCCTTAAGGAGAAAGGTGTGCCTGGGAAGTATGTGCAGTTGATCCGAGCGATGTACAGTCGATGCAGTACCCAAGTTCGGTCTGCAGTGGGCACTACTGACAGTTTCAGTGTAGCGGTCGGTTTGCACCAGAGGTCGGCTCTCAGCCCTTACCTCTTCCTGATGATAATGGAAGCTCTGACGTGGGACATCCAGGAAGAGGCTCCCTAATGTATGCTGTTTGCTGATGACATTGTGCTGGTTGTCCAAAGCGGCTTAGAGGTCCAGAGCAGATTGGAGTCGTGGTGTCAAAGACTGGAGAGTGTTGGCCTTAAATTGAGCAGAACCAAAACGGAATACAGTACATTAGAGGTAGTTTAAAATTGGTGCCATTCACAGAAAAGTTGAAAGGGAACCGCTTATCTTGGTATGGTCATGTAAAGAGGAGGGATGAAACACATGTAACTAAAAGAGTTATGAATATAAATGTGGATGGATAGAGAGGGAGCGGGAGGCCAAAGAAAGGATGGATGGATTGTGTGAGGAGTGATATGAAAGAAAAGGGAGTTAGTGATAGCGTGACGGCTGACAGGACAGAATGGAAGAAAAAAACGTGTTACGCCGACCCCAAGTAACATGGGATAAGGGCAGGAAGATGATGAATAAGAATTTCGCACACATACAGATACATTCTGTGTCATACCAGTGTAATGAAGTGATGCAACTACATTGACAATGTGCACACAGCCGTGGCTGTAACAAGTGTCGATACGCATTGTCGATAAATTCGAGAACTTTCTTGTGGGAATCCAGGTAGGTCTTTTATTACAAAATTCTTCCATATGTCCCTTTAACTTGGATCTTTAGGAAACCTGCAATAAATAAATAAAAAATGTTTTATTCGAAGTTCACACTTCGTCATTTTAATACGAGTATAATATTAAAATTTAAATATAACTCACAATACCTACATAAGATAATTATTTATACTATTATTATAAAGAGGTTTGTGAGGTTGTAGGGGCTAGTCTTTAGATCTACTGAACCGATTTTGAAAATTCTTTCACCAGTAGAACGCTACGTTATTCTTGAGTGCTATTAATAGGCTATAAATATTATCGAATTCCACGCGGACGAAGTCGCGGGCGAAGTGCTAGTATTAAATAAATCAGAAATCATAATCTCAAAAATAGTTAGTACCTATATGCGCGAGATCAGACATGGCTGTATAGAACTCTTTGCCTTTGCCATTTTTAGGATTCCGTGCCCGAAGGGTCCAAACGGAGCTCTATTTCTATCATTCACGTGTCCGTCTGTCCGTTGTCTGTCACTAACGCCATCTTTTTGTAAATTTGACGTGGCAGATCTCTTTTTGCAGCAAACAACTGAACAATTCGGCATTTTTGTAGGATGTCATTTCAGCCGCGCTACTACTAATTAATCTAATCTAATTATTGTAGAATCAAATAAAGCTTTATTATTATTCCATTTATTTTATAGTTTAAACATACAATTTACATTTTTAAATATTAAAATATCAAAATATAAAAACATTTAAAAATATAAAAAAATAGTATCCCACCGGTATCGGGATAGGGTCCAAGCTACCGGTGGTCAGGGCTCCTGGGAGAGGAACCTCCTAACTATGCGCGCCGTGTCCAGGAGTACTGCCTTCTGGATCAAGCCCTTGATCCAGCTGCCCAACGAGAGCCTCCTTAGGTGTTCATCGAGGCTCTTGGCTATTAAGCCATTGGCCGTCACGACTATCGGCACAATGACTGCTGTATCCACCTCCCACATGTCAACAACCTCGCGAGCCAGATCAAGATACTTTGTTTTTTTATCTTTCTCAGCCTTCACGAGGTTCTCGTCATGAGGGACAGCTATATCAACAATCATTGTGCGACGCTCTTGTCGATCTATCACCACTATGTCAGGCTTATTGGCAACAATAGTCCTATCAGTGATGATAGATCGATCCCAATACAACGTGATATTGCCATTTTCGAGAACTGGGTCGGGCTCATACCTATAGTACGGTACTTCAGATTCCACAAGATTGTATTTAAGAGCAAGTTGCTGATGGATAATCCTGGCTACAAGGTTGTGTCTATGCAAATAGTCTCCGTTAGCTAGACGAGAACAACCAGAAATAATGTGTCGGATTGATTCCCCGGGTCGGTGGCATGCCCGACAGATGTCAACCGTACCGTCCTTCACAATATATTTCCGGTAGTTATTCGTCATCATAACTTCGTCCATAATCGCACAGACAAAACCTTCGGTTTCCCCGAATAGGTCACCAAAGCGCAGCCAGGATACGGACGCTAAGAGGTCTACATCAGGTCCATGTAGGACCCGGTAAAAGCGTCCGTGAAGCTCCTTGCTCTGCCATACTTCCCTGCGGTCATTAGTATCCAGTACTTTAAGTTTGCGCCAGTTCTCGTTTGCCAAGGAGAGCGGGGTCAGGCCCTTGTCCACAGCGACCACATCTCGATGCATACCCACGTCGGTTTCTAGGAAATATTCCCTAAGGCTGCATACCTCGCGGTTGTGTAGGGTCTTAGCATTTAAGAAGCCACGACCCCCACATTTCCGCGGGATATACAGCCTCATCACCGATGATCGTGGGTGATGCATCCGATTTGCGGTCAGCAGTGTGCGGACCCTCCTATCCAGGGCGTCAAGTTCCGTCTGAGTCCATTTGAGTATGCCGAAAGAGTACATCAACACCGGCATGACCCAACCGTTGAAGGCGCGCACCTTGTTCCCGCCTGATAAAAGACTATTTAGTACTTTATTCAGGCGGCCAAAGAAGCGCTCCTTCAGCGACTGTTTCACGTCAGTAGTATTGATGCCTAACGCTTCCGACATACCCAAATACTTGTAGGTTTCGGTTGAGCAGAGGGATCTAAGGTGTATGGAATCCGAGAGTTGAGTTCCCACGGATTCCATAATCTCCCCTCGCTTTACATGCATGACTGCACATTTGTCCACACCAAATTCCATCCTGATGGCGCTACTGAAGGTTTCTGTTACCTTCAGTAGCTTCATCAGTTGCAAGTTGTTGGGGGCAAAGAGTTTCAGATCATCCATGTAAAGGAGGTGTGATGTGACCTGACCACCTCTTCTCAACCGATAGCCTTGTCCCGAACCCTCCAGTAATGTACTGAGAGGGTTGAGGGCCAGACAAAACCACAGTGGACTCAGACTGTCGCCCTGGAATATGCCACGCTCGATCCTTATCGGTTCGCTGTTCTCCTGTATCTGCCGACATCCTGGATAGTGAAGGACTGTACTCCACTGCCCCATACACGACATCAGGAAGGTGCGCAGAGTTGCATCAACTTTGTACAACTCTAGCACCCTCATGAGCCATGTATGTGGCACCGAGTCATAGGCCTTCTTGTAATCTATCCAACATGTCGACAGATCTCTTCGAGAACGACGAACCTGTTGGCTAATAGCAATATCGATGAGGAGCAGCTCCTTAGTACCACGGGACCCATTCCTACATCCATTCTGGGAGGCTGATATGATACGATTTTTATCAATGTGGATGTTAATTTTAGCTCTCAGAATGGATGTAAGAACTTTATAGACCGTCGGTAAACACGTGATCGGTCTATAATTCTTAGGTTCCGCAGTACTACCTGATTTATGGAGCAGGTGGGTTATTCCTGTCGTAAGAAACTGGGGCAGCGACCCTGACTCTAAGGCAGACTGGAACTGAGCTGCCAAGCGAGCGTGCGACCTTTGGAACCATTTAATCCAGAAATTGTGCAGCCCGTCCGGCCCTGGAGATTTCCAGTTAGGCAACGGACGGACTGCACGAGCTACATCTTGGGGGCTGATGGTAATTGCCCCCATTTCTGGTATAAGGTCGCACGCACGCTCGACCTCTCGAGTCCAATCACCCTCGGTGTGCCTGACAGGCACCGACCAAATGCTGCGCCAGAATGAACTCATAGCGTCATCATCCGGTAGATGCCTATCAGATACACCTTGGTCCGGTCGCTCCCAAGCCCTATAAACCCACCTTTCGTTGCTTTGGAAAGTGCGATTCTGAGTGTACCGCTCCACTCGCCGCTTGTACCGACGAATACGATTTGCCCATGCATAGACCTTCTGCTTCAGGAAGTCAATACGCTCTGTGACGCGGGTCAGATAATCTCGGGAACTAATATCAGTCCCCGAGAACGCCCGCCTCACGAAACGCATCACCCTAGGGCGAGTGTTGACCTCCCTGAAGCAGATAAGCTTGCCGATGAGTGCTCTAGCCTCACCGATACGACGCTCAATTCTACACTGCCAAGCTGGTACAGCAGGTCGTGTAGCTCTGTCACAACTGGTGAACTTGACGTGAGCTACACGACATGCCGCTGCAGCTGCGCAGTATAAGATTGAGTGGGTATCGGCAAGGTCTTTGCTGTTATCAAAACAATTTGATAGCTGCGAATCTAGAGCACACACCAGCGCCTTATTTTTCTTATGCATGGGCAAACGAGGTAGACGAGGTCTAAGCCCAGGTGGTGTGGAGCGGTACTCCCGGAATGCATCCTCCAAAGCGCTCCTCAATCGTTCATTGCATTGAGTACTCACGGATATAGCCGCGTCATCATCATCTTCACCAACGTAGTCGGGTCGCGGTGAAGCATTGGGTTGCAGTTGCACCGCGGCCGGTGGCAAAACAGGTGAGACACGGCTACTCCGTGATTCGAGGCGTAGTCGATCAAGTACGGCGTCATCCAGCATACGGTTACGCTGGATGACCCGCACCTGATCCGACAGTCGTTGGGCCGAAACGTTGACAGCTGGCTCAAGCACCTGAAACAGAGAGAGCATCCGACCACGGTACGCAGTCAGGTTACTTCCCCCCTCTGTAGCCCCAAAGTATGAGCGCATGACGTTTTCGTTAATACTTTGCGTCCATCGCATGCGCTGCACACTTCCACCGGCAGCGGGAACCCTATCAGAGGCCGGCGGGCCTCGAGGTTCCAAGCTGGCTGGTGGTCGGCCTCTTCCCCGTCGACGCGCAGGTGGTGGTGTCGTCGGCGGAGTGGTGTATTCGTCGCTCGAGCTCGACGCAACTGCAGCGGCCGGAATCACTTGACTCACGGCTGGCGCAGGTCCCGGCGGCTAAGCACGGCTCCCTGTCGTTTCGGGCGACGCAGGTGCTCTCGGGGCATGGCTGCTTCGGGAAGTACCTGTATCGCATAAACAGGGAGCCGGACGCTCGGTGCCATCACTGCACCGACTGTCGGGAGGACACGGCGCAGCACACACTGGCAGAGTGTGCCGCATGGGAGGAGCAGCGCCGTGCCCTCGTATCCGAAGTGGGCCCCGACCTGTCGCTGCCGGCCGTCGCAAGTTCGATGGTCGGGAGCGCCGAGTCGTGGGATGCAGTGATCTCCTTCTGTGAAGCCGTAATTTCACAGAAGGAGGCTGCGGAAAGGGAGAGGGAGGCCGTGGCCACTCTCCCGATCCGCAGCAGGCGTACCGGGCGTCGGCGGAGGGCGGACAACGCCCTCTTCCAGCCCCCCTGAATGGGTCCGGAGGGCCGGTGGACTCGGGGTCGTCCGCCGCCCCCCATCCAGCAGGACCCGAGGCGGCTGCGCGTAGTGTTCCACGTGCGCCCCTATTAGACGTCGCGGGGGGAGGACACCTCACTCTCCCCGCGGACCAGAGGTGGCCCGCATAGGCGGGCCGGCACCAGCCGGGGATCATGGAAGTCGTACTAGCTCTCACGATCCCCGGTCCAAGTGTGGGACGGAACACCGGGGTGGTTTTTAGTCAGTAACAGTCTGACAGACCCCTTCGCCCGCCCTGGGCGAAGGACATCCATGAGGATTTTCCACCCCGGCAACAAAAAAAAAAAAAAAAAAAAAAAAAAAAAAAAAAAAAAAAAAAAAAAAAAAAAAAAAAAAAAAAAAAGGTCCCGGCGGCTGCGAGGCGGAGCTGAGCGACGAACCCGAAGATGTTGGTTGTGCATTTTGTAAACGTGCCCGGCTTCTTGTCTGCATTTTCGGTCCATTACATTTTTATTTCCATGTTATGTCAGTTTTGTTTCCGTATTGTTGTGGTGATTTATTATGATTATTTTTTCCTGGTTTTTTTTTGTTGATTGGACATGTTTCTTGATTTAAATATAAGTAAATTAAATAAAAATATCAGTGACAAAATTTTCTTCGTCAGTCAAATTGACAGCCGGGCCACAGATTTATTATTATTATTATAGGACCGCGTGGACTTGTAATTTGACAAAGGGGAACGCCTGCGTATGGCTACTGCCCTCCGGTCCGCCGGTGGCCTGGGTTGCTCTATGGTTGATACCATTCTCAGCTCGAACCGCTAGTAGTAGAAAAAACCCAATCTAATGATACCTCATTTCTTGAAATTCATCCAGTCGTTTAGGCTACAGTGCGTGCCAAAGAAATATACATATCTCGAAAAAAGAATTTTTCTTGGCTTGTAACATTAGTGATTGTTCTGTTGTTACAGGAGGAAGGCAACGACTCGCAGGAGGGAGAGGACATGGAGGGCGAGGTGGAGTACCTGGAGGTGGAGGAGCTGGACGACGTGCACTACCACGAGCAGGCCGAGCTGGAGCACAAGCCCCACGTCCACATGCAGTGACCTCCCACGAGGGAGCACCTCACGCACTGAGCTACCCATATCCTCTTGCATACAGTGGCTGTTTTAATTATCATATATATCGCAAATTGATTCCTATTGGATATTTTGATGTACTTTTGGTGTAGTTTGTGTCTCAAGTGGCTACACACACACACGCCACGTGCAGAGGTCCTCACACACACACACTCACCGTGTGGAGTGAACCACAAAAGCGATTGTTTTAAGGTTTAAAATTGGTTGTATGCACATAACACCTTCATCCATGCATAGAACAGCGAAAATCCGAAAATGCGACACCTTCATCCATTCATGTCTTCAGTTTATAGTTGCTTAGATTTATAAAAAAGTGCCTGTTTTTATTAATATATAAGTATGTATGAATTTATCCATCTTGGGTATGATACTTGGGACAGGCGTATTGTAAAGATTAGATTATAATACATTTTCTTTAGAAAATTAAGTACCTACATAATACGTTTACGACCATCTTTCTTTTTTTCATTGTGATATTACTAAACTTGAAATATATCTATATATATTCATTTCCAAAGATTGTGTTATTATTTACTTACAGTTAGTTAGGTATGTTCTTACAGAAATAGAAAAGGGTACATATAAACCAGTAAGCTTCAACAACAACACTTTATTATAACAACATTACAATCAACTAACAATATCACATACATTAGGTATAACAGGGGTTGGTAACTAATAGTATTATTTTTATTATACTAAAGACACATATTGATTTAATGTCTTTTCCAAAGGTCTAATAACACATCCTGCGTTATACTGGTCAGTATTTTATAGGCCGGGCCGCGGCTTGGTGCGGCAGATGAGCGCGACGCGCCTCTGTCGCGGCAGCTTGTCGCCGCTACAGGGCGGGGTCGGGCCGCGGCTTGGTGCGGCAGATGAGCGCGACGCGCCTCTGTCGCGGCAGCTTGTCGCCGCTACAGGGCGGGGTCGGGCCGCGGCTTGGTGCGGCAGATGAGCGCGACGCGCCTCTGTCGCGGCAGCTTGTCGCCGCTACAGGGCGGGGTCGGGCCGCGGCTTGGTGCGGCAGATGAGCGCGACGCGCCTCTGTCGCGGCAGCTTGTCGCCGCTACAGGGCGGGGTCGGGCCGCGGCTTGGTGCGGCAGATGAGCGCGACGCGCCTCTGTCGCGGCAGCTTGTCGCCGCTACAGGGCGGGGTCGGGCCGCGGCTTGGTGCGGCAGATGAGCGCGACGCGCCTCTGTCGCGGCAGCTTGTCGCCGCTACAGGGCGGGGTCGGGCCGCGGCTTGGTGCGGCAGATGAGCGCGACGCGCCTCTGTCGCGGCAGCTTGTCGCCGCTACAGGGCGGGGTCGGGCCGCGGCTTGGTGCGGCAGATGAGCGCGACGCGCCTCTGTCGCGGCAGCTTGTCGCCGCTACAGGGCGGGGTCGGGCCGCGGCTTGGTGCGGCAGATGAGCGCGACGCGCCTCTGTCGCGGCAGCTTGTCGCCGCTACAGGGCGGGGTCGGGCCGCGGCTTGGTGCGGCAGATGAGCGCGACGCGCCTCTGTCGCGGCAGCTTGTCGCCGCTACAGGGCGGGGTCGGGCCGCGGCTTGGTGCGGCAGATGAGCGCGACGCGCCTCTGTCGCGGCAGCTTGTCGCCGCTACAGGGCGGGGTCGGGCCGCGGCTTGGTGCGGCAGATGAGCGCGACGCGCCTCTGTCGCGGCAGCTTGTCGCCGCTACAGGGCGGGGTCGGGCCGCGGCTTGGTGCGGCAGATGAGCGCGACGCGCCTCTGTCGCGGCAGCTTGTCGCCGCTACAGGGCGGGGTCGGGCCGCGGCTTGGTGCGGCAGATGAGCGCGACGCGCCTCTGTCGCGGCAGCTTGTCGCCGCTACAGGGCGGGGTCGGGCCGCGGCTTGGTGCGGCAGATGAGCGCGACGCGCCTCTGTCGCGGCAGCTTGTCGCCGCTACAGGGCGGGGTCGGGCCGCGGCTTGGTGCGGCAGATGAGCGCGACGCGCCTCTGTCGCGGCAGCTTGTCGCCGCTACAGGGCGGGGTCGGGCCGCGGCTTGGTGCGGCAGATGAGCGCGACGCGCCTCTGTCGCGGCAGCTTGTCGCCGCTACAGGGCGGGGTCGGGCCGCGGCTTGGTGCGGCAGATGAGCGCGACGCGCCTCTGTCGCGGCAGCTTGTCGCCGCTACAGGGCGGGGTCGGGCCGCGGCTTGGTGCGGCAGATGAGCGCGACGCGCCTCTGTCGCGGCAGCTTGTCGCCGCTACAGGGCGGGGTCGGGCCGCGGCTTGGTGCGGCAGATGAGCGCGACGCGCCTCTGTCGCGGCAGCTTGTCGCCGCTACAGGGCGGGGTCGGGCCGCGGCTTGGTGCGGCAGATGAGCGCGACGCGCCTCTGTCGCGGCAGCTTGTCGCCGCTACAGGGCGGGGACGGGCCGCGGCTTGGTGCGGCAGATGAGCGCGACGCGCCTCTGTCGCGGCAGCTTGTCGCCGCTACAGGGCGGGGTCGGGCCGCGGCTTGGTGCGGCAGATGAGCGCGACGCGCCTCTGTCGCGGCAGCTTGTCGCCGCTACAGGGCGGGGTCGGGCCGCGGCTTGGTGCGGCAGATGAGCGCGACGCGCCTCTGTCGCGGCAGCTTGTCGCCGCTACAGGGCGGGGTCGGGCCGCGGCTTGGTGCGGCAGATGAGCGCGACGCGCCTCTGTCGCGGCAGCTTGTCGCCGCTACAGGGCGGGGACGGGCCGCGGCTTGGTGCGGCAGATGAGCGCGACGCGCCTCTGTCGCGGCAGCTTGTCGCCGCTACAGGGCGGGGTCGGGCCGCGGCTTGGTGCGGCAGATGAGCGCGACGCGCCTCTGTCGCGGCAGCTTGTCGCCGCTACAGGGCGGGGTCGGGCCGCGGCTTGGTGCGGCAGATGAGCGCGACGCGCCTCTGTCGCGGCAGCTTGTCGCCGCTACAGGGCGGGGTCGGGCCGCGGCTTGGTGCGGCAGATGAGCGCGACGCGCCTCTGTCGCGGCAGCTTGTCGCCGCTACAGGGCGGGGTCGGGCCGCGGCTTGGTGCGGCAGATGAGCGCGACGCGCCTCTGTCGCGGCAGCTTGTCGCCGCTACAGGGCGGGGTCGGGCCGCGGCTTGGTGCGGCAGATGAGCGCGACGCGCCTCTGTCGCGGCAGCTTGTCGCCGCTACAGGGCGGGGTCGGGCCGCGGCTTGGTGCGGCAGATGAGCGCGACGCGCCTCTGTCGCGGCAGCTTGTCGCCGCTACAGGGCGGGGTCGGGCCGCGGCTTGGTGCGGCAGATGAGCGCGACGCGCCTCTGTCGCGGCAGCTTGTCGCCGCTACAGGGCGGGGTCGGGCCGCGGCTTGGTGCGGCAGATGAGCGCGACGCGCCTCTGTCGCGGCAGCTTGTCGCCGCTACAGGGCGGGGACGGGCCGCGGCTTGGTGCGGCAGATGAGCGCGACGCGCCTCTGTCGCGGCAGCTTGTCGCCGCTACAGGGCGGGGTCGGGCCGCGGCTTGGTGCGGCAGATGAGCGCGACGCGCCTCTGTCGCGGCAGCTTGTCGCCGCTACAGGGCGGGGTCGGGCCGCGGCTTGGTGCGGCAGATGAGCGCGACGCGCCTCTGTCGCGGCAGCTTGTCGCCGCTACAGGGCGGGGTCGGGCCGCGGCTTGGTGCGGCAGATGAGCGCGACGCGCCTCTGTCGCGGCAGCTTGTCGCCGCTACAGGGCGGGGTCGGGCCGCGGCTTGGTGCGGCAGATGAGCGCGACGCGCCTCTGTCGCGGCAGCTTGTCGCCGCTACAGGGCGGGGTCGGGCCGCGGCTTGGTGCGGCAGATGAGCGCGACGCGCCTCTGTCGCGGCAGCTTGTCGCCGCTACAGGGCGGGGTCGGGCCGCGGCTTGGTGCGGCAGATGAGCGCGACGCGCCTCTGTCGCGGCAGCTTGTCGCCGCTACAGGGCGGGGTCGGGCCGCGGCTTGGTGCGGCAGATGAGCGCGACGCGCCTCTGTCGCGGCAGCTTGTCGCCGCTACAGGGCGGGGTCGGGCCGCGGCTTGGTGCGGCAGATGAGCGCGACGCGCCTCTGTCGCGGCAGCTTGTCGCCGCTACAGGGCGGGGTCGGGCCGCGGCTTGGTGCGGCAGATGAGCGCGACGCGCCTCTGTCGCGGCAGCTTCTCGCCTCGCCATGTGCTTTCGGTGCCGCCCAGTACTGCGTGCGTGAACTCGTAGCGAGCTACGCCTCTGAAACGAAAGTTTTGGTGCAAATTGAGACATAAAAATCTATCCTCACGGGTCGAATAACAGTGACTTAACATGAGCCATAAGTAAGCATACTTCCAGTCATTGTCAAACTACAAATGTAAGATAAAGAGGGAACATATCTAAGCCAAAAAACATCTAAATCTTGGCCTGAGTCGAGTCACTGAAGCTCTTGCCAGAAAGCTTTACGGAGGAATGTTGAGTGAGTTACTTCATGATGTAGAGGCCGCGGCGCGCCAGCAGCGCGTTGAGCTCCATGTGCTTGTGCGTGACGTGCACGAGCTGCATCACGGCGCTCGACGCCAGGCACAGCCCCGCGATCACGTCGCCGCAGAACTACACACAAACTGCTTGTCAGCACTGGACTTGCAGTGCAACATGGCACTGAAGGCTCGAGTCCGCCTCCAGCGACAAGCAGCAGTGACAGGCCACAGGAACAAGTCACTGCTGTGTAAATTTCCTTTGAAATTGTATGAAGATACCTTCCAATAGGTTCCTTGTCGCTGTCTGTCTCTACTGCTTGTTGCCGATGACATGCTAAAGCTTTGACGTGACTAACGCTTAATACTCAACAATAGGTAACAGCTCACCCACCCATCTAAAGCGCCTATTACACTATCGCAATTTCAGGGCATTTCATTTCTTTGGCACGCGCTGTAGCCTAAACGCCTTGATGAATTTTAACAAATGAGATTAGTTTGGTCTTGACTGCGGAAGTAACATAGGCTACATGAATTTTGAAAAAAAAAAAAAGTGGCAGCCACAATTAGGTTAGTGTAGTCGTATTGTTTTTGACCTAGTCATGTGGGGTATCCAAATAAAAAACTTGAGGAGAGTATTCCAAAAATATAACTCACTAAAATATAAGAAATAAAAAAAATATTTTCGAAAAACCCGACAAAAAACAACTAATAAGTTTTAAAAAAGTCACTTTTCAAGTCGTCTGATGCAGTTGGTAGCATAAATTAAATAATTAAACTAAAATAACTGCCACAGAAACAAGCAGTAATGCAATGCAGATTTGAATGATAAGATTACGTACTAACGCAAAGGTATACTTGTACGCTTAGACTATGAATAGAATAGAATGCATTTATTTGTCAGAATATTGTATGTACAAGGCTGTTATGTGTATTAGATTTCCGATCATAATATTCTGCCGTTTCCGGCGTACAAATATGGTTTGTAAATTATTACATTAAAATTAAATTATTAGATAATTATTAGAATTACAAATAATTTGAACAAGAGTTGTAAGAGAGATTAATTATATAAGTCAAAATTCAATTAAGTCAAGTATTTAAAAAATATTTATAGGCAATAATGTCAAATATTTAGGCAAATTTTTCATTCATAAAATCTTCAGTCGAGTAATAACATTTGCTTAGAAGAAAGTTAAATAGTTTACATTTAAATGTTTTGAGGCTAAGAGTTTTAAAGCCATCAGAACAGTAATGGACATGCAGTATACATTATTAGAAAACCATTTAATTCTACGCCTAGGAACATTAAGCATATGCACTTTGCGGCTGGGTCTGGATACGACATTATTAAACAAATCAAATTCATGTTTGTTTTGGTTTACATAGATACAAATTTCAAAAATATATAGCGCTGGAAGTGGCAGTATTTTAAGTTTTTTAAATAGTGGAACACAACTGTCCAGTTGATGCGCTCCACAAATTGAGCGTACGCATTTTTTCTGAGCTCGAAACACCTTTTCAAGTTCCACCGAATTACCCCATATTATAATGCCATAGCGCAAAATTGATGACACATAGCCATGGTAAGCACATAGTGCCGCATTAACACTAGCCACCCGTGTTAGTCTATACAAAGCGAATACAAATCTATCTACCTTCTTACATAGATCATTAATATGAGATTTCCAGTTACAGTTTTTGTCAATTATTATCCCCAAGAATTTTGCGTAATCGACCTCTTCTATTGTCTCATTTCCATAATGTATTTTAAGCCGTTTACGCGTACTGTTCTGTGCCTGGAATTGTATCATTTTTGTTTTGTTAATATTAATATGAAGATTATTGTGTTCGAGCCATGTAATAATTTTATTCAATGTCATGTTTATTTCATTCTGATACTCAACAATGTCGTCATTTTCGTTTATAATACTGAGGGTCGTATCGTCAGCGTACATTATGCAATTGTGGGAAGTTACATTGGGCAAGTCATTGACATAAACTAAGAACATAAGCGACCCCAGTATGGTCCCTTGGGGAACACCACAGTTATTTTCACGATACTGAGACCTGTATGCGAGCTTTTGATTTCCCGTTTGTCCCGATATCTCAACACATTGGTGTCGATGTGTGAGGTAGCTTTCGAGCCATTTCAACGCATTTCCCCTTATGCCATATCGGTCTAATTTATAAATTAACAGCTTATGGTTCACAAAATCAAAGGCCTTTGACATATCTAGAAAAATGGATTCGTTATTAATTTTAATAGAGCATAACAAGCTGTTGTGGTCGATTTATTTTTTCTGAAACCAAATTGATCTTCACTTAGAATTTTGTATTTGGATAAAAAACCGGAGAGTTTTTCATGCATGACCTTTTCAAAGATCTTTGATAATACTGGTATGAGTGTTATTGGGCGGTAATTATTCATATCACTTCTGTCACCTTTCTTGTGGATTGGTTTAACAATTGAGAATTTTAACCGTGAAGGGAATAAACCTTGCATAAATGACAAATTAATAATATGGCTAATATGAATTGATAAAAATGTAGAGCATAATTTAAGAATTTTTGTGGTAATGTCATCGTAGCCTGTAGAGTTGGTTGATTTTAAAGAATTTATTATTTTATATACATTTGTATTATTAGTGGGGGTCAAATACATAGTATTTGGTTGATAAGTCATCGGTGGTGTGTAGTCAATAGATGGGTCAATGGTGTCATTCGTCATGTCAATAAAGAAATTGTTAAAAATGTCAGCTATCTCTTTAGGTTGAGTGTAAGTTTGATTGTCTAATTGAATTTTATTTATGTCATGAGTATTTTGGTTTTCACTGGTATTACTTTTTATAACTTTCCAGGCAGCCTTACATTTGTTGCTGGATTGAGACAAATAACGCGTGTTCTCGCCTTTTTGTGCCTGTAACATGCATCTTTTTAGAATAGCAGTATATTTACAGTAGTTGTTTTTATGACGTTTTTTATTTGCCGTTGAGAGACGATATTTTAGATAAAGACGCCGTTTGTTTATACAACATTTTTTTATGCCTTTTGTTATCCAATTGTGTTTTAAGGGCTTAATAGTTATTTTAAATTTGATTTTGGGGAAACATAAATTATAGAATAATAATAGAATGTCATGGAAATAATTAAATGCAATGTCAGTATCTTCAGTCTGGTAAATATCTGAGAAAGACAATGAAGATAGACAGTTTACAAACTTATCTATATTATCTTGACTATAATCGCGTCTTTGTTCAAAATAAAATGGTCTTTTAATATTTCTAGTGTCTACCGTCACCTCAAAACATATGGATTGTCCTGTTTCGTGGTCAGATAGAGCTAGGTAGTGTATTTGGGGCTTAACATTTGGTATATTACTCGTAATTAAGTCGATACAGGAGAGTTTTCTTGTTGGATTGGTAATATGATTATTTATGTTGTAGTTTTTTAGAATAGATTCTAGCTCTTTGAAATGTTTATTTGCTTTTATAGCGTCTATGTTCCAGTCACCACATAATATAATGCTTTTATTATCTCTTTTCTTAAGGAAGAATCTTTTTCTATGAAAGGTTTACACGGAGTGTCAAAACCAGCAATCTGAAGTAACAGAATGAGAAGCCTGCTTTTATCTGTAATATGGGTATCAGGATAGATGGAGTATATTTATCGCATCTCAAATTCGCGGACGACATCGCCATATTTTCTGAAGAACCAGCTGAGTTACAAGTGATGTTAGAAACCTTAAATGAACATAGCAAAAATATTGCACTCGAGATTAACAAGGGAAAAACGAAAGTTATGACAAATAAAGAACGTGTTCCTATTATGGTCAACTCAACACCAATTCAGTACGTAGAAGACTACACCTACCTCGGCCACGTCATATCGTTAAAAGATTGTACCGAAAAAGAAGTAAATACTAGAATAAGAAACACGTTAAAAAGTTGTAAAAACGGCCGTTTCTGACACTTTTGCCTACTACTTTGTATACGAAACATTTTGAGACCTGTTTTAACAACATAAAAATTCTTTATCCTCTTTGTAACAAACGTGAAGTTGGATTTTTTCATATTTATTTTCTGTGCTATGCTACGATTTTTTATTCAATGAGGGCGCCACTGGACCGCGAGAAGGCCCTTAACTTTACCGTATTTTGATAATAGGTCAATTGATTAGAACTACAAGTAAACTGTAACATCAGTACGAAAATACGAAAAATGCGAGTAACGTAATGCATTAGTAAGTAACGTTTCGGTACTCGGTACTAGATGGCTTACCCGTTACTCGGTACCGAATACATACGGTTTGCTACAGCTCTACTAAATTTACTTCCTTAAGGTGGATGCTCCAGGGTAGCCCGCGAAATACAAATTTTCTTACGTTTTTTGCAATTTGCAGGTCAGTGTCAGGTTGTATCTTGGTCAAAATTTGATTCGCGGCCGTAGCAAGTATGTATTTACAGAACTGTAATCATTAAAATCATCAATACAAGTCTTTCAGTTAGAATTGATGCCAAATGTCATGATTTCATGAAAAACTTACATTTGGAATCAATTCGTAAGAAAATTTGAATTTCGCGGGCTACTCTGGCGTTTCCACCTTACGAAGGAACAGGGCCTGCGCGGAAATGGAAAAATAGGTATTTGAAGAAACTATTGCCGTCGTGCTGCCTCAAGCCTGCCCCCGTAGAGTGCGATAGGGACAGCTGCAGCTCAGACCGATTTTATCAAAAATTTTTGACGAGATCGACGTTTCGTATTCCCCTTTTTTCTCGTCGAAAACGGAGCCGATTCAATTATTTTTGGAACAGAAATTTCAAGAGAGTGTTTTGTTGAAAGCTTTTCTGAATTTGTCTGGTAGTTCCCTAATCACGGCGGTAAAAATGGACCATTTTTTTAATTTTTGGAGTGTCACATATTCTTAACTTTATAGTTGCCGAATAAAAGGAAATGACAGGGACGTGACTACAGCAGACCTCGATTTTATAAAAAAAAAAAATGATTGCTCTAGAGGCATTATTCAGGAAGAAAAAAGGGGAATACATTTGTATGGAGAATCACAGCCCCTGCTCCTTACTCTCTTACAGTTCTGTCGTATGTACTTGCTACGGCCGCGTATCATATTTTCACCAACATACAACCTGATATTGACCTGCAAATTGCAAAAAACGTAAGAAAATTTGAACTTCGCAGGCTACCCTGGAGCTTTCACCTTAAAATTGGATAGGTAATAAGCATGTTACTGTAACCTGCCTAGATACTTACGCGCACAGCGTCGACGTGCGAGCGGATGAGTCCGGCGGCGGCCAGGTCCAGCACGTGTACGTGCGGCAGGAAGTCGCCCGGGACCGCGCCCACGTGTTACTGTAACCTGCCTAGATACTTACGCGCACAGCGTCGACGTGCGGGCGGATGAGTCCGGCGGCGGCCAGGTCCAGCACGTGTACGTGCGGCAGGAAGTCGCCCGGGACCGCGCCCACGTGTTACTGTAACCTGCCTAGATACTTACGCGCACAGCGTCGACGTGCGGGCGGATGAGTCCGGCGGCGGCCAGGTCCAGCACGTGTACGTGCGGCAGGAAGTCGCCCGGGACCGCGCCCACGTGTTACTGTAACCTGCCTAGATACTTACGCGCACAGCGTCGACGTGCGGGCGGATGAGTCCGGCGGCGGCCAGGTCCAGCACGTGTACGTGCGGCAGGAAGTCGCCCGGGACCGCGCCCACGTGTTACTGTAACCTGCCTAGATACTTACGCGCACAGCGTCGACGTGCGGGCGGATGAGTCCGGCGGCGGCCAGGTCCAGCACGTGTACGTGCGGCAGGAAGTCGCCCGGGACCGCGCCCACGTGTTACTGTAACCTGCCTAGATACTTACGCGCACAGCGTCGACGTGCGGGCGGATGAGTCCGGCGGCGGCCAGGTCCAGCACGTGTACGTGCGGCAGGAAGTCGCCCGGGACCGCGCCCACGTGTTACTGTAACCTGCCTAGATACTTACGCGCACAGCGTCGACGTGCGGGCGGATGAGTCCGGCGGCGGCCAGGTCCAGCACGTGTACGTGCGGCAGGAAGTCGCCCGGGACCGCGCCCACGTGTTACTGTAACCTGCCTAGATACTTACGCGCACAGCGTCGACGTGCGGGCGGATGAGTCCGGCGGCGGCCAGGTCCAGCACGTGTACGTGCGGCAGGAAGTCGCCCGGGACCGCGCCCACGTGTTACTGTAACCTGCCTAGATACTTACGCGCACAGCGTCGACGTGCGGGCGGATGAGTCCGGCGGCGGCCAGGTCCAGCACGTGTACGTGCGGCAGGAAGTCGCCCGGGACCGCGCCCACGTGTTACTGTAACCTGCCTAGATACTTACGCGCACAGCGTCGACGTGCGGGCGGATGAGTCCGGCGGCGGCCAGGTCCAGCACGTGTACGTGCGGCAGGAAGTCGCCCGGGACCGCGCCCACGTGTTACTGTAACCTGCCTAGATACTTACGCGCACAGCGTCGACGTGCGGGCGGATGAGTCCGGCGGCGGCCAGGTCCAGCACGTGTACGTGCGGCAGGAAGTCGCCCGGGACCGCGCCCACGTGTTACTGTAACCTGCCTAGATACTTACGCGCACAGCGTCGACGTGCGGGCGGATGAGTCCGGCGGCGGCCAGGTCCAGCACGTGTACGTGCGGCAGGAAGTCGCCCGGGACCGCGCCCACGTGTTACTGTAACCTGCCTAGATACTTACGCGCACAGCGTCGACGTGCGGGCGGATGAGTCCGGCGGCGGCCAGGTCCAGCACGTGTACGTGCGGCAGGAAGTCGCCCGGGACCGCGCCCACGTGTTACTGTAACCTGCCTAGATACTTACGCGCACAGCGTCGACGTGCGGGCGGATGAGTCCGGCGGCGGCCAGGTCCAGCACGTGTACGTGCGGCAGGAAGTCGCCCGGGACCGCGCCCACGTGTTACTGTAACCTGCCTAGATACTTACGCGCACAGCGTCGACGTGCGGGCGGATGAGTCCGGCGGCGGCCAGGTCCAGCACGTGTACGTGCGGCAGGAAGTCGCCCGGGACCGCGCCCACGTGTTACTGTAACCTGCCTAGATACTTACGCGCACAGCGTCGACGTGCGGGCGGATGAGTCCGGCGGCGGCCAGGTCCAGCACGTGTACGTGCGGCAGGAAGTCGCCCGGGACCGCGCCCACGTGTTACTGTAACCTGCCTAGATACTTACGCGCACAGCGTCGACGTGCGGGCGGATGAGTCCGGCGGCGGCCAGGTCCAGCACGTGTACGTGCGGCAGGAAGTCGCCCGGGACCGCGCCCACGTGTTACTGTAACCTGCCTAGATACTTACGCGCACAGCGTCGACGTGCGGGCGGATGAGTCCGGCGGCGGCCAGGTCCAGCACGTGTACGTGCGGCAGGAAGTCGCCCGGGACCGCGCCCACGTGTTACTGTAACCTGCCTAGATACTTACGCGCACAGCGTCGACGTGCGGGCGGATGAGTCCGGCGGCGGCCAGGTCCAGCACGTGTACGTGCGGCAGGAAGTCGCCCGGGACCGCGCCCACGTGTTACTGTAACCTGCCTAGATACTTACGCGCACAGCGTCGACGTGCGGGCGGATGAGTCCGGCGGCGGCCAGGTCCAGCACGTGTACGTGCGGCAGGAAGTCGCCCGGGACCGCGCCCACGTGTTACTGTAACCTGCCTAGATACTTACGCGCACAGCGTCGACGTGCGGGCGGATGAGTCCGGCGGCGGCCAGGTCCAGCACGTGTACGTGCGGCAGGAAGTCGCCCGGGACCGCGCCCACGTGTTACTGTAACCTGCCTAGATACTTACGCGCACAGCGTCGACGTGCGGGCGGATGAGTCCGGCGGCGGCCAGGTCCAGCACGTGTACGTGCGGCAGGAAGTCGCCCGGGACCGCGCCCACGTGTTACTGTAACCTGCCTAGATACTTACGCGCACAGCGTCGACGTGCGGGCGGATGAGTCCGGCGGCGGCCAGGTCCAGCACGTGTACGTGCGGCAGGAAGTCGCCCGGGACCGCGCCCACGTGTTACTGTAACCTGCCTAGATACTTACGCGCACAGCGTCGACGTGCGGGCGGATGAGTCCGGCGGCGGCCAGGTCCAGCACGTGTACGTGCGGCAGGAAGTCGCCCGGGACCGCGCCCACGTGTTACTGTAACCTGCCTAGATACTTACGCGCACAGCGTCGACGTGCGGGCGGATGAGTCCGGCGGCGGCCAGGTCCAGCACGTGTACGTGCGGCAGGAAGTCGCCCGGGACCGCGCCCACGTGTTACTGTAACCTGCCTAGATACTTACGCGCACAGCGTCGACGTGCGGGCGGATGAGTCCGGCGGCGGCCAGGTCCAGCACGTGTACGTGCGGCAGGAAGTCGCCCGGGACCGCGCCCACGTGTTACTGTAACCTGCCTAGATACTTACGCGCACAGCGTCGACGTGCGGGCGGATGAGTCCGGCGGCGGCCAGGTCCAGCACGTGTACGTGCGGCAGGAAGTCGCCCGGGACCGCGCCCACGTGTTACTGTAACCTGCCTAGATACTTACGCGCACAGCGTCGACGTGCGGGCGGATGAGTCCGGCGGCGGCCAGGTCCAGCACGTGTACGTGCGGCAGGAAGTCGCCCGGGACCGCGCCCACGTGTTACTGTAACCTGCCTAGATACTTACGCGCACAGCGTCGACGTGCGGGCGGATGAGTCCGGCGGCGGCCAGGTCCAGCACGTGTACGTGCGGCAGGAAGTCGCCCGGGACCGCGCCCACGTGTTACTGTAACCTGCCTAGATACTTACGCGCACAGCGTCGACGTGCGGGCGGATGAGTCCGGCGGCGGCCAGGTCCAGCACGTGTACGTGCGGCAGGAAGTCGCCCGGGACCGCGCCCACGTGTTACTGTAACCTGCCTAGATACTTACGCGCACAGCGTCGACGTGCGGGCGGATGAGTCCGGCGGCGGCCAGGTCCAGCACGTGTACGTGCGGCAGGAAGTCGCCCGGGACCGCGCCCACGTGTTACTGTAACCTGCCTAGATACTTACGCGCACAGCGTCGACGTGCGGGCGGATGAGTCCGGCGGCGGCCAGGTCCAGCACGTGTACGTGCGGCAGGAAGTCGCCCGGGACCGCGCCCACGTGTTACTGTAACCTGCCTAGATACTTACGCGCACAGCGTCGACGTGCGGGCGGATGAGTCCGGCGGCGGCCAGGTCCAGCACGTGTACGTGCGGCAGGAAGTCGCCCGGGACCGCGCCCACGTGTTACTGTAACCTGCCTAGATACTTACGCGCACAGCGTCGACGTGCGGGCGGATGAGTCCGGCGGCGGCCAGGTCCAGCACGTGTACGTGCGGCAGGAAGTCGCCCGGGACCGCGCCCACGTGTTACTGTAACCTGCCTAGATACTTACGCGCACAGCGTCGACGTGCGGGCGGATGAGTCCGGCGGCGGCCAGGTCCAGCACGTGTACGTGCGGCAGGAAGTCGCCCGGGACCGCGCCCACGTGTTACTGTAACCTGCCTAGATACTTACGCGCACAGCGTCGACGTGCGGGCGGATGAGTCCGGCGGCGGCCAGGTCCAGCACGTGTACGTGCGGCAGGAAGTCGCCCGGGACCGCGCCCACGTGTTACTGTAACCTGCCTAGATACTTACGCGCACAGCGTCGACGTGCGGGCGGATGAGTCCGGCGGCGGCCAGGTCCAGCACGTGTACGTGCGGCAGGAAGTCGCCCGGGACCGCGCCCACGTGTTACTGTAACCTGCCTAGATACTTACGCGCACAGCGTCGACGTGCGGGCGGATGAGTCCGGCGGCGGCCAGGTCCAGCACGTGTACGTGCGGCAGGAAGTCGCCCGGGACCGCGCCCACGTGTTACTGTAACCTGCCTAGATACTTACGCGCACAGCGTCGACGTGCGGGCGGATGAGTCCGGCGGCGGCCAGGTCCAGCACGTGTACGTGCGGCAGGAAGTCGCCCGGGACCGCGCCGGCGCCGGCCGCCAGGGCGCGCACGCGGCTCAGCACGCGACTGTTATCCGACGACCACTGCGTGCGCTCCGTCTCGCGGAACCCTTGGATAGCCTGTAACTCATTACAGATTTTTAATGAAGCCCCAAATACCCTTGTGCCATCGTAACAAGCTCTGATTGGTGCATGAACTATGACACGCCTATTAGGATATTTTTGTGCAAGTTACAGGCATGTAGATATCAACAAAATGCTGATTCAAAAATTAAAAAGTTGGGAGGTTGTATATAAACATGAAGTAAAAAAAAATTACTGCCTGCTTATTTCTTCGTCATAATATATTGTCTCTTATGGTTGGCTTGTCAGGTCCTAAATCAATACAGTCTAGTTGGCTTATTAGCCAATCAGTCACAGGAAGTGAGAATAACAGTCCTGATATGTCAGTGTAGTTACGTGAGGATGTTAAAATGGTTTCCTGTAAGCTGTCCTGCCCACTGGGCAGTGGATACAGGACAAAGTTCTTTGGAAACCGAGGTACCCTCCGTGAGATAGTAAGACCAGGGCACTGCTGGCTTTCCCAGAGGCACTGGGGTAAATCAAATGTAAATATTCCACTTGTGCACAAAATACACACTTATTACGTGGAATTGTGGACACCAGCTTGACTTACATACATACATACAAGGGTTTTCAGTACTTACATTATCCCAGTGATCAAACTCGTATCTCATGCGCCGCAGCACAGGCTCCAGCTCCAGCAGCAGCGCATTCTCCTCCCGCTCAGTGATGAAGTCGGGGTATACCTGCATGTCACGCAACACGGCACTGCGCAGCGCAGGTTCGTCCTGCTCGTTCCACCATGGACTGACTTCCACTAGGCTTGGGTCCCCTGGAACAATACAATTACTTGATTTGAGGGTTGGGGTACCACAAATTTTATAGTGTAGAGGTTAACTATTAAAACGCTAATTGGTTATTTTGTTTACTTATTATTGTATTTTCTCATTAAGTTATTGATGTAATCTTTTGAGAAAAATAAATGTCTTAAAACCGTAAAATATTGAAATTGAAATGTCATCCGTATATCAAAGCGTGCATATTTCGAATCGAAATAGCTGCGCAGCATGACATAGGCATACGATAGCTTAGTTCAGTTCTTAAGCTGGACAGTATGTTTTCTTAGTAAATTTTATAAGAAATATATCTTATCTTTTATTTCCAGAAGGTTTAAGCTGGTTTGTATTTTTGTCGTCGGCATCACAGTGTGGATAGTGAAAACAACCTGTGTGATAGCTTAGTAAGTATTCGTCGCTGAAAAGAGACTAAAAATTCTAAGCTTTATATCAAAAAAAGGACCCACGGAGAGCAATCCTAGCTTCGTATTCCGTGTCGCTGCTAATCCTGCGAGGAAGGCCGATGCATAATTTCTTATATTTACAGGTTTTCATAAAACTAAATGTTAACAAACGCATTTTAAATCGTAAATTTAATTATTACAACTTGCTGCAAAAAAATAACTTGAAAATGAATAATAAAATGTTTTGACAAGCCGATGACACTGACAGCACCTTTGATTTTTTTTTTTTTTTTTATTTTGGCTTCGCACGGTTTATGAATTTAGCCAGCGTCAAGTTAATGAAGTAGGTATTTAGTTTTATACACAGAATAGGAATACCATCACTTTTTTTCCATCCTAATGGGAAAAAGGGGGGAACGGAGGGGGGGATGGGTGGTGTGTTGTGTGTTTCACATGCATTCTAATGCAGATGTAACACATTCTAATGTTTTTGCAGTGTTTGGCAGCAAATGAGCCGAGACAGCCTTCTCGGCAAGCTTCACTGAGGTAGACAATACTACGACAAAATTTTCAGCTTTATTTTACCGAGATCGCGCCTGTTTCAATAATTCCACATATTGTTCAGTTGCGTAGACACTTGAGATACAAAACTACACCAATTTAACAATACAATACTCATTATGAATCAATTTGCGAATAACTATAACAGCCACTGTACTTCACTCGAAAAAATCCTGCCAAAAACTGAAAGTCACAGTTTACCTAGTACCCAAAGCCAGTACCTACCTTATATAGTATTATAGGCCAGTATCACAGAACACTAATAATATAACCCGTTATACTTTAGTCTCCCACCGAGTGTTTCCACGTTGCCGTCGTGGTGGAGCTTAGGGTCTCCTTGATCTTGGGGACTTCCGGCATGAGTGACTCACTTTTGCCGGAGGGGTCCAGGAGTGAGACCTGACCAACCACCTAATCCTAAGTTTGGAGGCGTGGCGATGGGATGAATGGCTGGAGGGATTCCAGTCGTGAGCGCCTCACAAGAGGACCGCGCCGCTGGGAGACTTGAGCAAGTTGTTCAAGTCTTCTAGCGGCGTGGAACCTGGGGGGAATTTTCGTCGCTGCTCTCTGGTACGCGTCAGCTCATCAGACGTGACCGTGAGGGTGGCGGCGAAACACAGAGGGGGAAAGAGAGGAGGGAGATAGAAAGGGAGTTAGCGACCGTACCCTTAAAAAGGAAAAAACCAAAATGACATCAGAACAGAAGAAAAAGACTACCCAGGGCGGCACCCACTGCTTAGCAGATGGCGAATCCGCTGCGCTCCCGCTGGGAGCTTCACGCCCCCAATCGTATTCTGTATTGGCTTATGTTCTCCGTCTGTGGATTCCGACAGCAAGAGCCGAGGAGGCTCCAGTTCATCTCCTCCGTTCGAGGAGATAATCAATTTTTGCTATAAGACGCCCGATACGCCGCGGTCGGGCGAAGATAGCCAAAAGGAAGTCGGCAAAGAGGCGAGGAGTGGTGCGCCGTCGGAGTCCAACGCAGCACCACTCCTCACCGCTTTGGGCTCTGGGAGCCCAGAGCGTGGGGAAGAGGGGGCTTCCGGGAGAGCCGTGAGTGGGTGCTCGCAGTTATTCCGGAAGCGCTCTGCGGATGGCAGGGATCGTCTTCCGACGGGGAGATCATGGCCTCGCCCCTGAAGGTCCCCACCAGTGTGAGGGGTAGGGGATCTGGGAGGCCCAACAAGGCCACCAAGGCTGGCAGGCGAGCCATGAGGCTTGCCGCGGAGGCGCGCCACCCACCGCGGGCGGAACTCGGTGTCCCCCCCGTCTCGGGGTCCTCGAGCGGAGGAACAGGCGCCGCTGGCGGCTCTGATTTGGAGCGATGGGCCAGACTCGCGGAGGTCGTGCGTGACGCCATTAAGGATGTAACTTCGAAGAAGCTTGCATCTTCGAAGAGCAGGGCCACATCCGCGGCCACGGCCTCCATTATGTCGCCGGCGGAGGCGAGCTTCGGCAGACTTCCACCTGCATTGGACGAGACGTCCAAATTGCGGGCGGGGGTTGTCCGCCTGACCGCCACAACGGAGCTTCTGGTGAAGGAGAACAGGAGGCTCCGGGCGGACCTGGCCGAGCTCCGAGGAGCTGGCCCCTGGGAGGGAGCGCAGGAGGAACAGGAGGAGAGCAGGAGGTCAGCACGGGCCAAGTCAGCCCCTGCCCGCGGAGAACCAGGTTCTCGACCTGGTGGGGTAGGAGCTGGCGGCCTTTAACAGGCGGTTCTCGGTGCTGGAGGGCATCATCCTACGCCCCCCGCTAGCGGCGAACCAGCCGGCCTTGAGCCAGCGGCAACCGGTATCATTTACCGCCGCCGCGGCTGCTGTGCCCTAACCGGGCTCGGCGAGGCAGGCCAACCGCGGGTTTGTGCTGAGACCTGCGGGGTCGGCTTCGTCGAAGGCGTCTAAGGCGCCGCCAAAGCCGGGTGGAGCGACTGCACGGGCGGCGAAGGCCACGAAGGCCCCTGCCCAGGCGGCGAAACGGCCGCCACAGCCTGTCCCGCCTCCTGATACTCCCACGCCGAATAGCAAGTGGCCGGGGAGAAGAGGAAGGCGGGTAAGGCTGCAAGGGCGGCTAAACGGAGGGAGAGGCGGAAGCGGCAGAAAGAGCGAGTCGCCGCGGCTAGGCTCCGCGCCCCGAAGTCCGCAGCTGTAGTGATAACACTACAGCCGGAGGCGGTAAAGAGGGGCGTGACTTACCGCGCCGTGCTCGCCAAGACGAAGGCGGCGGTGAGCCTCGAGGAGGTGGGGTGTGCCGACGGCGTCCGAGTGAAGGTCACCAAGACCGGAGCCCGGATGCTGGAGGTCCCCGGTGCCTCCAGCGGCTTAGCCGCTGACGCCCTGGCCGAAAGGTTCAGGTTTCTTTCATTCTTTCTAAGCCGGCCGATCTAGCGGCACATAACAATTTTTTATCATTTTTAACCGACTTCGAAAAAGGAGGAGGTTATCAATTCGGATGTTTGTTTTTTTTTTATTTTTTATTTTTTTTATGTACTATTGAAGACAAAAGTGCATGGAGAGCCTAAGGTCGACTTTTGACCGTGAGGTTTTGCATTACGTATCATGACTTTCATGAGACGACTAGATGGCGCTGTTCAATCATGAAAATAACACTGCAAAGCTTATAAACCTTATTATGCAGAGGCAGATAATAAGGTTTTTAATACCTAAAATAATTACTAAGTAATAATAATATATTTATATTCAAATAAACAAAAATTACTATATTTTCTTATTTCCGAGTACTTAATACAGCGCCATCTAAACCAAACTAAATAAGCCAATTGGTATATCGGTTAATTCGACTACAGATGGCGTCGATCATAAATAATAAAAATCCCTACATTCACAAAGTAGCTCTTATTTTCACGTTCCAGAATAAATAATCAGTAGCTCAGGTGGATAAGCATGGCAGAATAACATAGATCGTTCAACAGGGCACCGGTTCGCAACCCAGCTCTCTGTCGACTTTTTTTAAATTTAATTATAATTATAATTTATATTCTATTTTTTGTATTTTTAAACGTTTTTATTTTATTTTTTGTTATAAATAATATAAAAAATATGAGGTATAAGATGTATAAATGAATATAGGGATAATATACAAGTATACATATACTACTATATATAACATTATATAAATATATATTATATAAATTACTTTCATAATTGGTGGTAAGTATTAGTATTATTAGTAAAAAACATTTATGTAAGAAGATTTAGATATATTTTTCTTACAGCTTAAGATTTACTAAGTTTAATTTTCGTAAAGGATAAGAAATGAAACTATTTTATTGATTATAGTTTAAGACATTTAATTCTCAAAGAAGAATACAATTTATGTCTTTCTTTCTTATAGAATGTATAACCTAACCTAGCAGTTTTACATCCAATTAACAATGATTTAATTCACTTGTTAAGGAGAAATACAAGTAAAATTTATAACTGAATAACTCTATTACAAAATAGAAGACCTTAACAAAGTAAAACTGTATAATAGATATTATAAGTATTCTAAATCAAAACTGTGTTGTGCTATTCTTCTATTATTTAGTTTTATTTACATTATGTTATAATAACTTTCACTATATATGCAACCTTAGTTCTGTAAATATTTTACCTACTCATAAATTATAAAAATTTTACGTTTTGCATAATTATGTTTAGTGGTATTGACTATAATGATTGATTTGTGCATTATGTTATGACTAAGGTTCATAGCTTAAGTATTCGTTCCAGAAGGAGGAAGAAATTGAAGCTAAACCTAAAATCAATAACAATTGTAAGACCGGGTTATAGCTGTCATTTTGGGACCGAGTTGTTTATAATAATAAATAAATAATTTTTTATGTTGGAAAGGAATCTATATTTATATTGTTTTTATTTTCATTTCTTATATTATATAAGAAATCAAAATCATTAGTGTAATAACATTTTGTTGTTATAAAGTAATGTATAAATTTATCCAACTTACACCAAGTTTGATTACTGTAATTTATCATATAAATTATAGCTACCCCGGTATTTTCATTTTTACTCAATCATTATTACTCAATTCAATAGTCAACACTTTATATTCTTTAATATTTCGTGTATCCGCCATTTTGATCGATTACAGCTTGCAACCGCGAACCCATGGAGTCTATTAATTTTTCACATAAATTGTGACCCCGTATAGAATCCCATACCTCCATGCAGTGAGTACTCAGTGCTTTCTTAGTCCTTTCGTTCCTATTGTCCCACTTTTGAACCATAACGCCCCATAAATTTTCAATGGGGTTTAAATCTGGCGATCTCGCAGGCCAAGGAATAATTCGTATGTCCGATTGCTGGCTAAACCACTCTTGCACAATTATGGAACGGTGTATAGGACAATTGTCCTGCACGAACGTTATTACTGGCATGTCTTCTACAGGAAAAACATTCCGCACAGTGGGCAACATGACGTAATTCAGCACATCTAAGTAGTTAACACTGTTTGCACGACTGGGTATTGCAGTAAGTTCTCCTGGTCCTGCAGCTGTCATCCATCCCCAAATGTTCACTGTTATACGACCGGATTCAGAGTTAGGCACAACGTGATCACTATCATAACGCGTATTATTCCTACGCCACAACCTAACTCGCCCGTGCTGGCTAGACTTGAAAGTCTTTTCATCACTGAAGATAACGTTGCTCCAGTCGAAATGTCTGTATTTCAAAGCGAACTCCAATCGTGCTCTTTTATTAGCTTCGGTTAGCAATGGCTTAATAGCATGTCGACGATAATGCAGACCTTCACTATGAAGAGCACGATACACCGTCCGCAAAGATGTATCAAACAACTCTGCGTAATATCTTGTTGGTGTAAAGCCATTTTCCTCATAACCTTGCACCATAAGTTGACGCTGGTCTGAGTCAATATGGCGTCTTCTGCCAGATCTACTGCGGTGTTCCAACGAACCCTCTTCTTGAAACCGCTTTATCCATAAAGTGACAGTCTTTACCTATAAGGGAAATATATTATTTATTATTTTCGTGTATCGATAACCATGGATAATAAAATAAATAACGAACAGTGATTTTAAAACATTACTTACGTTTAAGCCAGTTTCTCTCGAAATTTCAGAATAATTTAGGCCTTGATTATGCAATGCTATTATTTGGGCCCTCGTAGCCATATCAATATTAGAACGCGAACTCATGGTAAAGATAAATATTAAAAAATTGTTAAATGCAATCGTAACTGAACTCACTCAAAGATAGTAAAGAACGTTATGATTGAACAAAAAGATTAAATTTTTATACAGTCAATATTAAACTACCCTCAATTCTTTTGAGATTTATGATACAGGTTAAAGTCGCTAAACAACTTCGATATAGTAAAGAGTAGGATAATTTCAACTCATTGCGTAATGACGCAATAGTCCAGTGGCTATGGTATCGGTAAATTTTATGCCACTGAGTTGGAATCCTAGTTATTACGAGCTTTGCTTTATAAGGTTTGTAATGTCGTAGGAGAATTTGTGTTAAAATTAAGTAATATTGTAACTAGCAAAAAACAAGATAATGTTCTTTAACGAGAGATGTATATTTTCCAATCCAACTACTATACTAGCGCCATCTATGTCGTTCAAGACGTATTATTAAGGCGATGAAACCCTGTACAAACAATTTTGGTTTGGAACTCTCCATGCACTTCTGTCTTCATTAGTATGTTCGGGTATAACTCCGTCATATGTTGACGGATTGGCAAAATTCTTTTTTTGTTCGAAAGGGGTTTATTTTGAAATGGTCCCATTTAAATTTCAAAAAGATCTGATGATGGGTTTCGGAGACAGACAACGGAACTCTTCAAAAATTGACAGCAAATCAACCGCGATTGCTGCTATCGTATGTCTATGAACTGTTAACACAGTTTAATGGGAAACCACAACTAAAAAGTGAAAAATAAAAAACTATTTTACAAAAAAATAGAACCGACTTCCAAAAAATGTGCAAAATAACTTTAATTTCGGAAGTCGGTGTCAAAAAACAAAGACACAAAACAGGAACACCGACTGCCGAAATTAAAGTTATTTTGCACTTTTTTTAAAAGAGTTGTATGACTGAAAACATTCTTAATCTATTTTTTTAGCTTATTTTTTATTAATCTCAATGGACATATTAACAGTAAACGTTACATTTTTGGGTTATGACAATGGGTATACATGACTGGTAGACATTGTAGGTTAGTATAGTAGACATTGTGAAAAAAAAGAGTATTTCAGCGTACTATAATAGTATTACAGTTTATAGAGTAGGTACACCTACATGAATAAAATTAGAATAGGTACAATACTCTATTTTAGAGTACGGTTGGAAACCCTAGCTTTATCCGACATAGAACCTGTAACACCAATGGGCAGTCCCCTTAGTAAAAAAGATACTGGCTGGTAATATTAAGGTGTGGTAGGGTCGTGGTGGTGTGGAACTCCAGGGATTCCACAAGTTTCTATAAATTCTTGGTCTTAGGTATTTTACAAAGCGAGCAGTACTTACAAACGAATCAGTTTGTTATTTATGCAAATATTGTGTACCTACTTTAGCACAAAGGAATAGATTGATATTTGTTACTCAACCAACGCGGCAACGCACGCCAATTGAATTGGGTGAAGATGTTGATAGTCGCTGCCTACCTTTATCTGATAAAGCGATGCCAAGGTTCATTACAACATCACGTTATCTCGGCAACCGGAGACCGGCCAGCCATTGTGAACATCATGTATCGTTTTCTTTCTGTGAGCCGCATCACATTTACATACCTAATTTGATGGTCGACCGTTTATTACCTATTTTTAACCGACTTCGAAAAAGGAGGAGGTTATCAATTCGGATGTTTTTTTTTTTTTTTTTATGTATGTTCGGGCATAACTCCGTCATTTAATGACGGATTTGCAAAATTCTTTTTTTGTTCGAAAGGGGTTTATTCCGAAATGGTCCCATTTAAATTTCAAAAAGATCTGGTGATGGGTTTCGGAGACAGACAACGGAACTCTTCAAAAATTGACAGCAAATCAACCGCGATTGCTGATATTGTATGTATAAGAATTGTTAACACAGTTTAATGGGGAACCACAACTAAAAAGTGAAAAATAAAAAACTTTTTTACAAAAAAATAGAACCGACTTCCAAAAAAAGTGCAAAATAACTTTAATTTCGGAAGTCGGTGTCAAAAAACGAAGACACAAAACAGAAACACCGACTTCCGAAATTAAAGTTATTTTGCACTTTTTTTTTAAATTATACAATAAAATACCTACTAATTACTTTACACAACTGTTTTTAACCGACTTCGAAAAAGGAAGAGGTTATCAATTCGGATGTTTGTATTTTTTTTTTATGTATGTTCGGGCATAACTCCGTCATTTAATGACGGATTTGCAAAATTCTTTTTTTGTTCGAAAGGGGTTTATTCCGAAATGGTCCCATTTAAATTTCAAAAAGTTCTGATGATGGGTTTCGGAGACAGACAACGGAACTCTTCAAAAATTGACAGCAAATCAACTGCGATTGCTGCTATCGTATGTCTATGAATTGTTAACACAGTTTAATGGGGAACCACAACTAAAAAGTGAAAAATAAAAAACTTTTTTACAAAAAAATAGAACCGACTTCCAAAAAAAGTGCAAAATAACTTTAATTTCTGGGTATGTTTAGACCTGGCTTTAGCGGTCGCCTTTTGGAGACTCATCGAAGGACCATTGGAACTATTGGAACATTTAGATGACTTTTTTGATTGGACGTGAACCTTTCGAAGTTTATAATATGCAAAAAAGCAAAATCGAACCAGTAGAAGCTCAAACCATTCAGCGACCAGGCACTTTGGTTCACTGTCGTTTCTATTGGCTCCACTTACATAATGTAAACATTTTCGGGTTGTTGAATAAACTAACCATCTTATTATGTTACGTAATTTTAATTGTCTTTTACCCGACTTCCCCAAGAGTTAGAATTTCCTAATAGTGATAGAAAAAAAGAACAAATTTGTATCATCGAAATATTTGGTATGCATATAATCTTACGTTTCAACACTGGCTCGATCGGGAGTATTCGGGAGGCGCCGTCCGTAACTATTCGGGTAACTTTGTATTTTCTATAGCGGGCGGTCGAGGGCGAGCGTTATACAAAGTTGATACGACAGAGGGGCTTTCCTTTAAACTGCCTATACTAGGTACTATTTTCAAGCTCTGTACCAAAAATCAATTAAATCGGAGCAGTAGTTTAGTCACAAACGATTTTTTAAGTTTTGGCCTCGTTTGAACACGATGTATCTTTCCTAACAGCTGATTATGTCTATACGCACAGGTCATGCACCTTAAAACGATAAATCTGAGTATAACCTACGATACGACGCGTTGTTGCCGTTCTCACGCAAGTCACAAGTACATTTTCGCTATAAGATGGCAATGCAAACAAGGATAATGGGTATAAAGTATGGTATAAAGGGTGGTTGCGTTTTACTCTGAATTGTAAGCTATTTAGTTTGTTTGAAAAAAAAAAAACCTCATTTATTATTATTTTTATTTTTATACCGTATCGAATTAATACTAAACACGTATAGTATACGTAGTTTAATTTAATGCCCCTCTGTCACATCAACGTTGTATATGAACTACTGCACCGCCGCAAACGCCGCACTGGGTATGACGTCATACCCGATGCGCTAAGTCTCCGTTACGAGTATATGTATTCTGTGGGCGCGTAGCTCGACATTATACCTATCGGGTACGGACCGGGTCTCTGCTGTACATACCCGGTCTGCGTACTGGTAAAGTCATACTGGGTTTTTATACCTGTACCAGTATATACGTACCATCCCTAGGTGCAGCCACGCAGAGTATAAAATAAAACACATTTTTTCGGCCTTGATCTCAGTTTCAGCCGAAACCGAAACTTTCTTAAGCATATTGACTTTTCTAAGGGATGAATATTTTGAAATCCTAGAATCCACACTTATTTCCTTTACTACTGTGTTACATGCTACTATTGATTTTCTCTCTTCTAGGTTAGTTTCTTTTATTTCCCTTCTACTATAATTAATTTCTTTATTTTTAAGCCAACTAGGTCCCTGAGTCCAAAACTCTAGGTCGGTGCACTCGGAAGGATTCACGCCACGCGATGCGGTGTCTGCGGGATTATCACTGGACTGGACGTGCGACCACTGACTATTTTCCGTAACGGTAAGTATTTCAGACACTCTGTTACCGACGAAGGTCTTCCAGCGGCTGGGGTGGCTGCTCAACCAGGCGAGCACCACTGTCGAATCAGTCCAGGCATGTATGTCGGAAACTTCACGCAGAAGTTTTGAAAGCAGCAAGGCGCCACATAACTCCAAACGAGGTATGGATACCTGTTTGACAGGGGCCACCTTGGTCTTAGCTGCAACTAGACTAACATGAACGTGGCCATTGGCATCAGTACACCGAACATAGACAACGGCTGCGTAAGCGACATTAGAGGCGTCAGAGAATCCGTGTAACTCTAGTAGGACGTCAAATTGACTCGTGTGAATCCATCGTGGCAGACGGAACTCCCTAAGATGATTAAGGTTGTTTCTGTAACTAAGCCATTCCTTTAACAGGTGATCTGGAAGTTCATCGTCCCATTCGGATCCTGCTAACCACAGGCGTTGAATAAACACCTTGGCTGTTACTACCACCGGCGCAAGCCAGCCGAGAGGATCAAACAAACGAGCGATGTCAGATATCACTTTTCGCTTAGTTATGGGGGTTTCGGGCGGAGGAAGTTGGACATTATATCTAAACTCATCTAAATTTTTATCATAAGTTAACCCTAAAATCTTCGTAAGTGAATCTATTTTAAGTTCTAATTTGTCCTGTCTAACAGCATCTTGGTTTATTTTGTTTAATAATTCGTCACTGTTGCTGGACCACTTCTGAAGTGTGAAGCCCACACGACCTAATAATTCATTTAGTTGGTGATAAATTTGTTCACCCTCAGCGACAGATTGACAACCCGTTGTCTGGTCGTCTACATAAAAAGATGTAAAGACTCGTTCTGCCGCTAGAGGAAAATCATTTCCTTCGTCACGAGCTAGTTGTTGTAGAGACCGGACCGCTAGGTATGGCGCAGAGGATGTTCCAAAGGTAACACGCAACTACCGAATATGTTTCAATTCAGCTTCTGGATTATCACGCCACAAAATGCGCTGATAATTAGCATCTTCATCTGCAACCTTGACCTGACGGTACATTTTAATGATATCTGCGACCAAACTTATGGGATGACAGCGCCACCGCATAATAGTTTGACGCAAATCAGGTTGTAGGGTTGGGCCAACCATTAATTCTTTATTTAATGATACTCCATTATGGCCTGAACATGAAGCGTCGAAGACTACCCTAACTTTAGTGGTGCTTTTATCCTCACGCACCACCGCGTGATGTGGTAGGTAGAAGGCATCATTACCTAATTCTGTCTGAGGGACAATTTCAGCATGTCCCAGTTGAATATATTCATTAACGACTTCACTGTACTGTGTCCTTAATTCCGGTTCTTTCGATAATCTATTCTCTAGGTTGATAAAGCGCCTCCGGGCAATGACCTCTGTCCCCCCAAACGTGCAACTGGGCCAATCGGTTTTGAATGGTAGTTTTACAATATACCTCCCGGTTGCATCGCGTTTGGTGGTCTTTGAGTAGAACTCCTCACATTTTTGTTCTTCTTCAGTCAAGATCACACTACGAACTGAGGGCTCTGACTCCAACTCCCAAAACTTACGCAAAAGGTCATTGACATCCGTTGACTGTACTACTGTATGATAACATACTGGCCTAGAGATTGCCGACGATGGGCTCTCACCAGACAATATCCAGCCTAATTTAGTCTTCTGGGCGACTGGAGATCCCGGCGGACCTTTGACTAAACCATCCAGTAAAACTTCTCCGACCACACGCGTACTCAACAGTAAATCAATTTTCCCTGGTGTATCAAAGGACGGATCAGCTAATTTTAAGGACGAGAACGAAGCCGATATCTGAACGATCTTCTTCTCAGGGAGATGAGATGTGAGTTTATTCAATACATAAGCATCGACATATAAAACAAAGGTGGGATCTAGACGTGACTGCAATTTAAATTGAACTATCCACTTAGAGGGCATTGAGTTTCCCTCGTCATTGCCTAGTCGTAATATGTCGGTGTGAGCAGGTGTTTTCTTCAGTCCGAGCAACTGGACTGCAGCCTCTGTTATAAAAGAGACTTGAGAGCCCTGATCCATCAGAGCTCTTAACACAAAAGTAGTACCAGTTCTTGACTCAACGTTGACCAAGGCTGTGGCTAACAGACCGTAGTTGTGAACATCCGCAAAACAACAAATGGGTTTAGTCTCGCTTTGACTGGAAGAAGTAGCTGCATTAGCAGCCACCACCTTCATTTCCGCTGAACCATCAACCATTTCAGCAGAATTGGCAGTTGACTTTGGGTGAAAAAGTGTGTGGTGCTTTATCTTACAAACATGACATTTAGTGTGCAGACGACAAGAATAGACGGTATGGTTTGTTCCTAGACAATTGTAACAAAGCTTGCTGGCTCGTGCAAACTCACGACGTTCGTCACAATTTTTCTTAGCAAATGTTTTACAATGACATAATTTATGATCTCCAGAACATAATATACAACTTTGAGAAGCGACATGAAAAGATTTGGCATTATTATCACGAGTAGTATTTTGTTTGTTAACTTTAGGATTCAAATACTCTAAGGCTCTAAACCTAGACTCCATAAAAGTTTTGAACTCATCAAACGTAGGTAAATCCTCATTAGGACTGATTCTTAGTTCCCACAGTTTACGGGACTCGGTATCTAACTTTTCGGAGCCTAAGTATACAACAATTGCATCCCAGGAGCTGACATCAATTCCTAGACTGCGCAAACCATGCAAACAATCAATAGTCGTGTCTAACAGCATTTTAACGTTTGTCGATGATTCCTTAGTAATCGAAGATTGATGGACAAGCCGCTTGAGCAAACAGTTAGCTAAAAACCTTTTATTATCAAATCGCTTGTTTAAAATCGACCAACACTCATCATAATTAGACGCAGTCACAGGAATATGTCGAAGCAACTGTTCTGCTTCGCCTGAGAGATGACTCTTTAAATAATGGAGTTTTTGGACGTCATCCAGTGCATCATTTTTATGGATTAGTGACGTAAATAAATCGTGGAACGTAACCCATTCAGAATACAGCCCCGAGAACGTAGGTAAACTAATTTGTGGCAATTTCACAATTAAACTATTTTGACTGGAATGTTTAATACTACTGTGATTAGCACTATTGCACGGACTAGTTTGAAGTAAGTGCTCTTTTAATTCTGACTTATAGGTTATGTACAAATCTTCAGTGAAATTATATGTTTCTATATTATAATAAACACTCTTTTTTAATTCTTCGTCGGTTACTTTTTCTATGATACGGCTATGAGTTTCAACAAATTGTTTCCACTGTACCTCTAACGATTCTAATCTTGTTTCAATGTAAGTTTGTGTAAGACGATCCTTAGGTGATATTTTAAAGTTTATTCTACTTTTTTCAATTATTGTTTTATTATTAAATTGCAATTTACTTAAGGATTCCATTATGTACAACAAAGTTACAGAGTTTTGTAAGTAATAAAATTAATCCTGTATCTTAATGCAACCGACGAAAAATTACAAGTCAATGGACAAAATCGGTAAACTTTTACAAGTGTTTAGAACAAGTTTGGATTAAAAAAAATCGGGCATAGATTTCTCGTCACAACACTTTATTCGTAATTATTCTAAGTCCAAAAGTACTAGATATTAAACGTCAAAGTCTAACACTTGATAATTCACTAATAGTTGATCTTCAAAATTCAATGAGAAATTCACAAGTCTACAAAATAATCACTGGTATTGTAACTCACAGTTTTGTCTGCCAAACCTCTCCAAGCACGTCGCTGCTGCAGGTGCTCTATCTTGCTTGATGTCACTGCTGAGTGTGTCGTCACTGTTTGTGACGTCACTCTTGATGCCGTTGTTGTCTCGTCGCCCTATGGTCTCTGCTGATGTCACCGTTTTCAATACTGGTGGCGCCCTCTGGTGGAGACGGCCGCAAACCTCGTTGCTGCGCTTCTGTACACCGCTGATCACCCCACACACACACACCGGGGATTTTACAGGCACTTCAGGGCGATCCACCTCTGGTTTCTATGCCTCACCACACGACACAGAAAACTGTTACACTTCACTTGTCGACGCGATTTCACCAAAATGTTTAGCACTCGTCAACTGCCCGAGGAAATTCGTTTAAATAAAACAATTTGTTCCAAGCAAGTACCAAAAAATATATTTCTATAAAAATACCTTATACTACTGGCGGAGAATCTTAACAGCCGGCTAGGCAGCCACTTCAGTGAGGAGAAGGACGTCGTAGCCACCACGACGACCGAAGCTGCCAAAGATCTCAGGCAGAAGCCTCACTATGACAAAGATGCGCACTATGGCCCCAATTTTAGCCAAGCCAACGGGTTCAGAAAGCAGGAGCAGAAATGGCCGTTTTTGGTACTTTTGCCTACTACTTTGGATACGAAACATTCTGAGACCTGTTTTAACAACGTAAAAATACTTTATCCTATTTGTAACAAACGTGACGTTGGATTCTTTAATATTTATTTTCTATGATAAGCTACTTTTTTCATTCAATGAGGGCGCCACTTGGCCGGTAGTAGACCCTTAACACGAAGTCGTGAATGAGTGAGTGAGGCTTCAAATTCACGACAGCATTACTTACGCGCTAGTGGCGCTGCCGAGAGTTCGAGAAACACAGTCAGTTGCGTCTTCTACTCCGACGACGCCGCCGACGCCACATGCAGTTTGCTAAGAAGGCGATGGATGCGCCCACTAAAATGGTTGTCGAACAATCTAAAGACGCCCATGCAGTATCGAGACACTGTCATCGTAGAGAAATTGCTTACGGTAACGAAGTGGTCAGCAGACCTCACCTTAACACCCAACTCCAAACCCAATCCTAAAATCTAACAAAGTCAAACTACCAACCTGCATCAAATCCCTGTTAATTAAGGCCCTACTAACGGTCCAGTGGCGCCCTCATTGAATAAAAAATCGTAGCATAGCACAGAAAATAAATATTAAAAAATCCAACTTCACGTTTGTTACAAAGAGGATAAAGCATGTTTACGTTGTTATAACAGGTCTCAAAATGTTTCGGATCCAAAGTAGTAGGCAAAAGTGTCAGAAACGGCCGTTTTTGGTACTTTTGCCTACTACCGGACCGTTAGTAGGCCCTTAAGCAAAAAATAATAAAAATAACATGTGTAATTTAGAAAATAATAAAAACTGTAAAACTCCATGGCAGAGTGAGTCGATCAGTCTCACGCAAATGTCCAGTCGATTGCAAGTCCAGTCGTGGGGGTTTTATGTTTGCATAACTCGTTGAAATATGTATAAGGAACAGCAGATTGTTTTTCGCGATTTTGGATTTGTTTGTTTGTTTTTTTTGTTTTGTGTTTGTTTTTTTTTTGTTTTGTTTGGGTTGAAGTTGAAAGTTGTTTAGACTGATGATTGCAGTCATTGCAATCTTTATTATTAAAATATTGCCCATGAATTAAATATCACCCTGTATATGTATACAGGGATATATAGCTACATAACGATGCCGATGAACTCACGTAGACATAAGCTAGTTCGTAAGTTAAATAAGCTAAATTTGAGCGGCTTCAAATTAGTTTCATATTCTGTTTGCGAAAATATAACCATTTTTCCGAATTCTGTGTGAAGCTCGAGTGATTGCCAGTTCGCCTTTGCCGGAATGCTCATATTCTTTGCCTTTTAAATAGGACCTAAGTAATAATTATAATTCCTTTACCTACAGTAGGTACTAATTTCGTGTTCAGGCAATTACTGTCCATGGTTGCTTAGAAGCGATCGCGGAATGAGACAAGGCCGCCAATTGTATGTGTTTTAGTTTCCTTTTTTGTGTTTAATGGTGTGCAATGAAGTATGTAATAAATATTTAAAAAATAAAAATTACCAATTGCACGCCAGCGCCAATGGAGCCGGTCAGTCTACCCGAGCCAAGCTAACAAACACATAATATGAATGAACACTGACTGACCTTCTTAAGTAAACAGAAGTACCTACGTGAGATGGTGTAAAATACAACACAAACAGTGGCGTGACTCAGTTGTTACCAAACCCTTGAGACGCGACCAGCGATTGATTACTGATGCACTGTGGACGAGAAGCAAATGGAGTGTCCTAAATGTTTATTTTATTTTTTATTTGCCCCTCTCGCGAATTCTCTCCCTTTACTCAGAGGAAGCCGGGATTTAAAAATAAGTATACGATTTTAAGATATTCACTGCTTATTGTATTAGCGTTTGAAAGAACTCGAATGAATCAGGCTTAAGTAAGAGGCCGTACCTATTCGAAATTTTGCCGATTTACGTGATTTTACGGATGTAATTTTACGATTAAAATAATGTATTACTATGTTTTAATGCACAACATGAAATATCATTTCAATTATGATCTAATTAATGAATGAGCTAGACTCGAAGCTTGCCTCGCATATTATAATTCGAGATTCGGGTTGTTGATGTTTTATTGTCAATCTTTAAATCTTGCGCAATAATTGTACGCACCTATAGGTAACACCTAAGCTCACGATCTCGTGGCATAACTGCTGTCTAATCCGCCTTTGTTCCCAAATAAATCAGTCTCTCTTACTCAAAATCAATCTGCCTAGCCTTTTCCCAACTATGTTAGGGTCGGCATCCAGTGGGAACGAATACAAGTATTTTACATGAAGCGCTGCCTATCCTCCACCTCCACAGCCCAGTAAAGGGCAACACGATTGGCGAGACTACTGTCAGATTTTCTGACTTCTGACTGGCCCGTAACAACCATCAAAGATGGACTGACCTCGTCGGCCCGTGTCGCTGTTATGATTATGTTACGAGCTCTTCCTTGTCTCATAAATGCTAGGCACTCTCAATATCTCTTTCCCCACCTATCTACATTATCAAGTGGTCAGCGATACCTCCACTCTGAACATACTCCGTGGTCCGTGCCTGCGACGTGTCAAGCATGGCAGAGCCTGGCTCATCCGCGGCCTGCATTCAAGGCACCGGCGTCAATGTCGCGACCTGCTTCGTCTCGAGCTAATTAACTCTGAATGAAATATTTGGCCGATTGTTATCTGATTGTCATCTGTTGACATTGAGAGCAACCACGTTGTGTCACTACATATTATTGTAATAAAGACAGTCTCTTGACTTCGTGGCCGGGGCCCCGTCACTCATGTTCTTTGCGATTTTTAGGGTTCCGTACCCGTAAGTATACATCGAATATTTCAAAAAAAGGAAAAAAATCAAGCAAACTGATTATCATATATCCAGGTAGGTACCTAAAGGGTGTGCTCGCTACTTTTGTAACGGCGGAATCTACTCTAAGGACTGTGAGTCGAATTGAAATAAATAAATAACCATGACCAGCAAGAAGACCCGTTACCACACACCCTCACCATGTTTGAGAAATAATATAGAATCTGAAGTACAGATTGAAAGGTCGACCGACCGACCTTTTAGTCGATCGACCTTTTGTAAAGGCATACTATTCATTATGAAAGAGGCTATTTACATTAAAATATCCTAGCAACTAACTAACTTAACTTTTCAAATACTTGCTAAATGCCATTCCGGACCCAAGACACCCCTGGAGGACACCCCTTGGGGTGCCACGGGAACTTGAATTCGGACCTATGGCGTCCCCAGGTAATCAAATCCATACATCGGTGAATCAGTGGTATCACGGGTTCTATTTTCTAGTTCCCATGGATCTACAAATCAAATAGTGATGGGACAGATGGACAACAGTGACCTACACACAAGCCTTTCTCGATTATCACTCTTTATCTATGCAAAATACGGTGCGTGCTATAGGAGGAGTGATAGCGGAGAAGTAGACAGACCACTGCAGACCTACCGCACCCCTGGCCGTACCTCTGGTGGTACGGTGGGTATTTTAAATTTAAACGATACAACCAGGAAATAGTGTTGTATCACTAGTTAAAACCACTTTTGACACCAGCTCCAAAGTCTTGAGCATCGACGCCGAGTTGCTAGGTTGTCGGTTTTCTATCGGTTGCATTTTGGCGAGTGTGCGACGGAATTGCATAATTTAATTCCGCCAAGCCCGTTCCATCATCGGACCACAAGACGTGATGCGACGCGCCATCGGTACATGGTGAACATTCCACTCACACGCACAAAACGTTTTAAGAACACATTCATTATGCGTACAGCTAGGGAGTGGAATTCCCTGCCAGAGTCTGTATTTCCTGATAATTACAATCTGGGAGTCTATGAGTCAAGAGTGAATAGGTTGCTTCTAGGCAAGTGTGCTCCGTCTTCGACCACATTATCGCTTACCATCAGGTGAGATAGTGATAAAACGCGAGCCTATAAAAAGTAAAAAAATAAAAACTTATTTCATTATTTCAGCCGGAAATGTGTTAACCACAGTCGTAAGTACCTATGTTGGCTAAGGCCCGCTGTGGCTCATAATTCTGTCTGCAAGGTTTAAAGGCACCTAACACGAAGGGGATGATGAGGGCTACAGTGAGCGAGCAAAGCGAGCGAACGCAACCTGTCCATGTCGGGGTGCCCTAAGTTCCGAGCTCGCTTCGCTCGATCTTGGAAAACGTACGTCGTTAAATTGATGTGCAATCAGTAGGTATTACAAGTCATTATTTGTTATGAAAATAATAATTTCGGACATTGGACTACTTATTTCCTATTAGTAGGTAGGTATACATAGTTTTAATACCAAGTATCTACTAGTGTTTGTTTTAGTAACAAGTACCAAGCACTGCACTAATTGAGCTGGCGGTGTCACGGGTCCGAATTCAAGTTCCCGCGGCACCCCCAGGAGTGCCTGGGGTACGGAAGGCTAAATGCAGCTAGGATGGAAATAGGCCTCATGTTGCCTATGCCATTTTTAGGGTTTCGTAGTCCCAACAAGGACAAGGACCCATATAGTTACGGTCAGTCCGTCTGTCCGTCCGAGGCATAGCTGAGAGACTGTTAGTACTAAAATGCTGCAATTTACATGGATATATTATTATAGATTATCTTTATAATAAATTAAATAAATTCCTAAACCTATATCCAAAAACTCGATCAAGCTGTATTAGAGAAATAAATAAATACTTAAAAACCCTGGACTATCATAAAACTGAAAATCTTTTGACCGTTTTGAAATAAAACTAATTTTGACCAACCTCACACATACATAACTGTTCCTCACCTCCTTGAAAAACTCCTCTCGCTGAAACTCACTCCACAAAAGTCACTTCTGCCCAATTGGTGTTACTGGGGGACTTCAACGCCCACCATCAGGAGTGGCTCTTCCCATACCAGTGCACAGACCATGCTGGACTAGAGACATATAAGCTAGCACTAGCGTTAAATCTCACCCAGCTGGTCCAGGGGGCAACGAGGGTGCCGGATGTTGATTCGCACACAGCCAATTGCTTGGACCTTCTGCTGACAACAGATCCAGACCGTTACTCAGTGTCGATTTCTTCACCATTAGGTACTTCCGATCACTGTCTGGTGAAGTCTGTATCCGTGTACTTCCCGCCCGATCGTAGCCCTAGAGGCACCAGGCGGGTTTGGCGATACAGGTCAGCAGATTGGGATGGCATGCGATCTTTCTTCGCATGTTATCCTTGGCGGCCCACTTGCTTTTCTTCGACTGATGTTTCGTCGAGCGCGGACGCCGTGACGGATGTGTTGCGGCGGGGAATGGAGTACTACATTCCATTCTCTGACGTAACAATGTCTGGCGAGGCTCGACCATGGTTTGGTGCCGAGTGCAATCGCGCTGATGCGCTTAAACACGCGGCCTACCTGGCATGGATCGACGCTCGGACGCGTAAAGCAAATGACGTGAGTCAGAAGAAGAGAGCCTTCAACAGGGCTGCCAAGTCCTGCAAGAAGGTGTTGCGGAGGGCTCGGTTTGACCACATAAGCCGAATTGGGAACAAACTTGCTTCTTACCCAGCTGGTAGTAAGGCGTTTTGGTCCCTGGCTAAGTCGGTTGAATCGAACTTCTGCCGCTCCTCACTACCTCCACTGCTGAAACCCGACGGGTCGCTGGCCCACTCCGCTGAGGAGAAAGCGAGCTTGTTTGCCTCTCTGTTGATCACTACTATACACACTATACAGATACTGCACATTTGTCCACACCAAATTCCATCCTGATGGCGCTACTGAAGGTTTCTGTTACCTTTAGTAGCTTCATCAGTTGCAAGTTGTTGGGGGCAAAGAGTTTCAGATCATCCATGTAAAGGAGGTGTGATATGACCTGACCACCTCTTCTCAACCGATAGCCTTGTCCCGAACCCTCCAGTAGTGTACTGAGAGGGTTGAGGGCCAGACAAAACCACAGTGGACTCAGACTGTCGCCCTGGAATGTGCCACGCTCGATCCTTATCGGTTCGCTGTTCTCCTGTATCTGTCGACATCCTGGATAGTGAAGGACTGTACTCCACTGCCCCATACACGACATCAGGAAGGTGCGCAGAGTTGCATCAATTTTGTACAACTCCAGCACCCTCATGAGCCATGTATGTGGCACCGAGTCATAGGCCTTCTTGTAATCTATCCAACATGTCGACAGATCTCTTCGAGAACCTGTTGGCTAATAGCAATATCGATGAGGAGCAGCTCCTTAGTACCACGGGACCCATTCCTACATCCATTCTGGGAGGCTGACATGATATGATTTTTATCAATATGGATGTTAATTTCAGCTCTCAGAATGGATGTAAGAACTTTATAGACCGTCGGTAAACACGTGATCGGTCTATAATTCTTAGGTTCCGCAGTACTACCTGATTTATGGAGCAGGTGGGTTATTCCTGTCGTAAGAAACTGGGGCAGCGACCCTGACTCTAAGGCAGACTGGAACTGAGCTGCCAAGCGAGCATGCGACCTTTGGAACCATTTTATCCAGAAATTGTGCAGCCCGTCCGGCCCTGGAGATTTCCAGTTAGGCATCGGACGGACTGCACGAGCTACATCTTGGGGGCTGATGGTCATTGCCCCCATTTCTGGTATAAGGTCGCACGCACGCTCGACCTCTCGAGTCCAATCACCCTCGGTGTGCCTGACAGGCACCGACCAGATGCTGCGCCAGAATGAACTCATAGCGTCATCATCCGGTAAATGCCTATCAGATACACCTTGGTCCGGTCGCTCTCAAGCCCTATAAACCCACCTTTCGTTTCTTTGGAAAGTGCGATTCTGAGTGTACCGCTCCACTCGCCGCTTGTACCGACGAATACGATTTGCCCATGCATAGACCTTCTGCTTCAGGAAGTCAATACGCTCTGTGACGCGGCTCAGATAATCTCGGGAACTAATATCAGTCCCCGAGAACTCATCACCCTAGGGCGAGTGTTGCCCTCCCTGAAGCAGATAAGCTTGCCGATGAGTGCTCTAGCCTCACCGATACGACGCTCAATTCTACACTGCCAAGCTGGTACAGCAGGTCGTGTAGCTCTGTCACAATTGGTGAACTTGACGTGAGCTACACGACATGCTGCTGCAGCTGCGCAGTATAAGATTGAGTGGGTATCGGCAAGGTCTTTGCTGCTATCAAAACAATTTGATAGCTGCGAATCTAGAGCACACACCAGCACCTTATTTTTCTTATGCATGGGCAAACGAGGTAGACGAGGTCTAAGCAAAGGCGGTGTGGAGCGGTACTCCCGGAATGCATCCTCCAAAGCGCTCCTCAATCGTTCATTGCATTGAGTACTCACGGATATAGCCGCGTCATCATCATCCTCAGCAACGTGGTCGGGTCGCGGTGAAGCACTGGGTTGCAGTTGCACCGCGGCCGGTGGCGAAACAGGTGAGACACGGCTACTCCGTGATTCGAGGCATAGTCTATCAAGTACGGCGTCATCCAGCATACGGTTACGCTGGATGACCCGCACCTGATCCGACAGTCGTTGGGCCGAAACGTTGACAGCTGGCTCAAGCACCTGAAACAGAGAGAGCATACGACCACGGTACGCAGTCAGGTTACTTCCTCCCTCTGTAGCCCCAAAGTATGAGCGCATGACGTTTTCGTTAATGGTTTGCGTCCATCGCATGCGCTGCACACTTCCACCGGCAGCGGGAACCATATCAGAGGCCGGGGGGCCTCGAGGTTCCAAGCTGGCTGGTGGTCGGCCTCTTCCCCGTCGACGCGCAGGTGGTGGTGTCGTCGGCGGAGTGGTGAATTCGTCGCTCGAGCTCGACGCAACTGCAGCGGCCGGAATCACTGGACTCACGGTTGGCGTAGGTCCCGGCGGCTCTCCTACGAGGCGGGTTATGCACTGGCCGGATCTCCGCCCTGGGACTTGGAGGCGAGAGTCCTCGCCTCGCTGTACCGGTGGCGCGAGGAGGTGGGGACGCGGGGCGGTGAACCGATGCAGCGCGAGATCGAGTTGCGTCGGTCACAGCTCCGCGAGGTCATGGTGGCGGAATGGCAGGATAGGCTTTTGCGCCCTACTGGGGATAGGCCTTGCTACCGTCGACGCGATCCGACCTGTGCTCGACGAATGGCTCGGGAGGAAGCACGGCTCCCTGTCGTTTCGGGCGACGCAGGTGCTCTCGGGGCATGGCTGCTTCGGGAAGTACCTGTGTCGCATAAACAGGGAGCCGGACGCTCGGTGCCGTCACTGCACCGACTGTCGGGAGGACACGGCGCAGCACACACTGGCAGAGTGTGCCGCATGGGAGGAGCAGCGCCGTGCCCTCGTATCCGAAGTGGGCCCCGACCTGTCGCTGCCGGCCGTCGCACGTTCGATGGTCGGGAGCGCTGAGTCGTGGGATGCGGTGATCTCCTTCTGTGAAACCGTAATTTCACAGAAGGAGGCTGCGGAGAGGGAGAGAGAGGCCGTGGCTGGATCCGCAGCAGGCGTACCGGGCGTCGGCGGAGGGCGGACAACGCCCTCTTCCAGCCCCCCTAAATAAGTCCAGAGGGCCGGCGGACTCGGGGTCGCCCGCCGCCCCCCATCCAGCAGGACCCAAGGTGGCGGCGCGTAGTGTTCCACGCGCGCCCCTATTAGACGTCGCGGGGAGAGGATACCTCACTCTCCCCGCGAGCCAGAGGTGGCCCGCATAGGCGGGCCGGCACTAGCCGGGGATCATAGAAGTCGTACTAGCTCTCACGATCCCCGGTCCAAGTGTGGGACGGAACACCGGGGTGGTTTTCAGTCAGTAAGAGTCTGACAGACCCCTTCGCCCGCCCCGGGCGAAGGACATCCATGAGGATTTTCCACCCCGGCAACAAAAATAAAAAAAAAAAGGTCCCGGCGGCTGCGAGGCGGAGCTGAGCGACGAACCCGAAGATGTTGGGTGTGTGGTCAGCAATTTGGCCCGGCTTCTTGTCAGCATTTCGTTGTTAGGTCCATTATATTCTCGCCATGTTGTTGTGTGTATCTTGGTTTTTCGGCATTGGTTATTGTTGTGATGATGTTCTTATTTTTTTCTGGTTCGTATTTTTGGTTTTGACATTATTTTTGGTTTATATTTACGAAAATGTAATAAAAATTTCGGCGAGGAAAAATTTTACGTCAGTTAACTTGACAGCCGGGCCACAGATTATATTATTATTATTAAGGAGAGAGGTGTGCCTGGGACGTATGTGTAGTTGATCCGAGCGATGTACAGTCAATGCAGTACCCAAGTCCGGTCTGCATGAAAAAGATTGCATGTGGCGGAGATGAGAATGTTGAGATGGATGTGTGGAATAACGAGAATGAATAAAGTAAGAAATGAGTACATTAGAGGTTGTTTAAAAGTGGCGCCAGTGACAGAAAAGTTGAAAGGGAACCGCTTATCTTGGTATGGTCATGTGAAGAGGAGGGATGAAACACGTGTAACTAAGATGGCGAGGGAGAGGGAGGCCAAAGAAAAGATGGATGGATTGTGTGAGGAGTGATATGAAACCAAAGGGAGTTAGTGATAGCGTGATGGCTGACAGGACAGAATAGAAGAAAAAACGTGTTGCGCCGACCCCAAGTAACATGGGATAAGGGCTGGAAGATGATGATTATTACTACAGATTGTAAAGTACACCTACATGAAATAGAGTACAATAGGTACTCTTTTTTTGAGTACCTACGGTTGGCAACCCTACAACAGTGGCCCATTGGTTGAAGCCAATGGAGGTACCCGTAACGTTTATAATTTTAGTCTTCAATGTGGCTGAGTACCTACTCTTTTTACACAACATCAATAAGGGCTCCATAAACTTCATTAGGATTTCATTTTCTACTAAAGATGGTGTAATTTTACTAGCTATATTATTTTTAAACTTAAGGCGCGGACTGACTACGATTTGAAATACCTTCAAATAAGGTTGAGAATTGAACGTAATAATTGTCTTGACGATGCAAATAGGCATTTATTTTACAGGTTTTCTTTAGATTATCCAGAATATACACAAAAAATTAAATAATTGTCCGGTCAAAGTTTTACTAAAATGACAATTCTATTCAATTCTTATAAAAAATAATGCTGTTATCGCTGAAAATACAGAGATGTTCGACGCCAAAGTTTATTTTTGTGGAGCAATTTCCAAATTTTTTATTGAGAATATCAAACTATTTTTTACTATTCTATTCGGTTAAAATTTTTCTTTAAACCCTACTCTGTCCACTGTATTTTTTGCAAAGAATATTTTCATTTCATTACGTCATACTCGACTGTCCAAAAAACCAATTTTTTTGACAATTGAAGTAATACCGCCCCTTAATGCAACGGCTAACTGTATAATATAAGCTCTGCATTCTATTTTGTGCGGTTTTTTTTGTGGGATACTAAAGCTAAACAATATTCCACAGTGGTCAGACGTTAAGTCACTTAACACAATTTTTTTTCGAAATCACAATTACTAAATCACTACATAGTACGAGTATAAAACAAAGTCGCTTTCTCTGTCCCTATATCCCTATGTATGCTTAAATCTTTAAAACTACGCAACGGATTTTGATGCGGTTTTTATTAATAGATAGAGTGATTGAAGAGGAAGGTTTATATGTATAATTTGTACCCGAGCGAAGCTGGGGCGGGTCGCTAGTATATTATAAAGGCATGTCGGTGAGGATGCCGTGATCCTAGTAGGTTTATTGAAGTAGCATCTTAAATAATGTCAAGTTACTCAATCTGTTTAGATCATAAGATCACACAACTACAACTGAACTCACACATACACACAACACACACACAACTGATACTTGACACATATTGGAGTAGCATCTTAAATATTAACATTAAAATCTCTACTTTTATTACTTGATAAATCCTCCGTTACTGATTCGAAAAGACCAAAATCACCAGAAGGCGGTCGATAAACGCAAATTATAACGTATCGTTCGAGTTCAACACAAGACAACTCAACCAACTCAAGAGTGCGCTCGATGGAAAGATTTACTAAATCTTAAAGTTTTTAATATTTCAACTTATTTTAAACAAGGACTATTAAAAATCCATCGCGAATACAATTTTTTTCTTACAAATGCACTTTGTAGGTAAAGTAATTTTATCATTAATAAAAACTAGATAATTGATGTTTTTTCAACCAATGTTCGGTTAAACAAAACCTGAACATCATAGTTCTCTTTAATAAACTTAATTCTAGTTCTTTGCCGGATAGTCTTTGCTTATTTAGTTGTACAGTTTTGAGCCGTTTGAGGTCGAAACGCTCGGGTCATGGGGTCCGAGTGCGCGTCTCCTTTTCAAGGATATTTCTCGCCGACTGATCGACACTTTACGTGACCAGAGGGCTGGCTCATTATTTGCTCAAAGAATAAGCATTGCCATCCAGCGTGGCAATGCTGCCAGTCTTCTGGGCACGTTTCCAGATGACAGCGATGTGGAGGAGTACTTCGACGCCTGAACGTATTTTGTTTTTGTAATATGTACATACGTAGTTAGGTAAGGTAGTAGGTAGTAGTAGTAGGTGGTAGGTAGTTAGATATAGTTAGTTAAGTATGTTATAAATATGTAAATCTAATTTCCAAATAAATATATTTTATAGTTTGAGTTGAAAAAGAATAATCAAATTTTATATGTACAACCCGTGTGTACAACATTCAACATATTTTATAAGGCTTTCCCGTTGTCGCACCTAATAGTTTAAACTACTATGGTATCAATAGAGGCGGCAGCGACCTCTCGCGACCGGCCCTGGTCCAGACCATGGTACGAAGCGAGAAGGAATTGGAAGCAGTCACCTCCTTCTGCAAAGCAGTAATGCTCGCGAAGGAGGAGGCGGAGCGGGTGAAGGAGACTCAACAGAGTCGCCCTCAAGCTTCCAAGAGCAGCTGCCGCAGGAAACGCCCTGGGTGTCGGGGGACGCAAACTGATCTCCGGCCACCGTAGGCGCGGGCTTGCGGGCGGCGAGTAATGGGTATCTCGCCGTCCGATAAGAACCAGCCAGAGATGCTCAGATCATGAGAGCTCAAAGAGATGTCAGCAAGCTATAAATTATATTTATTATGGGCTATATTTTCAAACTCCAAGCGAACGAAGTCGCGGGCGAATTGCTAGTCAGTAATAAATTGATTACAATAAAATATAAAAAAGTGTCACTGTGACGTCAGGTTCTAGTATAAATAAATACATACCTTTATATAGCGATTTTATTCAAGTCAAGCATTTCCATTAAAAAAGTATAATTTTGTGAAGTGGAACTGATGAAGACGACCACAGATGGCCATTAGAACTCCGCAATGATAATAAATATTTCACGGGTGGCAATAGGAAATCTCGATTAAGGCGCTATTAACTGTCAATGACCTTGAGTAGTTAGCTTGCGTGTTCTGTGCTGAGCTCACGTAACGCGTCGTACGTCCACCCAGTAATAGGACTCGCGCATCGAGGAGCGCTGTCCGAAATTAGACGCATTATTAATTAATTACAAATAAAACAACGGGTATTAAAATAAAACACTGAGACTAAATTATAAATAATTAAATGATCTTTAAAATGATGCAGGTTTCATAAAAAACGCTTTATAGTTTTTACAAATTAATTACACTATGTTAAAAAAAAATATAATTTCAAAAATATTCTCCGATCAAATTACGACGAAAATTGTCTAGAGTAACATATATTTTTTAATCAAAGAAATAAGACTAGTCGTTTAGACGTGATGTTCAATTAGAAACCATTTAAAGTCGTATAACTGCGCCTTCAGATATCTGAGCGGCTATGACGAAGCAAAATTAAATAAATGGTTCTGGTGAAAATGGTAAAATCAAACTGATCTGATGATGAAGTTGGAAGATCAAGAAGAGAGAAGAAGAACAAGAAGAAGACCAAGAAGAAGAACAAGAAGAAGATCAAGAAGAAGAACAAGAAGAATTTGAAAGTTACGAATCAGGCGAATGAACTTCACTACTTTTTTTTATCAATAATCTTTGAAAATTTCCGTTATTTTGCAATAGTTTTACATTAAACAGGATCACAACTGACCCGTGGAGTAGGTCTACTGGGGAAACCACGTTAAAAAAAACGCGCTAAGTACACTACCTCATAGGTGGCGTGGAAACGTGTGCATATTATGACGATAACAACTTTTATAACTTTTTGAATCGTTATATCTCAGAAACGGTGGCTCGTAAGAAAAAAGTATTGATACATTTTTTATAGATAATTTTATGATCTACAATTTTTGTCTTAGGTACTTTTATGATAAATCTTACCGTTTTGCTGAAAATCGCGAAAAACAATTTTTTTTTACCTTTGACCTTGAATATTTTTTTTTCCATACACGGGAATGGTGGGGAAATTTTAGACATTGTTTATAATTATGTTTTGAACAATTTTACTGATTTTCAGCTTGTTGGGACTCTATATATTATTATTATACTCTTTGGACTCTATGTACCTTCGAATGTCTAAATTGACCGGACTATACTTTTAAAACTAATTTATCATTCGAATTACTCTTCAAATATAGAACATTATATCCAGCCAGCAGCAAACTGACCGCAAAGTTCATATGCACCGTAGTACCATCGAACCGATATCATGTTGAAACTGGATGGCAGGCTCGGGAACTCCGTAATAAAACAATGTATTCTAACCGTGTTTCTGCTTGTTGGAGTTGTCATGAGATGCACTCAGGCTTTAAATTGTTTTAATGGTTTTTGAATTTTTAAAGACAACGTTGCAGTAGAATGTTCGGGCACTTCCACATAACAGCCAACAGAGCTGTGTTTGTTGTGCTATCGGTTGTGTTACACTGTCGCCCTTTATAATTGCGCTAAAGATAATGTTAGAGTAGATCATCATCAACCTTTTTAATGTCCCCACTGCTGGGGCACAGGCCTCCGCTCTGTGAGAGGGTGTGGGCCGTAATCCACCACACTGGCCCAGTGCGGGTTGGTGGATGCAGTCTAGGACATGCCGGTTTCGTTACGATGTTTTCCTTCACCGTTTTAAGAGCAGTGGTGATGAAATAATTTACACAGAGTAAAGTGCCTGCCTGGGTTTGAACTCACGACCTACAACTTGTAAGTCGCAGCCTTTACCACTGGGCCACCACTGCTTAGAGTAGATATCAGCTCCTAATAGTAACTCAACTTGCCGACTGATTTAAACGTGAGCGTGTTTAAACTGTACATTTTATTATTTTCCCTTTGCAATTGTTTTCTGTCTAACCTACTCCGTAGATTCTGCCGCTTGCATTTCTGTCACTTGATCCCTAAGATTTGCGTTGCATGTTCTGTTATGATTATGAGAGATATTTGAGAACCTTGGTTAATTAAGGCTCTTATGTTATGGCACCTGCTATCTGCTCCTCGTAATTTCAGTTGGGCAGTTCCCAGCAGGACTTCAGGGCATTCAACTTCTGAAACGTGTGAGTTCAATGGCCCGGGTTCAGCTGATGTTACAATTGTTGCACCGGTAACTCCCATGTGTTTCTTTACATAGCGGGCTTATTATTTTTCCCGACATATGAAATGTTTTTCTTACTTTAGGTGTTCGTTGTTGTTCTTGTTGTTGTTGTTGTTCTGTTTGTTAAAGTTGACGGTGGTTGATAGTTTGTTTTTTGATCAGTGACTTCTTGTTTACGACGGGCCTTCATGTTTCTAAAGTGGTAAACTTGCTTTCCAAGAAATCTAAAAGTTCTTGCAGTTTAGGCAGTTCTCTAGGGTTTTTAACCGTCTTCATACAGTTTGGAATCTAGTTTTTGGGTCAAGATAACCAACAGAGGATCCCATTTGGTAATATCCACACCTAGATTTCTGTTGGCATGTGTAGTTTTGGCTGTGACGTCGTACATCTTAATTTGTGTTAACGATTGTTGGTTCTCAAAGTCTCGGCCTTCATTCCGTCGGAAGGGAACACGCCTGCACAGTAGCAGCTGTTGAACAACCTTCTACATGTCTTGTTACCTACCTTCATCTTCTAATGTTCGTCAAGTGTTGATAGCCTGTCGGCACGGTGCTGGTATTTGCATCAGTCGTGACAGCGTCGTGTCGTGCCGAGCCCACGACCTCGTCTCCGCAGGCAGCCGGGCGCGGCGCCACTAATGAGCACTATTAACGTTACATCGTTATTATCACTGCTGATGACTTTGTGTAGGTACTCGTACACTTTACCGCACATCCAGAGTAATAGTTTGGTCTTATTTCTAAGCGGTGAGGGTGGTTCTCGTAGTTCAAGCGTTACTGCTCAGATGGGGTTGACCGTATCTATACCTTGCAAGAGACTGACGATAAGAATCACTAGTTAATTGTTTAAAACACGCTTGGTAGTTTGCACTTAAGTTTTACGAGCAGGTAACTTGGTATAAGACAAAAGTTAATTTCTTTAAACTCATTAGTTTCTTTGCACACATATTTTGTTGCCGTGCAGGTTTTAAAAGCTTAACCGAATCTCGGTCAATAAACCTACAAGAACATTGATATCTGACTCAGATTTCACGTCAACCAGTGTTGATGGATCGCCCAGAGGACACGGTGGAGCATACGGTGGAGGTTTGCCCCGCTTGGGCAGAGCACCGCCGTGTCCTCGTGGATGCGATAGGCGGCAGCGACCTCTCGCGCCCTGCCCTGGTTCAGGCCATGGTACGGAGCGAGAGGGAATGGGAAGCCGTCTCCTCCTTCTGCGAAGCAGTAATGCTCGCGAAGGCGGAGGCGGGACGCGTGAGAGAGCACCAACAACGGAGTCGTCCTCACGCCCTCAGCAGCAGCCGCCTCAGGAGACGCCGGGGACTTCCGGCGCCGCGAGACGATCTCCGGCCACCGTAGACCCGGGCCTGCGGACGGCGAGTAATGGGTAGCTCGCCGTCCGATCAGCACCAGGCCCGAGAGTCGACGGCGCGTAGTGTTCCACGCGCGCCTCAAAGAGTTGTCAGCAAGAGACGGGGCCCGTCATGGCCGATGCCTGCCCGGGGGTTGAGGATAAATTCGAAACAGAGTTACCTCGCCCCTGGGCACTCAAAGGCAGGAAGGAACAGGGGTGGGTTTTAGTCAGTAAGAGTCTGACACGCCCTCCCGCTCCGCCCAGAGCGGGAGAAGTCATAGGATGATTTCCCACCCCACAAAAAAAAAAAAAAAAAAACCCAGTGTTGATGATCTTCCTGAACGGTATTTTAGAGGTGCTGATCTTTGTGATGTTGTGCAACTTCCTAACATCACTTTTAAAGAATCATTTATGGCGTAGTTTTCTAAACATACTCGTAGGAGGGAAATCATGGGCAACAACAACTAGTGATAGATAAAGTGTCAACAGTAACAACTTCCTACGATAGAGACCCTGAGCCCTTTGCCTTGGATGGGTACCTCATCGGTGATTGACGTCTATCGTGACCTGTAATTTAAAAATAAATTCCGTATGTAGCCGCCTGATGCTTCATACTAGGCGCACTCTAAATAAACTCGTGGCTAAATAATAATAGCCACACAGGTCAAAATTTGAGGTAAAGCAACGCTTGCCGAGGTTGGGTCAAGGATGGGTGACCATCTAAAAGATGCCGAGACTCTTCTGTGGCTCGGAATGCAGGTTAAGCCTTTGGTCCCGGCTGTCGTTAATATATTTGCCAGAAAATCTGACACCATTGCAATCTTGCTAAGAATAATCGTATCGTCCAGTTACTGGGCTGTGGAGGTCAAATAGACAATCGCTTCATATGCTGGTACTCGGCTGCATCCAGCAAGGCTGAAAGACGACCCCAATATAGTTGGTAATGGTCTAGGCAGATTGAGATGATTGAGATACATACAAGTGTTTCTAGACTTGTCTTCGGTGACCACCAGGTACTCATTCCGCTTGCCTGCACACTCTATTATTATAACAATGACGTTTTTCAGAACATTCGCAAGGACACTCCTTTCATTAATTTTAGTTCGCAGACTAAATTGTTTCCTGAACAAACTGCCATTTTATATTAAGCAATTTATTTATTTCTGTGTTGTCCAAATATATGCAGGTACAGATTATTTTTAAAAGTACCTTCAGGTACAGTGGGAGTTGAAGTCACATTTTAATAGTTGCCAGGATCGAACCTACATCCTCACACTTGAGATTGGAGCCCTGTAACCGAGGGTCCTGTGTTTGCACACATGCTTTGCACAAACATGTGCACTCCCTGTTCCTGTACTCCCATAGTTCGATACTTCGATGGGACGGCAATTCGACACGACCGAGGAGAGATCAGGCGCGGGGCCAACGGCGACACGTGCGTTCTGAGGCACGGGGGTCACACCATCTACTTCTAAACTCCCAGCTGCTACACAGTAATTCTTAAGGGTCTACTACTCGCCAAGTGGCGCCCTCATTGAATAAAAAATCGTAGCATAGCATAGAAAATAAATATTAAAGAATCCAACGTCACGTTTGTTACAAAGAGGATAAAGTATTTTTACGTTGTTAAAACAGGTCTCAAAATGTTTCGTATCCAAAGTAGTAAGCAAAAATATCAAAAACGGCCGTTTTTGGTACTTTTGCCTACTACTCTTTGTAACAAACGTGACGTTGGATTCTTTAATATTTATTTTCTATGCTATGCTACGATATTTTGATTTATTCAATGAGGGCGCCACTTGGCCGGTAGTAGGACCTTAATTGAAAAACACAATAGCACTTTTACGCGACCTGGGAATTACTGTGAAAGAGCCTTTAAACCCTACTTGCATCACATCAGGTGGATTCTAAGGAAGGTTATCGAAGCTTCCATAAGTAACCCTTGGTACCTACGTATTGTCATACCTAAGTAAATGGTGATCCGATGTAGTGTAACGTAATAAAAAGAATAACACTTTTCCGTCACGTAAAAACGTATTATTTTGATAATTAACTAAAATATACACAGAAAAAAAATATCTAAAAAAATAAAATATAAGGGAACATTACGAATAAAAACTTGAGTTATTTTGTTAAAGGATTTAAATAATAATTATGATGATAATTTAATGTTTTTGTCTTTTTTTCAAAGCGTTAAGGTTCAAAAATTTGAATTTTTGTAACCAGTCAGCTTGTCCAAAAAGGCGAGATGCAATGAGGCTTTTTGTAGCGTTACGCTGCAGTAGGTAGGCACATTCCTTCACCTGGACAATCTTGTCATGCCTGTCATCAACCAGCTGACCTTTACCGCGACTTAACATTACTGGCCGGTGGACAGCTCATACTGGTTAGGTTTTTTTTTTTTGGGGTGGGAAATCATCCAATGACATCTCTCGCTCTGGGTGGAGCGGGAGGGCTCGTCTGACTCTTTCTGACTAAAACCCACCCCAGTTCCTTCCCTGCCTGAGTGCCCATTGGTGCGGTAACTCTGTTAAGAATTTATCTGCTACCCCTAGGCATGCAGGCACCGGCCACGATGGGCCCCGTCAGTGGTGGCTGACAATCATGTCTTTGAAGCGTGCGTGGAATACTACGCGCCGTCGACTCACGGGCCTGGTGAGCTACCCACTGCTCGCCGTTCGCAGGCCTGGGTCTACGGTGGCCGGAGATCGTCTCGCGACGTCCTACGCCCAATGCGTCTCCTGCGGTGGTTCGACCGGGGCCGTGAGGGCTACTCCGTTGAGCTTCCCTTACCCGTCCCGCCTCCGCCTTCGCGAGCATTACTGCTTTGCAGAAGGAGGAGACTGCTTCCCATTCCCTCTCGCTGTGTAGCATGGCCTGATCCAGGGCCGGGCGCGAGAGGTGGCCGCCACCTATCGCACCACGAGGACACGGTGCTCCACCCTAGCGGGACAAACCTCCACCGTATGCTCCATCGTGTCCTCTGGGCGATCCGCGCAGTGGTAACACCCGGGCGTTTCCTCCCGCCTTATCCGAAACAGGAACCCACAGCTACCACAGGAACAAACAGGAGCTCCGTCCGCCGAGCCGCGAGGTGTCGCGACAGCGGAGTTTCACCCCGGCGTTTGGCCTCCTCGCGCCACTCCCAGAGCAGCGCAATACTGGCTAGCTGGAAGAACTAAATATTACAAACACAATTAATATTTAAAAAAAACCCGACTGCAAAAACTTGGAACATTTAAGTTGTATTTTGCAGTCGGACATTTTTGATAACAATAAAAAAAAAATTTGCTAACTTTTAGTTATATTTTTGGAATCGCCTCCTTGAGCTCTTTATTTTGATATCCCACATGATCATGTCACAAGTTACAAGTACCTACTGAAAATTGAAGTAAGAATGGTTGCTTACTTAACCTACTTTAAATCGTTATAAATCCTAAATGGTAATTCAAAACGAAAATGATATAAAAGAATCATAAAGCTATCCAATGATACCCCACTTATCATAGTTCGTCAACTTTATTTTATTTTATTTTTACAATATGGCGTCTGTCGCCATATTGAACTTAAATTAAATGTCATCTAAATCGGCCCAGGCGTTTGGTCTCTAGAGTGCCACAAAGGAACAAACATACATAGGCTGATAAACACATAACCCTTCTTTGCGTCGCGTAGTCGGTTAAAAGAAGTTCAAGTTGGATTCCTACTTATGATCGAAATCTTTGCTAATAGTAACGTGCACAGCAACCCTGATTTGAAACAAACCATTACAATGGGATACTTACTTTTGAATCGGTAATAAACTGTAAATACAGCTTATCTACTTCATCATAATAGTTGTGCAATGTCCACTGTCGCGAAAAGGGCGGTATTGGATGAGGAACATAGTTAATTAAATCATTACTTAGTTATTAATGAGCTGAGCTCATCTTCATGCTCGTTGCTGAGAATTCCTGCGCTAAGCGTGCTCGTAATGGCCCAGTGGAGTGCGCAGGCGCGGGTAGGCGGGGCGTGCCGCGCGCCGCACATCCGGCGCGCCCGACACGCGCCGCCGCCGACGCCGACTGTGCCGAGCACTGAGAAGGTGCAAAACTGTGTAGGTTTGCTCGTCGACACAGCTTGACGATTCACTAAACATTACTTGCAAGAACGGCCTTACAGCGATCTCCTGTGATTATTTTCCCCACAAAAATATTAGCTTTGCAAAGCGGTGTCGGTTCGGTTCTTGACAGTATCGCTGAAGAACGATATAAATTTACTCAGTCGTATCATGTACGGACTGACAATGGTTAGACGGGAACCAGACTGAATGCAGCAAATGGTGAACCGGTCGTGGATAAATCAAAATAGAATTACCTGCATTTGGCACTGAGGCAACTGAAGGAACAAGGGTGGGTTTTAGTTAGTAAAAGTCTGACACGCCCTCCCGCTCCACCCAGAGCGGTAGAAGTCATTAGACGATTTCCCTCCCCAAAAAAAAAAGGTGTCATGCCACCACTTTGAGAGAGGCTGTTGTCTAGCAGTAAACTTTATGGTGAATCCAATAAAAACTAACTGCTATCAGGCAACGTGTGTTTCTTTCATATTAGGCTTCTGGAATTAGTTTTAGGGGTCCGACTCACCCAGCGGGTAACTATCGTGTGCGATCGTGTAGCTGGTGAGAAGCGTCGCGTCACTCGGCGTCACCCCTCGTTACGCGTAGCTAAAACTTGACACACATACCAAACAACATGGCTTCGTGGATAACCTTCACGCTTGTTACCCAGGAATAAGCAGTGCCGTCGCTGATCACAGTGATAGCACCCACTTATGCGAAAGCCGAAAGCGAATAATATTATTATCCGTTAAAGCGGTGGTTTATAGAGCGTAAAATAGATGGCGCTATATGTCGCTCAAGCTTTCATTCTATTATCAATAAAACAATGCTATGTGCGTGTTGATGTTAGTGGCTGCTTCACTTTAGGGCTAGGCTACTAAACTATACACACTAGTACCTAAGTCCTAATTCTCGATATTCATAAACTATTGTGCTGTATTGAATCTTGGTAGATTTTACTGAGAAACTACATATTTGCAGCTGGTACCTACTGCAAATATGTCGTTTCTCAGAAAAATTAATATTTGAAATTGCTCTCAGAAGATTTAACTACACAGAGACGTTTCGCAACTGTCGTAAAGTCGCGAAATTCATACCTTACGTTTTGCATGTCTTTTGTGAATACCATCGCCTGTGCTGACCTTCCCCTATGACATTCTGCATGGCACATTCATAAGTAAGTATTGTATGCGTGTTTGAGTCCGTCATGTCTCGGAGGATTTCTTATTCAGTACAGGCATGACATCAGGTGACAATTATCCTCCTTTTATGGAAGAATTATGAATAAAAATGATAATGGATTGGCAGTAGTGCATATGCGCATACTACTTACTTTGTTTTTTATGTAGTTAGGTACCAGTTATGTACAATATTTTTTGTATCAATTTCTATGTCATTAGGGTTTTTATTTATAGCGGAGTAAATAGACTCCACTAAAGGAGATACACATAAGTTACCTGTCATTTTTTTCTCCTGCACTCTTTGAACGAACATAATTTTATATAAAATTGCTCTACAAACCTGGCTACAAAGTCAAAAATAATAATAATAATTTTTATTTATTCAAAAGTATACAGACATTTAAATAATGGTGATACGTTACAATACACTATATTCTATGATCAGATATTGAACATCTGTGTCTGAACTAGATATAAAATATCTGTACTTCAGACATCAGCGCTCTTTCCCTATTGTAGGCGACATTTAAATATTAACTTTGTTTGACCTCTATATACTGCCACAGAAGCTCTCTTTGACGTATTAGTCTAATCAGACTCATCCACCAACACTTTCTCCAACACACACACGCGCAAACACACACACACACACACACTTACATTCTTATACACCTCCCAACATACTTTTACTTTTTAATTGTCTTATTTATTTTAGTCTTTTACTGTAATACTCCATTGTGTATCTCTTTTTAATAAGCTCACTAATTTGTTTGGAACTTTTATTACTAGCTGTGATATCAGATGTAAGCTATCAAATATGTAACTATGAACAGGTGGGGACCTGGTGACCTGTATTACAGGTGTTACCACCTACCACAGGCACCAGCGATCCACAACCAAAAATTGTTAGTTATTTCTTGTGTGTAATATTGTTTGTATTTTTAGGCTTGTGGTGAGAAATAAACACTTTATTATTATAATAATATTATTATTTGTCGCATCGCATATTATCCTTTGTTCCTTCTTGACTGTCGTGTTTTGTTCGGTAGCGTCACCTTCATTACTAAGTATCTGAAAGAAAGCTTCTTCTGGCAAAATCAAAAGTCATTTATTCAAACTAGGCTGAGAGTCAGCACTTTTTGAACGTCAAAGTTCTACATAGAGACAGTCCTCCAAAAACGGCCGCCCGTCACCACTTCCTAGTGTTTTAGCTGTGAAGAAGAAGTGGTCAACAAACTCCCCAGCAACACATCTGTCTGTTAAGTTTGAAGAACTGGAATCTATATAATTATAGGCAACAATCTTAACATAATAAATGTGTATGTAACGTACACGTGGCTTCAGGTTTGATAGAACAGCAGTAGTTTCGCAGATAAGGGAAAGTGATTTAAAAACTATTTACTTTAAATTATATTTATATATATATATTGACAAAATAAATGTCTATTCTATTATTTTCTAAAATTATCAAAAAAATATATTTTAAAAATAAAATAAACATTTCAATAAGCATTTTCTTTTGATAGGTCGAAGGGCAGTATGAAAAACTTATTTAAAGTTTTGTAGTTACGTAAATGAATAAATTTTAATATGTGGAATGAAAATTTATTTATTTACGTTACACATCCGTGTTTGGGTCATAAAAATTCGTGTGTACTAAATTTCAACTGAATCGGTCCAGTAGACTCGGAGCAAATTGGCTGTGACAGACAGACAGACAGACAGACGGACAGACAGACGCACGAGTGATCTATAAGGGTTCCGTTTTTAAATTCGGACATTCGGCACTCTAAAAAGGGAATCTGAGAAAATAAATCAATAACCCACATGATTACTTTTCACGACCACTTCTTATCACAGAGAAGTCCTTCATGGCCCACTCTGTTTCAACTTAATATGCATCTATTAACGCACCCAAGTATGCTAAGAAAATTAAGCACTAAACCTCATAGGGGCGTTCATTTATAATAATACATTATTCATAAACGGTAGCCCACTTAAATAAATGAGTGTGATATTACGAGTATAATAATTTTCACGGCTGCGGCCGCTACGCACACAGGTACATTAGAATCAGGCGCAAGTTGAACCGTGCCGTGACGGACAGATAATCATCAACATTCAAAGTCAAACAGTGTTGATTGTTTGTTTAGCCGATTAGCCTCGTATCAAGGCCGAGGCAGCCCTGCAGCAGGAGGGGAGAGGCCAGCATGTAGGAAGTCACGAGCAGACGCCGCGCTTTCTGCGACCGCTCTTCGTGAAGCCGCCGTGAACTGTGGGTCATACGTAACGCCCCGGTAGCTTCACATAATCTTTACATTTGGGTACTTACTAAAAGTTCTACGGAAGTTAATCATAAAGACTAGTATTCTCTAATAATTCCAGTAGGAATACAGGCGTGATTTGTGCTCTGTGATTGGAGTGTACACTGTATAACTACTATTAGTACTAGATTATTTTCTAGATCTTAGCACGGCATTTGACACGGTGCCTGTTCCTCTGATTTTCTAAATTGGGAGGAAAGTTTAAGCGATTGAACGCCTTTTATAATCATCTTGAAAATTGAAAACATGTTGTTAGAAGTTTAGAACAGCAGTTTTGTATGGTGTTGGAGTGTGCCCAAGACAGTGTGCTTTTTTTTTTGGGCGTGGGAAATCATCCAATGACATCTGGCGTGTCAGACTATTACTGACTAAAATCCACCCCTGTTCCTTCCCTGCCCTGAGTGCCCAGGGGCGCGGTAACTCTGTTTCGAATTTATCCACAACCGCTGGGCAGGCATGACGGGCACCGTCATTGTTTGCTGACAACTCTTTAAAGCGCGCGTGGATCACTACGCGCCGTCGAGTCTAGGGCCTGGTGCTGATCGGACGGCGAGCTAGCCACTACTCGCCGTCCGGAGGCCCGGGTCTACGGTGGCCAGAGATCATCTCGCGACGTTCTCTGCCCAAGGCGTCTTCTGCGGCGGCTGCTGCTGAGGGCGTGAGGGCGACTATGTTGTTGAGCCTCCCTCACCCGTTTCACCTCCTCCTTCGCGAGCATTACTGCTTCGCAGAGGGAGGAGACTGCTTCCCATTCCCTCTCGCTCCGTACCATGGCCTGGACCAGCGCCGGGCGCGAGAGGTCGATGCCGCCAAGAAAGTGTGCTGGGGTCAACTTTATTCCTGATCTACTTTCTTGTTAGGTTTCGCTCCTTTAAAACAATAATATCTGGTATTAAATAACAAAATCACATAACACGAGATTAGTGCCGTGTTCGTTATCTGTGAAAAATATCGATGTCATATTGCAAAAAACTATATAAAAATATCAAAGTCTTACACAAGTCACTACAATTTCCTGTCCCTGACGAGAAACACAGAAATTAAATATAGTGGAAACACGTAAACAAGTACTTACATAAATAAACGACGACGATTACTCACAAAAATAGATGCAAATTGTCTTCCAGCCAGAATACCATCCAATGTCACGTTTTTATTAGTATGAATGAATGTATGACACCACTCATAATAGTACTCGTAGGTAATAAATTTGATGCAAGTGAGCATAGTTTGTCATTGCAACCCAGGCGAAATATACGCCCGAGCCGAAGGTGAGGCCGTTTTTGAGCTGAGAAACTGCAATGAAAATAATAATTACCCACGTGTATTAAACGACGTTTTTCAACATACGAGTACTTACTCGAAAATAATAGTGTGAGAGCTGTCGCGCGGCCAGTGGGGTCCGTCGCGCGACCAGCCTGATAAATATAATAAATTGTGACAGGATCTGGTCGGCGCATTTTACCGCACTAGTACGAAATACACTATATTACAAACCTACAAGCGGTAGGGCTAATAGCGGTTTTCGGGTTGGTGTTCATTCACCCCGGTGCCTCTGATCAATTCTAAAAACCCTGTGCGAGGTGTTCGTGCAATACGTTGATAGTCGCGTGTCTCAGTTTACAGGCAAAGTGGCTGTTATGACTTACACGAGAATCGGCAGAAACCCAGTCGGTAATGATACGAACGATGACACACACTTCTAAGAATAGCCAGCTATTTACAATGTTGTCGAATCATTGCGATTAATTCTCGCCTAGCTATCAGCTGATTGGTACACAATGTTGCCTGTCATCTCTGTAATGTCAGCACGTAAATATTCTCAGGCGGAAATAAGAACTATAATCATCACGATTGACAGACCGACTGCAGCAGAACGTTATTTATAAGAATCTGATGAGATGATGAAAACCTTGCGACTTCTTCTTCATTATTCTTAATTCTGTCCCTTATAACTTCAAGTGAGGAAGTGGTTACTCACGAAGCCAGGTCAATGAATTTGTGACCTACTAACATGAAGGCTGCGATACGACAATCCTTTGAATGTAAATATTCAGTTACCGCTATGGTATGGCTATGGTATGACATGAGTTATGTTGTGGCACACAATGCTTGGCAGCCGGAGTCATTGACTGCTGCGGGGTGAGACGCTGCCGATGTGATGATGTAGTGTGGTGATACCATTCTGTGCAGTCAGTGCCCTCAGGCGATGGTACAGATTACAAACGACATGATCATTTACTTCTTGCAAAAGAAGTCAGTCGCTCGCACACTTGTGCACCATTACCCATGAAGAGCTTCGAAGCGAAATAGCGGGGCTGACTCGCGAATACCGAACAATTTCATAATAATGATCTACATTTAAGTTTGTGTAGGTGTGCCGCGTATACGCATGCAGAGAGTGACGTATCAGTATGTCTGTTGTGATGTCGCGATAGCTGGCCGGAAATGCGCGCGCGCCGCTTCCGGGACACATTCACTATTACGTGTCTGAGTGATGTACTGCATATCCGATGCCGATAGCTCATGAATACCACCGCGGCCTCTGGTTGCAGGGTCAAGTTCGACGCTCATTAACATTCCAGCATTTTTATTTCTACGTTCTAGCAGTTTCTCGCGGAATTCGTGAATAGGCTCACAATATAACCAGTTTGAACTAGATTGTATCAACTATCTAGCGAAATCCACTGCGTTGCAGTTAGAAACACGTTATGTTATGAATAATCGGTAATTGATCGATAGCTAACGCTATGTGTGTCAATTGCATTCGATCAGCTATCGCCGTGATACATAACGTCAGTCATTATAGAATGGATCCATAACGGTGGTGGTAGAGTTGTGGTTGACTGGTTGCTGATTGCTCTGTTACTGTCATTAGCCTATTCAATCAGATAATCGCCTCTGACGTCACTCACCAGCAGAAAACGGTTGCTCTGTTCTTTGTCACTTTCATCTTTTACAACACGTTCTACTACGACAAAAGCATGTTAAATGTTCAGTAGTTTCCCTCTCACTGTAAGGAAGCCCGAGCTCCATCGTTATAAGCTGATTGTGTTGCATGTATAAGAACTGTATTTAACAAGTTAAACATGGCTCACTAGAACAATAAGATAGCTCTCTGTTGAGACAAGATAAATATTAGCATAGCTATAGATATCTCGACTATCTGCTTCAATGCTTTGTAAGAGGTAACTGGCACCGAGAGACCTACATTTCTTGACAAATACGCTAAGAAGGCGTTTAGCACCGATGATGGTAAACACAGCGTCACCTGGAATGTAAACACGTGACACAGAAAGAACGACCAGAGGTTGACTTCAGCTAATGCTCAGTATAAATATATACAGTACGGAAACTACGTACAAACGTTCGAAACGGCACACTCACACAGACGCGCGCATCTACGCTAGCCCTCCTAATAGTCGCGGTGCGCGCAGTTGCGGCTGCCGTGTCGAGACGAGTGGTCGTGTTATCTCCTGAGCCACGGACCGTTTTAAAATGCCACGAGCGTATTGCGCAGTGTACTGTTGTATGAACTCGGCTTCTTCAAATCCGGGGCTTTCGTTTTTTAAACTCCCTGCTGATTTTGAAAGGTACCTAATAATGATTTAATTATGAAAAATAAAGACGTTTTTTTAAATGTTAATGGTTTTTCATTTACATCACACGCATTTTTAGGTTGAAACGCGGTAAGGTGCACTACCGTAGGGTTTACTAGCTATCGGCCGAGCGCCGCGCATTTTGACTTCACTTTAACACTTTATTCTGTGGCTAATGTTTATTAGCATACACTACCACATTATCAAGTATTTGTTAAGCGTTCGCTTGGCAAACAATACAGCCGCCCACCCAATGAAAGTTGTTACCACCTCCAAGGAACTTGCCAAATGCCACGCAACAATAAACTCTAAAATGACGAGTGTGTCTTTTGTTCCAGCCAAACGTTACGGTTGCTCTGAAGTAAGCTACTCCTGAAAATGGTGTCCACCCACCACATATCCAGTATTCTCGTGCGCCGTAATACAGTACGTTGTTGCTAGGGTGGCCAACCGTACTCTAAAATAGAGTATTGTATTCTATTTCATGTAGTTTTACTCTATAATACTAATAGCTACGCTAAAATAATCTTTTTTTTAATGTTTACTATAGCAGTATCCTACAGCAGTTTACTATACCAGTCATCTATACCCATTGTCATAATTCAAAAATGTAACGTTTACTGTTAATAATATTAGGAGTAATATTTAATTCTTTTAAAATGATGAAAAATTGTTATGTGACACAAAAGGCACAAAAAAATTTAAATCTTTTCAAAAATAAAAAAAAATGTACTCATTTTTTTAAGGTATATTTATTTTAAATAAAGTTGGCAAACCTAGTTGGTGCTAACTGTTTGCTATCTGCGCTTACCTATACACAGGCTAACCCACGCATCCAATTCATTGCGCTCTCAAGTTTGGCGAGATTTAGAACGTTGCCATTCTCTTTCATATTACCTCTCTCTATCAAAAAGTTCCTTGCCGTGCACTTGTTTGGCAAAAGGTCAAAGTTATATACTAATGTATGTTGTTTTGATGACATAAATACGTAAGATGTTAGATCTTCCACAAATGAATCGGTTGTAAGCCGTTGACTTTCTAAGCTTCACCTCGATGTAGCACGACTGCACGCCGCGACTTAGATAGGCGCCTTACGTAACATCTACTTCCTCGCAAGTCACAGGGGAGCTTTCTAAGTTATTTTCAAAGATTGTGCACTTACATCGGGTATTCGCATTTTCTTCTTATCGTTATCTGTGAGTGTTTCTCTACTTAGCACGATGGAAGACATTGCATTAGCATAGTCGCATTCTATTTAGAAAACTAGCCGAGTTATCATGAATGATGAAACTACCGAAGATGACTTTGATGACCTAATATTAGTTAGCAGCCAGCGTGGCAATATGTAATATTATCTTTGAGTTGCAGCTCTATATTTCAGACTGCCTCATAGTTTTCGTTGCCTGCTGTCTCTCATACCTTAACTTTTCATTCTCTACCACAACCTCCACTATCAATCTCCGCCACGTCTCGCAATAATCCAGCTCATCACATCTCTCTGCCTCAGTGGAGTGAGGAGGTCACTATGACGTCACCGGCTGGCTCGTGCTGTTCGTGCGCTGGGTGCTGTGTATGCGCGTCGTGCTTGTCGTGCGTGCGACCTTGTGCCCCCTGGCCCCCCCGCGCAACACACGTCACACCCCCGCACCGACCCGCATCGACCTCGGTGTTACGCGTCCGTGATCATCACTAGCAGTAGAAACAGCGCAGAAGGTTTTCTGCAGTACGACTTTATCATCATCTGTCTTTATGCCAATTTGTTTGGGCAATCTTTATGCAAATTTACTCCTGCTGTACATATCTATTATATTATCTGTCATCTCAGCAGTCATCTCTGTACCTGTTCATCGAAGATATCATCTCTCACACAGTCCATCCATTGAAATAGTATTTTGACCAGTATTTCATGTTAACCATCGATAATGATTAAATTGCCACAAGAAACTGTTCATCGGTTGCTGGCACCACTTAGAGGAGCAATCCCTCCTCTGCTTAGTTCTTGGGTATGGAGTCTGTCTGAATGACTCTTATGTAAAGCCACAGTAAAGCTGTCTTGTTGTGTGCTTGTGTGAAATGCACCTTCTGTCCCTGTCTACCACGCAACATGTTATGATGTGCGGCGATGATCCACGGTGATATAATATCACGAGCCGCGCGATGCCATCATCCTCCTCTTTGTGCAACATGTTCCGCTGAGCATCAGATATATCAACGGCTAACCTTTTCCCAGGCTCAGCGGGTCAACTTCCGGGCTCGCTCGGCTGAACTACGACAAGATTTATAAGAGAGATAGCGAATCCTGCTTTTGAAAGAGCTTTTCAAATCTGTATAATATATAATATGGCAAGAATATTAGAGTTAATGGAATAGCTACTTTGGCTTTATGTGATAGCAGTCTATGTATTAGGAGCGGGTGCTTTTCCTTCTCTTGTCTTACTCGCATCGCTTATATTATATGAGGCCTCTATTCAGATGCTTTTTCTATAAATAAGTTCATGATGATGATGAGTTCCTTATCATTTCATCATAACATTGAGGTAATAGCGACGGCGGCTGAGCGGCCACGTAACGTAATGTCTCTCAATTGTAGTGAGGTCACCGGACACCGACAGGTCTGAGTGGATCACTCGGATTACTGTGCCGAGATTAATGGTTCGTGCGTGGCAAGTTCAGGGCCCAGCGGCGGACACATGGTAACGTCATTTTTTTATTGAATCCTCCTATTGTAATCCTAATTCTTAGGAATTAGAATTAATCCTTATCTAATCCTAATCTTAATTCCTATCAGACTGCTAATCCTAATTCCTAATCCTAACCTGTAACTAAAATATTATAAATACTAAATTAAGTTTGTTTATTACCTTTTCACGATCTAAACCATTGACCACATCATCATGAAATTTTACATTTTCGTTGTCAGGGGTACAGAAAAGGACATAGGATACCTTTCATCCAAAAAAGAAGTTTTGTTACCGAGGGAAGAAACAATAACTTTCAACGATCACAATTGCATTAAGACGCTAGATAGCGCTACGTGTCTTTCGAATCATTATACCCTGCGAAGCCGGGGCGGGTCACAAGCTGAATATAAACAACGATCCTTGATCACCAGTGTTGCAGGAGGTTGGCACACTGTCAAATTGTTTTGATCACCAGTGTTGCAGGAGGATGGCACACTGTCAAATTGTTTTGATCACCAGTGTTGCAGGAGGATGGCACACTGTCCAATTGTTTTGATCACCAGTGTTGCAGGAGGATGGCACACTGTCCAATTGTTTTGATCACCAGTGTTGCAGGAGGATGGCACACTGTCAAATTGTTTTGATCACCAGTGTTGCAGGAGGATGGCACACTGTCAAATTGTTTTGATCACCAGTGTTGCAGGAGGATGGCACACTGTCCAATTGTTTTGATCACCAGTGTTGCAGGAGGATCGCACACTGTCCAATTGTTTTGATCACCAGTGTTGCTGGAGGAAGGCACACTGTCCAATTGTTTTGCAATTCAGTTCAGGTATTACTTAACCTGCAACATCACCGAGTGCGCGGGAGCCACTCAACACGACTCACCTTTCCATTTCTGATATAAGAACGATAAGCATCAATAAAAGAGACTGCCTCAAACTATGAATAAACCTGTTGAGTCTGCGGCGATTTAGTTAATGATTTCCTCATTTTAGAGCGAGTAGTAAATGGTAATAAGTAGTAAACAGCTTGATCACGACGCGCTTATAGGAAGCATGTATGAACGTGTGACGTCAGTCACAGAGGCTGGGAACAGCTGAGCAAACGAGAGGCGCCTCTGTCACTCATAGAGCGGTGATAGACTGACTTGCCCGACATAAGGTAGGTTAATCGTGAAGATGTCTGGGGATAACAGTCGGAGACTAGTAACTTACTATCGCAACAAAAATGAGTGCGTAACAATGAGTAAAATTGTATTTCAATAGGTTTTTTGTAACCCACTGTTGTAGAATAACATCATGACGTTGCTTCATTTGCAAGCATTGTAGCCGAATGTAAAATCTTTACTTTTGAACTGCGAACATGTCGTAACATTCTGCAAATCCACGAAAAAAAGAACATAATTATATACCATAATATTTCGATTAGCCAAAAATACTTGTAAACGTTACTGTAAGATTTTTGATCGTGATTGCCTCACTATACGTGATGTTTTTCTGATACGTAAGAATGAAGTGTATGTATGTTCCTTTATCTTATTTAGTAAGTTTTAGATTAACGTCTCATGTTATTGCTTACGTTGTATGCATTACTTTTATGCGCTAATGTACAATTTTGATTCATTATACTTTTCCTATGGGAACCAAGCAGCAGCCTTCTTATTTTATACCCGAACCTTTTTACATTTAGTAAGATAAAAGTCGCTTTCGTCGTAGCTTCGCTGTGTATTAGCTCGGTCTAACTAACTCACAGTAGACGGGCGTCCATCCACCTTCGTCATTTTACTTCTTATAGCTATTGTTTTACTGATAGTTAAATCTATGGCGCTCTTTTTATAACAACAGTAATCAATCTCCCAACATCCACGTAGCATCACTTCCGGCCTCCAGCTGTGATGTGTGGACTGCGGGGTCTGCGGGACACAATGGGCACAAACAATACGAATCAATTGTGCTCCTACAATAATGGCGAAGCTTTCTAACGACCGCGACGTCCGTGTTTCTCGTCTCTGTTATCTGTTCGGGTGAGTCATATGAAGCAAGTCAAGATGTACCTGTAGATACTGATATTAAATCAACCACTGTCTGTCTGTTCCTGGGAACACTTGCTCCTAACTCTACCTATACATATATATGCGACTGACGAGACATACCAGACTCACACACAGCCAATATAAGTAAGTAATTCTGGTCTCGTGGGCTGTGTGTAAGACTGAGAAAAACGAGGTTCGAGATCAAATCCTGCGACAAAGATATTGTTTTGCCCGGGGGTGGAGGATAAATGCCCGGGGGTGGAGGATAAATTCGAAAGAGTTACCTCGCCCCCGGGCACTCGAGGCAGGGAGGAACAGGGGTGGGTTTTAGTCAGTAAGAGTCTGACACACCCTTCCGCTCAAAAAAAAAAAAAAAAAAGCCAATATAAGTAGGAAGTTTAAAGTTGTCAATAGTACCCTGTCAGTGTTTCAACGAGTTTATCTTAATAAAACATTGAAACAGATGGTTTTCCTACTATGGTGAAATCGTTCGAAGGCATTGAACTATATTACTAGCGTACGTAGTAGTAATACCTCAGTGTTCGAAGGTGGTAGTTTTGTGTGCGCATCGCCGACGTCATTGTGTCAATATTTTGGACATCGATACTCAAGTTCTTCATACAGACGTATGAGCAGAACCCGTTTACGCACGGTTTCGGTAAGCAAACATCATGAGTTCATTTACTGGTGTTTGGATTCGCTTTCCTCTCAAGTATGCAGATATTAACAGCTTCAAACGATTCAAGTAGTTTCTCATTAAACTTTCTGCCTTTCCCGTGGGTTCTTATTAGTTCTTAAGCCGGCTGTTGACTGGTTTCTGCCGAAAAGCTATTGTTTCGACAAAGTTATCTATGAAAGCCAATGACTATAAATTATCTTTGACGAAAGCCAAAGTGAATATTAGAAACCACATGTTTAATGCTTGCCAAAAAAAAAAGGTGAAACTTGGTGCTTGGAAGTGGTCTATAAGTTTGAATGTTCATAAATATGTAGGTAATGCATCAGCAGGAAGGGCTGTATTGTAACGTAGGTTCGTGTTTTCCTCGTCCGCTCAGTGCCAAAGTTTTGTATAATTCATGGCATGAACGGAACTTTCCTTATTTGCTGGGTTTCCTTCGTGTTTGAGGCCATCAGTTTCCCAGGTAATAAAGAATGATAAAATCATCATCTTCCTGCCCTCATTCTCATTTATTTAAGGTCAGTGTAGCAGGATTAGGGTTAAAGCCTGAGTTCCATTAAAAAATCCCGAGATTTTCTCGAATTTTGCGAAATCTCGAATCTACACATGAAATTTTAGTTTCATGAGTGAATGCAAACTTCATGTCACTGAAAGTGAGTGAATTTCCTTAAAAATATGTATAAGACTTGAAAAGAATATATAGGCAAGTGGATGAAGCCTTTAGATGACTTTAAAGTCTTTAATTGATTAATGCTGAAAAAGGGCGAAATGACTGATTTTGAACACATGCTTCATCAATTCTTTATCTGAATGGAAAAGGAGTAGGACACATCGATGATGTGAAATGATTTGATGAAATTGCAGCATTGAACACATTAAATATCAAAACAAGAAGCGCCATTTTCAAGACCATTGGTGTTTCAAGATTAGCCTAGAATGTAAACGTAAAAAGAGATCTTGCTATATCATGGGCTCAATGGTCGAATGAAAGAAACTGACTAACGGTATCTACAGTCCGAGCTTTACTTTTAACACAGTATTTTGAAGAGTTTAACGTGCGAAGCATTTTATAGAACAGTGTTATAAACTTATAACAGACAACAGTTTACTTAAAAAGGTATCATCGCAAATTAAATATGATAAAACAGATTTCCTAAATTTTAAATGTTGATTTTATTTTTGCAATTCACATGACCAAAGTTGATTTTTTAACCGACTTCGAAAAAGGAGGAGGTTATCAATTCGGATGTTTGTATTTTTTTTTTATGTATGTTCGGGCATAACTCCGTAATATATTGACGGATTAGCAAAATTCTTTTTTTGTTCGAAAGGGGTTTATTCCGAAATGGTCCCATTTAAATTTCAAAAAGATCTGATGATGAGTTTCGGAGAAAGACAACGGAACTCTTCAAAAATTTACAGCAAATCAACCGCGATTGCTGCTATCGTACGAGTATGTCTATGAATTGTTAACACAGTTTAATGGGGAACCACAACTAAAAAGTGAAAAATAAAAAACTTTTTTACAAAAAAACAGAACCGACTTCCAAAAAAAGTGCAAAATAACTTTAATTTCGGAAGTCGGTGTCAAAAAACGAAGACACAAAACAGGAACACCGACTTCCGAAATTAGTTAAGTTATTTTGCACTTTTTTTGGCAGTCGGTTCTGTTTTTTTTAGATTCCAAAATGGAGTTAAATACAATATTTTGCTACGTTGGTACTAAGCATAATAATTGTGGTTGGATGTCAGACTCTCACTGACTTAAAACCGCCCCGGTGTTTCTTTCCCACACTTGGACCGGGGATCGTGAGAATTAGTGCGCCTTCCATGATCCCCGGCTGGTGCCGGCCCACCTACGCGGGTCACCTCAGTCCCGAGTGAGGTAAACAATAGGGCGCGCGGGGAACACTACGCGCCGCGGCCTCGGGTACTGCTGTATGGGGTGAGGTCCGGAGGGGCGGTGGACGACCCGGAGTCCGGCGCCCCTCCGGACCTGTTTACGAGAGTAGGAGGGTAGGTAGGAGGGAACGTTTGAAACAGGGCGTTGTCCACCCTCCGATGTCGCCCGGTTTGCCTGCTGTGGAGAGGGAGAGCCCTCTCCGCAGCCTCCTTCAGTGAAACTCGGTGCTCCCAACCATCGAAAGAGCGACGGCCAGCAGCGACAGGACGAGTCCTACTACTGATACGAGAGCACGGCGCTGCTCCTCCCATGCGGCACACTGCCAGTGTGTACTGTAGAACCGAGTGAGATAGCTCCCCAAGCTATAGCAGCGCCCCTGGAGCCCTGGAGGTTCTACATGTGGTGGAAGCGCCGGGTATGCTAGAACTTATCTTTAAAACAAACGCTAAAACCTATTCTTTCAAAGTTAATATTCGAACCACTCTTCAATATCTCAACAGCCAACTGAAGGCCGGTGCTCACACGCCGACTATAGGCTGTGTATACGATCGCCACAGTACTGCGCCGTGTCCTCCCTTTTTATTTATTTGTGTAGGCACACCAACGACAATAATAAATTCAACTAAAATACAATGGAGAAACTTTAAATGAACCCACCAATGGCATAGTATATCTCGTAAACTACTGGAGTACTAGTTTTGAATTTTGTGTACTAATTTTATCTTGGAGGGTACTAATTTTATATGTAGGTTTGAGGAAAGCGACAAGCTCCACAAACTTGGAATCAACATCGAAAGTCGTGGTCCTGCTGAGTGCGCGTAAGTAATCATCGTTGATTTCTCGGTAAATACAAATGTTTCAGTTCTGATTTTTTTATGAAATGAATCTCATTTATGGGTACTAAATATTTGTATACTTAGAATAGCTGTAGCATGTCCTCTTTTTCGGCGTTCATGGTGGTCCTGCTCAACGGAGCGTGACTACCGCCGCTACCACTTTCAAAGTCGATTTTCTCGAAAACTACTAAGGTACGAATTTTGTTGTTTGAGTACTAATTAGTACCAATTTAGTAATAATTATTTACCAAATATGGAAGCGATTAGCGTTGGTGGTCCGGCGGTAGTCACGGACATGGGAAAAGGCTAGGCAGGCAGATTTTGTGTTATTTCAAAACTGTTTTTCTGGGTGAACCGATTCTGATGTTTTTTTTATTTTTTTAAAGCTGGTGCTTGTCATGTAGTCCCATTTAAATTTGGTGAAGATCTGATGAAGAACTTCAGAGATAAACAATGGAAATCTTCAATAAATGATAGCAAACCACCATTTCATAACATAATAATTATTAGGTTGATACGCTCTGAAGGCGTTCACAGATTTGTACAGTTTGAGCTAATACACCCTAATTTTACCAATTATGTTCAAATTCTATGTTTTTGGGGCTATCAATTCGGGCATAACTTTACTATTTTGTTTTTGGGGTACAACTAAAAAGTGATTTTTTTTATTTTACAAAAAATACAACTGACTTCCAAAGGTGGTCCGTATGGCTCCGGGTTAAGAATGTTGCCACCGCATTTCATCTCACGGAGAGATAAGAGGCGACTAAGGGAAATTTTAAGACCGTGCATTATTTCAGCACCTTAGGTCACCCGCATGGTGGTGGGTAAACCATCAGCAACGGCATTCCCAAGGAGGGTTGGTGTCAGACAGGCGGCCGACTGTAAAACATTTGCCAAATCATTAGCAATATGTTAGGTATAAATGGAATGTGCGATAGAGTTAGGGCGTACCCCACAGGCGACGCGCAGGGGCAGCACCCGGCCGCTGTGTGAAATGGACTAGGGTTGTTGCACCCCCCCCGGCCGGAGGCAATGTAAGAAGCTAGCTCGAGAAGTGAGATTGAGGTATGCAAGTTGGAATGTTGGGACTATGACAGGAAGGGCCAGAGAGTTAGCGGGCGTATTAAAAAGAAGACGAATAAATATAGCGTGTTTACAAGAAACTAAGTGGAAGGGAACCAAGGCGAGGGAAATTGGTGAAGGATACAAGTTTTTCTATTATGGAAGTGACGGTAAAAGAAATGGCGTGGGAATAGTATTAGATAGTAAATTCAAAGAAAGCGTGAAGGACGTTAAAAGGATTAATGATAGATTAATAGTTGTGAAAGTTATGATGGACAATGTCATGCTGAATATAGTTATCGGTATGCCCCGCAGGTAGGATGTGACGAAAGGGTAAAAGAGAAGTTTTGGGAGGACTTTGATACAATGGTAATGACCATCTACGTGCATGAGAGAATTGATAGTTGGAGGTGATTTTAATGGGCATGTAGGAAGAACGAAAAATTGTTGTGAAAGAATACATGGAGGATGGGGTTTTGGAAGTCCTAATAATGAGGGAGAGAGACGCTGTTGCAATCTGCTACCGTATTTGATCTGGCAGTAGACAAAACTTGGTTCCAGAAGAGAGATGAACACCTAGTCTCATACAAAAGTCACCACGAGGCCCAAATTGACTATTTTCTAGTTAGGCGCAACCATATTAGGCACGTCAAAGACTGCAAAGTGCTGCCAGGAGAAGACTTGGTCTCACAGCACAGGCTCCTGGTTATGGTATTATCCATAAAAACACAGTGTACAAAAAGCAAAGAGCGTCCTCCATCTAAAATAAAATGGCATATGCTAGAGAAGAATGATTGTGCGGAGGAATTTAGAGAGCGAGTAGTAGACAAAATGATAGAAATGGCAGACATGAATGATCGAAGTGTCAATCAAATCAGGAATGAGATAGCTCGGTGTATTAGGGATGCAGCGAAGGATATCTTGGGAGAAACAAAAGGAAGGGGCACAATAGAGAGGGATGCATGGTGGTGGTCTACAGAAATAAAGGAAGTGTTAAAGGAAGAAAAGAAGAAAGCCGTGGAAAAAGCGAGAGCAGAAGCTCAGGACAAACTGTACGATACACTGGACAGTCCAGCTGGCCAAAAAGATCTGTACCGGCTTGCTAGAGCAGGCGAAGAATGTTAGTCATATAAGATGTGTAAGGGATGAAGCTGGAATGCTTCCATCAGAGGATGAAATGATTAAGGAAAATATCTGGAGTGGTGTTGTAGAGAACAAACCAATGAATGAGGGGTTAGTGAGAATGGTCAGTATGGATGAAGTGAGAATAGCAGTGAATGGAATGAAGAATGGTAAGGCAATTGGTCCAGACGGAATACCAATTGAAGTGTGGAAGTCATTACGGGTAGATGGGTGGACGTGGTTAGCTTTGTTCTTCAATAAGTTGTTGCTGGAAGGAGACATACCTGATGAATGGTGCAACAGTTCGTTAGCGCCCATCTTCAAAAACAAAGGTGACATGCTGGAGTGCAACCACAATAGAGGAATAAAGCTAATGTCATATAGTATGAAAGCATGGGAAAAGTTATTGAAAAGCGGCTGAGAGAAGAGAGTGAAATCTCACAAAACCATTTTGGTTTTATGCCTGGTCACGGTACAGCGGATGCCATTTTCGCTATACGCCAGCGGTGCGAAAAATACAGAGCTGTGCATAAAAACTTGCACATGGTATTCATTGACCTCGAAAAGGCATAATATGGCTCCATTATATACCACAAAACACAATCCATAATATACCACAAAACTTCTCGAGGCACCCGGACATATTATGACCGGGTGCCTCGAGAAGTTTTGTGGTGGGCCCTTAAGGAGAAAGGTGTGCTTAGGAAGTATGTGCAGTTGATCCGAGCGATGCACAGTCGATGCAGTACCCAAGGCCGGTCTGCAGTGGGCACCACTGACAGTTTCAGTGTAGCGGTCGGTTTGCACCAGGGGTCGGCCCTCAGCCCATTCCTCTTCCTGATGATAATGGACGCTCTGACGTCAGACATCCAGGAAGAGGCTCCCTGGTGTATAATGTTTGCTGATGAAATTATGCTGGTTGCCGAAAGCGGCTTAGAGGTCCAGAGCAGATTGGAGACGTGGTGGCAGTGTTGGCCTGAAATTGAGCAGAACTTAAACAGAATATCTGTTCTGCGATTTCGGCGGTCTCTCCGGTCTTATGCCTGTAGCTCTCAACGGAGCGCTTATACCGATCTGCTCCAACTTTCGGTACCTCGGGTCGCTTGTTCAGTGGATGGCAATATAGACCGAGACGTAACGCACAGGATCAATTAAGGATGGATGTAATGGCGACAGGTCACTGGAACAACTTGCGACCGACGGATGCCCCTTAAGTTACAGGGGAAAATCTATAAGTCCGTGATTAGACCTGTCGTACTGTATGGGTCAGAATGTTGGGCTGTGAAAAAGACGAATAAAAAAAGATTGCATGTGGCGGAGATGAGAATGATGAGATGGATGTGTGGAGTAACGAGAATGGATAAAGTGAGAAATGAGTATATTAGAGGTAGTTTAAAAGTGGCGCGAGTCACTGAAAAGTTGAAAGGGAACCGCTTATCTTGGTATGGTCATGTGAAGAAGAGGGATGAAATACATGTAACTAAAAGAGTTATGAATATAAATGTGGATGGATGGAGAGGGAGAGGGAGGCCAAAGAAAGTATGGATGGATTGTGTGAGGAGTGATATGAAAGAAAAGGGAGTTAGTGACAGCGTGACGGCTGACAGGACAGAATGGAAGATAAAACGTGTTGCGCCGACCCCAAGTAACATGGGATAAGGGCAGGAAGATGATGACAACTGACTTCCAAAAAAACCACAAAATAATTTTAATTTACACCGACACCGACTTCCGTTTTGCGAAGACGATTGTATTTTTTTGTAAATAAGTTTTTATTTATTTCGGTATATTTAAAAAAATGTGAACTTATGTACTTTTAAGAAATATTTAAAAATTACAAGTATATGTAAAAAAACTGAATAAACGGAACAATATTTTTATTAAAGGTTTTTTTTTTAAGAAATATTTAAAAAAGTAATTATTTGTACATAAATAATTACTTTTACTCATTAAGAAAATAAAAGAAACATTTATTACACCAAAAAACCGGTTTACAAAATTGTTTGTGTTCGTTAACAGAGTGAGTTTAAAACTGTGCTTAATCAGATGTTACGTCATTTTAATAAAAAATCCATCTTTCATGAACAACAGTGCGGTTTCACCAAAGGGAATGTTAGTCATCTGACGCCGTTGTCACCCTCTTAAAGAACATTTTGACGCCTATGAAAAAGCACAAGGCGCCATTAGAATCATTTGCGACCTCTCGAAAGCGTTCTACTGCAGTAACCATGAGACGCTTTTTTGAAACTCGTTTATAATCCGGTACGGTAACTAATCCTTAAGGCGGGGTTACCCGAATGAACGTCGTTTTGTATTGTGTTTTATTCGTAGATAACACGGATTTAAATTTTGAAAAAAAAGTATAACATATTTCACACTTTGATTTAGATATTTCGGCCGTGCGATACACGATTACTTACACTTTACTGCATCCAATTAAATCGCAAAGACAAGTCTAAATTATAATCTAATTCTTATTTCATTTGAGTTATATTAGGCTTTGAAAAATAAAAATTATTCCATAGTAAAGGTCGTAAAAAATGGGATATAAAACTGCCGACATAATGCGAAATATCAAAATATCTATACCACTAATTCCAAAATCCAGTGTATTCCCCTTTTCATGCGCTCGCTCCGTGTCCTTTAGTCCCGAGCGGAACGTGTTGGCGGTCGGACGTATGCCAATTTTTTCAAACCCGTCACCCCCGCTATGGTCTGTTACCGGCTGAGCCAAAAATCTATAAATAAAAATGAATCACCGCGATGTATGTACGCGCATAACTTTCGAACGATTGCACCAAATTGGATAATTATTATTTTGTTGTGTTCGTGTTTGTCAGGACAAAGCTTTTATGAAATATTGAGATTGATTTTGTGAAAATATTGAGAATTCAAATAAACAAAAGTAGTAGTAGTAGTTTATAAAAATAATAATAAGTACCTGTATATAGTTTAATCTCATTAAAATCTGAGAGTTTATTTATTACTTTTTTATTTTGTACAACAAAGCGGGCAAAACCAGAATAAATAAAAAGTTGTCATTGTTGGTTCTACGAAGGCTGAATAAACAAAAAAACCAGCCAAGTACGAGTCGGACTTGCACATGAAGGGTTCCGTACCATAAACTGAAAAAAAAAACAACAAAAACCCGTTTCAGTCAGTCAAATTTAAATTCACCTTATTCACAAAAATAAATAAGTATACCTACTTATTTTTAATTATTAAGTTTATTAAATTATTAAGTTCAACTTTATACAATACGTACCTAACTTTTAGATAACCATAAAAAAATGCTTAGGAACTAAAAAATTAAAACAAAATAAACATAATTATGCTAATTCATTCAAGTTGATCTACTGCATTGCTCTATATTGTGACGCAACTTAGTACCCACTCGAATTCGTGAACTCATGAGCAGTGCACTTGGCGCGCGGGTCTCCGCCCGCGCATCGTAATTTTTTACGTATCGCTACTCCTTGCGGGGGCAGAGTTTGCGTTAAATACCTACGGCGCTCGGGTTAGGCTCGCCTTAATTTTGTACCTATTTATTAATTTAAAATAGTGTTAGTTTAGTATCATGCACGTTCTTCTTCATAAACAACTACGCCTTGGAACGTGCAAATAACTTCATCTTTTTTTGACTGACCGACCTTGACAATTCAAAAGTGCCTGTAAATGGTTAAATTTGTGTGAATGATGAGTTTGAGTTAAAGTATTATGAAAACATTATACAAAGCATTTTTGTTTGAAGTGTAACCGACCCGTGGTGTTTCTTGCCGGTTCTTTTCCATATAAGAAACGACCATTCGGAACCGTAGACTAGCTTTTGACATTTTACAAGTGCCCACTGTAGGCCTGTGAGTAATACAATATTTTGAGTAAAGTTTGAGCTTGAGTAGTGTTGTAGCTGGCGATGGCGCACTATGCATAGTGTGCCATATCAGCCCGATTCTTTGCATTGCAAGCTGCGCGCAAAGTGCCAAGCTAAGTGATTATAATTACGTGCTCACCTTAGTTCTGCACGTGTTGTAATTAGCTGAGCAAATGGCCACATTCACAACGCCCCCCCTCCCCTCCCCTCCCCTCCCCTCACAGTCATTACGGTCCAAATCAAACCGCTCACCTTCGACTCGCGAACGACTATTGAATCACACAGGAAGGTTTCGGAAGTTAGCCAATTAAAGTGCGCCTTTGACCCTCGCTTGACCCTCTTTGACTATTGCTAACCGGGTAATTGTAGGTTCTATGTAATTGTTTTTATCTTCACACATATCAGAGAATCGTCTTTAAATATTTTCAACCATGTCATAACTTCAAGTATCCAATACATTAGTTCTATCTAACGATCAAAAAATCCGACTGATATTAAACAACTAAAAAGTTCCAAACAAGTTACTTTTCAAGCAGTGTGATGCAGTTGGTGGAACTTCCCTATTAGCATTTATTGTTGGGCCAACCAAATGCCAACACTAAATGCTATCGTGCGCGTCAAAATGCAAAATTCCGTGCAAGCCTCGCCCCCACGCTGACGATGTTGTTTACAAAAAACCATTTATTGATGCTTCTATGGGCTCTAGCCACTTACTGTAAACTTTTTTGGGTTGTTGAATAAACTGAGCGTAATCTTTAATGTAAACAGTACTCGTATTACGAGACTTGTATTATGAACAAACGATGTTTTCAAAGCATTAGTGGAATAGTGTGTTTGTTTCCGTAATTTGTCAATTTCTGATAAAACTAATGAATCAGTTTACACGAAATTTTGCATCTAATACTATGAATAAACTAGTATTCTAACAACAGCGTGTTTTTGAGATTCCTATACAAAATTTTCATCATATTCATACTCAAACTTCGTATTACAAAAACAAACAAAGTACCTATTTTTGTCGTCGACTTTCTCGCCAAATACGTATAAATTATGATGGTTTTTCCTCATAATATTGTCTAATACTACATAATATCTACATAATTACAAGAAACAAGCAAAAATATTCACAATAACAGCTTTTTATAACACTTGAACACAAGCTTTTACATTTTCAAATGACCTTGACGTCATGTGAAAATAAACAATGTTTACGATGTTTATTTCTTGCAAATCTTTATCTAGAACGATGTAAGAACTACTTATAGATGAATATCATAACTTTTCCCACTAATTACAAACACAGAGCTCCTAAATTATCATATTATCAACAAAGTTTCGACTGTCATTTGACAAGTCGACCATCGAGAAAATACATCTATTAAAACTTTTTTTTAAAATAGGTACTCTATATTTTTGGTAGAAATTTTAAGGAACCTACAGACTATATTATGTTCCAAGTGATTGAACCTTGCCACATGATAAAATACATTGCGTTTTTAGTAATAATAGAGTTTATCGGCTCGACGACCCCGGTTGTCGTGGGGCTTTTACGTAGTTTCAATTGGACAACCCTGGTTGTCGTCGGTCCTTCAAAGGTTGGTTATTTTAGTTCAATCACAGATTTGTTGCCACCAACTGCATCAGCCTTCTTGAAGAGTAACTTGTTTGGAACTTTTTAGTTGTTTTATATCACTCGGGTTTTTTAAAAATAAAAATAAAATATTCTCTGTATTTTAGTAAGTTATATTTTTGGAATCGTTTCCTCGAGCTCTTTATTTTGATACCACACATGACCAGATTACAAAAAATACGACTACACTTACCTTATGGCGGTCGCCATTTTTTTTTCAAAATTCATAAAGAATACGTCACTTCGGCGGTCAAGACCAATCTAATAATTCCTCATTTATTAAAATCCATCAAGACGTTTAGGCTACAGCGTGTGCCGAAGAAATAGACATACAAACATACACATACATGGAAAACATCAATGGGCCCTGAAGGGAAACCACTTTAAATCCTTAAGATAGATTATTTTACGTACAGGAAACATTCCTTTATTTTTAAAAAGAAATTGAACTCAACATCGAGTTTAGCTAGCCTTTGTAATGAATTGTGTAACCACTAAGTACTATGTGAAATTTTGGTGTACAATAAAGAAAACTACATTCACAGATTTCTCGACAAGCTTACCGAAACCAAGCAGCTAAAAATTCAAAAAATAAACACTCGCTATTTTATTTATTTCACTAGTCGTTACAGTCAAGGATAATATTTCTCCAAGAAACATTAGGTGTTACACTCGTCTGTCGTACAAGATATAAAAATAAATAGAATAAAATAAGCCTTTATTGCGGTTTTATAAATTACAATTTAGTAAACTTATTACTGACGACCAGTTACTCCTACAACAGCTTGTCCTTCGAAAAAGGCCTCCTCCAAAGACTTCCACCTATCTCTGTCTCTTGCTATTCTGGTCCATTCTCGACCGGCGACTCTTTTGAGGTCGTCTTCCCAGTGTTTCATTTGTCGACCTTTTCTTCTTTTGCCATCCCTGGGGTACCACTCCGATATTTTCCTAGTCCATTTCTCATTTTTAACCGACGAAAAAAAAGGAGGAGGTTCTCAATTCTTAACCGACGAAAAAAAAGGAGGAGGTTCTCAATTCTTAACCGACGAAAAAAAAGGAGGAGGTTCTCAATTCGACCGTATCTATGTTTTTTTTTTTTTTTTTTTGTATGTTCAGCCCTCACACCGTAATTTATGAACCGATTTTGATTATTCTTTTTTTATTAGATAGGATATACCTCAAGGGTGGTCCCATGTCAAGGAAGTCAGGATCTGACAGTGGAAACCTGATAAAATTGAGAGAAAACCTTGAAAATTGTGGGCACGTTTAGCGTTTCTGTATGTATGTTCGGCCTTCACTCCGTTATTTATGAACCGATTTTGATTATTCTTTTTTTGTTAGAAAGGGTATATCTCAAGGATGGTCCCATAATAAGGAAGTCAGGATGTGACAATGGAATCCTGATAAAATTGAGAGAAAACCTCGAAAATTGTGGATACGTTTATGTATGTTCGGCCCTCACTCCGTTATTTATCAACCGATTTTGATGATTCTTCTTTTCTTGGATAGGGTATACCTCAAGGGTGGTCCCATGTCAAGGACATCAGGATCTGATCATGGGATCCTGAAAAAATTGAGAGAGAACCTCGAAAATTGGGCACGAATATTGTTTCTGTTTACTTTTCATAACTTAATCAGGTATTTGCATTTAGGAACCATCACATCATGAAACTGAGCTGATGATGGAAACCATAGCTTTCCTAAACAATAGAAGTTAGATATAAAAACTAGTTTTAGTGACAAATACCACTTAATATGGTTTGAAGAAAAGACGTCTTTACAGTATTGGAGGTAACCTCAACTGGTCAATATCCTGGGAACTTCATGGAAGGATGGTTATTTCATCAGCTCAGTGGCAAGAGGAATGATGAAGAATCAGAAATTAGCCTCAGAGTGTTACAAGATGATGCGAGCCACAAAAAATCATAAAATAAAAAACTTTTTAACAAAAAAATTAACCGACGAAAAAGAACTAAAAAGCAAAAAATAAATAAAACTTTTAAGTCTTGAGTAATGAGCATATTTACCTACATAAAATATCAAATTTTATATAAACTAATTTTGAGTCGGCGCCAATTAATAAAATGATTAATTACCTACTTACAGCCTTCTTCATTTGTAAGTACTTATAAAATTTAGATATTTAATATTCAGATTGTTGTTTGGCGCCGACTCAAAATTAGTTTATATAAAATTTGATATTTTATGTAGGTAAATATGCTCATTACTCAAGACTTAAAAGTTTTATTTATTTTTTGCTTTTTAGTTCTATTTCGTCGGTTAATTTTTTTGTTAAAAAGTTTTTTCTCTATCATTATATGTCCTGCCCATCTCCATTTTAGTGTATTGCATACTTTATTTACATCTTTAAATTTTTTATTTTGTTTAATCTTGCTTTATCTTTTCTTCTTACTCCGATTACACTTCTTTCTATTCCATTTTGACACACTATTAACTTGTTAGTTAGTTTCTCAGTTAATGACCATGTTTGACAGGCATATATATTAAACATGGCCAAATGCATGTGTTATATAATTTTCTTTTATCTTTAATTGGTATGTCTTTGTTTTTCATGACTTCGCTAAGAGAACAAAATCTTTTCCACGTGTTGGCGATTCTTCTATCAATTTCTTTAGGCATAGTATCCTGTGTGGCTATTAGCTGGCCTAGGTATATAAACTCATCTACGTATTCTATTTTCTCCATGTTTATAGTGATGTTGTATGTCTGTGAAGCATTAGTCATAATTTTGGTTTTTGTTGTATTCATAGAAAGTCCTGTTTTTATGCTTTGATCTGCTAGTTGTTGTAGCATTTGCTCTAGTTTTTTTGGACATTCTGAGAACAGAATTAAATCGTCTGCGAAACGTAAGTGATTTAGGTTTTCACCGTTTATGTTGAGTCCATTTTTATTTCAATCTAGGTTTCTAATAGTACACCTAAGACTACCTACAGTACTGTATATCATTTTTTTCTTTAAAATCCATCCAAAGGTTGTCTTGAAAAGATCGCTTTTAGCGATAAGGCCGCCCATTGTGTCACCCTATGTAATGTTTTCCTCATATTTTTATTGTAATTGGTGTACATAATAAAGAGTATTCTATTCTATTCTATTCTATTCTAAATATCATCTCCAAGGTAGCTGAGAACAATTTGGGCAAAATTGTACAAGATATACATGAAATCTAATATTTAGTACACAAGGTTTTAGTCAACATTAACTAGACTAGAACTGCTCACTTTCAACAAGTAAAAGATACCTTATAACTTTCTTATAGCTCTAACCTCCAAAGATATTCTATAAAGTACGCTTGCTATTTATTTCTAAGTACCTTGTTGAAGACTTGGATAAGGAAATCGTTGCATAGGGTAGTTTCTAAAATATATCTAATTAGTCTGTAAGTAAATTACCAAAAAATATATCTAATTAGTCTGTAAGTAAATTACCAAAAAATATATCTAATTAGTCTGTAAGTAAATTACCAAAAAATATATCTAATTAGTCTGTAAGTAAATTACCAAAAAATATTGGACACGTATTTTTTCTTTTGTCACGCAAACAAAACACGAGGACGATACAGTGCGTTAAAATGTCGCGTGACGTCACGGAGTGCGACACTTTTTTATCACTAAGTGACGTAACAAGCCGGACTCCTGATCTTTGATGCGTTTTATCTTTATCATATCATTATTTATTGGTTTTGTAAAACAAAAAAATAAAGTCTCCAATATTTTTTGATAATCTACTAATAACTCAACTCTTGATAATCTACTAATAACTTTTGAACTAAGTAGCATTATTGTTTTCATACCCAGGAAACATCCCAATTGATAGTAATAATTCTATGCACATTTTCTTCTGAGACGAGGCGTTCTGACGAAAAGTTTAAAAATAAAATGTTACGTGTCCTTCATAATAGAATGGATGGTAAAATAAAATTAATGTTAGATTTCATGATCTAAGACTAAATGTTTATTAGAGAGATTTTATCCTATCGATTAATACAATAAAATAGCGAGTTTTAACTTTTTTAATTTTTAGCTGGTTCGATTCCTGGATAAGGTAAGCTTGTCGTCGATAAATCTATGAATGCAGTTTTGTTTTTTTTTTATAAAGGAATGTTTCCTTTAGTTAAAATAATCTATCTTAAGAACTTAAAGTGGCCTATTGATATTGATATTTTTCCACCCTGTACACCCTACCCTACATACATACATACTTTTGAAAAACATTACCCTCCTTTTGTGGTAGTCGGGTAAAAAGTGACAGCTTTGAATATTTTTTAATCCTTATTAACAATCTACTATTTTAGATACCAAATCTAGTCTTAACTCAATATCCCACCCCTGGACCCTTTTCGCTTGGCGCCCACAATTATAATAATTATATCCGCCTATAATTATATAGATCGGACTAACTTACCTAGTGACGTCCGATCCTTAATTATGTGAAGTAATCTCGTCCTCATTTTGTACTTTGTAGTTTGCACTCGTGCACAACTCGCTAATCACATTATTTTAAAGATGAAAGATTTCATCATAAAACAAAATGTTATCTGTGGTCCAGTCGTTGGCGTGCTCTCCTGACATCTGTCAAATCATTCTTTCAAAGCATATATTATGAAAAGGACTCTACGATGACCGATACGAACATCGTATAGTCCCGGCATGGTGCATACAGCACAACGCAACCTTTTAAAGGGGTTTGGATGAGGCAATTCGATAGATCATCAGGGAGGGGCTGGGATACAATGAGGACGAGATTACTTCACATAATTAAGGATCGGACGTCACTAGGTAAGTTAGTCCGATCTATATAATTATGCTTCGTAATCTCGTCCTCATTTTGTACTTTGTAGATGTTCAAAGAATAAGGTTGTGTTGGTAATAGAATCAGCAATGTTTAATCATTGAACATGGTAACTTAACATGATATTCTTTTACTTATTAATTATAAATTTACTTCTATTTAAGAATCAGTCTTTCCATTATGGTAAATAGTTACTATTACATTACTCTAATTACTATTATTTTCCAAAATTCTTACTTAGTCTTTTATCAATTAGACACTAATAATCAGACTGTTAATTTTCACATAAAATGTAAGAAGTTTTATCAACAACTACTCTCTATAGAGCACACAGCTTGTGCAAAAACATTAGAATCACTAACTATTGGTCTCTTATAAAAGCGAGCAAAGGTTGAGGAATTTGTGGTCCAACCGGCAGCTTTTCTTATTACTTCAATATTGATACCTCCTTCAGAAGCCTTTGAGGTAGAGGCATGTCTTGTGCTGTGTGATGTGAATTTAGATGTATCTATTCCACTACTACTTAAAATTTGTTTTATCCATCTGCTAATAGTTGCAGTAGAAGCGGCATGAAAAGGTTTCCTTATAGTTATAAATAATGATTTACAATCTTGTCTTATACTCTTAGTAAAATCTAGATAGAACAAAAGGGTTGTGGCAGGACAGATAGATAAATTTTCTTTAAAAAATGGTAGTATCAAGTTGGGTTGAGATCTACCAGGAGCAGAAGTTTTAATTATATCTGGGATTTTTATGTTAATATTATCCTCATTATAAGAAATGTTATCTATACCAATGAGTGACAAGGTTTGAATTCTGTGTGCAGTTACAAGGGCTAATATGGTTACTAATTTTTTGGTTAATAATTCTAAACAGAGAGTTTCATTAGGAAATAAGTTAGATAGATAGTTTAAAACAATACTGGGATCCCAAACTATTTCATATTTGGGGTTCTTTGGTCTTAATTTAAATATACCCCTAAAAAACCTTGACACTCTGTCATCTGTGCCAATGTGGGGACCTAAAACTAAAGAAATTGCAGACCTAATGGTATTGAGTGAGCTATATGACAATCCTTCATTAAACTTAATGGTCAGAAATGATATCACCATAGGGACTGAGCCTAGGAAGGGGTCAATATCTTGGTTCTGACAAAAGGGAATCCACTGATTTAGAGCAGACTCATATTGCTTCCTTGTTTTGCTAGACAAGGAAGCTAGCACTATATCAATTGAAGTGAGCGGAATTCCTCTTCTCAGGAAGGCATCCCTGATAATACGGCGGCAATCAGTGTGAGACTCCTGTGCAATGGGTGTGGTTCCCTGAAAGGAGACAACAGTAAATCATGGCGAGGTTCCAGTATTATTTTCTCTGATATAACCATGGATTCAAATAAAGGAAACCATGGTTGTGAGGGCCACCATGGAACAACAACAATGCCTGTCGCCTTTTCCCTTTTAATTTTCTGTAACATCTTGCTTACTACTGCGAATGGAGGGAATGCATAAAAGAAATTACCATACCATTTGACCGTGAATGCATCTGAAGAGCATGCATCGGGATCAGGGAGCCATGATATGTAATTCTGACACTTAGTATTGGACCTGTTTGCAAACAGGTCAATCTGGGGCCAACCTAATTTGACAACAATTGTCTTGTAGGCTATATCACATAACTTCCATTCGATTTCTGTGTTAGGGCGTCTAGATTCTAGATCTGCAATTGTGTTTTCTTTTGAACTAATGTAAGATGCATAAACCCATATTTGTCTTTCCTCGCACCACTGCCACAACAACCTAGCTAAGTTATTTAGATGAGGGAAGCGTGTACCACCCATCTTGTTGATATAGGCTATGGCCGTTGTGTTATCAATTCTAAGTAAAATCTCACAGTATCTGAGTTTGCTTGCAAATGTCTTGAGCCCTATAAACGCTGCTAATAGTTCAAGGTAATTTATATGGAACTTTTTATCATCAGCCGTCCAGTGTCCATGGCTTTTGATATCATTACATACCAATCCCCAGCCAGTTTGAGAAGCATCAGAGAATATTTCAAGAATAAAATCAAATTGTTTAATTCTATTGTGGTTTGTTGAAATGTGAGACAACCACCAATCTAATTCTGAGTAAATTCCTTTTGTGATAGGTAGCAATGCCTTGTAATTTTCATTGTTGTTTTTTAAGGCTGCTGTTTTGTGACTTTCCATTACCTTGGTGTAAAGCCAACCATATTCTACAGCTGGGCATGCAGCAACAAGAATACCTAGTAACTGGGCAAACTCTATTATTTTGCATCTCCTTTTAGACTTAAAATTCTTTATAGACTTGTGGATAAAGTCTATCTTTTTCTGAGGAAGTGAAATGGAAAACTGGACTGAATTTAACATAAACCCTAAATACTGACAGCACTGTCTGGGTTCTAGGGCACTCTTTTCAGTGTTAATGATAAACCCTAGACTTTGTAACACAGTTTGAGTAGTAGACACATTTTCTAAACACTTTGCATATGAATCACCAAGGCACAGAATATCGTCTAGATATATGACAGAAAGCAACCCCAATGACCTCAGGTGACAAACAACTGGCTTCATAATCTTTGTGAATACATATGGTGCTGTGCTAAGTCCAAATGGAAGGCATGTAAACTCATACAATTTATCTTGAAACAGAAAACGGAGAAATTTTCTATCATATTTCCATATAGGTAACAAATAATATGCATTCTTCAAATCTATTGTAGCAAAAAAACAGCCTGGGGTCATAAGCTTCGTTGCTGTCCTTAAATCCTCCAGTTTAAAGTGGTTTGTAGAAATAAACATATTAAGTTTTTTGAGATTTAATATGAATCTCCAGGTGCCATCTGATTTTGGATGCAAAAATATACTAGATAAAAATTGATTGTCAACAGGAGTACATTTTTCTATGGCACCTAACTGTAGGAGATTATTAATTTCTATGGAAATAAGATCAATTTCTTTCTGGCTGAAGTTGTTATTCTTAGGAGTGGAAGTTTGGACTGGAGATTTAGTAAAGGGTAGTTTATAACCCTTGATCCATTCATGTATGGTTGGATTAATAGTAATACTATTCCAGACTTCCGAGAAATACTGCAATCTACCAGTCTGTGCCTGAGCTAGCGACGATCCTGATGCTGGCGACGAGGATGGTGCTTCTGTGGTGAACGCCTCTGGCGTGCTGCTGGTTTCACCTGATTTTTCCGCTTCAGTACTGTCTTCTGCCCACGCGGACGCAGGGACTGTTGTCTTTGTGGGCCCCGGAAGTTTAAATTCTTTGGTCTGGTCGGCTGTCTTACAGGTGTACCTTTCAGCTCCTGTCCAGACTTCTTGACAGCTTTGATGGCATTGAACTTATCTTGAAGCTTATCACCGAACAAGTATTCAGATATTGGTGTTTGCTCCATCAATTCCTTCATTTCCTTGTTAAGGCCGGGTAGGATTAAGGATCTCCGTGTGATACAATGATCATGATAAATATCACACAGTAATCGAGCTGAGTCACTTAGTGTTTCAATATGATCTGTACTCCCTTGGGAGACTATCAAAGAGTTAAGGACTTTACCAATGGAGGTAATGGCAGCAGCCATTGTAATCTGCTGCCCTCTAATCCTCTGGTCCCGTTTGACTCCACTTTCGTTTACTGCCGCCGCTACTTCCTCATTCAATTTTGGTGGGTTCAATAGGCTACAGTTCGTGGGTGTTTCGTATTTCTTTAAGATGTTTTGCTTTGTCTCCACATTTAGCCCATCTATCATAATTGCTGACCACCGTGTGGCCAGACTGCTGTGCAGTTCCATAGGTGAAGTAGCTGACTGTATCCCCTCATCTCCGAGTAAATTCTCAATACATGAAGGCAAAGCTTCAGGTTGAGGTACAGATGGCGTTTCACTCTCAGCCTCCATCTGGTTATCTGTAGGAGGTGTAACAGCACGGCTGTGTGTAGACAGGACTGACGGAGTAGGTGATAATTGGCGGTATGGAGTACGGCTATTACGTGTCCGGCTGCGTCGGCTTCGGTCACGTGAAACACGGCTTCTCGATCGTGTTCGGCTGGAGCGTGTTCGACTGGAGCGGGTTTCATAGTCATCTACGAAGAATAACTCAAGTTAGGTTCCAGACTGCTTGAATTTAAATCCACGGCTAACCTCTCGTGATAGCTCTAGGGATACAGCAGGGACATGTACACTGAACGTATAGAACATCGGCTAACCTCTCGTGAAAGCTCTTATGATGTCGTTCGTTGTAAGTGTACAGCACAGTTATCGTTCTCATGGTTAACCTCTCGTGAAAACTCTAGAGACTGCTATGCGTATTACGGCACCCAAGATAATTTTGAGAAAATTATTCCAACTGTTGAAAAAACTCGTTGGTACACGTGGTACCTATATCGAAAAACTTACCCGAGTATCTATGACGACTCCGCTTCTGCCTTTTCCATCGATTTTCCAGCTCTCGGAGGCGTTCGTTTAGCTCCTTTATTTCCTCGTCTCGTTTTCTTCGATGTTTTCCCATCTTGTAAAATTGTTTCTTAACTTTTTACTGGGAACGTGATCAGCGCGCGGCACAAAAAAGTACAATGATTTGACAGATGTCAGGAGAGCACGCCAACGACTGGACCACAGATAACATTTTGTTTTATGATGAAATCTTTCATCTTTAAAATAATGTGATTAGCGAGTTGTGCACGAGTGCAAACTACAAAGTACAAAATGAGGACGAGATTACGAAGCATAATTATCATTCGGTCTACGTTGCTTCTCATGTGAAGCTTCTTATTTTTTGGCCGTTGGTTTCCCTGTGCGTTCGATGATCGAGTCTGCAATTAACACTATCTATATTATTCTGTTGGGTTAAATAATAGTTGGGTTATGAATTATGATGAATGGAGCCTCCACGAGTGTAGCTATGCCACAATGTGAGTCTCGCTCCAGTCACCCAGTGACAGTGATATTGCGCGGGTGCCATCCAACGTTTTTGTGCATTGTGTGCGTGTGACCGAATCTATGAGTTTGTTACATTGTGTGGGGTCGCGTCACAGAGTCACAGGTCGCCTCTTACCGCGGAGTGCCGCGCGTTATGTCACATGTGTCGCGTAATGAGCTGTTATCTGCCGCCGTCATTACGGCCCCAGAGTTACGAGTTGATGGCAACTACTGCTTCGTCACGGTTATAGTTTAGAGTTAGTAGTAGCTGTTGTTCATACTCACGGGGACTGTCGTAATCATGGCGGATGATTGGACGTACTGATGCCAACATTCGGCGGATCATTTCATTGTTTGTAATTTTGTAATGTGTGATTTTTCTGCCAGGACGGGAACATGTTCACACATTGTCAGACAAACGACCACACAGTAGCCACTCAATCCATCGGTGTCGTCTGTTACATTTACAAACTGAACGTGTTGCCATAGCAACGTATAATTTCTATAATGGCCGTCAAGTCTTCGGAACTGGTTCCTTGGTGCAATTAACTGCAGATGGCAAGGACCTCGCGTAACAGGCTGCGCTTCCAGTTACGTACAAGACACAGAAAACCCACTCTGCGAAATGCTAGAGCGAAGGACAACGCTCAGTTTTCCTGCGTGATCAAATTGAAGAGATCTCAAGGAACCAAGGTACCACCGCCATAGCCTAAAGATTTCCTAAACTTAAGTGGGCAGGCTCTTTATTTGCAAACGAATGGTCGATAGAGCCGAAAGGTTCTGGAGTGGTGACCGCATCCAAGAAGACATTACCTGGTGAAGGTCGCAGAAATCCGATGGATGCAAGAACAACGAGAGGGTGGATTCCTAGCAAATAGTTGAGTTCATAAACCCGCTGATTATCTGCTACTTGTGAACCCTCTGCGTCGATATGTCTGTGCTCGAACAGCAGACATAACTCAACCTTTGCAGATAGGGTGACTCAGCGACTCCCAGGTGAGTCCAGGACACAGCTTATTTATCAAATACCTACTTACGGCAATTTCGTTAACGTGTTTCGTTTCGTTTTCGTTCGTGTTTTTCGTTAATTAAGTTCACTGTAAAGCATAATACGTTGTCATTACAATCGATTCAAACACGCAAGTCCCAACGACCAGGTTACAATTCTGTGTTAAGCTGTATCTATGATGTTAATGGTGGACGAATAAGGGCACCTCAGACCAGTGATCGTATCAGATATTCGCCGGAGGCTGCGCTCTGCGTCTAAGGAGGGAAATGGGTCGCTAACTGTACCGCAGTTCTCACGCGAGCCACATGCTTTAAGTTTGACCCTATGACTCTATTTGGTATCACTGGCCTCTCGGTTTGAAATGCTTTGTTGGGCGAAGTGATGGGTCGTGCTTTGATACCTGAAGAGGTAGGATTTACCGCCGACTTGAAAAGAGTTAGTGGTGAACAGGCCACTCTCGTGTCATTAGTAAGTACTTATGTATTTATAGTGGATTGAAAAGAGCTACACGGAAGTGTATTCAGAAACCATTGTGTGAAACACTTTCGTTCAGTGGTTTCTGAATACGATACTCGGAAGTGATGAAAGCTCCGATTGGAATATGAATTAATTTCTGTAGTAAAATAGTTTATTATGATAATATTATGAACAATTATTGTGTTGAATTTTACACGCATATGATTCATCTGAGCCAAGGTTGTACAGGCCATGTGTAGCAACCTGATACGTCGCACACTTGATACATGCACGTCAATTCCGCGGCGTTATGCTGCATTAAAACCAACAAATAATATTGTATAAATCATAGTGATTAACGATTACGCTAGATTCGTGTATTAACTATGAAGTAATCGTTGAAAGCATTGATCTCAATTCGCAATCCTGGACGAATGTTACTTTCATATTTTAGATCGTAACTAGATGAAAATGTGTGACTGAAAACTAAAGCGATTATTCAGTGCAGACATAAGTAATATTATTATGGAACATTTACTACAAATTTTAATAGAACAGACAGGGCTTATAGACTCCTTGAATTGGCGAAGGTGGACCAAAGGAGGCTTGCGGGATCGACTAATGACGATGTGATCAAATGGGCGAATAAAGACAGAAGACGATCAGATCTTAAAAAATATTCTCCGATGGACATGCACAGTGGCCAGACGAGTTTCTTTTTACAGCAACGAGAGCTTTGTACACAACAGTGGCTTTCCTGAGGCTATGATTTCGATGAAGCAATATTTTGGTGAATGTCAATAACATGGACTGGTTTTGTTGATAATGAATCGGTTCTACTAAGTTTTACATTTCCTGTCGGTTCGACCTTAAGTTGGTTTGGTGGCTGCGACTCGCGGACAATTGCAATAGTAATACGGTAATTGCAATAGTTATAGTATTAGAAATTTAAACTTAGTCTATCATGTTCATGGTCTAACTAACTCTTAATTTTATTCTTTAATGTGCTCGGTCAATCTAGTTACTTTCCCACGACAGCGACATCATCAGTTTATCTGATAACAATCTTCCCGCATATTTCTCTGCGTCCATTGCCACCCTTAGTCCTCACTCCTAAGATGGCGTCAGCATCCGCCGAAGCCTGTAGGACCAGTGGGCCGGACCGCACGGGGGGCCAGCTGTCGCCTACCACCGCCGCGCGCCGGCGCGACCGGTCCGCCCGGTGTCACTACCGCAGGACCATTATAGCGTGTCCTGTCATTTTGTACCCGATCTCTCACGTTGCAGACAAAGACAGAAGACCTACCCTTTGTCCCAGAGATTCATAAATATTGGTCGTAGATATCACTTTGACTTTGCTAAATTCTGGCATACCTTGTAACAAGGCAGTGTTAAAGCCTTGTTTATTTTTTGACCTCTATTCCAAAATTACGTTCTTTGCTACCTTTTTTTAAATTCAAATTCAAAATTACTTAGTTTTCTCTGTCAAGTCTCTGTTTTCATATTAAAAATCAGTTCAAGTTCTGGAGCCGAGCTAGTAGAAGCTCCTCATTGTCATTTTTCGACTCTTCAAGTGTCAGTTACCAGTTTCCTAGAATTGTGCATTAATACAATTATATTACGTAACTAATCACAGTGTATGTGTTCGTAATATTATAATAAAGCCCACTATTGTAAATGTGTTAACTCGTGTGTTATTATTCATTAAACTCCTCCTCTGCGTGTCACTCCTACGTCCTCCTCTGCGTGTCACTCACACCACCACTCCGGTCCTGCAACGTGACACCACCTCCGTACCGTGACAACCTAGTCTTAAAAGCACTCCACAGTTGCACACTTTTCATTTATTTTATTTACTTTAGTTTTGTGTCTTTTGTTGCATTGTTCTGTCTTCCGTGTTTCCACGTGCACTGTGCAGTGTGTTTGCAGAAGGACCCCTCTGATCTTTCTGTGGTTGCGTGAACTGTGTCTCCCACTCTCACCCGCTGCGCCATCGCCGCACATTCGTCATTCAATTTCATTATTCATGCATTCTGTATGAAGAGGTAATTACTCTTGTGCCGACAACTATCGCTTACAACTTGATAATTAATTCTCAAGTTGTTTGCGTTCAATATATTGGAATTTTAATGGAAAATTGTGATAGTCACTATTACAGACTGAAAACTTATTGTTTCAGCTGTTAAAAAAAAATCACAAAATATGTTTAATTTTGTTTTTCAAGGTTGATGTACAAATAATATTCTTAATTATGTATAAAAATTAAATAGACTCAAATTCTCCATTGTCGATATCTACAGTCGTATTGTTCTAATGTACCAGTGCCTGCTTATCACTAAATATACTTCTAACGTCGATTACAACTGTGACAGTTACATTTTGTTATCTCTAACCTCATCTAACTGATTGCTAATTATATTTACGCTTATCTAGGTTCTACATAGCACCTTATATTGGTGTGAAAACCATAACTTAAATGTGTATGTTTATGTTTATCAGCAATATTTTTTTTGTTTGCTTATTTAAACTGAATTACGTAATGAGTTTATTAGTCTAGAAGTAGACAACTCGGATCTAGTTGATTGCGCCATACTAAGTGACTCAAAACTGTGCACGAAACTTCTTAACTATAACAACAACAATCGGGATTCTTTATCAATAATAACTATTAACATAAGAAGTATCCACTGTAATCTAGACCTACTCTTGGCATTTTTATCTGCTCTTGACATGTCGATGGATATTATAGTTTTGACTGAGTGCTGGACAAACGCGGGCAATCCTCCTCCCAGCATCTGCAACTATAACGTGAACTGGACGTAAAACAGTCTAAATCAAAATGATTTAGATTTTTTTTTTTTTCTGGTTCTCTGGCAGAAACCTTAGGGTTTCTGCCAGAGAACCAGAATTTTCAGAAGGAAACTGACTTATTATCACCATCGATACAGTATACACAATTATTTGCTCGTATCGCCCTCCTTGCTTTAGAAACACGAGCAAGTCCTACAATTTATCACGACACAAAATATAGTTTTCACAGGAGACATTAACATTGACACCCTAGACACCAATAAAGGTTCTGCTTCAGATTATTTAAACCTACTTGCGGTTTTTGGGCTCAGGCAGGGCATTACTAAGCCTACCAGAATTACCACATTTCTTGACCACTTCATGGTCAAGAGTGCCAGGGTATGAAAGACCATTGTTTTCGAGCAGCAGCTCACAGACCACTCATCTATTCTGCTTTATATGGGCAACGCGCATGTCAAAATAGAAACACACTTAAACAGAAAGTAATTATCAACCAGGAAGCAATCAGGGAATTACTAAGTAATGAAAAATGAAATGAAGACTTAGGAAAAAACACAAATGTTAAAACCACGGGCAATCGTTACCAACCGCTGAAACCGCAGATTACACATGGCGTAGTTAGGTGCATAAGAAAAAGAGACAAATTGCTCAAGCAAGTTAAAAACCAACCGAACGACACACACCTTAAACACAAGTACATTAATTATAGGAAATCGTGTAACAAAATAGCTAGGAAGCTTAAAATTAAATATTACCAGGAAAAACTAAACGAAAACAAGGGAAACATAAAAGAGACATGGCAAATAATAAAAGACATATAATAATAATAATAATATTTTTTACACAGTTTGAGTCCTCTTTGGTTCTGCTTGGCCCTGAATCCTCTAAGCACATTGCTGGAGGACTCGGGGCTGGGCTATCGGTTGAGAAGAGGTGGTCAAGCCATATCTCACCTTCTTTACATGGATGACCTGAAACTCTTTGCCCCCAACAATTTGCGACTGATGGAGTTACTGAAGGTAACTGAAACTTTCAGTAGCGCGATCAGGATGGAATTTGGTGTGGACAAATGTGCAGTCATGCATGTAAAGCGAGGGGAGATTATGGAATCCGAAGGGATCCAACTCTCGGATTTCATACACCTTAGATCCCTCTCCTCGACCGAAACATACAAATATTTGGGTATGTCGGAAGCGTTAGGCATTAATGTTACTGACATGAAACAATCGCTGAAGGAGCGCTTCTTTGGCCGCCTGAAAAAGGTTTTGAACAGCCTTTCATCGGGCGGGAATAAGGTGCGCGCCTTCAACGGTTGGGTCATGCCGGTTTTGATGTACTCTTTCGGCATACCTACTCAAATGGACTCAGACCGAACTCGACGCCCTGGATAGGAGGGTCCGTACGCTGCTGACCGCAAACCGGATGCATCACCCACGTTCATCGGTGATGAGACTGTACATCCCGCGGAAGTGTGGAGGTCGAGGCTTTTTAAACGCTAAGACTCTCCACAACCGCGAGGTGTGCAGTCTAAGAGAATATTTTCTAGAAACCGACGTGGGTATGCACCGAGATGTGGTCTCAGTGGACAAGGGACTCACCCCGTTGTCCATGGCAAAAGAGAACTGGCGCAAACCTGTAGTACTCACTGCTGATGACCGCAAGGAGATATGGAAAAGCAAGGAGCTTCACGGGCGCTTTTATCGGGCTCTTCATGGGCCTGATGTAGATTTCTTGGCGTCCGTGGCCTGGCTACGTTTCAGCGACCTCTTCGGGGAAACTGAAGGTTTTGTCTGTGCGATTATGGACGAAGTTATCTTGACGAATAACTACCGGAGACATATTATGATGGATGGGACGGTTGACGTGTGTCGGGCATGCCATCGTCCGGGTGAGTCCATCAGACATATTATCTCTGGTTGTTCTCGTCTTGCTAACAGCGAGTATTTGCACAGGCATAACCAAGTAGCCAGGATTATTCACCAGCAACTTGCTTTGAAATACAAACTTGTGAATTCTGAGGTGCCGTCTTACAAATATGTGCCCGACCCAGTTCTCGAAAATGACCATGTCACGTTGTACTGGGATCGGTCTATCATCACTGACAGGACTATTGTTGCAAATAAGCCTGATATAGTGGTGATAGACCGATTAGCGCGCCGCACAATGATAATCGATGTCACCATCCCACATGACGAGAACCTCGTGAAAGCTGAGAAAGAGAAACAAATGAAATATCTTGATTTAGCATACGAGGTTGTCGATATGTGGAATGTGGACTCGGCTGTCATTGTGCCGATAATCGTTACCGCCAACGGCCTGATAGCCAAAAGCCTCGACGACCACCTGTCGAAGCTGTCGTTGCACGGTTGGATCAAGGGCCTGATACAGAAGGCAGTACTCCTCGATACGGCTCGCATTGTGAGGAGGTTCCTGTCTCTGGAGCCCTAACCACCGGTAGCTTGGACCCTGCTCCCGACACCGGCGGACTACTATTTTTTATAATTTTAAATGTTTTTTTTTTATATGATTTGTAAGAAATATTTAAAATTATAATTTATATATGTATAGAAAATTAATAAACGACATAATAATATAATTCTAGCTGCTGACGTGGGTATGCATCGAGATGTAGTGGCGGTAGACAAGGGCCTTACTCCACTCTCCTTGGCTAACGAGAACTGGCGCAAACCACTAGTGCTTGACACTAACGATCGCAGAGAAGTACGAGTATAGCAGAGTAAGGAACTTCACGGACGCTTTTCCGGGCCCTACATGGGCCCGATGTAGACCAACTAGCGTCCGTAGCCTGGCTGCGTGTCGGTGACCTCTTTGGGGAAACCGAAGTTTTTGTCTGTGCAATTATGGACGAAGTTATCATGACGAAAAACTACCGGAGATTTATTGTGAAGGACGGCACGGTTGACATATGTCGGGCATGTCATCGTCCGGGAGAATCAATCCGCCACATAATCTCTGGTTGTTCTCGTCTGGCTAACGGTGAGTACTTGCACAGGCACAACCTTGTAGCCAGGATTATCCATCAGCAGCTTGCTCTGAAATACTCTCTTGTGGAATCGGAAGTGCCGTACTACAGATATGCGCCCGACCCAGTTCTCGATAATGGTCATATCTCATTGTACTGGGATCGGTCCATCATCACTGACAGGACTATTGTAGCCAATAAGCCTGATATAGTGGTGGTGGACCGAATCGAGAGGCGTGCAATGATTGTTGACATTACCGTCCCACATGACGAGAACCTCGTGAAAGCCGAGAAAGATAAACAAATCAAGTATATTGACTTGGCTCGCGAGGTTGTCGACATGTGGGATGTGGACTCAGCGATCATTGTACCGATAGTCGTGTCAGCCGATGGCTTAATAGCCACGAGCCTCGACCAACATGTCAGGAGGCTCTCGTTAGGCGGTTGGATCAAGGGCTTAATTCAGAAAGCAGTACTTCTGGACACGGCTCGCATTGTCAGGCAGTTCCTCTCTCTGGAGCCCTGACCGCCGGTAGCTTGGACCCTGTTCTCGATACCGGTGGGATACTATTTTTTATATTTTTAAATGTTTTTTTACTTTTTTTTTAAATTGAAATATTTAAAAATATAATGTAAAATGAAACAAATGAATAAACGAAATAATAATAATAGTAATAATTCGTCCCACATGACGAGAACCTCGTGAAAGCCGAGAAAGATAAACAAATCAAGTATATTGACTTGGCTCGCGAGGTTGTCGACATGTGGGATGTGCACTCAGCGATCATTGTACCGATAGTCGTGTCAGCCAATGGCTTAATAGCCACGAGCCTCGACCAACACCTCAGGAGGCTCTCGTTAGGCGGCTGGATCAAGGGCTTGATTCAGAAAGCAGTACTTCTGGACACGGCTCGCATTGTCAGGCGGTTCCTCTCTCTGGAGCCCTGACCGCCGGTAGCTTGGACCCTATTCCCGATACCGGTGGGATACTATTTTTTATATTTTTAAATGTTTTTTTTTATCCTTTATATTTAAATATTTAAGAATGTAATTAATATGTCTATAAAAATGAATAAACGGAATAATAATAAACAAATAATAAACATATTATTATTATATATTATAATCATATTATTATTATGCCGTTTATTAATTTTCTATACATCCTACTAATATTATAAATGCGAAAGTTTGTATGTTTGTTTGTTTGTATGTTTGTATGTTTCCTCAGAATATATTTTGTGATTCTGATCTCCTGGTAGGTTGTGAATCTATACCGCTCAGGATTCAAGCCCCGGAAACACTTCTTCTTCTTGATTCTGGGCTCCTGGTGGGGTGTGTGAAGCTATACAGCTTAAGATTGTAGCCCCGAAAATACGTATTCATGATTCTGGTCTCCTGCTACTTTGTGAGTCTTTACCGGTCATGATTTCAGCACTGGAAATACTTCTCATTTTTATGGTCTCCTGGTAATTTGTAAATCTCTACCTCTCCTAATACCAGCTTTGGAATATGTTTTGTGATTCTGATCTCCTGGAAGTTTGTGAATCTACACCGTTTAGGATTATAGCCTCGGAAACACCTTCTTCTTGATTCTGGTATCCTGGTGGTTTGTGAAGCTATACAGCTTAGGATTGTATCCCCGAAAACACCTATTCATGATTCTGGTCTCCTGGTACTTTGTGAGTCTTTATCTCTCATGATTTCAGCCCTGGAAATAATTCTCATGTTTCTGGTGTCCTAGTACTTTTTGAGCGTGTGCGCTCATTCAGCCTGACTTTGGATTTCTACTTCCACCTCAGCCTTCGCTAAGTCTTGTCATTTAACGGGATAAAAAGTAGCCTATGTGTTAATCCAGGTTATGACCTACGTGTGTGCAAAATTTCATTGTAATCCCTTCAGACGTTTTTGCGATACCTTCAGCCAAACATACAAACAAACATACAAACTTTCGCATTTATAATATTAGTAGGATAATAACCCACATAGTCCTCACATTTACAATAATTAAGTAATCAATAAAAAATTAAAATATAATACTTTACAAAGTAAATATTCATGTCAAACAAAATAGTAATAATAATATGTCAATCAAAAAATAAAAATAAATATAATACTTAACAAAGTATTCAAGTCAAAAAAAAAATAAAAAAATAAAATGTCAATCAAAAAAAAATATATTTAAAAATATAATATACATAATACTATACAAGTATTCATGTCAAAAACGAATATTAAAAAAAATATATATATATATAGTGTAAATGTTTGATTAGGTACTGCATATGTGCGTGGGGTGGTCCTTGTAAAACCTACCATATTGCTGCAGAAAGAGCGCAACAAGTGGTACTTATTAAGGTACTCATGTACCTACCTATTAGACATCCAACCACCTCAGTCTACGAAAAAGACGACGTTCTATCAATAAGAAAAATATATGTGCTGGAAACTATTAGGAGATACCACAGACTCACCATACCAACACTACCACCTGATGAGACCAAAAGGGTAATTTCTTGTCCGATCAAGACATTAGGTCAATACCCAATTTGCCCGTAAACACTACTCTGCCATGGCACCGCGTTTTTACAACGCTTTTAACAAGAAAGCAAAAACAAGGAAACTAAACAACCACGAACTGAAAAAGGCTCTCTTTGAGTGGCTAAAAAATCTAGACTACGAAGCCACGGAAAATCTATTAAAGATTGTCATGAAAAGTGCCATACTCACGCAAAAACACAACATCACACACACCACACTGTCAGATACACTAACACACCACACTCCACAAACTATCGTGCATGCTGATTTTGTTTTATTTTATTTAAGATCATTTTGTTTTTAATTATTTTTTTTTATCATATTTCTTTTCTTCTTTCTTTTTTTTATTTGAATTTTAATTATGATTCTAATTTTTGACCTTTTCTAGTTTGTTGGTATTGTTACGTCGAACGTATTTCACTGGAACGTTCGAGAATGTAGTCGAAGTTTCCAGGAGTTTCCACTACGTTCGAGAGCGTTCCATTGTGGTACTGTGTAGAAGTTCATAGATATTTCTAGAATATTCCAGTATAGGATAGTTCGACAATGTTCTAGAAACTTCCATGACTGTATAAATAGGCCGGACGGCGGGCGAATGAGTCAGTCTGTTTTCGACTACGGATGCGAACGGAATCGAATACAAGCGATTACGAAGAGAATAGTGATTATTAGCGATTTAGTGTTTGTGTAAATAAGTTGTTGAGTTAATAAAGAATATTTGGTTAATCAATTGGTGCAAAATAATTTATCCCATACCCAGCTCGTAACAGTATTGATTTTAAATTTAATTTTGGACATTGTTATTGGTTTTAATTCTGATTCTAATTTTAATTTCTGACATTGTTTTTAATATTTGGTAATGATTGTAACATTGGACATTATTATTTGTTTAATTCTAATTTATTTTATATGATTTTAATTTTTGACGTTGTTTTTGTAACGATTTTGATTTTAATTTTATTTTCCGACCTAATTTCTGATTTTAATTTTCCACAATGTTTTGTTTTAATGGTAATTTTGTTTTATTTTTATTTTATTTTTTTCCATTTATAAATTTCTCTTTCGTTATTTTGAATTTTCTGAATTTGTATTAATTTATGTGGAATGCACTGGCTCCTGTAATACAGTTTGAAACTAGCTCGGCAGCCAGGGAATTTCATGTAAAATGTAATGAAAACTGCTACAATAAATACTTAGTTTATTATTATTTATTACGTCGTAGGTATTCAGAAAATATAATTTAAACAATTTACTGATACGGCACGGTAAGTAGTTTTTACATATTTTTTCGTATTATCAAGCCATATTTTTACCATATTTTTTAGTACTCGTAACTTAGTCAACAAAAGTTGTCTTTTATTTTTTTGTTATGTTGAAACGATGTCTCCGTGTACGAAATGCAAAAAGAAGTACTTAGAATAGATATTAATAGAGTGCGAAGGACTACATAATAATGATAGATGATCAGATCAAACCATGTAAACGCGTAGGTTCTTAAGAGTTATATAGCTAATGAATAATGATTTTCCAGACGGTCCTCGTTCTCGCGATCGGCGTTTAGCTCGGGTTTGTCCTGTTGAGAATAATGCACGTGTTTTTAACCGACAAAAAAAAAAGGAGGAGGTTCTCAATTAGACCGTATATATATATATATATATATTTTTTTTTGTGTATGTTCAGCTCTCACTCCGTCATTTATGAACCTATCTTGATAATTCTTTTTTTGTTAGATAGGATGGGCCTCTAGGGTGGTCCCATGTCAAGTAAATCAGGATCTGATGATGGAATCCTGATAAAATCGAGAGAAAACCTCGAAAATTGTGGGCACGTTTAGCGTTTCTGTACGTATGTTCAGCTCTCACTCCGTCATTTATGAACCGATCTTGATATTTCTTTTTTTGTTAAATGGGGTATATTTCAAGGGTGGTCCCATGTCAAGGACATCAGGATCTGATGATGGAATCCTGATAAAATTGAGAGAAAACCTCGAAAATTGTGGGCACGTTTAGCGTTTCTGTACGTATGTTCGGCCCTCACTCCGTTGTTTATGAACCGATTTTGATGATTTTTTTTTTCTTAGATAGGGTATACCTCAAGGGTGGTCCCATGTCAAGGAAATCAGGATCTGATCATGTAATTCTGATAAATATGAGAGAAAACCTCTAATCATGAAACTGAGCTGATGATGGAAACCATACCTTTCCTAAACAATAGAAGTTAGATATAAAAAAACTGGTATTAGTGACAGATACCACTTAAAATGCTTTGAAGAAAAGACGTCTTTAGAATATTGGAGGTAACCTCAACTGGTCAATATCCTGGGAACCTCAAGGAAGGATGGTTACATCATCAGCGGCAGTGGCAAGAGGAATGATGAAGGATTAGAAATTAGCCTCAGAGTATTAAAAGAGGATGCGAGTCACAAAAAATCATAAAATAAAAAACTTTTTAACAAAAAATATATCCGCCGAAAAAGAACTAAAAGGCAAAAAATAAATAAACCTTTTAAGTCTTGAGTATTGAGCTTATTTACCTACATAAAATATGAAATTTTATATAAACTAATTTTGAGTCGGCGCCAAATAATAAAATATTAATTAACTACTTCTAGCCTTCTTCATTTCTACGCACATATAAAATTTTGATAATTAATAATAAGACTGTTGTTAGGCGCCGACTCAAAATTAGTTTATATAAAATTTGATATTTTATGTAGATAAATAAGCTCAATACTCAAGACTTAAAAGGTTTATTTATTTGTTGCTTTTTAGTTCTTTTTCGGCGGTTAAATTTTTTGTTAAAAAGTTTTTTTTGTTAGTGCAGGCGAAGTATGAGAAGAGGCCGGACCAAGGGTGTAGCCAGGATTGTTTTAAAGGGTAGGGGTGGGGGGGTGCGAACAAAAACCAAGAATATATTGGTTCATGCTGCACACGCGGAGAGTCAGCATTCCAGCCTTCGCCCTGATGAAGAGTGTCGCTTTTGACAACTCTGACAAAGTGGAAGCCTAGCCGACAGTCTAGAGTCTCAATGTTCACCCAGCTCTCATCTAGTAGACAAAGCTAATTGTGAATGCTGAAATCGACCGTAGAGCCTCCTACCCGTCGAAGAGTTTAATTCACAACGATCAGTTTTGTTTTCGGACCAAACATTCGTTTATGACGTGCATCCAACAAGTTCACCGCATCGAGACTTTTTGTCGAATTGCACCATTTGCCATCGCATCGAGGGAGCACAACCCCATTCGAGCAAGAGTCCCCCAGGCCCTCCTAGTCTTTACAAAGTTCATCAGTGATGTCGCCAAAAGCGACGCCCTAAGTCGAGGTCCGTAGGTCCGTAACCCACAGGGGTTACCATATGGGTGTAGTCGCTTAGTTTTTAAGCTTTTGTAAGCCCAGGCTGAAGGCCTCTTTTTCTATTAAGGCCGCCACACGTAAGTCCGGCTAAGCGGACGACAACCTCATAGGTTGACCTGCGAGAGGTCACTCATTATTAAAAAAAGTAGTGGGCAAGGCTACGTAAAAATGGTGTGGGATCCTGTTCTGCCGCGTCGCCTCCCGCACCCTATACGTAGATAGCAGCATAGCTTCGCTGGTATAAATCAGGACATAGATACATTTTTAGTCGATGCAACGTTGCTTTTGCTTATTAATATTTATTTTTTCTGTGGTTCGTGAGCATTCCAGCCGACCAGTGACGACTTAACATTCACCTTTCTAGAGGGGGGTAGCTGGGCCCTCCTTCCCCTGCCCGTACCTCGCTACGCCTTTGGGCTGTACTGGCACTGGCGCACTTCGCGGAACTATCGACTGACGCCGTGTGTGCGCGTGTATTGCGCTGTTGGCCACACTTCCACAAGCGAGTCATTCTGCTTTTACGATGTTAGTGTGCATCTGTGGTATGCATGTTACAACTAGCACCATAAACCGCGGCCCGAATGAATAAGGCTATATTATAGTGATCGGCAGTAACTTTACAACTATAAAGCAAATACCAGGTATCACACAGAGATCCACAGGAGTCGCACATGCATCCACGGAGAACAAACATCATCATTAGCGTTTTAATGTCCCAACTACTGTGGCACAGGCCTCCTCTCTGTGAGAGAGTGTGGGCCGTAATCCACCACGCGGGCCTAATGAGCATTGGTGGATATTTTATTTTATTTTATTAATTTTAGGAAAGCTTACAGCTAATACATTTCAATATCTTGTAATAGTATGTAGAAGATGGCCAATTACAAGCTTCCACTGATAAATAATGTGAAAAATATAAACAAATACAGGAAAACAGCGACGCATGAATTACACAAATAATGCTGCATATATACATCCCATGCTCAAAAAAAAAAAACAAAAAATATTAATAATAATTTAAAATAAAAGAAAAAAAAATCTAAGTAATATTTGAAATTTTGATGTAGGTACAATAAACACTTAAGAATAGAAAGAAATTGTTACACTTCGAAAAAGCAATTACTCAACCTTTTCTTCATTTCTTTAATACTACTAGTGAATAGATCTAGGTCGACATCCTGACACACCATATTGAATGTACGACAAGCTCTAATGAAGAACGAGTTCTATGTGTAGTTGGAACTAACTTGAGGCACATGGAGAAGACGTGGTCTGCGAAGAAAAGCACTCGGCACACGTATTCCAATCTTGCCCACCAGCTCAGGGACATTCGTAATACCAAACAAAAAAGCAAGATCTGCCATTTTCCTTCGCTCGTGTAGCGGCAGAATATGAATTTTTTTACACCGACTTTCATAGTTCGATAGATAGGTATTTGAGCGATATTGAGTGTACCTCAAAAATCGCCTTTGTATACTTTCAAGCCGATTAATGTATACTTTATAATTGGGAACCCAAATTTGAGAACCATATTCAAGGTGGCTACGGACAAACGCACAATAAAGGATTTTCATTGTCTTAACATTTTTAAAATCTGAAGAGATCCGCATGTCTTCGAATTTTTTGTTCTAGGACATGCCGGTTTGCTCACGATGCTTACATTCACCGTTTTGAGAGCAGTGCTGGTGATGAAATAATTTACACAAAGTAAAGCGCCTGCTTGAGTTTGAACTCACGACCTACAACTTGTAAGTCGCAGCCGTTACCACTGGGCCACCACTGCTCCTCTGGGGAACACATAGGGATGACCAATAAATCGCACGGGATCCCTGGAACAACACAGAGCCCCATAGAATCACACAGGATCACAAAGGGAAACACAAGCATCACACAGGGATTCACTGTGCTTCACATCCACAGTCCCTGCACGCTCAGATGCTCATCCCGCTCCACAACCACGACCAGGGTAGCTATTATAATTTGTCATCTACGTTATAAGTTTGTACTACAGTAGTTTGGGTACATAATTTAACCAATCGTATGGCAACGGAGTATGCAAACAACATTGTTTATGCAGAATGTAAGAGAACTACTGCTTCTGCTCGTGGAAATGAACAATTTTCTTTAAGGACACAGTCATAAATAATCAGAATTAGTCTGGCCCAACTTTTTATTTCGGAACCGACTATGATTGGTTGTTAATTTCTATGAGTAGAGCAGTATTTACAATATGACCACTCGTTCCGTTACACCCTGTACCATATGACAGTTAGATAGAACAAAATTTATTATATTATGTTCGGTGACTGTAGATAAATATTATCTAAGTAAGTAAATTAATTTATACGTTGGCTGGATGAATCATTGAGATAGGTAAGGTTGTAAGGGGAAGTCTGAAAACTGAGGAAAAGAAAGATCTATTAACTGTCATCGAGTTGACAACTGAACACACTGCTCTCAATGATATAATTATATTGGCCAGGCAATGAAACACGCACCGTAATCAGAAACTACACTTTTATTAAGACAGTTCCCCAAAATGCCCACCCGTCACCACTTGCTAGTGTTTTAGCTGAGGAGAAGAAGTGGTGGAACAAACTCCCTAGCAACACATCTGTCTGATAAGTTAGAAGAACTTGTACACGGAATACACAATTCAATATTAAATACTTATTTAAAAATACTTTAACAACTAAACACTTTAATCACCTTAATCTTCTACTAGGTACCTCAAAGGTGGGGTGGAAACGTGTATATTATGGAGAAAATGAGTAGGCCTACCACAACTGTTTTAAATCGCAATATCTCAAAAAAAATAATTTTTAGAAAAACGTATATGAATAATTGTAATAGATAATTAAATACTCAGCAATTTTTGTTTCAGCTACTTTTAAGATAAAACTTACCGCTTGGCTGAAAAATGCAAATAAACCCATTTTTAAAACTTTAGACTTCAGTTTTTTTAATGTAGGTTTGGATTCGATGGGGACTTTTGACTTTGATTTATTTTTATGTTTTGTTTTTACTGTAATATCGGTGGTGTTTTTATAACTATTTTTGTAAAAAAACTAAGAAAATTCGTGTTTTTTTGGATATGAGTTCAACCGTGGAAATCAAAATTAACGTCGTATACGTGTTTAAATTGCCTAAGAATAAGTTGTATATTTTTGTTTCAAATTTTCAATTGCAAAGCAATCTAAAGGAAGTGGTATAAGACAATTTTTTTCTAGAATTCCGAGTCAATCCGGAGTTATCACAGTTCAAAACATAGAGTTAAAAAAACGGCAACTTCATAGGTAAAGACTACTACTACGATAACGAATGATATGAAGATGTAGCGATAAGTAGATATAACTTATCGCTACATCCTGCAGCTTATCAATTAATTGATCTGAGTTGTGTTGTGACTATCAGAATAATTAATCGGCGCGATAGTGATAATCCGATGTTATATGTATATCAAATAAGATGCTTGATACCGGGAATTACAACTAAACATGTTTCAGTCTTTTTATTGATTGTAGATATTTTTGCGCCAATGAATTTCTATGAAAAAAGGTGACATAGAGCCGGGGACACTACGTGCTATACTATACTAGGTAAGTGTTTCTATCGGGTGCACACACAAATTTACAAAAGCGCCGATAATACACCAAAATTGTTTTAGTTGACAAAACAATGTGACAGATAACTACGGAAGGCTCACTTCATTAGTCCATACGGTTTGTGCGGATGAATATGAAACATCGAATCGGGCACACAAAATACGTTTATTATCTGACTTCAAGAAAAAGAGGAGGTTCTCAATTAGACTGTATTTCTTTAACCAAGGTCATGGTAAATACCCACGTAACACCCAGTCCTATCAAGATCAGAGACTCTACACTCGAATTTGTGGACGAGTACGTTTACCTGGGACAAACGGTCCAGTTAGGTAAGGCTAACTTCGAGAAAGAGGTCAACCGTCGAATCCGACTCGGCTGGGCGACGTTCGCCGTGTCGTCTCGCTTATCATATATGAAGACGAAACGAAACGTGGTCGCTCACAAACGGCCTCTTCAGATGGCTTAAAGTCACCCAAAGGGCAATGGAGAGGGCAATGCTCGGAGTTTTCTTGCGTGACCGAATCAGGAATGATGATATCCGCAGTAGTACCAAGGTTACCGATATAGCCCGAAAAATCGCCAAACTGAAGAGGCGTTGGTTAGGGCACATTGCTCGCAGAACAGATGGTTGATAGGGCCGAAAAGTTCTGGAGTGGACCGGTAGACGCTCTCACAAGGTGGACCAATAACCTGGTGAGGGTCGCGGGTAACCGAACGAATCATTGTGGCGACACTTGGGGGAGGCCTATGTCCAGCAGTGGACGTCGTTTGGCTGAAATGATGATGATGTCCGTGTAATTGTTAGAATAAAATTAGAATAAACTTTATTGTACACTTAAATAGTAATAAGTTTAGACAATTTTATTTGACGGTGATCTCAAACATAATTGTATATTGCCATCTCACCTCACCTCTCATGTGATCACCGTTCATAAGATTAGAATCAAGACTTCGCTTAACTGGTAAGCTCGTTTGATTCCCAATTATACATTTTATTTTTGTAGGGTGGGAAATCTCCAATGACATCTCCCGCTCTAGGGTGGAGCGGGAGGGCGTATCAGACTCTTACTGACTAAAACCCACCCCTGTTCCTTCCCTGCCTTGAGAGCCCAGGGGCGTGGTAACTCTGTTTCGAATTTATCCACAACCCCTGGGCCGTCCCAATTATACTTAGCATTTAAATATTTAGTCCAGTGAGTCAAGTCTTTCATTTATTGTGCGTACTGCTAAAGAGTGGAAAGCCCTGCCAGAGTCTGTGTTTCCTGATAGCTACAACCTGGGAGTCTTTAAGTCAAGAGTGAATAGGTTACTTCTAGGCAAGCGTGCTCTATCTTCGACTACATCATCGCTTACCATCAGGTGAAACGTGTGCCTGTAGAGGATTAAAAAAAAAAATCTTTGTGATTAATGAGACGAGCTGCTCGATGCGCAGTTACTACCGATGACACGTGACCTAGTACAAACGGTAGGACTTAGTAGCGTTATGTTATAGCAACAACATAGAACAGAACAAAGAGTAGCACTGTGCTCTATCACTTCCCTTACATTTCCCGCTTGCAACCAATTCGTTACGATCTGAACCTTGGCGTGTATTACGTCAACTATTTTGGAGGTGCATTCAAAAGTTTAGTTAATTACAGCTTCATCGATGGTATTCCGGCAATACCCAGTGTGAAGATGCGGCACTGTCGTTAACTCTGTGAGTTATCTCGCCCTGCCGCGTCCTCGTCGTAAACTTTACGTATTATCATAATAGTTAGCGGTGCGTCTCGCTTCACTTGTGCTAAGTAATTGAACACGTTCCGCGCACCACTCATTTGTTATGCTTCGTTAGCTTCTGGAAAATTGATTATTTGATAACTGACTCAGTTGGACTCTTTGGAATAGGTTATTTTAGACTGAGCAGCATATTAACCTAACATTGGTTCTATTTCGGAGCTGCACAATAACAACAACACGACAAAACGAGATATTGTTGTATCCGTCGTTATCATCTACAGTTTCAGAAGCAGCTTGCGGCCAGACTCTCATTAAATAATTATTGTGAATTATTTACAACTTCTCAACCACATGCAATGATGTCGACACTTATATAGTGTATTATCTATGGTCGACACTCCGAGCGTGACCATCAGCCTCTCTAACGGAACGGACACGAGTGCACCACTTAATAGCTGAATGCTGGCGCGTCACTCGCTGAAAGTACAACTTACAAAAAATGATAGAATCTGTCTTTTACGGCAAATAATGTTGGGCTGCAAAAGAGGCAACTGCATGCAGCTGGATTAAGAATGTGAATGGATATGTGTAGGGTGACGGAAATGAAGAGGATAAAGAATGAAGGGACTTGTGATGCGAAGGAAAGAAGAGCTTGACACAAGACAAGTGTTACACAACTATAATACTAATGTGGATTTTGGACGGCTGAAATATGAATTAAAGAAAGGAGATAGACCAAAAAAGCGGTAGATAGATTGTGTGGAAGATGACATGGCTGAAATAAACAAATTCTGAGATGAGAACTAATATAGACAATTAGAAGAAGACGACCCCAAATTAATAAGGGCACTGGCAGAGGGATTATGACTCGCTATAAGCATACTAGACACAAGAAGCGGATTGGTGCTAGTCACTGTCATTGTTTTTCTTTTTTCCAAACGCTGCAATTTCATCACTCGAGTGGCAGTAGTCCGTGCGGAGTAAACATACGCCTCTTTAGAACGAACGGCTACGTAATGAAGTAATGACGGAAGTACTCCACAAACAGACATCTACCTGAACATTACAGTGGAACACACGCACTCTCGAACGATACGAACTAACATAGTTTTATGGCCACCTCGAACGCAGCGTCATCATTATAATGATATACAGAGGCGCGCTAATAATAGCATCTCACCAACTGTTATTAGCATAATAATGTGAACGACTTGCTCCAAATTTTCGACCATTATACTTTAATTTAAGAAGTAATTTAGCTGCTATGAACTCTTTATTTTAATCAACCGGAATTATTACTGCGGAAAAGTAGTGAAAAATATTCACATAGTCATGCCGAGTTAAAATTCAATGGCAAATGTTTGTGCACTAATCAGAATGGAAAGAATTAATACGATTTCATTAATTAGTTCCGATTTGTTCACGCGTTGTGAGCAGCTAATATGTATCACATCCTCGAGCTGCGTCCACACAGAGGCTGTGCACGCAGACGCGCTATGAGCCAAGTGGGCGAGGCTCTGTGGAGGCTGCACTGCTTGATCTACTTCGGCGACACGCGATGATCTTGCAATTATGTCAAGTGTGTCACGTCGCACTCGGCATCACCAAGTGCCCAAAGTTTGCTAACAGCTTACTGTAAGTCCTAATCCCGTTTAGTTCAATGGTTGTGCAAGGAAGATGCGAGTGGCGAGGAGCACGGGTAAGGGGGCGCAGGAATGTGTTGCGCTTGCGACACGCGGCGGGCGCGGGGGTGCGGCGGGGAGGAGAGGAGGGGGGGGGGGGGCATTGTCGATGTGTCAACCGAGCTATGTGCACTACGTGTGCTGCAGCTTAGTGCATGAACAGGCTTCCGCAGAGGTCGCACCACCAATAGGGCATAGTTTAACGCATAACTTAGTGAGCTTAACGAAACTGTTTGAACCTATGACACGACGTGGTCTCGTATACATCCTTTTGTTATTAAATAACGAAATCTATGCAACAATTAATATACATACCCAATAGTTTAAATGTCATGAATTTCTAACTTAACTTGCTTACACTATCTACATGGGCCCCGGCATTAATACCTCGTACGTAACTACAAGACTACAATGTCTGTAAGTTCGTGACATAACTTAGTTATCAGCAGCGCAGTGCCTCAGTGCCGCGAGGCAATTATCGGAGGTAATCATCGGCGCGCGACAACTTTATGACAGTTTAACAGGCTATTTAACCACTGACTATCGACGACGAGTACGTGACAGTAGATGATGTGCACACAAGTGGGACACAATGACTTTGTGGTGACACACAGTGCGACCGATGCACAGAAGCACAAGCTTGTGTGCAAGGACAACGAAGAGTTCTCAGAAGAAAGGGAAAACACAGGTTTTAAAGGAGCGTGTTAGTCATGGAGTGAGGCTCTCAGCGACGCTGACGAGTCAAGCTAAAAAGGAATCGTGACGACTGCAATGAACGAATATTTAATAACAGCGAATCGTGAAACACAGTCTTTTTTGTTATTTAACGGAACTCAGCCTTCACATCATTATGAGAGGGAGATGTCGTAATTTGAGTAAAACGTCGGCGTCAGTCGTGATGTGGCTGATGTGTTTGACGTGGCACACCCAACATGCGGGGGTTACTGTGGAGTGTGGATGTACGAGTAATTACTGCCAGTGGTTAGCTGAAGGCCGCGAGTGCTGTGCAGGTCGCCGCTATCGGCTTGTTGGCAATCTCTCGCTATTAGCGCGCGACCGATGAGCTGCCAGTGCTGCCACGTACGAAGACGTAGACGAAGGACCACCAATTATACTAACATGCAATTCAAATAACTTGAACTAGCATATCAATCAATATACAGGGTGTAACGGAAAGGTGTGGTTATATTTTAAAAACTGCATCTGCCCATCGATATGAACAACTTTCTTCAAGAAAAGCTAAGGAAAAATTTTACCTCCCATACAATTGATTGATCAGCTGATGATAACTTTGTATGAAAAGTTCAATTTTTTTTTTGGGAGTTTTCTGTTTTTTCTTAAAGAATGTTATTCATACCCATGGGCTGAGCCGGTTTTCAAAATATGACCACACCTTTCCGTTACACCCTGTAGAAAATAGAACGGTAGACATAGACTGCAACCCGCTTGGTAATGGTAAATGTTTAATAGATACTCGTAATTCCAACAGAAGCAGAAGATGAGTTTAGCGATAGTGATTCTGATTTAAATGCAGATTCTGGCAGTATAGTTCGGCACGCTATAAGTCAACCATTACCTATTTCACGCGTTATATCGGATGGGCCTTCTTAGTGTACACACAGCGTGATCAAGGTGACCGCGACAACGCCTGAATAGGTCGACAGTCGATAGCAACGAGACAACCTCCTCCAAACATTATTATTTTGATTATAAATTACCTTTTTATCAGCAAGCGTCGCGCGCAGCGCTAAAGTCTAACCAGTCAGCTTCAAGACTAACTGGTTTTTATCTCCAGCAAAAACCTCGCTTATATTACCGCTAACTACGCTGGGTACATTTAGTAAACGTACGTATTAGTAGCTATATTCTTACTTCCAAAATAAACAGCAGTAGGTACCTGCATGCGTAGCATGACCACCGTAGGAACGGGTTTTGTCGACGGAAGAATAGACAAAATTACAGATTGTAGAAAGATTTCTACCGTCCTAAGCATGGCGATGTTAAAACTGACGAGAAGAAATGTTTCTATTCTTTAGTCGACACATTAAAGTCTACAATGCAAAGCATGACCATCAATTTTTCTCTACTTTTAACACTTTTTTTTTTAAGTGTTAGAATCATTTCTTCTCAACAAGTGTCAAATAGTCTATATCACATTGGACCTAGATAAGATATATAATGATTTTAAAAACTCAATTCTGTGACTTATTCAATATATCAAAATTGTGGTGAATCTTCCACAAAAGCCTAATATTAATCAAGAGTTGAAGTCACATAGCATCATAGGTTGAACATAACACATAACACACACACACACATAACACACAACACACACACACAACACACACACACCACAACACACACACACATACACACACACCACAACACACACAACACACAACAGATAACAGACGGACAGACGGACAGATGGACGACGGATAGACGGACAGTCTCACAGACTGACAGACGGACAGTCTCACAGACTGACAGACGGACAGTCTCACAGACTGACAGACGGACAGTTTCACTGACTGACAGACGGACAGTCTCACAGACTGACAGACGGACAGTCTCACAGACTGACAGACGGACAGACGGACGATGGACAGATGTATAGACAGACAGACGGAGACACGGACGACGGACAGACGGACAGACTGACAGACGGACAGACTGACAGACGGTCAGACGGAAGACGGACAGATCAGACTGACAGACGGACAGTCTCACAGACTGACAGACGGACGATGGACAGATGGACAGACAACAGACGGACACACGGACGACGGACAGACGAACGCCGGACAAACAGACAGACGGACAGATGGACCGACGGACAGACGGACAGATGGACGGCGGACAGACAGACAGACTGACAGACGGACAGACGGACAGACGGAAGACGGACAGATCAGACTGACAGACGGACAGACGGACGACGGACAGATGGACAGACAGACAGACGGACAGCCGAAAAGATGTACAGATGGACAGACGGACGACAGACAAACGGCCAGACGTACAGACAGGCTCCGATTAGACGCAATAATTTTTTTGTTAGACAACGGACAGACGGACAGACGATAAATAGTAATATATTTTAATAATTATTGAAAGAATGAATACATGTCTTTGTCTTCATAGAAACACCAGTCTACGGGTCGCCCGCAGCCCCATGCTCGGGCAGAAGACAACTCGAACTCGAACAAAATTGGATAGAAAGAACTTTGTCTTTTCTTGGTAGAATAGAGATAGAAATGGTCCCGGGTAGCCCCCGTAGCATGACCATGTCTATCTCTATTTCTATCTCTAAGTATGTTTTCGTCGCAAGTAAGCCGAGTGTGTATGATTGTGTTAGCAACGCTTGACGTGCCCAACTGGCAGGCGTCATGGTAATCAGACTATGTGATGCGGCGAGCGAGCCGGATCCTCAGCTGATACATGTTGAATTTGGCGTCTGTAGTGTGCGAACCGGATCCTCACCTGATACATGTTGGATGTGGCGACTGTGGCGAGCGACCCAGGGCCTCAGATGATACATGTTGAATGTGGCGGCTGTGGTGAGCGAGCCGGATCCTCAGCTGATACATGTTGAATGTGGCACCTGCGGCGAGCGAGCCGGATCCTCACCTGATACATGTTGAATGTGGCAACTGTGGTGGGCAAGCCGGTTCCTCACCTGATACATGTTGAATGTGGCGACTGTGGCGAGCGAGCCAGAGCCTCAGCTGATACATGTTGAACGTGGCGCCTGTGGTGAGTGAGCCGGATCCTCAACTGATACATGTTGAATGTGGCACCTGTGGCGGACGAGTCGGATCCTCAGCTGATACATGTTGAATGTGGCGGCTGTGGTGAGCGAGCCGGATCCTCAGCTGATTCATGTTGAATGTGGCACCTGTGGCGGACGAGTCGGATCCTCAGCTGAAACATGCTGAATGTGGCGGCGTCTATAGTTTCGGCTCGTCTTTCACTTCATCCTCCCTTGTTTTAGCTCATCTACATACAATTATTTAGAGTCGACTTAATGTAGCATCTATTTACCATGTATATTTATTAGTTGTCCTCTTAGTAGCCCAATCACACTTTTCTAGGCATAATATGTTGTTGTCATTTTTCTCGCAGTTCCTCGACCGTTCATTAGGGCTTATAAAATTATATTTAAACATTAACTTTCATCTCAGCTGCTTGTGGTTGCCTTTCATTCACCCCTTGTGTGGCTTATGGCTCCCAACAATGGGCTGTTCATGTTCGCACAAAACTTTAGCGTTTATGAGTGCGCGCTAATGTGCGCTCTTTATAGCCGCGTTTTACTTCTTTGCGATACTGCGAAATTAATACAGAAAGTGAATTCTGTCACAATAGCGCGTGCGCCTCTTACCTATATTCTTAAAAGCTTGACACAAGTATAGTAAGTACCTAACCTGTAACTTGTATCGGGTAGTGCCTCAAGCTTTTAAGAATATAGCTAAGTACCTACACGCCAAATACTTACTAGAATCTACTTTCAACTTTTTAGTTCATTGTTCCAGATAAAAGCATGTTTATAAAAATATTTTTATACCTTTCATTTATTTTTATTATTTTTTGTTATAGCGGCAACAGAAATACACATTCTGTGAATAGTTTTAGCTTTCTACCTATTACGGATCATGAGATACAGTCCACTGACAGACAGACGGACGGATGGACGGACAGCGGAGGCTTAGTAATAGGGTCCCGTTGGTTATCCTTCGGGTACGGAACCCTAAAAACTGCAGTTCATTTTAAAATTAGATACGTACGTCGGCCTTGACATGATCTTTTTTAACCGACGATTTTTTTTTGTTTGAAAGCTGTTGCTTCACATGTGGTCCCATTTTAATTTGGTGAAGATCTGATGAAGAACTTCGGAAATACACAATGGAACTCTTCAATAAATGATAGCAAACCTTCCAGAATTGCTGCAATCGCATATCTGTATATTGTTTTCACCACTTCACAACATTACATCACGCTGATACGCTCTGAAGGGGTATACAGATTTGTACAGTTCACCCTGATATGTTCAAATGCCCTATTTTTGGGGCTATCAATTCGGGCATAACTTTGCTATTAATTTAGTTTTAGAATGGGGTACAACCACTAAAAAGTGAAAAATAAAAAACTTTTTACAAAAAAAATACATCCGACTTCCATAAATAATACTACACTACACTAATAAGTCGGTTGTATTTTTTTTGCAAATTTTTTTTTTCTTCAACATAATATCCTTGTCGGCGTAGGATCTTGTCATTCGTATTTTAAGGAGAATAAAGAGATGAGAGAAGAGGAGCCGAGGAGGGGGGGAAGGGTTTCGCGAAAATCAGATTAGTGCATAAAAGCAGTACGCGATCTGACTGATTGCGTGCTGCTTTCGCGATCGACAAACAAGGGGAAGCCCTTGCGGTCTCCCTTGACATCTCGAAGGCCTTCGACCGGGGCTGGCACGACAGCCTAATTGGCAAGCTTCCTTCCTTCGGTCTGCCCGCTGGTTTGTGTGATTGGATTGCAGATTTCCTGAGGGATCGGTCTATCTGAGTAGTCATAGATGGCTGCTCGTCCGGACTGCTGACTATTAATGCCTGTGTTCCTCAGGGTTCGGTGCTCTCGGCAACATTGTTTTTGCTGTATATTAACGATCTGCTAAAACCCGGAACCTTTGGGTATGCAAACGACAGCACTGTTGCCGAGAGATACGTGCCTGACGCACAAGCTAGTGGGTCTCAGGTCCGGTCTTACCGAAAGGCTATGGTTGAGCGCTTGAACTTGTCCTTACAGGCTGGATTGGGGCGATGCCAATCTGGTCAAGTTCAACGCTGCTAAGACCCAGGTGTGTCTTTTTTCCGCTAAGAGGAGCCAATTTCACCTGCTCCATCTTTCCGAGGTGTGACCGTACCGATAACCGACCAACTTAATCTTCTTTGTGTTACTTTAACCCCTCAATCACCCTCAATTTTGGTCCCTTCATAGAGGCAAAGGCTCAAGTGGCTGCCAAAAAGTTGGGTATCCTCGCAAAGGTGAGACGGTACTTCACGCCGGAACAGCTGCTCCAACTCTATCAAGCACAAGTTCGATCGTGTATGGAGTACTGCTCTCATCTTTGGGACGGATCTGCCAGATACCAGCTTGATGCCCTTGAGTCAATTGAGAAACGAGCCTCATCGGGGATCATCGGCAATGATAGGCTCGTTGAGTCGAAACTCCAAAATCTTGAACATAGACCGGCAGTTGCCTGCCGGTTTTCTATCGGTTACATTTTGGGGAGTGTGCGACGGAATTGCATAATTTGATTCCGCCAAGCCCGTTTCATCAACGGACCACAAGACGTACGGCGAAGTTCCACCGGTTCATGGTGGACATCCCATCCATATATCGACCAAGCGTTTTGAGAAAACATTCATTGTGCGTACAGCTAGTGAGTGGAATTCCCTGCCGTCACAGCGACAGTCTTTAAGTCAAGAGTGAATAGTGTTACGAGCTGGGTATGGGATAAATTATTTTACACCAATTAATTAACCAAATATCCTTTATTAACTCAACAACTTATTTGCACAAACACTAAATCCGTTATAATCACAATTCTCTTCGTAATCGCTTGTATTCGCTTCCGTTCGCATCCGTAGTCGAAAACAGACTGACTCACTCGCCCGCTGTCCGGCTTATTTATACAGTCATGGAAGTTTCTAGAACATTGTCGAACTATCCTATACTGGAATATTCTAGAAACTTCTATGAACTTCTACACAGTACCACAATGGAATGTTCTCGAACCTAATGGAAACTTCTAGAAACTTCGACTACATTCTCGAACGTTCCAGTGAAATACGTTCGACGTAACACTGCCCCCTCCTTAGACATGCTCGTCCCGAGCATCATTAGTCCCGTAGTATCGCGCCAAACGGTCTACATGGACAACCTTAGGCGCACCTCGTGGACCCTTCTGTATTCGGTAGGTGACATCGTTGATCCTGGTCACGATTCGGTATGGTCCATCCCATTTTGCTTGCAATAAATAATAATAATAATAATAATAATAATAAAGATATTATTATTATTTCTACAATCTGTGGCCCGCCTGTCAAGCCGACTGTCATAATTTTTTCCATATATTTTTCCTAAACTATTTATATTTATTATCATGTTTACAATAGTGAAAATAAGACCAAAAACGAGAGAAAAAAAAATATTACCAAGTGCAAATCATAGTGAACAACAGTGAGATGAGAACTACAAAAATAAAACGGAACTTATGACAACGTGAAAATGCTAACTAGGAACCGGGCCAAATTGCTGACCACACACCCAACATCTTCGGGTTCGTCGCTCAGCTCCGCCTCGCAGCCGCCGGGACCTGCACCAGCCGTGAGTCGAGTGATTCCGGCCGCTGCAGTTGCGTCGAGCTCGAGCGACGAATACACCACTCCGCCGACGACACCACCACCTGCGCGTCGACGGGGAAGAGGCCGACCACCAGCCAGTTTGGAACCTCGAGGCCCACCGGCCTCTGATGGGGTTCCCGCTGCCGGTGGAAGTGTGCAGCGCATGCGATGGACACAATCCATTAACGAAAACGTCATGCGCTCATACTATGGGGCTACAGAGGGGGGAATTAACCTGACTGCGTACCGTGGTCGGATGCTCTCTCTGTTTCAGGTGCTTGAGCCAGCTGTCAACGTATCGGCCCAACGACTGTCGGATCAGGTGCGGGTCATCCAGCGTAACCGTATGCTGGATGATACCACACTTGATAGACTACGCCTCGAATCACGGAGTAGCCGTGTCTCACCTGCTTCGCCACCGGCCGCGGTGCAACTGCAACCTAATGCACCACCGCGACCTGACCACGTTGGTGAAGATGATGATGACGTGGCTATATCCGTGAGTACTCAGTGTAACGAACGATTGAGGAGCGCTTTGGAGGATGCATTCCGAGAGCACCGCTCCACACCGCCTGGGCTTAGACCTCGTCTACCTCGTTTGCCCATGCATAAGAAAAATAAGGCGCTGGTGTGTGCTCTAGATTCGCAGCTATCAAATTTTTTTGATAGCAGCAAAGACCTTGCTGATACCCACTCAATCTTGTACTGCGCGGCTGCAGCGGCATGTCGTGTAGCTCACGTCAAGTTCCCCAACAGTGACAGAGCTGCACGACCAGCTGTACCAGCTTGGCAGTGCAGGATCGAGCGTCGTATCGGTGAGGCTAGAGCACTCATTGGCAAGCTTATCTGCTTCAGGGAGGGCAACACTCGCCCTAGGGTGATGCGCTTTGTGAGGCGGGCATTCTCGGGGACTGATATAAGTTCCCGAGATTATCTGACCCGCGTCACAGAGCGTGTCGACTTCCTGAAGCAGAAGATCTATGCATGGGCAAACCGTATTCGTCGGTACAAGCGGCGAGTGGAGCGGTACACTCAGAATCGCACATTCGCAAGCAACGAAAGGTGGGTTTATAGGGCTTGGGAGCGACCGGACCAAGGTGTGTCCGATACGCACCTACCTGATGACGACGCCATGAGCTCATTCTGGCGCGGCATCTGGTCGGTGCCGGTCAGGCACACCGAGGGTGATTGGACTCGAGAGGTCGAGCGCGCGTGCGATCTGATATCAGAAATGGGGGCTATTACCATCAGCCCCCAAGATGTAGCTCGTGCAGTCCGCCCGTTGCCTAACTGGAAATCTCCAGGGCCGGACGGTCTGCACAATTTTTGGATAAAATGGTTTCAAAGATCGCACGCTCGCTTGGCAGCTCAGTTCCAGTCTGCCCTAGAGTCAGGGTCGCTGCCACAGTTCCTTACGACAGGAGTAACCCACCTGCTCCATAAATCAGGTAGTACTGCGGAACCCAAAAATTATAGGCCGATCACGTGTTTACCGACGGTCTATAAAGTTTTTACATCCATCCTGAGAGCCAAAATTAACAATCATATTGACACAAATTTTATCATGTCTGCCTCTCAGAATGGATGTAGGAACGGGTCCCGTGGTACTAAGGAGCTGCTCCTCATTGATGTTGCCATTAGCCAACAGGTTCGTCGTTCTCGAAAAGATCTGTCGACATGTTGGATAGATTATAAGAAGGCCTATGACTCGGTGCCACATACATGGCTCATGAGGGTGCTGGAGCTGTACAAAGTGGATGCAACTTTGCGCACCTTCCTGATGTCGTGTATGGGACAGTGGAGGACGGTTCTTCACTATCCAGGATGTCGACAAATCCGGGAGAACAGCGAACCGATAAGGATCGAGCGTGGCATATTTCAGGGCGACAGTCTGAGTCCACTGTGGTTTTGTCTGGCCCTAAACCCTCTCAGTACTCTACTGGAGGGTTCGGGCCAAGGCTACCGGTTGAGAAGAGGTGGTCAGGTTATATCACACCTCCTTTACATGGATGATCTGAAACTCTTTGCCCCCAACAACTTGCAACTGATGAAGCTAGTGAAGGTAACAGAAACCTTCAGTAGCGCCATCAGGATGGAATTTGGTGTGGACAAATGTGCAGTCATGCATGTAAAGCGAGGGGAGATTATGGAATCCGTGGGAACTCAACTCTCGGATTCCGTACACCTTAGATCCCTCTGCTCAACCGAAACCTACAAGTATTTGGGTATGTCGGAAGCGTTAGGCATCAGCACTGCTGACGTGAAACAGTCGTTGAGGGAGCGCTTCTTTGGCCGCCTGAATAAAGTACTGAATAGTCTTTTATCAGGCGGGAACAAGGTGCGCGCCTTCAACGGTTGGGTCATGCCGGTATTGATGTACTCTTTCGGCATACTCAAATGGACTCAGACCGAACTTGACGCCCTGGATAGGAGGGTCCGCACACTGCTGACCGCAAATCGCATGCATCACCCACGATCATCGGTGATGAGGCTGTATATCCCGCGGAAGTGTGGGGGTCGTGGCTTCTTAAATGCTAAGACCCTACACAACCGCGAGGTATGCAGCCTTAGGGAATACTTCCTCAAAGCTGACGTGGGTATGCATCGAGATGTGGTCGCTGTGGACAAGGGCCTCACCCCGCTCTCCTTGGCAAACGAGAACTGGCGCAAACCTATAGTACTGGATACTAATGACCGCACGGAAGTATGGCAGAGCAAGGAGCTTCACGGACGCTTTTACCGGGTCCTACATGGGCCCGATGTAGATCTCTTAGCGTCCGTATCCTGGCTGCGTTTTGGTGACCTCTTCGGGGAAACCGAAGGTTTTGTCTGTGCGATTATGGACGAAGTTATGATGACGAATAACTACCGGAAATACATTGTGAAGGACGGTTTTTTTTTTTTTTTTTTTTTTTTTTTTTTTGTGGGGTGGGAAATCATCCTATGACTTCTCCCGCTCTGGGTGGAGCGGGAGGGCGTGTCAGACTCTTACTGACTAAAACCCACCCCTGTTCCTTCCTGCCTTTGAGTGCCCAGGGGCGAGGTAACTCTGTTTCGAATTTATCCTCAACCCCCGGGCAGGCATCGGCCCTGACGGGCCCCGTCTCTTGCTGACAACTCTTTGAGGCGCGCGTGGAACACTACGCGCCGTCGACTCTCGAGCCTGGTGCTGATCGGACGGCGAGTTACCCACTACTCGCCGTCCGCAGGCCCGGGTCTACGGTGGCCGGAGATCGTCTCGCGGCGCCGGAAGGCCCCGGCGTCTCCTGAGGCGGCTGCTGCTGAGGGCGTGAGGGCGACTCCGTTGTTGGTGCTCTCTCACGCGTCCCGCCTCCGCCTTCGCGAGCATTACTGCTTCGCAGAAGGAGGAGACGGCTTCCCATTCCCTCTCGCTCCGTACCATGGCCTGAACCAGGGCAGGGCGCGAGAGGTCGCTGCCGCCTATCGCATCCACGAGGGCACGGCGTTGCTCCGCCCAAGCGGGGCAGACCTCCACCGTATGTGAAGGACGGTACGGTTGACATCTGTCGGGCATGCCACCGGCCCGGGGAATCAATCCGACACATTATTTCTGGTTGTTCTCGTCTAGCTAACGGAGACTATTTGCATAGACACAACCTTGTAGCCAGGATTATCCACCAGCAACTTGCTCTTAAATACAATCTTGTGGAATCTGAAGTACCGTACTATAGGTATGAGCCCGACCCAGTTCTCGAAAATGGCAATAGCACGTTATATTGGGATCGATCTATCATCACTGACAGGACTGTTGTTGCCAATAAGCCTGACATAGTGGTGATAGATCGACTAGAGCGTCGCACAATGATTGTTGATATAGCTGTCGCTCATGACGAGAACCTCGTGAAAGCTGAGAAAGATAAACAAACAAAATATCTTGATCTGGCTCGCGAGGTTGTCGACATGTGGGAGGTGGATACAGCTGTCATTGTGCCGATAGTCGTGACGGCCAATGGCTTAATAGCCAAGAGCCTCGACGAACACCTAAGGAGGCTCTCGTTAGGCGGCTGGATCAAGGGCTTGATACAGAAAGCGGTACTCCTGGACACGGCGCGTATTGTTAGGAGATTCCTTTCTCAGGAGCCCTGACCACCGGTAGCTTGGACCCTATCCCGATACCGGTGGGCTACTATTTTTTATATTTTTAAATGTTTTTATATTTTTATATTTTAATATTTAAAAATGTAAATTGTATGTATATATTATAAAATAAATGAAATAATAATAATAATAATAATAATCTTTATTGAAATAAACATCATTTACAAAACCTATGAAGCCTCTGAAACCCAAGCTAGGTAAAAACCTGTATGTCAGATTTCAGCGCCTTCTCCCAATTTAATACATTACATTTTTTTACCAACTAAGATTTTTAATTACAATTTCAAGCATGCAGAAACTAAAATAAAGATGTAAAATGTAGTGTGAAAGTTGTGAAAAAAAAAAAAAAAAAAAAAAAAAAAAAAAAAAAAAAAAAATTAGAAAACTTCCCTTTGCTGCGCGCTGGGTTATGCAACCACACCAGTGAACCCTCGTCAAAACCTCTATTGTTTGCTTTCCGGTCGTATCGGGTCTTCATCTTATCAGACATTTGTTGACCGGATTGTCTGATATGCGCATATACATCATTCAACTTGATACGCAAGTCATTCGCATAATCGGTAACACAGCGTGGGGCATCAGGGGGGGTTCCGGTGATTAAATCTGCAGGCAAACGTAATTCCCTTCCAAAGTTCGCGTAGGCTGGTGTCACAGTCGTACTTTCGTGAACTGCACTACGGTAGGACAGAAGAAATGGCTGTATGTGCTTGTCCCAATCCCTTTGCCTGCTTTCCACAACTTTTGCCAGATATCTCTCCAACGTTTGGTTGAAACGTTCTACGAGTACCATTCCATCAGATTGCGGATGGTAAGAAGTGGTTCTGGTCTTGTGAGTACCCATCAGTCGACAAGTTTCCCGGAAAACTTGTGATTCAAAATTCCTCCCTTGGTCGCTGTGAATTTCCAAGGGGACTCCAAAACGATAGAAGACTTCCTGAACCAATTTATCTGCGACTGTTGTTATAATAATAATAATAATAAATGTTTTTTTATATGTTTTCTTTTAAAAATATTTAAAAATGTAAATAATATGTGTAAAAATAAATATACGAAATAATAATAATACGGTGAGTACTTGCATAGGCACAACCTTGTAGCCAGGATTATCCATCAGCAACTTGCTCTGAAGTACTCTCTTGTGGAATCGGAAGTGCCGTACTACAGATATGCGCCCGACCCAGTTCTCGATAATGGTCATATCTCATTGTACTGGGATCGGTCCATCATCACTGACAGGACTATTGTAGCCAATAAGCCTGATATAGTGGTGGTGGACCGAATCAAGAGGCGTGCAATGATTGTTGACATTACCGTCCCACACGACGAGAACCTCGTGAAAGCCGAGAAAGATAAACAAATCAAGTATATTGACTTGGCTCGCGAGGTTGTCGACGTGTGGGATGTGGACTCAGCGATCAATGTACCGATAGTCGTGTCAGCCAATGGCTTAATAGCCACGAGCCTCGACCAACACCTCAGGAGGCTCTCGTTAGGCGGCTGGATCAAGGGCCTGATTCAGAAAGCAGTACTTCTGGACGCTGCTCGCATTGTCAGGCGGTTCCTCTCTCTGGAGCCCTGACCACCGGTAGCTTGGACCCTGTTCCCGATACCGGTGGGATACTATTTTTTATATTTTTAAATGTTTTTTTTTTTATTTTTTCATTGAAATATTTAAAAATATAATTTATATGTATTTACAAATGAATAAACGAAATAATAATAAAAATTTTATTCATGTTGTCTGGTAAAACAGTAAATACATTTTTGCTTAAATCTATGTCAAGTTCACAAGTGTTATGTGCCTGAACTAGGACATCCTGTGTTTCAGGCGATATGAGGTAAAAATATTATGAAATAATCACGGCAATTATATAAAATAAAGTAAAATAGTCATTTTAGGGGTATGTAAAAAGGAGTAAATAGTATAAAAAAACCTTAGTATACTAACTTAGCTAACTAATATTAACTATTTCATTACAGCTAGCAACTTCTCTGTATCTCCATAAGACAAACTTTGAAGAGCTACTTTGAGAGTTTTTTCTTACAATTTCTATAATTTAGGGAATAAATATTTGCTTTTGCATTTAGTCTGTTATAGAGTAGTGGTCCAAGTAAAACATAAAATTTGGCTGTGAAAGCATGTTTTGTACTTTTTGTGGGGCAAACTATGTCTTTTCGTCTCTTGTTAGTAAATTCAGTGCTGTAGCGAAGAGCTGCATGTTGTTTTAGTAAAATGCTCATTATGAATAATTGTCAAACTGTTATTACTTCACAAGATTTATAGAGTAGGTTAGTGGGAAAGAGAAAAGGGCGGCAAGTAGACACCTTGAGAATCGCTCTTTGAGCTCTTTCGATGGGCAGTAATAAAGTTTTACATGCTCCACCCCACGAGGTAATGCAGTACGTCAATATTGACTGACATAGAGCAAAGTAAACTTGCCTAATTATTATTGGGTCTGCAATATATCGTAGCTTTTTAAAAACGAATATCAGCTTACGAATTCTACTATTTAATGCTTCCATATGCTGTTTGAAGGTTAGAGTTTCATCAATTAAAACACCCAAATATTTTCTTTTATTGGTCTTACTAATATTGGTACACACAAACGGGCAATCTGCAGGGACTGTACAACAGTGAGCAAACAACGTTAAAGAAATATGAGAAGCTTGTTTGCGCATCGAAAACTTTATATAATTTGTCTTATCCGCATTTAGAGTTAGTGAGTTATGCTGAAGCTATTTATTTACACTATTGAAGCCGTCTTGCGCGAGCTTGTAGACTTCATGTTCCGATACAGCCGAAAAAAGAAGAACAGTGTCATCAGCGTAAGATATTATCGTGCCATGCTTTAGCTTTACATTACAAAGGTCATTATTTTATGTACATTAGAAATAAAGTGGGCCCTAAAATACTTCCTTGGGGAACACCAAAAGACGTGTTCTTTTGGTCTACGCTGAGAACACTGCCAATCTTCACGCACTGGGTACGGTTTTCTAAGTAGCTTTTAAAGAGTTTCAGCTGAATGCCCAATGTCTCAAGCTTGCGCAACAGAATAGGAATAGAAACTGTGTCAAAAGCTTTGGCGAGGTCCAGAAAAATTCCTACTGTATGGTTACCCTTGTCAAGATCTTGAGCCAGATAGTCAGTTAGATGGTGAACGGCATCGGCAGTTGAAAGTTTAGGTCTAAATTCAAATTGTCGATCCGACAAAATTGATTTGTCCTCCAGATATTTGAACAACCTTTTGTTTATAATTTTTTCTAATATTTTAGAGATAGAAGGCAGTAGAGAAATAGGTCTATAATTTGTTACTTGCTCTTTATTGCCTGATTTATATATAGGGACAACAACTGCTTTTTTGAGGCACTCTGGAAAAATACCCAGAGATAAACACATGCGAAAAATATTAACCAGTGGTGGTATTAAAATATTCCTGAACTTTTTAATAATTTTATTTGATATGTTATCCCAACCAACTGCACAGTTGTCTTTCAAAGTCATGATGATACTTTCTACCTCAGTCTCGTCAGTATCTAGCAGTGCAAAGGATGTTAAGGTGGAGCTGCCCATAATAGGACTGCTCGTTAGATAAGGCGATTGACCCCGATTTTTTTCTGCAAGACACTTTCCAACATTAACAAAGAAATTATTTGCTATGTTAGCAGATGCCAGCTGTGACGAGTGCACTTGTAATAAACCTGAAGATGACTCATTTTGTTTCGAGGAATATGTTATATTTTTAATACATTTCCAGATCTTTTTACTATTTGTTCCAGCCTTTTCTAATGCAGTTTTATCGCAGTTGCTCTTAACTTTTTTGAGTAGATCATTACAAAAATTACGATATCTTTTGTATGACAATTGCAACATAGCATTATCTGGGTGAGATTTAGCTTTCATGTGCAGTTTATCTCTATGTTTCATACAGCGGATAAGACCTGTCGTGATCCAGGGTTTTATGTTGCAATTTTTGTTGCTCAATTGCGATATAACCGTATTTTTCTGAATTGCATGTCGTAAATTTTCTATTACATACAACATACAAACTTGATGACGCGCAAATCTTCTTCAAGTTTATTTATATTCAATTTCGAAATTGTGCGAGTGTTTTGCTTAGGTAAGTTACAATCTAGAGTTAGTAGGGCAGCATTATGATCGGTTATTGTCGAGTTAACAACGAGTGCAAGTGAGGGGTAATTTGTTTTAAGTATGACATGGCCCAAGCAGGAGCCACTATGATGTGTAGGTAAAGTGTGTGCGGGGAGCAGGCCGTGATATGCGCATAGGTTGAGGTAGTCCTGAGCAGATGCATCAGTACTTCCTGGTAGAATATTGATATTAATATCTCCAATTACAATCGTGTTTTTGATGGATGACAGGTTCTCCAAGCTACCATTCAGCGAGTCAGTAAAATTGCTAATATTTTTGAAGGAGGGAGGTCGATATAATGCTAATATTGCAAAGTTTGATCCAATCTTAACCACCAAACTGTTGCAGTCGTGCATATTAGGTTCCTCAACAGAGACCTTCAAATGATTCCTTACATAAACTATCACCCCATCATTTTGATTGTAATTTCTATTACTTTTGTACATATTATAACCGGTACATATTATAACCGGTATTAGTGGAATGTTATATTGCTTGGCAAGCCAGCATTCGGTTAAAACAATAACGTCACTATTTATGTTTAACCGTTGTTGAAAGGTGCAAAAGCTATCAAAATTCTTAAAAATACTGCGAATATTTTGTGTTAGTACGGTATATGGAGTTTTGTAGCCGGAAAGATTTTGTTTGCAATTTTCAGTTTCACAAACTTTTGACTCAGATACAGAGAAATTATCTAATTCGTTAATTATATTGTTTATCATCATAATATGGTGATAAATACAAAAATAAAAACAAAAACTTAAAAGGTCTTAATAAATAACTTATTAACGGCGCTCTTAGGAGCCTGCATAATCAATGGAATTTATGTATCTTTTTTCGGCCATTATTTTCGCCGGGCAGTCAGCAGCGCCTGTGCTGTGCTTGTCTGGATTTTTGAAATGAAAGCAAGTAGCGCATTTCGGCTCATCTGTCTTCTTTGGACATTCTTTGATTGAGTGCCCTTGATCGCCACAGTGACCGCAGGTGTAGGTCGTCTGCCGACAAGACTTGGCAGCATGACCGTACTGCTGACACTTATAGCATCGTGTGACCAATGTAAAGTCTCTCACAGAGCATGATGACCAGTTCACAAATACTCTTTCCTTTGACATCAGGACTTTGCGTATGACTGCAGATACTTCTACTACGTAGTTGCAGTACTCGGCGTCTTTCTTAACTGATTTATGGCTTAACCTAATTGAGGTCAAGAACGTCTCAAGGCTGCAGTCCTGTAGTATCTCGGCAAGATTTTGATGGTACAAACACGTGAAAACCTCGTTTTCTGACATGGATGACAGCACTCCTATGATTACAACCCTAGGCTTCCTTTTGTAAGGCTCGTCGACAGTTAGACCTGACTTTGTTAGCTGCTCCGATTTTCTCAGCTTTTCGATATAAAGAAAGAAGAAAGAAAAAGTATTTATTTGCCACAAATTATTATTATTATTATTTATTCTTGCGTAGGCCTCTAACATGTAGCTTCATCTGTTCGGGGCAGATAATTTTTTGGACGAGAGATTTTGTCTCATCACTGGTCCTCAATTTATCTTGCGGATAAATGACCACAGAACTTACGTTTGACGGCTGGATATAATTGTTGGCACCTTTCTTCACCATGTCAGAAAAGGAAGTTCCCAGGGCAGGCTTGAATGTCTCTCCGACTTTCATTTTGAGCTCCTTTAGTTGCTGCGAAAGGTCGAGTTGGCTTTCGAGTGCTTTCACAGCATTGTGAGATTGTAAAGCTCTAGATTTAATGGACTGCTACTGAACGGCCAACTGCGATGTTCCATGTCCAACCTTCCGGCATAAGGCACTGATGCGCTGTTTCTGGTCCGAGTTCAGCTTGCCTTCTGCTGCAATAGCATACACCTCCTGAAGGCTCTGGTCAATGGTCGTCCTCCAGTTTTGAATTTCTGATGTCGGTATTCCTACGAACTCATCGTGCCTTTGGCTCGGCGCTTGAGGGGCAGGAGCTGGTACGGCTGCGCGCGCGGGTGTAGGCGGCGGAGAGCGAGCACACCTACTTCTCGGGCTGAAGGGACTGTCCTCCATAGTGTAACAGGTTATTTACTTGTTAATCACTGATCATCTTCATAAATCCACCTTACATAAATCAATATTATGACTCAGTTTGCGTTACTACCGGCTATTTATAAAAACTAGGTCACGATTTCGCAAGTGACTATTTGTTTTAATTAATATTGTTCGATACGTCCGTTCACTACGATCGTCAAAGGTATTCCAAAGGTGTTGCTTCTTGGTTGGGAATGGCGAAGACTTCTGGCCACTTTGTGAAGTAATCCATGACAACCATAAAGTACCTGTTTCCGTTTTCACTTTCCGGAAATGGTCCTGCAACGTCTAGTGCTATCCGTTCCCAGGGGGCTCCCACGTTGTATACTTGTAAAGCACCTCTGCTGCGTATCTGAGGTCCTTTCACAGCCGCACAACTAGTACATTTGCGACACCAGTCCTCAATATCCTCTCGACAATGGATGCAGTAAAATCGCTCTCGTATCTTCAGTAGAGTTCTTTTTACCCCCATATGTCCTCCTGAACATCCATCATGGTAGAGCCGTAAAACATCCGGTATTTTGGCTTTGGGGACAACAATTTGTAGATGACAGTTGTCTCCTCGAGCGTTTTCCCATTTACGGCACAAGACTTCATCCTGGATAACCAAGCTGTTCCATTGTGCGCAATAGCTCTTTGTGATGGAACGCAACATCACTCCACTTGGGCTTCGGAGCACCAGCTTTAATCCACTCAAAGATCTGTTTGAGGTCCGTGTCATTTTGCTAAGCAAGCTGTAGGGTTTCCTTCCATTCATTGCTGACATCCATTCTTAGCATCCTCACTCCGCTCATTCCCGGGTCGGACCTAGCGCGCACACTATCACACAGTTGTCCTTCTTGGAGGTCACGGCGCTGTCAACACCATCCGCGCCTGCACTCACTTTACTCTTCACTTGGTCCTGTTTTATGCACTTGTCGGATGCCGCACTGACCTTGACGACATCACTGGAACTCACACTTTCAGGGGCCTCCGCCACGGTCGTGCGCCATATCGCGCCACTCGCGCTCCTCCACCGAACTGGCCGAGCCACCCTTCCTTGCTGGGATAGATCTTCTCTCAGTGTGCTTCGCTTTGGACAGCTTGACCGAAGATGACCCCTTTCTCCACAAGTGTAACATCTAGGGCTATATCCTTGCGGACGATCGCATACAGGTGACGCCACAATCTCCCTGATACGGTGTGTTTGATGGTCTTGCCTCACTGCTTCTACTTCCAAAGCATGGGCCAAGGCGTCCTTCAGTGTCTCATGGTGCCCAAGTCTTAGAGCGGCTCTAACTTCCAAGTCACGTATTCCGTCGACGTACGCCTGTACCAGATAGCCATTGATGAGTGCACGGGCGGACTGGTATGCTTTCCGAACCAACTTTTCAACTTCCAAGGCCCACTGCTGTAGGTTCTCGGCACTACGTTGAACGCGATCCCTTAACATAGCGCGAAATACTTTCTCCAAGTGCGTGTCGCCGTATCTGGACTCTAACGCTTCCAGCAGCTGCTCGTAGATCACATCCTTGCCAAGAGCCTCAAGTATGGTTAGGGCCTGGTCTCAGAGGCCTAAGGTGAGCGCGGTCATAGCTTGGTCTTTGGTCCACCCATTCGCTTTCATAACGGCCTCAAATTGAATTTTGTAGGCCGACCATGCAGATGTTCCGTCGAATGGCGGCACCTTAAATCCACGTGCCGAAGGTGCAGCAACCACTGAAGGCACAACTCCATCTCCAGCCCTAAGTTCACCTAAAGCCTTCTTCACCCCGGCAATCTGAACTTCAGCTTCTGAGATGCGATTCTCATGCTGGTGAACCTGCTCCTTCATCACCTTGAACTCTTTGTTGGCAAAGAGTTCAAGGTGATGAAGGAGCAGGTGTTGAGTGAAGGTCTTTAATGAGGAGGATCTGCTCTTCTTGGCGGCGGGCCTGTTCTTCTTGGCGGCGGGCCTGCTCTTCTTGGCGGTGGGCCTGCTCTTCTAGGCGGCGGGCCTGCTCCTCTTTATTTTGATGAAGCTTCTCCTCCAACTGATGGACCTGCTCTTCTTGACGGCGAGCCTGTTCCTGCAACAGTGCCATTAGCGCAGACAAGTCTGGCACCGCAGGTGCTGAAGAAACTCCACATGGGCCAGCGACTGGCTCTGTCGTAGGCTGAACACCACCCGGCCGGTCTGTATCGGAGAATCTCCAAACTGCCTCTGGTCCATGTCTTGCTGCCGTTGACTCCTTGTACGAATACCGTCCGTGTCGTCCTTTGGTAAAATTGGCATAATTTATCCCTCACTTCTGACACCAATTTGTTACGAGCTGAGTATGGGATAAATTATTTTACACCAATTAATTAACCAAATATCCTTTATTAACTCAACAACTTATTTACACAAACACTAAATCCGTTATAATCACAATTCTCTTCGTAATCGAGTGTATTCGCTTCCGTTCGCATCCGTAGTCGAAAACAGACTGAGTCACTCGCCCGCCGTCCGGCCTATTTATACAGTCATGGAAGTTTTTAGAACATTGTCGAACTATCCTATACTGGAACATTCTAGAAACTTCTATGAACTTCTACACAGTACCACAATGGAATGTTCTCGAACCTAGTGGAAACTTATAGAAACTTCGACTACATTCTCGAACGTTCCAGTGAAATACGTTCGACGTAACAATAGGTTACTTCTAGGCAAGCGTGCTCCATCTTCGACCACATCATCGCTTACCATCAGTGGTCAAACGCGTGCCTATCAACAATAAAAAAAAAAATTAAAAAAAAACTGGTTCTTTCGACAGTCATTTTAAGTGTTTTCTGGAAAAAGCGATGTCAATTTCGTTTTTTCATGAACTACAAGAATAAAAATCTTTTTTACAAAAAAATAAAACCGACTTCCAAAAAAGTGCATAATAACTTTAATTTCGGAAGTCGGTGTTTCTGGTTTTGTGTCTTTGTTTTTTTATTAAAATTAAAGTTATTTTGCACTTTTTGTGGAAGTCGGTTTTATTTTTTTTGTAAAAATGATTTCTATTTTTCACTTTTTAGTTGTGGTTCCCCATTAAACTGTGTTAACAAATCAAAGACATACGATAGCAGCAATCGCGGTTGATTTGCTGTCAATTTTTGAAGAGTTCCGTTGACTGTCTCCGAAACTCATCATCAGATCTATATGAAATTTTAATGGGACCATTTCGGAACAAACTCCATTCGAACAAAAAAATAGAATGATGCGAATCCGTCAATATATGACGGAGTTATGCCCGAACATACATAAAAAAAAAATACAAACATCCGAATTGATAACCTCCTTCTTTTTGAAGTCGGTTAAAAATCATAGTTACCATGTTCAGATTAATTTTAACATTTCGCAAACGAAAATATTTCGAAAAACGTCGCCTTGTTCGTTAATTTTGACTGAACGATTACGACTAACTAGCAGCTTGAAACGGGAGAACCTTTGTGATTTTAAATTTCTTCCGAGAGCAGCCGGGAGAATTATATGTTCTGTCTCAATTCCTGAAGTCTCCCGGATTCTCAGAAGGGGTGGATCCCTTGTTGGCCCTACGTTCTAATCCTGCGCTATCTGAGAGATGCAGAAATCCTAGTGTTTTTCGAACTCAGAAAGACTGAAAGTTTTTAGTTCAACTCACCAGCCCCTCCTCAATGACTCCTTTAGACTTGATTGTTTACATAATAGGGAAGTATACGTAATTTACAAAACTATATTAATTAGTAGCCCTTTTGAGTTTTCCCGTAAGCTGACATCTGAAGAGCGAGTGGAGTCTGCACCCCTCACTTAAACTGTATTCTCAGAAAGCCATGCGTCTCGGACTCTCGGCGGAAGTGTGCACAATAACATTACGTGTTGTGTGTGGGGTTCTTTGTGAGGCTCGCAGTCGCCGAGTCGCTGCAGCAACATCAATATTAATAAATAATAATACGCACACAGCTGACAGACTTGATCCGGAGCGGGTCGACGACCGCCGCCGGTTTTATTTTGAGTAATGAATGCTCTTGATACAGCAGACGATGCATTTAATAACATTACTAAACAAATGAAACATAAGCCGTTAGTGTGGATTATGTTGACACGTTTGAGGGATGTCGTGCAAACTGTCACCATGTTGTGACACTGTGGCAACCGTCTGCTTAGTAGACAACACATGAACTGGGATGTGGGTCAAGTGGCGTGCTCGTAATATTGCAGTTATTGACGGAACGGTAGCTCTCATCAGAATACCTGCACGCCCTTACTGATTGATGGTCGAGGTCACGACATTGCAGATTCCTGGCACCGATCACTGCGCCTCCATAAACTGAGCATGTACTTACAAGAAATCTCCATGTTTGATTCGAAGCGCACTGTCGCTAGGCCCACTCTACACTCAACCGTCATCTAAGGTAGCAGTTTGAGAGTGATAGCTCCTTTATTTAGTAGCAATATGGGCGGTTGTCGTAGTGGCTATGTTCCACTATCGTGCGGTTGATCGTCCGTCTGTACAGTTACCCGGTGGGACTGGTCGCAGGGCGTCACCTCCCCCTCCCTCACTGACCCCGCTCTCCTAGTACTGGGGGAACCTGTTTGGCTACGTCTTGCTAGTACGAGTGTCTGTCTAGTTAGTATCCAAGTATGTCTGTAGCTGCATCTTCGTCAAGGAATTATTCGTAAACTAATGATTTATTATAATATGAAAGACTGGATAATGACATTAGAATTTATCTACAACGTCATTCTGAGATAAAGAAGGTTAGGTAATAAAGGACCCGACAACGAACATTTTAAAATTAATAAATTGGCAAGTAATTTCAAAACGATTTAAAGCAACAAATACAAGTAATCACATAGTGATGTAAACAGAAACAATAAAAATTTACTGTAGCAAAAAGCACATAAAGAGATCTTTAAGGACTCAATGTTGAAACATAACATAATTAGCAAAATGCTGTGTAAGATTGAAAAAAACTGCTGTAATTTAGTTTTTTTTTGAAAGCCACTGTTACAAAATACAGCCACCGTTGACCACTTCTCGTGGATATGCACCAGCACTAGCTATGTGTTCATCGCTTGCGAGTGTCCCTCGTGCTAATTAGTGTAATAGCTGGTAATAGCCGAGTGCTCTGCATTGCGTCGTCAACTATCACCGGCGATGTCACGATACGCAACCCGCATGCCACGGGTTCGCTTGTTACGATAGCTACCTTTCTCTTCACATCCAGAACGTTCTGGAGATCTTACTTGCAGATATTTTGATAAAACTATCGCTCTACAGCCCTATTCACCAAAATTTGTAGGGTATTCCCCGAATGCACCACTTGTACCGATGCACCTTGAGTTAAGGATTGAAGGAGAATGATTACTTAAATTGGTTTATGTATTGATTTTATCAAAACACGCTTTTGCACTTGCATTTAATACTTTGTAAATAGCTTAAATACTAATCATGCTGAGTTGTTGACACTGTTCGAATATTGCCGAAGTAGAGCTTGCTGCCAGCTGCGTCGATCGTAACGAGGTAACACAAATGAGGCGGTCTAACTAGAACTGGGCAGAAACGAGAGCAACCACATGAAACGTCGTATACGGCTATACAGATGACTTCATGCAGATACTTAATTTTATTTGCGATTTACGGCTTCACACGAATGTGTTATGCGTAGCTGTAGAGCAGCGCACATTACCGCACCTGCGAATCGCAAATATTAAAACAAATAAAATAGGCACAGAGCTTCACCCAGAGATCTGAAACTTATTACTAACCTGTGAGTTCTAGGTGTTAGCTGGCTGTATGCTCATATAGATGAGCGTACAGCCATGTGTGTATACAAAATGTACCATGGTCCGTTCTGCCTCTATATGCGTTGTGGTTTGATCTGTTCAAAATCCATAGCAAACCATGCGTGTGTTGTTGTTATAACTTCAAGGATCAATCGGCTACGACCACCAGGACTATTATTAGAATTGTATTGTTGAAAATTTGTTTTACGTATGTATGTATGTGCTCAATCGTCTTTGCTGTATCGCTTCATGTTATTCATGTCACGTATGTGTGTCTTACCTAGTGTAGTCTTATTATTATCGTGCATTCGGATGCAGGCTGTTTACCATTCAGCGTGCAGTGTGCCTGCTGCTGGAGGCGTGTGCTGTGCAGACACGCAACTTCATGCAACACAGCGTTCTCTTCGGTGTCAGCTCCCACTCCAGGACGACGGAACTTGTACTATTGTACAGTTTACCTGTTCCACGTCAGCATACTCTTGAACTACAAACACCGTCCTTACTGCAACCAACTAAAGGCAGTAGAAGTCAAACTGTTAGCAAGGACGTGCGGCTGACTGTCCGCACGTGTTGCGTACCATCATTGTTTCGTTTCCTGTTACCTATGAGCCTTGATTGCTGTCTAATAATCCACCGCATGTTTTTACTACATGCAATATAAAATACTGATTTACTTACATAAACATATCCGCATATTATTAGATTGTATCAAGTCGACCTTCAAATACGACGGTGCTGATTTTTGGAAATATTGAAATAACATCGTATTTAAATGGTTACAGAAGACCGTGAGAGTTTCGTACGTATGAAATAAACCATTCATGCATTCCGTAAGATAGTCGATAGGTTCATATGTATCCACATACTGGCTGATTCATTACCCACTAATCTCGTAGAACATTAACGATTTGATAAATATTTGGAAGTTTTTAGAAATGTGGGTTAGTGACGAAACGGGTGTTAGTGTATTAGGCATGATCTGCAGGACAGTGAGTAATAGTAATAGTGATATATCTCTAACATGCGAATACAGAAGGTTTACTTACTCTATTCCATTCAAATTATTTCAAATCGTTATAACATGCGGACTTAGAAAGGGGCTTTATGTTTATTACTATGAACATATAATTGAGTTCACGGTTTTACGTTTAAACTAAAAACGAAAAAAAAAACCAAGACTTCGCACATTTAGGGTTCCAAATGTATTTTTGACTATTTGTATGGCTATTGTCAATAAGATGTTTATAATGTGAAAATTTGAAGACTGTAGCACCAACCGTTTGGCTGTGAAACCTGTGTGACAGACGACGGTCAGGCAGACAGACGGATACGTTGGTGACAGCAATAGGGCATTTGTTAGGGTTCCGTACTGGAAGGGAACTCTAACAAGTTTTTAATATATACAAAATTTTACATGTCTAGTACCCACTTTAAATATTAAATATGTAGCAACTTCATCTAAATTATTTTTTCTTAGTATTTTGTGTTCTCTACGAAAAATTACCTTGCCTTGAACGGACAGACGGACAAACCGAAACTATTAGGTTTTCTTGTCCTTGTTAGAACTAGAAAACCCTAAAAAGAATCAGAAAATATAAAAGCAAGTACTTAGTTATGTACATCGCCATTACGAATATCATGGAGATGTTCCATGAGCGCCCAAAGGAGTTGTCAATGATAAATGATAAATGATGTTTATTCAGTAAATAGGTTACAAGGAACACTTTTACACGTCAATGTTTTTTGTCAGTTTAAGCTAGATGAGGCCGGTGTTTCCTAGCTGACTATCCTGAGAAGAAACACCGAAACAAACTCAGAGGTCAAAGTCTCTTTTAAAATGTTCAAATCCATACAATGTGTACTGGTTAAATCATATGAGAACCATGTACGTTTATGTCTGGGATGAGTTTTTGAAGAAAGCAACACACGAATTCGAGTGGACCTGTCCAGACAGTGCAAGCATTTGTCAGTCATCGCGAAGCTCAACTCAGAACTTTGAGGAGCTCAACGAACCGACGAACAATACCAAAGTAAGGACATTTGAGTAGGCCGCAAAAATATTTAAACTGCCAGACAATCATAAAATCTACATGAATATAACGACATACATAGTTCTCGCATTCACATTATTCTATATGAGGACCATGCAGCTTAGTGTCTGTAGTGGTCTTTTGAAGAAAGAACCAAACATATTTGAGTGGACCTGTCCAGTCAGTGCAAGCATTTGTCAATAGTCGAATAGCTCAACTTAAAAACCACTAAGGAGCTCAATGACATGACGAACAATACCAAAGAAAAGACATTTGGGTAGGCCGCAAAAGTACTCAAACTGACAGACAACGTTGAAAATTACTGTAAAAAGGAGGAGAAAATAATAATAATAACCCACATAGTCCTCACATTTACAATAATTAAGTAATCAAAAAAAATAAAATAATAATACTTTACAAAGTAAAAATTCGTGTCAAACAAAATAGTAATAATAATATGTCAATCAAAAAATAAAAAATTATATAATACTTAACAAAGTACTCAAGTCAAAAAAAAAAAAAATGTCAATAAAAAAAAAAAATTAAAATATAATATAATACTATACAAGTATTCATGTCAAAAACGAATATTAATATATATATATATCAAAGTAATATTTACATAATGTCTGTACCCGTACCTGAAAGCTCTCTGAAGTAAGCGCCATCAGACAGCACCACCTTTATTTGTGAGCCTCCGTGGATCTTCTGATCTCGGCGCCTGAGTGGCTGAGCGAGTGCGTGTGGCATGTTGGGTGATCAATCTCACCTTGTCGTGCCATGTCGTGACGTGAGGCGTGTCACTGACTGATAACATTACACATGACACCGCCTCCGCAACAGGGCCGGCTACTCACTCGGTTAAAGAAACCAGTCGTGAAGAAAGAACTTACAAATATCAATGTGGGCGGCTTTTCGAGTATGAGAAGACCGAAGGAACGATAGACGGATTGTTTGAAAGGTGTTGACGAAGTGAGGGTGGCTACTGAGATGACGGGTAATCAGAAATGTCGCACCAACGCTGACCAATAGATTCAGATACAGATAGGAAGGTGATGTTCTAGGCCCTCTAGGGGCAGAGGGAAAATCTCGGAAATAAATAAAATCTCGGGAATAATTCGACACGAATCCGATTAGGAAAAATTAAACCCCCTGGTCTACTCGTAAAGACATACCGTACATATCATTATGTGGGTACATTTTCTGAGAAGTTGAACAGTGGTCAAGTTACTGCACACAGTGCGCTGATTGGCGCAGCCGCAAATCTCTTCACATAAGTGCGAGACTCACACAGGAACTTTCCGCGATCACACGAGTGGAAACTAGAGAACCTAGTGCATAAACATAGGTTGGTGTCGCTAGCACTACACGCAACCAAGGAAACAGAACCCAATACTACATACTGTCTGATATCATCGGATAATGATAATTGTCATCAAACAGATAATGTTCCCAAAGATTGAAGACAGTAAAACTGTGATATTTGGTCAAACATTAACTTGAAGCCATATACAACACCGGACAAGGAACAGTCGGACTCGCACATGAAGGATTCCGTATCATAAACCCGAAAAAAAGTGTTTCTAATATGGGGCTACCTTTACTTTTTAATTAATTGATTTTATTTTATTATTTGTTATTAGAGCGTCAATAGAATAAGGGTTTCTTTATTTCTTTTAAGGTATAGAACCCTAAAAATTACAATACAGATGTTAGTACCTCACAAAAAGTGTGCCTCTTTATGACGCAATTATTCGATAGGCATTCATTCAAGTATTTTGATTGAGTGGGTCAATAGAGCGATGAGCCGAAGGTCTGTATCGTCAAACATTGTGTTGTGTCATTAGCGTGTAATGAGTTAAGTAGCGGCCTCCACCCCGCAGAGGCCTGTCGCGAGGTAGTGTCGTAACTGATAATTGTCGTTAATTGGCGCCCGCAATCAGGGGTGCCTGATGACGCGGAAGGTCGCACCTCGGCGACTGTGCGGCAACCGGTGGCGCAACGCGTCGTGTGGCACTGCCCGCGTGCCTGCTTGCCTACTGTCCAGCTGTACTAAGATACGGTACTCTGATCGCCAATACTAGGAGCGTGTGTTTCACAGTACCTATCTTTATCAACGAGGTACTGAGGGTCAGGATGGAATAACGATGAGCAGCAAATCATATCATGATAAGGAACTATAGGTGGGCACTAGGGATTCGTTTTACATTCTGGGCGGTTTATGCAACATAAACATTGACACATCACAATATTTTTTAGTAAAATATACGTAACAATAAACATGTTTAGGTTATTTATTATATCAAAAATTAATTTATGTACATAAAACAAAATATCTAACTACATATACACAAAAAAAACCTAATTAAAACTAAAAAATTAAATAATCTAAAACATGGCGTCGAAAAATTCCTCCACATCGCTGTCGGCTGGTAATGTGCCCAAAAGACAATGCCCAAAAGGATGACGAGGATGAGGTTGAGGAGGATGGGTGGTGGTGATGGTGAGGATGTGCAAATCCTCTTTCCTTGGACAGCGGGTCCAAGGAAAGAGGATATTAAAATAAATATTAAAATAACTCAACTGTTTAGTCTAAAATAATAACACTAAACCAGCAAAATAAAAACATACACATTTATTTATTGTTTGTTAGTTGTAATTGTAACTTATTTAACAATGAAATGTATTCTTAACATTATCAGAATTTTGACGTGAAACATTATTATCGCCAAAAATAATGTGTTTCCTGATAGCTAATAACTAATAGTCAATTGAGAAACGAGCCAAGAGTCGAAACTCCAAAGTCTAGAACATAGACGCCGAGTTGCTAGCCTGTCGGTTTTCTATCGGTTACATTTTGGGAAGTGTGCGACGGAATTGCATAATTTGATTCCGCCAAGCCCGTTTCATTAACGGACCACAAGACGTACGGCGAAGTGCCACCGGTTCATGGTGGACATCCCATGATCCCATCCATACGCACAAAACGTTTTGAGAAAACATTCATTGTGCGTACAGTTAGGGAGTGGAATTCCTTACCGGAGTCTGTGTTTCCTGATAGCTACAACCTGGGAGTCTTAAAGTCAAGAGTGAATAGGTTACTTCTAGGCAAGCGTGCTCCATCTTCGACCACATCATCGCTTACCTTCAGGTGAGATAGTGGTCAAACGCGTGCCTATCAACAATAAAAAAAAATCACTATTTTGAATTTATATAAAAGTGTTAAATGAAATCTTACTACCCACTAGTTTTTAAAATTTGCCATGAGGCAGGTTATGGTGCAAAAACAAGATTCGACATGCCACTCTCGAAAAAAGACGGTGAAAAAAAAACTTTTTAACAAAAAAACAACCGACGAAAAAGAACTAAAAAGCAAAAAATAAATAAAACTTTGAAGTCTTGAGTAATGAGCATATTTACCCTACATAAAATATCAAATTTTCTGTCTCTATCTGTCTAATCTGATTATTAAATATCTAAATTCTATAAGTACTTACAAATGAAGAAGGCTGTAAGTAGGTAATTAATCATTTTATTAATTGGCGACGACTCAAAATTAGTTTATATAAAATTTGATATTTTATGTAGGGTAAATATGCTCATTACTCAAGACTTCAAAGTTTTATTTATTTTTTGCTTTTTAGTTCTTTTTCGTCGGTTAATTTTTTTGTTACAAAGTTTTTTATTTTATGATTTTTTGTGGCTCGCATCATCTTGTAACACTCTGAGGCTAATTTCTAATTCTTAATCATTTCTCTTGCCACTGAGCTGATGAAATAACCATCCTTCCATGAAGTTCCCAGAATATTGACTAGTTGAGGTTACCTCCAATACTGTAAAGACGTCTTTTCTTTAAACCATATTAAGTGATAGTTGTCACTAAAACTAGTTTTTATATCTAACTTCTATTGTTTAGGAAAGCTATGGTTTCCATCATCAGCTCAGTTTCATGATGTGGTGGTTCCTAAATGCAAATACCTGATTAAGTTATGAAAAGTAAACAGAAACAATATTCGTGCCCAATTTTCGAGGTTCTCTCTCAATTTTTTCAGGATTCCATTGTCACATCCTGACTTCCTTACTATGGGACCATCCCTGAGGTATATCCTATCTATCAAAAAAAATAAAATAAACAATTTTCAAGGTTTTCTCTCAATTTTATCAGGTTTCCACTGTCAGATCCTGACTTCCTTGACATAGGACCACCCTTGAAGTGTACCCTATCTAACAAAAAAAGAATAATCAAAATCGGTTCATAAATGACGGAGTGAGGGCTGAACATACACAAAAAAAAAAAAAAAAAAACATATATATACGGTCGAATTGAGAACCTCCTCCTTTTTTTTTCGTCGGTTAATAACCGAACTTCAGTCGAAATTCGGCCGAACTTTTTATTTTTACCGAATATTCGGCCGAAGTTCGTATTCGGTTCAAACCAAATTCGGACCATGCCCAGTGAGCACAGATTTTATTCTATAGACAATTAGATTTAATCATAACATACACCTTTCAAATTAGTAACGGAGATTACAGATGTCCGGCTCGATTCCCACAACTGTATACCAGCAGCTGATGTCGAGTGAGTCACCAGCTCTAGGTCGTTGCCCGCACCTAAGGAACACATTCGCGGATTAACGTTAATGAAGCGGCGACGAACATCGACAAACATTCCAAACGGTCGCCTTTGAAAGCTGCCCGTGTCGTCCATCACGCACGAACTACCCAGTACTGTGCCAGTACTGACACTCATTTACGTATAAACATAGTTAGCATGCATTCCTTTTACTTTCATTTCGTGTCAATTTAACGGTAGCGTTGCGTCGATATCATATTATGATTCGCACAATCATCGCATTATCAAAAAATGAAATCGACGCATCACTTCCGTTACATTGACTTGACATACGCAGTATTTAAGTACAGTACTACTCGTACCTCAGTCAAGAACATCCGCAGCGGCCGTGGCAGAGTACGTTATTTACACTGTTTTTCAGTGATTATACATTAATTTACATAAAATTCTAATATTGTGACTAATTACTTACACAGGCCTGCGAATTTAACTTTTTTTTCCTTTCTCTATTGATGTTATTTTTTTTTAATTAACATGGTTTGTAAAATTAAAAATAAAATTTAGTTTTTTTTCTAGCTCATCGAGATTGTTTTTATTGATGACGGATATTTTAGAATTCTTTGACAGTTTTCATGAAAAAACAAAGATTAAAAGAAAAAATACTAAGATAACTAATTTAAAATAATCTAAAATACTGAGTAAATCAAAAAGACTTATGGTATCTTTTCTACTTCCTTTAAAACTCCTGTCCAATCTTTTCTTCTTTCTTATGCTTTCTATCCGGCTCATCTCTCTTCAACATCCAGCAGTAGTCTACCATCATGATTGCGTCCCACCTTCCTTGGTGTCTGCTGTCCATAATCTTTATATCTTGGTAGACGCGCTCACCTTGGTCCTTACTTACGGCAACAAGATTTATATTTTTATTTTTAAACTTTATATTTTATCGATGACTGATGAAGTGATGAGGGTAGATGAATATTTAAATGTCATCAGTATTACTAGTAAGCTCTGATACAATGAAATTGGAAGTTAACGCTGATAATCTTCGATCAATTATTGATCGAAGCTGATAATCACCGAAATAATAATATGAGAATGCAGAAAATGTAACTTTATATTTTTACCGTAATATGATTTTAAACCGACTTCCAAAAGGAGGAGGTTCTCAATTCGTCTGTATGTTTTTTTTTTTGTATGTATGTTACGCGATTTCTCTGCCACTTGTGAATAGATTTTGATGATTCTTTTTTTGTTTGGTAGGTCATACATCAGAGGTGGTCCTATAGAAATTTTATCGAAATTGATTAAGCGCTTTTTGAGAAATTTAACAAAATCGAAAAATACGTATACCTCGATGACGTTTGGTGTTCTCCAAATGTTTAAATTCCACGTTCCATGTTATTGGGGTTTTTAGTTCTGGGGTATAACAAGTAAATAGTGAAAAATAAAAAACTTTAAAAAAAAAACAAGCGACGTCCAAAAAAAAAATACACTAAAAATTAAAAAAATACTTTAATTTCGGAAGTCGGTGTCAAATAACGAAGAAGTAAAATACGAACACCGACTTGTGAAATTAAAGTTATTTTTTAACTTTTAGTGTATTTTTTTTTTTAGAACGTCGGTTGTTTTTTTTTGTTAAAAAGTTTTTTTAAAGACGACAAACAATGACAAATGAGGATCAATGTCAGTACGTACAGCTGTTGGGTACAGTAGTAAGTAGGTAGTGAAAATTTGTTTTAAAGATAACGTTAGTAATCCCTGTAACACAGTAGAAAAATTATTAAAAAAATGTTTTTTAATTATTTGTTTGGCTTTTGGTCAAACAGATGCTTATACTGTGAAGACTGTGGCTCCAACCGTTTGGATGTAAAACCTGTGTGACAGACGACAGACAAACGGACATGTGAATGACAGCAATACCACTGCACCCTAAAAAGGAAAATTTGCGTGACAGTACTTTATTACAATTTTTTTTATAACTTACCTTCCTAATACCTACCCAAATTGGTACTGAGTTTTTTAAGAGGAACATCTTCGCAGGCCCGTGTTATTGCCTCTTGTTTCCAGCTGTAACTTCGCTGACGGATTCTTCATTTTCGACTCGCCTACTCAATACTTTGTTGATATTCGCAATATAACGCCCGGGTGTCTGTGTGTTAGTGTGATGTTCATACGATCAAAATACGTTTTGTTTAGCTATTTGCATCATGGACTAATGGACTACGCAATCAATGACTTGCAAACAAATTACAACAAAAAGGTAGATACGTAGGTACATAGGTACTTACTGAATGATTAATATTAAAATGGTAATGACTGACTGTCCTTCACGGTAGTATGTGAGTACTATTAGTTATTCTGTGACGGTAGGTTATCGTTGTTCAAACTGCGGAAACACATCATTACTAGTTACAGTTAGGCTTAGCAGTTAGGTATTGCCGTAGACGCTACTCCAGCTACCTTTCTCCTAGAGCGATATTTTAGGGCTCTGTACCCGAAGGGTCCAAACGGAACCTTATTGCTGTCACCCACGGGTCTGTCTGTTTGTCTGTCCCTCGTCTTTCACAAAATTCCTTGTTCCGAAGAATTATTTACCACCCCCTTGACCTATGATTTTGTTAGTGATTATTACGTATATTTTATTTATTAAAAAATACCCAAAATATTGATTTCCCTCATATGGTACGGAACCCTAAATGTGCGATATCCGACACGTACTTCGCCGGTTTTTTCAGTCTAACGAAGATAGGTAGGGCCTATATGTAAGTACCTACTTACATAGTTTGTTATGTGTATGTTATGATGCGCACAGCAAAGTTTACATTCATAGATTTACTCTGCAATGTATACATGTGGTGCTCTCCCAAACTTGTAGCAGGAAGTGCATGTGCTCCACACAGCTCTCTCAGGTAAACAATTATGGTGCTTGTAACTTCGTGTTTACGAGCTACAATCGTGCCGGGATGCAGCTGGTGCGTGCGAGCAAAATTGTATACCTGTGTGTGAGTTCATAATGAAGTAATAATAGTAATGTCTATTATTGTGACTATTTGTAACAGCGTGAAGGGCAATGACATCGTTTATTATAGTTTATAAAAAAGCGGCGCTTGGCGCGCAACTACGTCGGATAGACGTAGAGTGGGTGGGCAGGGAGACACGACGCGATGACGTAGGCTATTTTTTTTATCTTGTTCATGCAATTGCTGAGACGCATTTTTTTGCGAAGTACCTCTGTCACCTTGCCCGTCACTGTTGGTCTGTAGAATATAAAAGATTTCGTAGATACGAGTACCAACTCGCAATTGATTTCTTTATTCAAACGCGAAAGAAAAAAAAATGCTATAAGAACTTGCAAAATGGAATTGAAGTATTAATAGGATCTCTCTAAAGTATTTATTTGCGTACACCATCAATCCACGACAGCTTTTACGATATCTGCGTCGTCCCGGTAGGTATCCAAGCAAAGCACATAACCTTATACATTAGATCTATTATAACCGACTTCAAAAAAAGGAGGAGGTTCTCAATTCGACTGTATTTTTTATTATTAAGGTTATGGTCGACATCCCATCCATACGCACAAAGCGTTTTGAGAAAACATTCATTGTGCGTACAGCTAGGGAGTGGAATTACCTACCGGAGTCTGTGTTTCCTGATAGCTACAACCTGGGAGTCTTTAAGTCAAGAGTGAATAGGTTACTTCTAGGCAAGCGTGTTCCATCTTCGACCACATCATCGCTTACCATCAGGTGAGATGGTGGTCAAACGCGTGCCTATCAATAATAAAAGGAAAATAAGGAAAAAAAAAATTTTTTTTTTATGTGTACCTCATAACTTTTTACTACGTGAACCAATTTTGAAGATTTTTTTTTATTTTTATTTCAAAGCTGTTGCTTCACATGTGGTCCCATTTTAATTTGGTGAAGATCTGATAAAGAACTTCGGAGATACACAATGGAACTCTTCAATAAATGATAGTAAACCTTCCAGAATTGCTGCAATCGTGTCTGTGTATTGTTTCAAATCTGTACAAATCTGTATACCTCTTCAGAGCGTATCAGCGTGATGTAATGTTGTGAAGTGGTGATTCACAACATTACATCACGCTGATACGCTCTGAAGGGGTATACAGATTTGTACAGTTCACCCTGATACACCCTAATTTCACCAACTATGTTCAAATTCCCTATTATTGGGGCTATCAATTTGGGCATAACTTTACTACTAATTTAATTTTAGAATGGGGTACAACAACTAAAAAGTGAAAAATAAAAAACTTATTACAAAAAAAATACAACCGACTTCCATAAATAATACTAAAAAATGCAAAATAACTTTAATTTCGGCAGTCGCTGTCAAATAACGAAGAAACCAAACTAGAAACACTTCGGAAGTCGGTGTTTCTAGTTTGGTTTCTTCGTTATTTGACACCGACTGCCGAAATTAAAGTTATTTTGCATTTTTTAGTATTATTTATGGAAGTCGGTTGTATTTTTTTTTAACAATGTGAAATTTTCTGAGCTAAGTATTATTAAGTGTTCCACAAGGTGTACCTCAAGGCGTAATACTGGGTCTTTAATTTATTCTTAGTATACTTAACAATAAAAATGACTTCTACGACATATTGTTACCATAGCGTAATGACATCTCCATTTTATGTATTTTAAAGCTATTTTATTATTTATGAAAAACTGTTCGTGCTGAAAACCATAATCACATTATGTCTACATTAAATATATGATATTATTATTTAAAGCCCATTTATGACGATAATTTTAAACAGATGCTTCCTGGTATAATATACATACAAATGTGATGCTCTGTATGTTCGAATGTTTGCTAATCAATCACGCCTCATACTTATAATAGGTACCTACTGAAGTACTGACTGATTTTAAAAGTCATAAACTGTTACAATCAATCAATCTGCCCGCGCCTTTTCCCAACTATCTTGGGGTCGGCTTCCAGTCTAACCGGATGCAGCTGAAAAAAAAAGTGATAAGCTGTTACATGGATGATTAATCATTCAAAATTATTTTTAACTTTAGGTTTTCCCAAATGTTGCGCCGACCCCAAATAAATTGAGGTTTTTAAAAGTTGGTAAGTTTTAGTGTAGTGTGCCTTCCGAATGGATATATAATTCTCAGCCATCTGGTTGAATTCGCCATTCAATTGGACGCCTAGGCCGTTCATTAAACGCTGGCATTCAAGTAAATGGCTAGGCAGATAGTTAATTCAACTAGAATCACTCAACGTTTAACAACTTGGCCAGCCCGTCAGCCCTTTGAAAATGACTGACCAAGACTCGACCAAGTGATTCAAAACTTCAAGGTAAATGAAAAATGATGAAATATGGGGGTTATTAAGGGAGAGAGAGGGGTTATTAAGATATAAAAACATAAATATCTCGAAAACGGCAAAGCCAATCGTAAAAATAACCAAAATTTGGGCTCCCTTAATAAAATCCCGTAGAAAGATCCATAGGATCTAAATTCATACAACAAAAAACAATCCTGTACGAGTGCTACGACGGTCGGTGATGGTGACATTTATTTAAAAGGCGTATTTTGGTTAAAAAAAATAACCACGAACGGTATGGCGGGGTCTGAGTTCGAACCTAACCTATCCGAGTCAGGGCACATATTACGGGGTGCCCCAAGTCCCGAGCTCCAGCGCTCGCTCTTGCTAAATGACTAGACGACATCCAACCATTTAGTTAAACGTTGCGTTCAACGACTTGGCTGGTTGTCCTTCAGTCATTTAATTGAATTGAATGGAATGGCGAATTCAACTAGATGGCTGCGATATATCTATACACTAATCCATGAGTCGGCACTGCAGTGTGGTAGATAAGGGCAGCTGAGTGATAAGGACAAAGATTCGGTTTGTATTCTTACGTCATCGGCAGAACCGGCCAAATATTTGTGTCGGACCAATTCGGAAGAAGTCAGTTTTTATATTTTATTAAATTTCTTCGTTATTAGACACCGACTTCCGAAATTAAAGTTATTTTTTTTAAATTTTTAGTGTATTTTCTTTTTTGGAAGTCGGTTGTTTTTTGGTTTTTGTAAAAAAGTTTTATTTTTCACTTTTTAGTTGTTATACCCCAAAAGCCTTTCTGTTAGCGTTCACGCTAACAGAAAATAGTTTGTTTCACCCCGGATCTTCCAGATACCAGCTTGATGCCCTTGAGTCAATTGAGTAACGAGCCAAGAGGATCATCGGCAATGATAGGCTTGTTGAATCGAAGCTCCAAAGTCTTGAGCATAGACGCCGATTTGCTAGCCTGTCGGTTTTCTATCGGTTACATTTTGGAGAGTGTGCGACGGAATTGCATAATTTGATTCCGCCTAGCCCGTTTCATCAACGGACCACAAGACGTACGGCGAAGTGCCACCGGTTAGAATAGAATAGAATAAAACTTTATTGTACACCAAAACAGTCACACAATTGTTTTACACGAGCTTAAATCTATGGGTACAACGGCGGTCTTATCGCTGAACAGCGATATCTACCAGACAACCCCCCGGTCGGCCGGTTCATGGTGGACATCCCATCAACAAAGCATTTTGAGAACACATTCATTGTGCATACAGCTAGGGAGTGGAACTCCCTACCGGAGTCTGTGTTTCCTGATAGCTACAACCTGGGAGTCTTTAAGTCAAGAGTGAATAGGTTTTTTCTAGGCAAGCGTGCTCCATCTTCGACCACATCATCGGTTACCATCAGGTGAGATAGTGATCAAACGCGTGCCTATCAACAATAAAAAAAAACCCCAGATGTAGAGCACAGCCACATTACGCGGACGGAGGAGAATGAAATTTGACTCAGATAAAGTTTATATGGAGAAGGATAAGCTAATATTTTAATAAAATAAATTATTAAAAAAAAATACTCACACTACAATGCCTTTGACGCGAATATAAATATACTCTTTTCTTTATGGTTCGCAGGCATGTCATGTCATGTCATGTATACGGTCTTTGACAATTTCGATCACCGGGCGTTCACTAATAATAATAATTGTTAGACGAACACAGTAATCTCTAAGTCTCTATGGTACTGACCGGCGGTGTTACGGGGCGTATTCGCAGCGAGCATGCCACGTTACGCCGTGTTCTAAAATCCGTGTAACATGCTCGTTTGGTAGGCTCTTTGCTCGCCCGTGCTCCAGATTCGCAAGAGACTTTCAGTCAAGATGTGTGTCGACGAGGTTGTGTTGGGATCTTTGATTCTACAAACTTATTGTTTAGTCTAAATGAAGAAACTTTACAAAATTTTAATGACGTTTCGCAAAGATTTTCGCTCCAGATTAAGTTATACGACTTTAATGGTTTTAAATTTAAAATCACGTCTAAACGACTGATCTTATTTCTTTAAAAAAAAAATTTGTTACTCTAAACAATTTTCGTCATAATTTGATCTAAGAATATTGGAAATTATATTTTTATAACGTAGTGTAATTAATTTGTAAAGTTATGTCTAACTCGGATAAAAAAATTGAGAATAACGTAAAAACTATAAATCGCACTTTTATGAAACCTTCACCATTTTAAAGATCATTTAATTATTTATAATTTAGTCTCAGTGTTTTATTTTAATACCTTTTCTTTTATGTGTAATTAATTAAAAATGCGTCTAATTTCGGACAGCGCTCCTTGATGGGCGAGTCCTATTACTGGGTGGGTATACGACGCGTTACGTGAGCTCAGCACAGAACACGCAAGCTAAGCACTCAAGGTCATTGGCAGCTAATAGCGCCTTAACATGCATTCGGCCATCACCCTAATTCTAATTCGATATTTTAATTAGAAATACACATTAAAATTTCCTAATTACGATAAGTTATCAGTGTATAGCCTCCAGTAAACGGGTACTCACGTTTGTAGCACATTTATGTGACTCCTGTAAATTTAACAGCACCTGCCAGCTCATCATCTGCACCATCACTATTTCAAATATCACTGGGACACTAGAGAATCACTATGTCGCAACTGGACGAGATTGTGTCGGCACAGAAAAGCCTTGAGGACTGCTTTGTCCGGAAGATGGAAGAACTTGAAGCTCAAATTCTGAGCGCAGGACCTGCCAAGGACACTGTGGCAAGGGTTGCTGAAGAGTTCCGGACCTTCAGGGAGCTAATTTTTAGCATGCTTAGTCTGCTCCGGAGACAAATTGGCGAGTGTGCTAGGCAGATCGACGGGTTGGAGACCAGACATCGGCGAAAGGCACTGATCTTCCAAGGCATTGCAGAGGTTTACGGCGAAGTTAGCAGTGCAATTATACTGGATGTCATCAATAAGACGCTGGCCACCGAACCACTGACTGCTTCTTCCATAAAGGCCTGTCACAGACTCGGTGTGGTCAATAAAGATCATCATAGGCCCATCCTGGTGAGATTTTCAACTTACAATGATAAATCTCCTCTATGGAGAGTCAAGAAAGGCTTAAAGGGTTCCTCTATCTCAGTCAAGGAGTTCTTGACAAGGACCCGGCAGACCATCTTCGGGAAGGCGCGTCTTCACTTCGGTATGCGGTCTTGTTGGACTCAGGACGGTGTCATTGTGGTTAAGGCCCCCGACGGGAGTAGACGCAAAGTTACTGCATTCGATGAACGGAGTCCACTGCTGGCGAAGTATCCGAGGGCCCAAGCAGGTGAGAGTCTGCGTAATAAGACGAGTTAGTTGTGGTATTTTTTTTTTCTTTTTCATTGTTTTGTACCGATTAACTTTGTCTACACAATAAACAGTAAGGTTTTACTAACAATAACAATCATTATAACTATTTTTAACGTCTAATCGATCACTTTTCCTATTGTTTCTTAACTTCTTGTATAGCTTATTTGTTAACCGATTTCGAAGAAGGAGGAGGTTATCAATTCGGATGTTTGTATTTTTTTTTTTTTTTTTTATGTATGTTCGGGCATAACTCCGTCATATATTGACGGATTTGCAAAATTCTTTTTTTGTTCGAAAGGGGTTTATTCCGAAATGGTCCCATTTAAATTTCAAAAAGATCTGATGATGGGTTTCGGAGACATACAACGGAACTCTTCAAAAATTGACAGCAAATCAACCGCGATTGCTGCTATCGTATGTCTATGAATTGTTAACACAGTTTAATGGGGAACCACAACTAAAAAGTGAAAAATAAAAAACTTTTTTACAAAAAAATAGAACCGACTTCCAAAAAAAGGGCAAAATAACTTTAATTTCGGCAGTCGGTGTCAAAAAACAAAGACACAAAACAGGAACACCGACTTCCGAAATTAAAGTTATTTTGCCCTTTTTTTGGAAGTCGGTTCTATTTTTCTGTAAAAAAGTTTTTTTGTCTGATGTATTACGTAGTGCCTACTTTGACATCTGTATTTTCGTTGAAATAACTACTTCTATGTTATTTTATGTTTACCCTCAATAAGTTTGCTCAACCGTAAAATTAAAAATAGAGGGTATGTTCATATTAGTTCATCTATCGTTTGCTACAAATAATCGGCTACGTTCATGTTCGGGATTGTTTTGTAAGGTGCGTTCCGAATACTATTATTCCTGTAAACTCTGTATTTTTTTTTCTTGTTTTGTCTTTCCTTTCTTTTGTTTTCTTTGATGATTGCAACATACTGTTAAGTGTTTTATCGCCATATCTAAGTGCTGTGTTCAATGTTATTTTTATTTTCTTTGATATCCCTTATTTCTTCCTGTATAAATGATAATGATGTTAGCTGGCGGGTGGTGCAGAGATGCAAACTCCGTACCAGCCTGTGTGTGTAATTTTTAGTATCTATTTATATATATTTTCTAATGTTATCTGATAACGAAACTTTTTATTCTGCTAATAAGACGACTGCCTCTTCTTGCGATGTTAGTTTTAGCTCTCTGACAGATACTCTTGGCGATCTATTGCGCCAAAGGTTCGATTCAAATCCCGGCCGGCTATTTAACGTTTGTCACATTAATACCCAAAGTATTTCTTGTCATCGTAGTGAACTGTGTGAAACTTTTTCTAATAATAATGTTCACACCGTCCTGATTTCCGAGACTTGGCTAAAACCTGAACTTCTATCTACCACCTACTCTCTCCCTGGTTTCGTTCTTCTTCGGAATGATCGGATCGGTAGGGAGGTGGTAGCTATATATCTTCACCATGATTTCCCTTTTAAAATTCTTACTACATCTTCTACTAACGATTCCGTCGAGTTTTTTTTCTTAACGTTTGTGTCAAAGGAGCTAAAGCAGTTCTAGGTGTCGTCCATTGGTCCCCTACTCTTGATTATTTCACCGAATTCGAATCGTTGCTTGAATCTTTGGGTTCAGAGTATGCATATCACATCATCATGGGACATTTTAACACCAACCTCCTTGCCCACGACTCCCATCGGTCCCGTAAACTCCTGCATCTTGTTGAGTCAGCCAGTATGCATGTATTGCCTCTCCAACCCACTCATCATAACAAAGTCGTAGATGATACTTGGCTTGACCTGATCCTCACCTCTAATCCTTCCCTAGTTTCCTTTCATGGTCAACTTGATGCCTCTGGCTTTTCCCGTCACGACCTTGTTTACTTGTCCTATGTCCTCAAACCTCCTAAATCCAAACCCTTGTTCCAGTATAGGCGTGCCTCTGCACGTATGGATAGTGAGCAACTTCTAAAAGATGCATCTAATATTGACTGGACACCCCTGCAGGAAGCTGCTACACTTGATGATAAAGTTTGCGTCTTCAACAAAGTTGTGACCACGCTTTATAACACGCATGCTCCAGTCAGGAAAGTAAAGTTGAAGCGTCCACCTGCACCCTGGATGAATGGGGAAATACGGATGGCAATGCGACGGACGGACAGCGCATTTCGGAAATTTAAAAAGGACCGCTCTGAGGACCATTGGACCTTCTTCAGGATTTCCAGGAATCGGTGTAACCAGATAATACGAAACGCTAAACGCCGCCATATTCTAAATAATATCACTTCTTCTTCTTCTGCCGATATCTGGAAATTCCTTGGAACGCTGGGTATCGGCAAATCGCGGCATTCAGACCTTCCTAACACCATTGGTCTGGACGATCTGAATCGCTATTTCTCCACTGTCCCTTTACTGGACAGTCGATTCAAGTCTAAAACTATCGACTATCTAGCTGGTCTGACGCATATTGCCCCCTTTGTCTTCACTCCAGTTGACCCGGGAGAGATCAAAAAGATTATTCTATCCATTAAATCCAAAGCCGTGGGTTGCGATAACATCAGTCGTTATAGGATCGTGTCGGCTCTGGATCAACTCCTTCCTGCAATCTCCCATATCATTAACTTTTCCCTATTTTCTGGTGCTTTCCCTTCCTTGTGGCTTAAATCCCATGTACGGCCCTTGCCTAAGATTCCCAGTCCCACTCTATCTAGTCCCTTTCATCCGATTTCCATCCTTCCCTTCCTGTCCAAAGTGCTCGAGGCCTGTGTTCACAAGCAATTCTCATACTTCATTTATCACCACTCCCTCATTAGCTCGTATCAATCTGGTTTCAGGCCCGGGCACAGTACCGTGACAGCTCTCCTTAAAGTGACTGACAATATCAGGCGAGGAATGGAGGACACTAAAGTTACTATTTTAGTGTTAATCTACTTCTCTAACGCTTTTAATAACGTCAGTCATGAAGTCCTTTTGTCCATCCTTTCTTATCTCATGGTCTCTCAAGAGGTACTGGAATGGTTTTCCTCTTATCTTCTTCATACTGGAGACTCTTCTTCAGGGTGGTGTGATCTTGTAGCTGGCGTCCCCCAAGGCGGTATTTTATCTCCTCTTCTGTTCTCAATTTTTATAAATTTTACTACCACCGAGCTTCAGTGTGCGTATCATCTCTACGCCGATGATTTACAGCTGTACTGTCAGGCAGGTGTTGACAATTTATCGGATGCGATCGAGGAACTAAACCGGGATTTACGAGTCATTAAAAACTGGTCAGATCGATTCGGGGTGGCGGTTAACCCTACAAAGTGTCAGGCAATCATAGTTGGGAGCTCCCATAGTCTGAGAAAGCTGGATTGCCTAAATGTACCTCTCGTAATCTTCGACAACACAGTAATTCCGTTTGGCTCTGAGGTTAAGGATCTTGGTTTGCATGTTGACACTTGCCTTGACTGGCGGAAGCAGGTCACAAGTGTCAGTCGAAAAGTTACTGGAACACTGCGGTTGCTCTATCGCCTGAAAAACCTTCTACCAGCTCACATAAAGGCGATGCTTGTACAGTCCCTAATCTTTCCCATAATCGACTATGGCGATGTGTGTTACTATGACCTGAATGCAGATCTTCTCAATAAACTAGACCGCCTTCTAAATAACTGCATTCGATTTGTCTTCAATCTGCGTAAGTATGACCATGTATCCGCGCATCGGTTAATTTTGAAATGGTTACCCATTCGTCAGCGTAAAGCGCTAAGGGCCTTGACTACTTCGTTTTCTCTACTCGATAAACCCACTTCTCCTTCTTATCTGACTTCACATTTTCAGTTTCTGTGCTCGACTCACGCTAATAATCTTCGTTCAACCAATAATCGTCTTCTGCGATGTCCCTCTCACCGCTTTAGGTTTGTCCATTCTTCCTTCCATATCCTCCCTCCGAACATTAGGACGGCAACCAGTCGGTTCTCTTTTAAGTTGAAGGCGCGTGAACACATTCGCAAGGAGTTGGAAAAATCGTCACAACGCTGATTCGTTGTTTTCGTTTTTCTCAATTACATTTTTAATTTTGTTGTGTGTATGTATTTAGGTATGTATTAATTATTGTATTTTTTTCCCGTTTATTCTTTCCATTAAGTTGCACCTGCCACGTTCCGTCTCTGCACCACCTTAAGATCGACTGGTAGAAAATGCCTAAGGCATTAAGTCCGCCATTGTACAGTAATTCTTACTTGTGCATTAAGTTTAATAAATAAAAAATAAATAAATAAACAATTCGCTATTGTTGTTTCGGCCCTAAATTAATATTTTTTCCTTCGTGCTTCCCACTTATGGAAGCACCCTCACCTTTTGGAAAAGATGGACCAAATGATCTAACTAACACATTTCTATTTTAAATGTGGCCATGGACGACCGAGTTTGGGCTCAAGCTACTCTTCCCATCCGCATGGGCGGCCTCGGCATCCGCAAATTTACCAGTATTAGTTTACGACGAACAACAAAGTATTAGTATTTTTTTCCCGTTTATTCTTTCCATTAAGTTGCACCTGCCACGTTCCGTCTCTGCACCACCTTAAGATCGACTGGTAGAAAATGCCTAAGGCATTAAGTCCGCCATTGTACAGTAATTCTTACTTGTGCATTAAGTTTAATAAATAAAAAATAAATAAATAAACAATTCGCTATTGTTGTTTCGGCCCTAAATTAATATTTTTTCCTTCGTGCTTCCCACTTATGGAAGCACCCTCACCTTTTGGAAAAGATGGACCAAATGATCTAACTAACACATTTCTATTTTAAATGTGGCCATGGACGACCGAGTTTGGGCTCAAGCTACTCTTCCCATCCGCATGGGCGGCCTCGGCATCCGCAAATTTACCAGTATTAGTTTACGACGAACAACAAAGTACGGAAAGCGATAAACTCATGCGGTGCAGTCGCAGTTGCAGCTGATTGAGTAGACGACGTGTTGTGATACCTGTCTGCCCGTCGACACTCGCGCCGGTAACTGGAGCAGGTGGCTCGCGGCTCGGGTGTCGCCGGGCTCGGGGCTCGTGGCTGGTGCTACCATCACGTGGCATGTGGGGCATCACACTGAACTTCGGCGTCACTCATCGCTAGTCCAAAATAAAAACCCTGTTATTCAAATTAGGCTGAGAGCTAGAGAGCATTTTTGAACGTCAAATTTTTACGACAGTCCCCAAAACGCTCGTTCGTCACTACTTCCTAGTGGTTCAGCTGTCCATGGTTACCCGGGCCTGCGGACGGCGAGTAATGGGTTTTGAACCCCTAAACTCTCTTGTTTGTTGTAGGTATTGTTGCCAAGAAATTGAATTATCTGTTTTTTCATTTCAACCACAAAATAGGTACCAACATTATACATAATAATATTCACACAACTTCACACAAGGTCAAATATTTGCTCTTTGATTTTATTGCCCATCTGATGTTATTTTAAGAAGAATTAATCGTTCCTAAAGTAACTTTCTAAACTGTAAATGTGCATTGAATGGATTGACAAAAATTTGAAAGAAACCTACAAAAAAAAAAAAAATTAACAAAAAATATAACCGAGCGACTTCCGAAATTAAAGCTAGTTTCCAATTTTTTATGTATATTCTTTTTTGAAAGTCGGTTGTCTTTTTTGTAAAAAAGGTTTCATTTTTTACTTTTTAGTTGTACCCCAGAACTAAAACTAAATATTAAAGTTATGCCGAATGGATAACCCCAATGACATGGAATTTGAACATAATTGGAGACAACCAAAACGTCATCTGTATATACATATTTTTTGTTTATGTTTATTTTTTCAAAAAGCGCTTCATCAATTTCGATAAAATTTATATGGGACCACCTCTGATCTACCAAACAAAAAAAGAATCATTAAAATCTGTTAATAAGTGGCGGAGAAATCGAGTAAAAAAACATATAGACGAATTGAGAACCTCCTCTTTTTTGAAGTCGGTTAACAAATAGGTACCTACAGTGTTCATTAAATTGCATTAGCGGTGTGTGGAGTGGTGTGTGTCGCGCGAGGACGGCGCTAGGGTCAGAGGTCGGCTATGTGTGCTCACTGGTCAGTGGTCACATTTCGATTCAATATTGTGTTGTCATTAGAACTGGCTTTCGACTACGAGAATTATCATCAACGTTGTGTATTTAAGTGGTAACACGATACTAACATAACACGTGTTATTTTCGGCCAGCAAGCCAGCATTCGTCAAAACAACGGCAACGGAGCGACGTGTTTCAGTGAGTATATCATTTGAGCACCTATTTTTTGAGCACATAATTATGCACTGAGCACTAATGGTATTCCCATTTGAGCACCAATCAATATAATAGCATGGCGCTCAATGGGGAACAGTAAAATATTCAACTTTATTCCCGTTTTTGCTCCTACCAGTGAGGTAGCTTCTACTTCTAGTGATGGGGTGTATAATAAAACATATTAGCAGTATTATTGCAGAATTGAACAGGCGGCACGGAAGCGAGCTCCTGCCGGAACACGTCCACGTCTCGCCGACACTGACGAGCGACGGCTACCATCACACCATCATGCCAAGGATAAGATGAGATGGCCAGGAAGGAAATGAACATATAATTTAAAGAGAAACCAGTTAAGAAAGAAAAAAATGTCACCATTGTCACAAGGAACTGTGATACAAGACGTTTTGCATAGAGCAATTAAGGGCCTAGACAAAGTCTAGACACTATCAGCGATGACGATTACTAATCAATTTGTCGTTCGAAAAACTACTCGACATGCGGTATCTAGTGCTAGACTATCTCATACCTAAATTTTGGACTTTTCGGATTCGTTAAAGCTGCAGAATGTCACTTTATATGAGCTTTAAATTGTCAAACTCAAACTATTTTATTTCTCATAGGCTTAAGCCTACGAGAAACAAAATTTCTGACGTTTTATAACTGCCCACATAGTTATAACTACGTGGGCAGTTATAAAACGTCAGAAATAGTGCACGGTTCCAAATGGTCGTTTCTAAGTAAAAGAGGTGGCAAAAAACTCCACACTCTTTAAAAAAAATATGTTTTTCACAATGTTTCGACAACACAGTGTTAATAGGTATGAGAGGACAGTGTAGCCAAGCCCAAAGGTACCAGCCACCTTAGCCAAAATACATTTCTGTTAACGTTAACGCTAACGCTTCGTGCAAAATGTATGGCAAGGGCATTACCTGCGCAGAGAACTGTCACGTGACTCACGCTCAGTAATGTCGTTGCCATACATTTTGCATGAAGCGTTAGCGTTAACGTTACCAGAATTGTGTATTTTGTCTAAGGCTCAGGTCAGTGGATCTAAATAGAAAATAATCTGAGCTACGAAGTCTAGTGCTCTGGACTCACATAATGTCATAGAAAATAAGTATATTTATCAAAAACTTAAAAACAAATTACCGCAAACTTCGCGAAAAGGTTACACCTAATGTCAGTAACAAAATTATGATAGTCATTATCTCGGTAATGATCGATTACAGAAATTGACATTTTCAAGCACGCAATGTATTGTGAACAATGCGATTTCAACGCTTGGCAATGAATGTAGGCGCGTGCGAGCGCGTAGTATCTACGTGGTAGTGCGTAGTAACCTACCACGTCTTATACTGGTTGCGCCGCTACGCGCTTGTACCTAAATAGACTTTCTACTTTGTGATAAAAATACATTTACGTCGATGTTTCCGATGTTTCCAATCGATGTGATATACAACTAGATGAGATACTTAATAGACATAAGCGCATACGTGCGTTAAACGTTTAAAACGACAAATGCGTAGGTATAATGTTCCGTGGCTCCTTTAACTGTTTATTCTAATGACGACAAAATTGATATCACATACATTTTTAATCACTCAAGAATACTGAAGATAAGGTTAGATAAAGATTAGGATAGATAATAATAAAGAAGCTTGTAAGTACCTATATTGTGCTTCAGGAATGTAGGTATAAAGCGCCTGCTACACTGTCGCCAATCGCGTCCCTACAGAAGTGACCTTGGTGATTTTGAATTTTGAAATTTCGAAGGTACAGCTCTGCCACTCGCCAACCACGAACACCTCTGTCAGGGACGCGGTTATTAACCGTGTACTTAACTAATGAACAAACTCATCTTAAAGTTCGTTACTTTCTTACGAGGGAGGTGCCTACGTCCTTCATGCATGAGCATTTTCCTGGGCACTGAGTTATTGTTTCCAAACCACTCAAGAAGCAAAACAAAAAACACACACTAACATAGAAAATAACTTATGGTTTTGATAACTTTACGATAAAAACCTAAATTCGCGAGCAACTGCATATCCGTTTGCGATGAACGTAAACACGGAACTAACAAAAATTCGTCGTCGGCGAAATGCTAAAGAAATAAAATTTTATTTATTATCGTAGGTACGCTTTTGAAAGTGCCGACAAACTCGTAGACCGCATAGATCAATAAAATTAATAGACTGTACAATCGCATTAAGTTGTACCTACTACTCACTCAGTAATTATTTCGATGTAGGTATACGAAATGTAGGAATGTGGTTTTAACGAAATGAGTAAGTAACGTTGTTGTATTGTATTACTTAACTTTGTTGATAACAAAAATGTATCTAAGAATTATGTCATTATCAGTAAACTGTGACACATTTTTTTTAGGTCTTTACTTATTTCGATGAAGGTTTATAAAAATAACCTCCCCTCAAAATAAGTTCAAATAAAAGTAGTCAATGGGATATAAATTTTTGTAGACACTTAAAATGCCTAACGTGTCGCGTCTGTTAGATTCATAGGTCTGTGTGAGCATTTACCGACAAAGGAACGTCGGTGGTCTTTGGCCGATGTTGCGTGCGTATCTACTGGGCCCGCGATGACCTCCGGTGAACTTAGGAAATCAGCTGAGCAGCGAGCTTCTTGTAATTTTATTTACATTGCGTTTTTCTGCGAAAAAAGCAAACTAATTATTTTTTAATTAAAAATTTCATTGAGGTAGACAGGTATAACGATTTTATACAGTTTAATGTAAAAAAGAACGCAGATTTTTTTTTTCAAAAATTACTATAAAGCCGACGAAAAATTCCAACGCTAGGGGGTTCAGAGTCATGTACTGAATCACTGGAACACGTATGTGCGTTCATGTACCTTACACCCTGTATAAATTATCCAATTTGATTTTTCTACACTCTAGATAGTCCTATGGAGCCGGACTAGCATGTTTCATTCATGCATTCTTATCTTGAATGTAATCCTCTAATTTGTAAAACTTTCTTTCATTTAGTTCTAATATGTGACAAGGTATTTTGTGTTGCAACACTTAACACAGTACCCCATGAGAGATGTATGTAGGTACTTATAACTATAAAATGGTTGATCTAATTTATCTTTATTTCTAGTATTGGAATTATGTCTATCACTAATTTTACTAAAGAGAACTAGATTTAATGTATTGGTAGGTAAGGGACTGTTATACAAATAATCTATTAAAATAGTTCTAGAGAATCGCGGCGACTTACATTAAAAAAGCTCTGACAGCTCTCTTTTGTAATAACAATATGGATTCAATGTCAGCAGCCCGACCCCACAGCAAGTTACCGAATGACATAATGCTGAGAAAGTAACTAAAATAGACCAAACGCGCGGTTTCTACATCTACTAACTGTCTCATGAACTCTCATGTATCTTTCAACAGCATAAGCGGCGGAGCTAACCGCCCGCAAGAGATAGTAATTACATAATTTTCGCATAAAGTGATTCCTAGGAAAACAGTTTGATTTATGGTCGGCCGGACAAAGCTGGTTAGATAAAATATTTTGTCATTGTAATTGTAAATTGAGTCAAACTCGACACGAAAAGAAGAAGTTTGATTAAAAACTCAATTTTTTTTCCATTTCATAGATGTCACATTCGGTACATATAACATTTGGTAAATAAATTAAATTTAAGTCATCCGGTTGTTTTTTTTTTTTTTAGTACCAAATTGTTTGCCGTAAACCAATTTTGGACCTGATTAATAGAGTTATTCACGTCGTCAAGAGTTTGTGACCGTCGCGGTCGGTCTATTTTAAATATCAATGATGTGTCATCAGAAGAAAAGACTATCTTTGGTTGTTTTGTTAGTTAAAGTAAATCAAGGGCTGCATTGATAATTCCATAGTGCTCGAGTTTCTACAACAGCGTCTCATGGTTAACGCAATCGAATGTCTCCGTGATGTCGCAAAAGATTCCAGTTGTGCTTCTTCCCAGGCGTCAAAAAGGTTTTATATTAGGGTGACACCAGCATTAGTTGTACAAAGCCCGGTGGTAAAATAGTACTGTGTACAGTATGAAAGATGGAATTTTTATTAGAGTGACGTAACGTCTGACTAAGCATTTACTTTTGAAACACCCCTTACTAAAACATATCGACCATAGAACATCATCCGTGGGAGCCCTTAGTGCTGAGAATGTGTTAGAAACTGTAGTTTATGTGGATGGCATACTTGTCAGGTCACGTCGTGAGCACAATATTAGCGAGTAGCGGGCGGCGACATCTTTGCTAAGTGGCAGCTCATTTAGAGGTGTTTGTCCTGTACAATAGTAATTAATTATTACGTTAATCGTAAGGGTGTCACCGTCGAGTGTAAGTTTTTTGCAGTCCTACATCGGATCGCGAGTCGCGACGCGAGTGCTCGTTAGCTTCTAGTGTAGTTGTTTGCAGCCGCATTACTCCACAATGGACAATCATGCGCATGTCACATTACGCTAATTTGTGCTAATGTACATATTCGTTTAGCTCTAATTGTATGATCATTCTCTGTCATGCATGTCTTTTTGTAGGTTTGAATTGATATTAATTCCTTAATATGCCTTTTTATTTTAAACAATCTTCTTTGGGTTTAGTCTCTGTCAATAGCAGCACGGCTTAGATTATATCAAATGCTACTACGCCCTTCTGAAATGCGATATGGTTCAGAAAAATATCACAAGATTGAATGCATAATTCTGTTCCTAGTAGAGGAGGGATGGGATACGGTTCTATACCGTATCGAACGCCAAAAAATAGGATATCAAATTGATCAACCATTATTAATCAGATGTCGAAAATTGGTTTTATCAAAAGGTTATTATTTATAAAAAAAGGTTATTATTAATAAAAAGTTATTATAAACCAGCACTGAATACATCGAGTCGAGTGATGCGAATATTGAATTATAGAGTTTACTATTATTTGGTATACGACGATGCCACTTTTATACTAACAAATTATGGACTTTGTCTGAAATATAAGATTTTATTTATTTATTTAACACAGGTCATAGGTGGCGTCCTTCTCCAAAAGGTCTCCGCCCATCGGCATTCTGTTGATCGCGACCAAATGCCACGCGCAGCGCGGCCTCCCGCGATCGAGCGTCTAATTACAAGCCAATACTTACGGCTCATCATCATTATGTTATGTTAACTGCTGCTAGTATTGCAGCCGGATCGCTGACTGGCTGTTTGATACGTCACACCTCGTAAGTTAGTGGCCGTGGCTGGCCGGGGGCTCAGCCTGCAGCGAGCGGTGGCTGGCCATCAAGTATTCGTCAGCGGTCGCAACGGGTCGTTGGGATGCATCGCGCGCGACTTGAATGTCGCCACGATCATCATCGTTTGCTAGCTATTAATAGTACGTAAACGGAGTGTCTTTGTTGTATAAATGTATCTACTTTGTTTAACTGCATTGCTCATAGATACCCAAACGAAAAGTCAACGAAGAATTCAAATAGCCCTTCAGGTTGGTATTATGCTAAAATCTCTCCTTCCACGGTACCCACAGAAATACACTAGTAAGGTACATTATATGTGTCCACATAGACTAATGTAGACACATATGTACAGTGCTATGATGTCATATAGCTAAATGTAAACTCTTCAGTCAGTAAGACACCAACGACAACTCCTATGTACCGTAGGGCCGGGTGGTTGACAATGAACCAGCAGTACAGAGTGAACCATACAAATAACTCCGAAATGCGACGTTACCTTTTGGTGCAAACTACATTAGGTAAACGTCTATAAGGAGCGTTCCCTCCCCTGTCGAGAGCGAGCTAGCGGCGCCGGCGACGCGCGACTGTGCGCGTCTGTGTTTTGTGTTTTTCTACCGAAATTTGCAAAAAAAGAACGTAAGAAAAATTTCGTCTCATTTTACTTGTGTAAATAGTAGCTGAATATCAATTGGCATGATAAATTTGTGGTTATTGCGTTTTATTGATAATTATTTTCGTACACATTATTGTACAATTTACAAGTATGGGGTGGTACAGAATGAACCACTTTAAGAGAGTGCACAATAAATCAGATTCATTGTTAAGCACCCATTGATTTGTATGAAAGTAACGTTTACTTTGATTTTTTTTCAATATTACCTTTTTTGATCAAAACTGTCACTCATTCTACTTATAATAGACATGTGAAAGTTTGTATGTTTTTATTTCAATCACGCAAAAACGGCTAAACGGGTTACACACACACATGCAGAGATAGTTTATGACCTACATTAACACCCGGTAAATGGCTTAACAGAGACTAGAGGGAGCAGAAGCTCGGAGAGGGGAGCGGTAAAGACAGATAAACTATCAGGAGACCGGAATCATTAAAAAGTATTTCCAGGGCTGAAATCTTCCTGCCAGGGTTGCAGGTGTGTTTGAAAGGGTCACCGCGGCCCCTGGCACAGATCACTGAAGGAACACGGGTGGGTTTAGTCAGTAAGAGTCTGTCACGCCCTCCCGCTACAACCGCACTGGAAGTTATTTATTATTAAAACAAAAAAAGGGCTGGAATCTTGAGCGGTAAACATTCGCAAAATACCAGAAGATCACAATCATGAAGAAGTAGGTTTTTATTTCCTTTCCAGGGCTAACAACTGTTACAATATACAATTTATTCACATTTATTTTATTCGTAGGATTACATTTTTTATGTGTCTTTAGATCAAATTCTGAAGTCCACGCAGACGTAATCGCGGGCCCAAGCTTGATACTAATTATCTCCAAATAATCCTTTAAATTAACGAGTTTTATTTTACTACATTTATTATAATCCAATAATTAAAAGGCTTTGGTTATTGCCATGGTTCATTTTTATGCACACACGGTTCATTGTGTACCAGCCCATGGGTCATTGAGTACCATAGGGTGAACACAGATAATCGTTTCCCAATAAATAAAAAAAATGATTTTCGAACTTTTGGCATTTGGACAAAAATTAAGTACTACTGTTAGCTAGTTAAATAATTATCTACAATTATAAGTAAAAAGGGCATTTAGAGCTCTCAGGAGTAGAGTTACAGTTCTTGAATATTTAGGTGGTTTATTGTCGACCAACTAACTAACCCTACTCCTAATTCCGACGCGAATAATCTTCATCCGCGATCAGCGTTTAAGAATAAACCCACGCGGACAGTAATTGGGCGTGATTACATGCACCGCATATACCCAGTCCCCGGCCTGCACTGATCGCGACCATTTCATTGTCCGATCTAGATTACGGGTTAAATATAGCGCGCTGGAGCGATGCCTCGCGACCTTCGCGGGCTTCTACGCGCCTGGTACTCGTAATGAGGAGCATCCTCTTCGTGGGCCACGTGCCCACAGGAAAGGAGAGTCCATCCATCCAGCAGTTGATGGTAACATACACACACACACACACATATTATATGACGTGCATCAATAAAAATAAATGACATTAAAATGAACTGCAATCCACGACACAAACATTTTGGCAACAGGCGGATGTAAATACCTGTTGTAAATGCCACATGTTTACTTTCGCACTGCTATTTTGATTAAAGTTTAACTTATAAGAAAAATTTAAACAGTTGTTCATGTTTCTGTGGTTGTTTCGATCAATATTTTAATAGATGAACCCATCGGTGTAATAAATTTAAGAATAAATGAATAACGTGCAATGTGCATGAAACTTTATCGTCCGAGTACTATTAGTTTTCTGTAGCCAATGGGTGCGCTGAGTGCAGTGCAGGAGTGCAAGACGACGCGCGGTAGAGATGCTCGCACGCACGCAGACTCGCACGCATGTGGAGCTCGCGGCCGCAGGGCATGCTCGTGCACATGAGGAGAGCGGAGACTATGCCGCAGTCTTCGGGTGAGTCTCTCTTCACAACAAGGGCTAATTATGTAACTATCATTTGATTGCATCAATGTTAAAATACCGAGTAATCTTGTACATACGTGGAGCAACAACTTGAACACCGTAAAGTGAGGTTACTTTGACCCTGGGGCATAACTTTGGCCCAAGCTCATTTACCAACAGGAACAGAGAAAAACGAGCTTGGGCCTAAGTTATAACTTCACTTTACTGTACCTAATAAAATAATAAGATGTCATGAATACATATCAGATTGGAATGTTGCCCAATCCGCTGAATGTGGTAGTTCAGTCAGAGCCCCGCTGTGGCTGGTGACGCGGTGACGCGTCTCGGCGCGGTCACTTGTGTAGCTATTTGTGTGCGCTGATCTACACGTTTGTGATGAATCAGATATACATACATCTCCTAAACATTGGAGTACACAGGGTGATTCACTGACAGTATGGGACACAACATGTGAAACTATATTAGACTAACTTCTGCCAGCGGCTTCGCGCGCGTGAAAGACGCCAAGTATCCCAAGGGAACATATTCGGGATAAAAAGTATCCTATGTCCTTCTACGAGATCTATTTATATACCAAAATTCGTCAAAGTTTATTCATTGGTTTAGGTGTGTAAACTTAACAAACAGATAGACAGGAAGAGTTACTTTCGCATTTATAACGTTAGTATGGAAGTAAGTATGGATATTGAGAACATTCTAAGCAACCGCTTCGGTCATTTTAGGATTAGTAATTTCAGTGCTTCAATCTGCCCGCGCCTTTTCCCAACAATCTTGGGGTCGGCTTCCAGCCTAACCGGATGCAGCTGAATACCAGTATGGAGCAACTGCCTATCTGACCTCCACAACCCAGTTACTGGGTAACACGATACTCCTTGGTAAGACTGGTTGTCAGACTTTTTTTTTTTTTTTTATGTTTGATAGGTTCGCGTTTGACCACTATCTCACCCGACGGCAAGCGATGATGTGGTCGAAGATGGAGCACGCTTACCTAGAAGTAACCTATTCACTCTTGACTTAAAGACTCCCAGGTTATAGCTATCAGGAAACACAGACTCCGGTAGGGAATTCCACTCTCTAGCTGTACGCACAATGAATGTTTTCTCAAAACGCTTTGTGCGTATGGATGGGATGTCTACCATGAACCGGTGGCACTTCGCCGTACGTCTTGTGGTCCTTTGATGAAACGGGCTTGGCGGAATCAAATCATGCAATTCCGTAGCACACTCCCCAAAATGTAATCGATAGAAAACCGACAGGCTAGCAACTCGGCGTCTATGTTCAAGACTTTGGAGTTTCGACTCAACGAGTCTATCATTGCCGATGATCCTCTTGGCTCGTTTCTCAATTGACTCAAGGGCATCAAGCTGGTATTTGGCCGATCCGTCCCAAAGATGAGAGCAGTACTCCATACACGATCGGACTTGCGCTTGATAGAGTTGGAGCAGCTGTTCCGGCGTGAAATATCGTCTCACCTTTGCGAGGATCCCCAACTTTTTGGCAGCCACTTGAGCCTTTGCCTCTATGAAGGGACCAAAATTGAGGGTAGATGTTAAAGTAACACCAAGAAGATCAAGTTGATCGGTTATCGGTACGGTTACACCTCGGAAAGTTGGAGCCGGGTGAAATTGGCTCCTTTTAGCAGAAAAAAGACACGCCTGGGTTTTAGAAGCATTGAACTTAACCAGATTGGCATCGCCCCATTCTGAGACAGCCTGCAAGGACAAGTTCAAGCGCCCAACCATAGCCTCACGGAGAGACCGCACCTGAGACCCACTAACTCGTGCGTCAGGCACGTATCTCTCGGCAACAGTGCTGTCGTCTGCATACCCAAAGGTACCGGGTTTAAGCAGATCGTTAATATGCAGCAAAAACAATGTTGCCGAGAGCACCGACCCCTGAGGAACACCGGCATTAATAGCCAGCAGTCCGGACGAGCAGCCATCTATGACTACTCGGATAGACCGATCCCTCAGAAAATCTGCAATCCAATCACACAAAGCAGCGGGCAGACCGAAGGAAGGAAGCTTGCCAATTAGACTGTCGTGCCAGACCCGGTCGAAGGCCTTCGAGATATCAAGGGAGACCGCAAGGGCTTCCCCTTGTTTGTCGATGGCCTCACTCCAGATGTGAATGGCATACGCTAGAAGATCTCCCGTTGACCGATTTCGACGGAAGCCATATTGTCGGTCACTTAGGATATCGCTAGCTTCTAGGTATGCCAGGAGCTTACCATTCAGTATACGTTCCATACTCTTACAGAGTACGGAAGTTACCGAGATGGGCCTATAATTTGCTGGTCTTCTTGGGTACGGGTTGCACGTTAGCTTGCTTCCAAGCCATCGGCACTTTTCCAGTCTCCAACGAAAGGCGATATAGGCGCGTCAAGATCGGAGACAACTCAGGCGCACAAGTCCTCAATACAATTGCCGGTATCCCGTCGGGGCCACTAGCCTTGTTCACGTCCAGGTTACGCAGTACCCTTCGGACATCCTTCTGATGAATGCGAATGTCTGACATAATCGACTCGCATCCACCAAGAGTACCAGGGGGCCTCGCGCCACCAGGATCTAGACGCGAAGATTCCGCAAACAGAGAGGCAAACAAGCCTGCTTTCTCCTCAGCGGAGTGGGCCAGCGACCCGTCGGGTTTCAGCAGTGGAGGTAATGAGGGGCGGCAGAAGTTCGATTCAACCGACTTAGCCAGGGACCAAAACGCCTTACTACCAGCTGGGTAAGAAGCAAGTTTGTTCCCAATTCGGCCAATGTGGTCAAACCGAGCCTTCCGCAACACCTTCTTGCAGAACTTGGCAGCCCTGTTGAAGGCTCTCTTCTTCTGACTCACGTCACTCGTTTTACGCGTCCGAGCGTCGACCCATGCCAGGTAGGCCGCGTGTTTAAGCGCATCAGCGCGATTGCACTCGGCACCAAACCATGGTCGAGCCCCGCCAGACATTGTTACGTCAGAGAATGGAATGTAGTACTCCATTCCCCGCCGCAACACATCCGTCACGGCGTCCGCGCACGACGAAACATCAGTCGAAGAAAAGCAAGTGGGCCGCCAAGGATAACATGCGAAGAAAGATCGCATGCCATCCCAATCTGCTGACCTGTATCGCCAAACCCGCCTGGTGCCTCTAGGGCTAGGATCGGGCGGGGAGTAGACGGATACAGATTTCACCAGACAGTGGTCGGAAGTACCTAATGGTGAAGAAATCGACACTGAGTAACGGTCTGGATCTGTTGTCAGCAGAAGGTCCAAGCAATTGGCTGTGTGCGAATCAACATCCGGCACCCTCGTTGCCCCCTGGACCAGCTGGGTAAGATTTAACGCTAGCGCTAGCTTATACGTCTCTTGTCCAGCATGGTCTGTGTACTGGTATGGGAAGAGCCACTCCTGATGGTGGGCGTTGAAGTCCCCCAGTAACACCAATTGGGCAGAAGGGTACCGTTGCTGAGCCACATCCGCCGCTTTACTCAGGTGTTGTGTGAGCCCAGTTGTCTCCAGATCACCGCTGTGCGAACGGTAGACACAGGCGTAGACAATTTTATCTAGGCCTGTGTCCACTAGGACCCAAAGAGTTGAGAACCTGGAGTCCTCAAGGTTACGGAGACGCCGATAGCAGATGTCGTCCCGGGCGTACATGCATATACCAGCGCGTGGCTTAAAATTGTGCTCCAGGGTAAACCCTGGGTAAGATAGGTACGCCACGTCAGACGGACATCCGATCTGCGTCTCCGAAAGGAATAAGAGAGCTGGTTTCTCAGTCTCTAGGTGGTGGTGGACTGCGGCGAGATTTGAGTGCAGACCTCGAATGTTCGATAGGTGCACTTTGTGTGAGAGGGAGTGCTGCCGCTGTACAGCTTTTTTCTTTTTATTTCCTTTGTTCATGATTGAAAGAGTGAAGGAAGGAGAGGAGAAGGAAGTGAAATTAGGTTCCATGCTGGCTACCTTCAGGCACGCACTGACAGGACGGCATCATTGGGGGACTAGTCTGGAGACTGCGGGGACGCCCGAGCCCCCCCGGGAATGTCCATCGGGCCCTCTCGTCTGGTCGCCAACCAGCACGATGGTGCATTCCGGGATTTTTCGTCAGTTGGCGGGGCAGCCTTTCGTGTATGGCTAGTACACTACTTGGGCCCCCAACTAACTGCGGTCGGCCAGCGGTGCACCGTGCCTCGGATCCCGCTACCCTCCGCGACTAGTCTCCCGATACATTCATATCAGCGCGAGCCCGGTTGGTCTGCCTGCAATGGAACAACTATTTCGACCCAACTCCTCTGGATTGGCTACACTGAGCATCGTACCGGAACACGGCCAGGCCGCTTGGCGGTACGTCTTTGCCCAGTGGGTGGTCGCAAGCCATCGGTCGAAACCTACCACCAGTTTGTGTCACCTGATTAGCACCACCCGGGGACCACGTGTAGGGACTCAATGGGTATACTCCTACGGACGCGGGTGACTCGGTCCCCAAAAACTAACTTTCGGGCTTCTGACGACCCGTAACGACTGTCAATAGAATAATGTGAATGCGAGAACTATGTATGTCGTTATATTCATGTAGATTTTATGATTGTCTGGCAGTTTGAGTATTTTTTGCGGCCTACTCAAATGTCCTTACTTTGGTATTGTTCGTCGGTTCGTTGAGCACCTCAGAGTTCTGAGTTGAGCTTCGCGATGACTGACAAATGCTTGCACTGTCTGGACAGGTCCACTCGAATTCGTGTGTTGCTTTCTTCATAAAGCTCATCCCAGACATAAACGTACATGGTTCTCATATGATCTAACCAGTCCACATTGTATGGATTTGGAACACTAAAAGAGACTTTGACCTCTGAGTTTGTTTCGGTGTTTCTTCTCAGGGTAGTCAGCTAGGAAACACCGGCCTCATCTAGCTTAAACTGACAAAAAACATTGACGTGTAAAAGTGTTCCTTGTAACCTATTTACTGAATAAACATCATTTATCATTTATCATTTATCAATGATCCACGATTGACAGCCGGGACCAACGGCTTAACGTGCTTTCCGAGGCACAGAGGAGTCTCGGTATGTAAAGATGGTCACCCATCCATGGACCAACCCTGGTAAGCGTAGCTTAAATTGATGGATCGACCCGTGCGGCTGTTATTACTTTAGCCACGAGTAGAAATTTCAGTGCCTGTTAGTTAATAAACAGTGAGCTCTGGAGTAGCCCCAATGACTATAAAGTGTAGCCCGTACCGTACCCGTAGCCCGCTGGTGGGAGCGACAGGCGGTAGGCCAGCTCGACTGGTGGCCAGACGCACGGAGTGACGCGGCTGCTCGCGACAACGCATCAAAATATATATATTTGGGTCGACGGCCCCCCGGCCCCACCCCCGCCTCTAATAACACATGCAATTAGCTATGTGGGTCGCATGCCGTGATGCCGCACGTTCACTACATCTTGTCAAAATAGAGATCACACTTGGACGTCTTCGATGTTCGCAGATGTTAGGATCACTACGATTTAAAGCTAAATGTTGCCAATTTAGAGACTTTGTCGCTACAAATGGGCTATTAGTATTTTTATATTATGTGTATAAAATAAAAATAAAATTTCACAAGGTGCCTTTTCTAGAAAAAAAATCTGAGTACGCTATTTTTCTTTTTTGGTCCGCTCCTGGTAGAATCAGTTTTAGAGACTTTCTAGCGACTTTTGATATTCTGTCTAGGGGCTTGAATTTGTAGGGGTTGGCAACACTGCAGATTTAGGATTTCGATTTAGGAGTCCAATTTAGAATAGTGTAATCGCTAGCTTCCTACTTCCTTGTTAGATTGTTCCTAAATTGGGTCCCTTGAAATCGGAAGGTGTAATTGTGTCTTAAACGGTAGACCAAGTCATGGACTGAGTGAATTGCCTTTAACCTAAAGCTCTTAATTAAACCTTATTGTTATTGCTTTTAGACTATACGTGAATTTTATTCAGGTTGATTAAACGTAATGTAATGTCAGTTTCACACTTCACACGTGTACTATGTGTAAATAGATACTTAAAAGAATGAACAGGACGTTACTCCCTAGTTTAATCATTTACGAAAACGTAACTTGTTTTATTTTATTAGCTAAACTAGTGTGACTAGGGTCAGCGGAATAGTTATCATTGATTAGCACATAGAAAGCGGCACGCACGGGCACAACTAGGCGTACAGCGCGTGGAACAACGAGCAAGCGCGATAATAGCAGTGCGGCGACGCGCGGGGTGGTCGACCACTGAAACTGTTGTCAGCCAATACTGACTAGTTCCTCGTAACATCAACGCATTTAGTGTTGGGATAACGGGCCGATTTCCGCAACTCGGTGACCTCCACCGAGTGCGTATTTAGCGTGCGGGTGAGAAAATATTCAATCTCCCGCAACGCCGCCAGAGAAGCCAGAAAGCACTTAAGGGCCTACCTCCCCGTAAGTGGCGCCCTCATTCAATAAAAATTCGTATCTTAGCATAGAAAATAAAGATTAAAGAATCCTATGTTGCGTATGTTACAAATAGGATAAGGTATTTTTACGTTAAACGCAACATAGTATTTTTTAATCTTTATTTTCTACGCTTTGCTACGATTTTTTATTCAATGAGGGCGCTATTCGTATACAAAGTAGTAGGCAAAAGTGTCAGAAACGCCCGTTTTTGGTATTTTTGCCTACTACTTTGGATACGAAACATTCTAAGACCTGTTTTAACATCGTAAAAATGCTTTATCCACTTTGTTGCAAATGTGAAGTTGGATTTTTTAATATTTATTTTCGGTCACCGTTAGTAGGGCCTTAACGCCAGTGACAAACTCTCCGAGAGTCAGCGTTACCAAAGTTCTTTACCATGCATTCGGTGACCTCAGGCCACTTGAGATTCTTTTTAGCGTCTTACAAGTAGGTAAGCTGCAAGCATGTTAGGCTAAATAGGGTAGATGACTAAAACGTCTTACAAGTAAGCTGCAAGCATGTTAGGCTTGTCACGTTGCGGAGGTCGGGGAGTGGTGATACGTAGAGCCTTCCTTGAGTAAGTATTACCACTCCCCGACCTCTGCAAGGTGTCGTGAAGAAGGAGTTGAATTAAGATATACACACGACGAGTTAAAACGTATATTTTAATATTCACAGAAGGCTAGATTTTATATGAAGCACTCATTAATCGTACGTACACCATAAACTGTGACTAGGTAAAGTACACAAATTGTATTATTGTCAGGACCATGCCTGAAACAGCCTGGTTATAAAAGCTGCACTTAACTGTTCTAGTAACTCTTACAAAAGTGGTAACTGTCATCTGCTGAAGAGTCGGAAAATTATAATGATGAGATCCTTCTTATCATTGTAATTTTCATCAGTTCAAATTCAGCTGCTGAGCTAGTATAAGCTCCTGCTGAATTTAAACTGATTTTTAAAGTAAAAACAGAGGCTAGACAGAGAAAGAGAGGCTAGACAGAGAAGGCAAGTAATATTTAAATTTGAAATTAAAAAAGGTAGGACAGAACGTAATTTGGAATAGAGGTCATAAAATAAACAAGGCTTTAACACTGCCTTGTTACTGTTAAGGTTGAATGGGGTAGATAACTAAAACACCCGAAAGTGACGTAACAAGCCACTCCTAAACTTTGATGCGCTTTATCTGTTATTTTTTATTGATTTGATAAAGCAAAAAAAACGTGTCCAATATTTTTTGATACCTAATCTAACTTACGGACTAAATAGAAGTCATTTATTTTCCTATCATAATCTTACTCATAAAATAAACACAAAAGTAAGAAAAAAGAGGGGGAAATAAAACCGTTCTCATCAAGGAGTGCTGTACCTTGTAGCATAGCTATAGCCTGTAGCCTGTAGCCTGTAGGTACTCATTTGAGTTTACAAATATTGATTATAGAAGTTTATACATAAGGATTTGTATTAAAGTTGGATTTTATAACTACTTAAGTTACCATTGTCCTATGTGGGCCGGTTTTTAGGGGTCCATAGTCCTGACGGCGCGTAGTGTTCCACGCGCGTCTCAAAGAGATTAGTGTCAGCCACCACTGACGGGGCCCATCGTGGCCGGTGCTTGCATGCCTAAGGGTAGCGGATAAATTCTGAAAATGAGTTACCGCAGCCTTGTGCACTCAGGCTGGGATGGAACAGGGGTGGGTTTTAGTCAGTAAGAGTCTGACACGCCCTCCCGCTCCACCCAGAGCGGGAGAAGTCATTGGATGATTTTCCACCCCCCCCAAAAAAAAAAGGGGTCCATAGTCCTAACAAGGACAAGAAACCCTCATAGTTTCGGTCTGTCCGTCCGTCCGTCCGAGGCATAGCTTAGAGACTGTGAGCTGATTAGAAACTGCAATTTTGAAAAAGTTTGTTTTCTATGGTAGCTCCCGCACATTAATTATGTAAAGTGAGGATGATTTTTTGTCGCCTTTCCTGTAGTGTGGGGTACTTATCGTTGGAAAGTTCTTTCAAAATCATTGGCGGGTTGTACAGATTATTTATCTATTCGGTGATTCGTTAGCGAAATATTAAGTGGTCACCGAAAAAGGGATAAAAAATTGTAAAAAATGGGTTTGAGTACGTTCCCTTATTTAATATTTAAAACAGGTAGTAAACATGAAAAATGGAAAATAAAACCTTTTTTTGTCGTTTTTAGGGTTCCGTAGTCAACAAGCAACCCTTATAGTTTCACCATGTCCGTCTATCCGTCCGTACGCAGCTTAGCTCAGAGACTCGTAGTACTAGAAAGCTATAATTTGGCATGCATATTAATTATTTAATTACGCCGACAAAGTGGTAAAAAAAACATTTTTTTTTATGGTACCTCCTATTCACGTAAAGTGGGGATGTATTTTTTTCTCGACTTTTCCATGTATCGTTGGATAGGCCATTCAAAAATATTACGGGTCTGTGAAAACCATTTTTCAAATCAGAAATCCGTTTGCCTAAAATAAACTTTAAATTTCTAATTTTGCACCCTTACTTTTGGATATGTGAAAAAATGCACGGCAGTAGAACACATAAATAATTATGTATAACGAAATTTGGAAAAGTAAAAATTTGTACAAATTCCATTGAAAAAATACTTATAAAACATTGTTAGTTTTGTAAAACAGGTAGTATCATTACGTTTGTGAACCATGTAAAAATATACAAAAATAAAATCACATGCTCCTTCAGTTACCATTGTCCAATGTGGGACCCGTTTTTAGACGCTGTGAGCCGCCGAAACCGTTTATATGTTCTTTCGTGAAATAACAAAAAGCCCTATTCTTAGTCCGCATTATTGTGCTACTACGGAACCCTATTACTGCACGTGGCCCGACACGCACTTGGCCGGTTTTTTGTTAATTTAAATATGTATTGTCCGTAAAACCGTAAACTAAAATAATACGTTCATAGTAATAAAAATAAAGCCCGACACTACGCGCGTGTGTGCGTTCTCACGTTATAACAGGCAACTACGGAACCCAATACTGCGCGTGGCCTGACACGCAATTGGCCGTTTTTTTTTTCTGAAACTTTCCAAGTACGATCATTTTATATGTTGGGCGACTATTACTCTTAAACTAACAGAGCTAACTTAGCCATGATAGTTTTCCTTCTAAATAGTCTTCTAAATATCCCGGAACTGTTTTTGAAAGACCTGTCCAGCGATACCCCACACTATGAGATAGGCGAGAAAAAATACCACCAGAACTGATTAGGGTTCATTTGTCGGTGTGATTAATAAATATACTCATGCGAAATTACGCCGCGGACAGAAAGACGGACATGGCGAAACTATAAGGGTTCCTTGTGAGGACTACGGAACCCGAAAAAGTAAAGAAAGAAAAATAAAAATAAAGAAAAAAAAATTAAAAAAGTAAGTAAGTACGCATAATCATTATGTCTATCTTATAAGGTTGATTTACAAGACTGCTTTATTTGCAAAGATGTTATCAGTATCACCGAATTAGTAGTAATCCTTAACAAAATAATCAAGTAAGTCTTAGAAAGTGTTTCATGTAGCGAAATTGTAGAAATACCATTTAATTTGAGTGAATATATTAGGAGATCATATCACAACATTAAAAAACTCGCGCAACAAAATAATAGTATGCGAAGACAGCCGGGTCTGGTGTGTCCAAACATTGAGCGGCAAGCGTGCGCAGCTGCCGCGCGCGGCGTGCCGCGCTCAGCGCTGTGTTTGGACAACAGCCGCGCGCGAACGTTGTGATCTAGCTGCCGCGCGCAAACATCGCTCAGTATCAGTAGTATTGTGTCTGGGCGTATTTACGCTTCTCAAAAATGGACATTGAAACTTCAAAGACTCATTGAAATATGTGGCTCATTTAAAGATTTCGAATAATAAGCAGAGCTTAAACACTGATAACCGCCTTCATTGTAGTTTAGGTTCAGACTGAATTCAAATGCGTGGCGTGTCTCGCATATTGCCGCGCAAACATTCGTCGGATTGTCCTAACTAGAGCGCGGCGGAATTGTTTCCTGGACATGCCGCGTGTTGCTGCCGCGCCTTTGCCGTTCAACGTTTGGACGCACCTTTAGGATGAAGTTGTTTTGGCTTTTTGATTACTGTTTAGGTTAGAGTATTTCTTAGGCTCCGTGCCCGAAGAGTAGCCAACGAAACCCTAGTGAACAATTATTTATCCTGTGCTAAGCCCCCACTGTCCGTCCGTCTGTCTGTCTGGCAGGGCTGTATCTCATGAACCGTTATAGATAGACATTTGAAAATTTACATTAACTATACCTACTAATTTAAATTTACATTTACTACAAGAAATGTGATTTTGTAGTCGTTTTTTTTCTTAAGTTTTGATTTTCGCTCAATTTTATAAACGAAAATACCTAGGTACATTAAAACATCAAACTTTGTATGCATATGATGTATAGTGCTAAAACTAAAGTATAACAAATAAAAGGTAAAAATCGGTCAAGTACGAGTCGGACTCACGCACCACGGGTTCGCAATGCCTAGGCCAGTGCCAGGCTATAGATTGGTGCAACCCGTGCGAAGCCGGAGCGGATTGCTAGTAATTTTAATAACCCTCCCCCGCCCCCTCTCCCTGATAAAATATAGAAGCGGTAAAAAATAAAACCACCCTCAATTTATTGTTTTGCCGTAAGTAGGTACTAAGTTGAGTACAGGCAGCGACACCAAATGGGTTAAAGATTTAAGTGATTAAATCGAGCGTCTCTCATCCAGGTGTTTCCCGCGACTTTGACGATATCGTCAACAACGCGCTAATTGGCCGGCGACGGTATCTTCTTCATGATAATATTATTATTAAACCTGCACTACACGATAGTGTAGTAGGGCACTTCGGTTCGCTTCGTGCCACCGTGCCACTCGGTACATACTTCGGTCAACTTCGAAGAGTACTTTGTGAAGTAACTTCGCGAGTAGTGTAGTGCAGGCTTTCTGTTTCCATCACACGGTCAAAGCTTCTCTCCATCGGCCATATTCACTTCTAAAACAACATTTTCTGCATACCTATGTATATGCACTACCTACATTGCTATGAATACTGGGCTTTCTTGGAAGCACATACAATTATGTTTTTTGTTAGTTTGCGCGCATCTGTTTCGTACGAACTACGAGCAGTCGAGCACATCCGTCGGCGAAGCTTCGAGTTACATGTTGTGATGCTGATGTAGACGATACTACATCGTCTTTAGCTTCGGTTCGCACAAGCTGAGTGACGAAGTGGCCCATGGCGAGGTCACGCGCCCCTGACGGATCAGTCACAATAAGGTTCACTGTATCTCCGAATGAAATGTTTTAAAATAAGTTTGTTACGCACTAAAATATGAAAATAAAACCGGGCAAGAGCGAGTCAGACTCACGCGCAATGGTTCCGAACAAATTACATCTTTTTCAGGTTTTTTTTAAACTGCCTCCACCTTATAGGTTTTCCTGTAATCTATAAGTAAAGAACTACTTTCTGTATTTTTTACAAAATTTTAGGCCCAGTGGTTTCGGAGATAAGGAGGCTCCCCCTCCCCCCTCCCTCCTGTAATGGAATGGTAATATTTCATCTATTTTCTTAAAGGGATATTTTTAAATGCACATCTGTATAATTTTTCAGCACACTAAGTAACTCCACTAATTACTAACTTGCACTCTAAATTGTACAATCTAAAAATAGGTCGAATCTATCCCAAAACCGAATCGAGGCACCCCGACTCCACGTAGTCTTTTGGCTCTTACCTCTAGACTGTATATAAAAATCCGGAGGCGCGGAGGGAGAGCAGCCCCCGTCCACTGTAACAAAGCACGGGTGCTTAACCTTAGTTACGTAAAGGCCAAGGGGCTGCACTTTCCGCAGCGCCAGAGACGTTGCAGAAGCAGATTTTTCTAAAAAAAGTTTTAAAATGTTTGTTGAACTAAGGAATTGTTAGTTATACTATTTTGATAATAGTTATTCGTTCAGTAAAACAGTTCTGCAAATACCAATAAACAGTATATTTAATTTGATTTATTTAGTGTGTATAATTTGTGTGCAAGTCAGTATTTTTGGTTTAACTTTGAAATAGTTTGTTTGAAAAAAGGGAATATGCTAACAGATATCGATTTAATATACGAGTACATATTAAATAACTTCTTCTTATTTTAAAATTATGAAAAAAAAAACCATTTTTTCATTCGGACTTTCGGAACCTTTTGGTATGGTCACGTGATGCGAAGAGACGAGGAACACGTAGTGAAAAAAGCGTTGCAACTGCCTGAAAAGAAGAGAGGTAGAGGACGACCCCCTACCACGTGGTGGACCAGCATGACGAAACTCTTATCAGAGGAAGAACTGCCCGACCCGACAACCCAGGACAGAACAGACAATTCACAGACAATCTGATTGTCCTGGCGCCATAAAATTAGGAGAGCCGACTCCACATAAGGTGGGAAAGAGTGAGGAAGAAGAAGAAGAAGAAGAAAAAGACTTTCGGAACCCTAAAAATGACTAAGGGTTTCAACGGTAAATCCTGTAGAACCAACATGGTCAGGAAAAGTCAGATTTCACCAAATTTTTGGAAGACAGACGTGACAGCGCCTTTCTAGCTGCACAGCTCGACCGATACACTTACACACTCACGCGAACACGTGTAACCAACAGCATAACGTGCGCTCACGCTTCTAGCAGCACAGCTCGACCGACACACTCGCACACTCACGAGAGCACGTGTAACCAACAGCAGCACGTGCGCTCGCACTTCTAGCAGAGCAGCACAGCTCGACCGACACACACACACTCACGCGAGCACGTGTAACCAACAGCAGCACGTGTGCTCGCACTTCTAGCAGAGCAGCACAGCTCGACCGACACACTCACGTGAGCATGTGTAACCAACAGCAGCATGTATGCTCGCACAGTTTCTAGCTGCACAGTTCGACCGACACACTCACGCAAGCACGTGTAACCAACAGCAGCACGTGCGCTCGCACTTCTCTCTACTTCTATTAGCAATATTAGGTATGATTGCGACAATATTATAAGGTCCTAGATCACGGCACGGTTCTTTAAGACCACTAAATAATTTGTATAGGTATTTTGTGTTGGATTTTTTAAATTCCTGCTCCTTGTTCATTCTTAAACATGACTTGTGCAAGTAGGTACCGACGTCTGTATACTTTCGCTATGTCATCGTGTTGTGTACAGCATCAGTGAGTGGCATTGTTCTGGTCGCTCTGTCGGCTATCCGCGCGGCCGGCACGCCCCGCACGTGAGCGAGCGTCTTGTAGCGAATGGAGATCAGTTAATTGAACTTCGTCCAAAGTAATTGTCCGTATCGGTGCCAGCGTTACACCATAAATAACGCCGTACCAATAACATCAGCCACACAGAATACCGGTACATATATACTACTACTAGGAACTACTAAGTATTTTTGTTGTAGGCATTAGCGCCGGAAGCATGGTCTAAAGTGCCCTGTAAACGATCAAATTGTCAAACTTTACGAGTTTGTCAAATTATTTGATAGTGTGCAGCTTTGTTTGATGCGTTTGTCAAACAATCTTTGATAAAAACGTGAAGTTTCTATATCTAGTAAAATATAGAGTTGCATCAAGCTTCCGGCGGTTCACGTTAAATTTACAAAACAGAGTTGCCTTTGTTTCTTCTTTGTGAAAGATTTTTGTTTTAGATTGCTTTGTGCATCACAAACTTTCGTATAAGTTCTGATGTTACTTGGTAAGAAGAATTTTGTGCTGTAGTCACCGAGTGGATGCAATCGGTCGTCAAGCCGCCGTCTTCGCCACGTCAGATCTGTCGAAAAGGACGGAGCAAGCTTGACTCCCATCGCAGAGAACAGCTGCAAGAGAGAGACGAAGCTCTACAGCACTATCCCTTTCTCACTTCGATTTCTCACCCCGGAATTATGATGATTTTAAGACGTCATAGTAGGCCTTTGCCCTCCAATCAATGAGACAATACAAACTAATTAGACGAGCTGGGCGCCGCGCACCCGCATGTGCTCGGAATTAGGTCGGCGGAGCAACGCTCCACCACGCACTAGAGGCGCGACTTCGACGCCTCGCGCGCTGCTGACAGACGCGCGTGTTAGATTTTTTTGTATATGTATGTGTAGATGTATAACCAGATGTATGTAAATATTTAATATTCGTTACTTATCTATCTATCTATCTATTTATTGATCTTTTATTTACCTATTTATTTATCTTTTATATACCTATTTATTTGCTTATTTAATTATTGTGAATGTGGTGTTTTAAGGAAGGGATTTATTAAGAAAAAGCACAAAGACAAGACTATGTATTTATTTCCAATAGGCTTGTAATCAATCGAAATCTAATTGCCTGTTCGCAAAACTAGGTCTTCGTGAAGAAGAACGGCAAGAAACTCCACGGTAGCTCTCTTTTATTATTATATCGACACATCATAAATAATCGTTTATCGCAATAAATCTAAACCTATGATGTATTAATTGTGCTATATTACACGATAAATATCTTGTCAGGCAAAGAGCATTAATTTCTCAATACCATTTAACATAAGTAGAAACAATGATATAACATCAAATAACTTTTAGCGAGCCTTGGTAAGCCTTGGTAGTCGAGCTTTCATAATATATAATTATAGCAACAACTAGCCAAAACACCGAACTATTGGTGTAAATAATGGTCCATGACCATTATTCTATTCAACATAATAACAATAGCAATTGAACACAGCCAAACAACAAATATTTCGAAATAATAACCAAAAATATAATAACAACAGCAATAAAATTACTTAACTTTTACTTGTAGGCCGGAGCTCCGTTCTAGTCGTCGTCTCGAACAAGAATGGTCTCTGCCATTTTTTTTTTTTTTTGTATGATTCTCGCAGTTCAACCATCGTGGTTGTCGACTGCTTAAGCGGACGTGTCCGTGGTGGTTTTAATTATTATTAAAGCCTCCAGCCAGGAGTGGTCTCTGCCACTCGGAGCTCCCCCTTTATAGTCGTGAACAAACAACTTTGACATTTCTATCTACCGTCATAAAAGGTGGATATCCGTTTGAAATATTTTCTATGTTTTGCTACATTATTCCTAAATATTTTAAATAGTTAATTTTCCAGACATACTGAAATAATGTAAGTTTTAGATTATGCCAGCCATTACTATTTTAGCAACTTTTAACAATAAAAAGAATACTCATGATAATAACAATAAGTACCTATAATTAGGATAATCTATCACGCGCAAGAGCGTCTGGACTGGACGGATGTTAGTTATATTGTACACCTGTGGGTATACAATACTCCTGGCTGGCCAACTCGAACAAGAAAGATACAAAAAAAAGATGTACCTACCTATAGGTATACATCTTTTTTTTGTATCTATCGAAAATATAAGGCAGCGTTCCCACTACGCCGGACAGGCAGATCTGCCGGAAACCGGACACCGGACAGAGTGTTCACATTACATCGGATCCCGGCAGAAATTCAGACAGTCAAGTACTTACCTCAGTTGATTTTCGACCTGCGCAGTATTAAACATACTTCACGCCATGCTGCTAACTTTAAGTTTTTGTCTTTATATACGTCTTTGGTCTTATCCCACAGAACAGGTCTCTCTTGGACAAGCGTAATTAAAGTTTCTGCTTGAATATCCATGCTAAACGTCTACTTTTACCAGAAAATGCGAGCCGAATGACGTGAGTGGAGCACGAGCGGGGCGAGCGGGGGACAGATACCGGCACAAACTCGTTCACATTACTCCGGGCCCGGTCGTTCTACCGGCAATTCGTAGTGACAAAACGCTCGGTAAAAATGCCGGGCTCGGCAAAAATGCCGGACCCGGGATAATGTGAATAGCTTCATATAAATTGTACAGCCACTAGCCCTTCCGGCAGATTTACCGGCGCGGCAGATCTGCCGGTCCGGCGTAGTGGGAACCTGGCCTTACTATATATATTTTCATTATAATCTTATTAAGGCCTCAACATCTGCCCTGCGCAGGCTTTTTGTCGTGTTTTTCATAAAAACGCATACCTACTCAAATTAGGGATGCTTAGATGTGATGTGTGCCACTATAAAAGTAACACAACATTCCGTTTTTTAACTGAACTTCAAAAAGGAGGACACAACAATGACAAAAATTCCTCAAAGTTCTGAATTGAGCTTCGCGATGACTGACAAATGCTCTGTCTGGACAGGTCCACTCGAATTTGTGTGTTGCTTTCTTCAAAAAGCTCATCCCAGACATAAACGTACATGGTTCTCATATGATTTAACCAGTACACATTGTATGGATTTGAACACTTTAAAAGAGACTTTGACCTCTGAGTTCGTTTCGGTGTTTCTTCTCAGGGTAGTCAGCTAGGAAACACCGGCCTCATCTAGCTTAAACTGACAAAAAACATTGACGTGTAAAAGTGTTCCTTGCAACCTATTTACTGAATAAACATCATTTATCATTTAATGTTTTATTTTTTATGTATGTTGCCCGATTACTCGAAAATGCCTAGACCGATTTGAAGAAATCTTTTTTTGTTTCAAAGGATATACTTCCCCGAGGAGCTCGTGGCTAAAGTAATAACAGCCGCACGGGTCGATCCATCAGGTCAGGGGTTGGTCCATGGATGGGTGACCATCTTTACATACCGAGACTCCTTCGTGCCTCGGAAAGCACGTTAAGCCGTTGGTCTCGCTATCAATCCTGGATCTTTGACAGTCGTTATGGGTCGTCAGAAGCCCGAAAGTCTGATATCCGGTCTTACCAAGGGGTATCGTATTACCCAGTAACTGGGTTGTGGAGGTCAGGTAGGCATTCGCTCCATGTAAAATACAGGTATTCAGCTGCATCCGGTTAGACTGAAAGCCGACCCTAAGATAGTTGGGAAAAGGCTAGGCAGACAGACTTCCCAAGTGGTCCCATTTAAATTTGGTGATGATCCGATGAATAACTTCGGAGATTGTCAATGGAACTCTTCATTATATGATAGTAATGAAGGAATTGCTGCAATCGCATGTCTGTTTATTGTTTACACCAGTTCATAACATAACATCACGCTAATACGCTCTGAAAGGGTACACAGATTTTTATTGTTCATCCTGATACACGGGATACACCCTCATCATCAGCCTTTTTTAATGTCCCCACTGCTGAGGCACAGGCCTCCTTTCTGTGAGAGGATGTGGGCCGTAATCCACCACGCGGGCCCAATGCGGGTTGGTGGACATGTCTTCGAAAATACACCCTAATTTCACCAATTATTTTCTAATTCCATTTTTTGGGGCTATCAATCCGGCCATAACTTTAGTTTTAGTTATAGGGTACAACAAAACTAGAAACACCGTATTTAAAAAAAAAAACTTTTTACAAAAAAATAGAACCGACTTCCAAAAAAAGTGCAAAATAACTTTGATTTCAGAAGTCGGTGTTCCTGTTTTGTGTCTTCGTTTTTTGACACCGACTTCCGAAATTAAAGTTATTTTGCACTTTTTTTGGAAGTCGGTTCTATTTTTTTTTTTTAAAGTTTTTTATTTTTCACTTTTTAATTGTGGCTCCCCATTAAACTGTGTAAACAATCCATAGACATACGATAGCAGCAATCGCAGTTGATTTGCTGTCAATTTTTGAAGAGTTCCGTTGTCTGTCTCCGAAACCCATCATCAGATCTTTTCGAAATTTAAATGGGACCATTTCGGAATAAACCCCGTTCGAACAACAAAAGAACTTTGCAAATCCGTCAATATGTGACTGAGTTATGCCCGAACATACATAAAAAAAACCCCAAACATCCGAATTGATAACCTCCTCCTTTTTCGAAGTCGGTTAAAAAATGGCAAAATAACTTTAATTTTGGAAGTCGATGTTTCTGGTTTTGTGTCTTAGTTTTTTGACACTGACTTCCAAAATTAAAGTTATTTTGCATTTTTTTTAACCGACTTCAAAAAGAGAAAGGAGGTTATCATTTCGCATATTTGTATTTTTTTTTGTATGTATGTTCGGACATAAATCCGTCATTTACAGACGGATTTTCAAAATTTTTTGTTTGTTCGAACGGGGTTTGTTCCGAAATGGTCCCATTTAATTTTCATATAGATCTGATGATGGCTTTCGGAAACAAACAACGGAACTCTTCAAAAATTGACAGCAAATCAACCGCGATTGCTGCGATCGTATGTCTATGAATTGTTAACACAGTTTAATGGGGAACCACAACTAAAAACTAGAGTCGGTTCTATTTGTTTGTAAAAAAGTTTTTTTTTGGAAGTCGGTTCTATTTTTCTGTAAAAAGTTTTTTATTTTACCACTTTTTAGTTGTGGTTCCCCATTAAATTGTGTAAAATGTAAAATTTAAATGGGACCAACCCTATTCGAACAAAAAAAGAATTTTACAAATCCGTCAATTATGACGGAGTTATGCCCGAACATACTTAAAAAAAAATACTAACATCCGAATTGATAACCTCCTCCTCCTTTTGGAAGTCGGCTAAAAAGTTTTTGTGTTCAAAGTTGACTACGACACGTCTCTTTAGGTAAACCCACAGAAAAAAATCAGGATCTGTCTAGTTAAGGGGCTAGTTGATTGCACAAACCCCAACAAAAATAGTTAATAAAAAATAAAAAAAGAACCTAAATACAGTCGAACATAGAACCTCCTCCTTTTTCGAAGTCGGTTAAAAATTGGTCGCCTTCTAATTCACGTTGGAATTTTAGAATACAATTATTAAAGTTAACACATTGCTCATTGGCCTTTATACCATCCGAAACGTAATTGTAACTTGTCTTGTCAACCAATAAATGTATACAAACTTAACAAAAATCACGAAAAATTGGCCTCAAATCAGAATTGTGGCAATAAAGTTTTAGTTACATCGAATTTAGCCACCCTATCCTAATAATAAGCAAAACTAAGATTCAAAACAAGAACCTGATGGATCCGAACACACGGGCACCACAGCATTATAGGCATGAAAAGATAATGCAATACTATTCCCGTACCGGCTCACTCCTGTGTGGCGTTTTTTGCTGAGCGTGAAGTAGCTGTGGCAGGAACTACAGAGACGCTTCGGGGGGCGGCTTTCCTGAACGTTCTCCTTCAGAACATTGAGCACCTCGGAAGTACTTTCGCGGTCCTCAATATTCTGTAGCAGAATGAAACAGAGCCGGATAGTCATAGCCATCAACTCCTGCCATTGTGGAAAAACCCAGTAATACTGCCTGCCACTGCTTTAGATGATGCGATGGTGTCTGTAGCAAGATGGACGTTGGCAGCAAGTCAATTATAATTTGTTTTAAACTAAACTTTAGATGATGGTGTCTGTAGCAAACCAATTATAATTTGTTTTAAACTAAACTTTAGATGATGGTGTCAGTAGCAAACCAATTATAATTTGTTTTAAACTAAACTTTAGATGATGGTGTCTGTAGCAAACCAATTATAATTTGTTTTAAACTAAACTTTAGATGATGGTGTCAGTAGCAAACCAATTATAATTTGTTTTAAACTAAACTTTAGATGATGGTGTCTGTAGCAAACCAATTATAATTTGTTTTAAACTAAACTTTAGATGATGGTGTCAGTAGCAAGATGGATGTTGGCAGCAAGCCAATTGTAATTTGTTTTAAACTAAACTTTAGATGATGGTGTCAGTAGCAAGATGGATGTTGGCAGCAAGCCAATTGTAATTTGTTTTAAACTAAACTTTAGATGATGGTGTCAGTAGCAAGATGGATGTTGGCAGCAAGCCAATTGTAATTTGTTTTAAACTAAACTTTAGATGATGGTGTCAGAAGCAAGATGGACGTTGGCAGCAAGCCAATTATAATTTGTTTTAAACTAAACTTTAGATGATGGTGTTAGTAGCAAGATGGATGTTGGCAGCAAGCCAATTGTAATTTGTTTTAAACTAAACTTTAGATGATGGTGTCAGTAGCAAGATGGACGTTGGCAGCAAGCCAATTCTAATTTGTTTTAAACTAAACTTTAGATGATGGTGTCTGTAGAAAGCCAATTATAATTTGTTTTAAAATAAACTTTTGCCAGGACGCAAACCAAGATTAAACTAACGGATTAGCTAGTAGGTACAAACAGTTTCTTAAATACGTAAGTTATTCTACTATCTTAAATAATTAGGAAATACAGATAATTAACAAATGCCAGTCGAGTTGACATGACACGACCAGATTGACGTCAAATCTACAAAACCAGATGTTTGGAGTGCGGGAGGCGGCGGCGGCGCGCGGTGCCCTCCGCCTCGCTCACCATCGCGCCGAGGCAGTGTCCCTGTCCTTCACTCAGCTGACGTGACAAACACAGAATACTGTTAGATTGTACTGCTCTAGTTCCGAGAGGCCATGACGTCAAATGGTTTGCCTAAAATTTACTCGAAATAGTTGTAACTAATGTTCAAAAAGTGTCTAAAGTAAAAGCCTCAAAGATCCATAAACCATGGTTAAGCAGCGCTTGCCGAGGTTTGTCCGTGAATGGTGATCATCTTTTTAACCGACTTCGAAAAAAGGAGGTGGTTCTATAATATATGTTCGGCTGTATGTAAGTTTGTTTTTATGTATGTCCACCGATTTCTCTGTCAATTGTAAACCGATTTTCAAAATTCTTTTTCTATTCAAAAGATTATACTCCTGAGGTCATCCCATGTAAATTATACTGAAATTGATTCAGTGCTTTTTGAAAAAATCAACAAAAACAAAAAATGTGTGTACACAGATGACGTATTGGTTTCCTCCGATTATGTTTAAATCCAATGTTATTGGGGTTATCACTTCGTGCATAATTTAAATATTTTGTTTTAGTTCTGGGGTACAACAATTAAAAAGTGAAAAATAAAAAAACTTTTTTTCAAAAATACAACCGACTTCCAAAAAACAAAACATACTTAAAATTGTAAAATAACTTAAATTTCAGAAGTCTCTGTCAAAAATAACGAAGAAACTAAATTGAAACACCGTGCCTCAGAATATTGTATGTGTAAGTACAGCAGAAGAATATTGTATGTGTATAGCAGAAGAATATTGTATAATATAGCAGAAGGCCGCAAGTCTGCCAACCATTCTTACCAAACGTTAAGGGCCTACCTCCCCATAAGTGGCGCCCTCATTGAATAAAAATTCGTATCTTAGCATAGAAAGTAAAGATTAAGGAATCCTATGTTGCGTTTGTTACAAAGAGGACAACAGGACTCAAAGTGTTTCGTATCCAAAGTAGTAGCAAAAGTACCAAAAACGGCCGTTTTTGTCACTTTTGCGTACCTTAAGCTCTTTGTAACAAACGCAACATAGGATTTTTTAATATTTATTTTCTACGCTTTGCTACGATTTTTTATTCAATGAGGGCGCCAATTGGCGGTTATATACGCCTTAACGTGTTACCCAGTCGTCGGTGACTCCAAAGCCCTAATTAATAAAGCTGACAATTCGACATATAAGTACATATATCAAAAAATTATATAATTGTAGAATTGTCGCGCTTACATGTGACAAATATGTCAAAAATCGACAGGTAAAATTTTGACATAATTGTCATTGAAAACGCGTTTAATGAAACTCGACATAAATATGTCAAAAAACCACAGTCAAATTGTTTGTCGGATTGTCGTGACAATTATGTCGACCTTTTTTTCTAAGTATCCCATTATGCCTCATGAAAAGTATTAGTATTCGGTGACAATTATGAGGCCAGCGAATCTCTTCTCCGAGTAATTCATTAGTCACGGCTCCATATACCGTTCATATGCTGCATGCAAGATGCATATGATGTACAATTGCTAAGACCATGTGCATTACCACGTTGGTACTATGAACCACAACCCAACAATGCAAAGCTCATAAAAATCCCACGCGAATTGTATCGCGTTGGTACAAGCAGAGACCGGTTTCTGCTAGTAACGTGTTCAAGTCGATGATCAAATTTTATCAATTAAATATTCTACGGTAATTCTAGATACCTAATTTTTTCTCTAATGCAGAAATCTATAAATGAGAAGGAGAAATTGATTCTGCTTTTAAATGAGCGTCGTTGCCTCCTTGTTTTAACCAACTTCAAAAAAAGGAGGAGGTTCTCAATTCGACTGTATTTTTTAATTTTTTTTTATTTGTGTTACCTCATAACTTTTCACTACGTGAACCGATTTTAAAGATTTTTTTTTATTTGAAAGCTGTTGCTTCACATGTGGTCCCATTTTAATTTGGTGAAGATCTGATGAAAAACTTCGGAGATACACAATGGAACTCTTCAATAAATGATAGCAAACCTTCCAAAATTGCTGCAATAGCATGTCTGTATATTGTTTTCACCACTTCACAACATTACATCACGCTGACACGCTCTGAAGGGGTATACAGATTTGTACAGTTCACCCTGATACACCCTAATTTCATCAACTATGTTCAAATTCCCTATTTCTGGGGCTATCAATTCGGGCATAACTTTACTATGAATTTAGTTTTAGAATGGGGTACAACAACTAAAAAGTGAAAAATAAAAAACTTTTTACAAAAAAAATACAACCGACTTCCATAAATAAAACTAAAAAATGCAAAATAACTTTAATTTCGGCAGTCGGTGTCAAATAACGAAGAAACCAAACTAGAAACACCGACTTCCGAAATTAAAGTTATTTTGCATTTTTTAGTTTTATTTATGGAAGTCGGTTGTATTTTTTTTTGTAAAAAGTTTTTTATTTGCAATAAACACTTTCTTACACTTTCAAAATTCAAAATATAATTTCGCGACAGAGGATAACGCTCCTGTCAGAATTTTCGGGCAATTATACAAATATGTCAATATGTAATGACAATTTTCTGTTTAATAAAACAGATTTGACAAGTTTTTCAACCTGACATATTTGTGAATTTTCCACCATAACAATTTTATCACCAGTAAGTTTTATTAAACAGAAAAATTGTCGAATTTTCACCTTTTGACATAGGTATGACTTGCTCGATTGTCAGGTTTATTAAATAGGGCCCAGGGCCCTGTTTAATAAAGCTGACAATTCGACATATAAGTACATATATCAAAAAATTATATAATTGTAGAATTGTCGCGCTTACATGTGACAAATATGTCAAAAATCGACAGGTAAAATTTTGACATAATTGTCATTGAAAACGCGTTTAATGAAACTCGACATAAATATGTCAAAAAACCACAGTCAAATTGTTTGTCGGATTGTCGTGACAATTATGTCGACCTTTTTTTCTAAGTATCCCATTATGCCTCATGAAAAGTATTAGTATTCGGTGACAATTATGAGGCCAGCGAATCTCTTCTCCGAGTAATTCATTAGTCACGGCTCCATATACCGTTCATATGCTGCATGCAAGATGCATATGATGTACAACTGCTAAGACCATGTGCATTACCACGTTGGTACTATGAACCACAACCCAACAATGCAAAGCTCATAAAAATCCCACGCGAATTGTATCGCGTTGGTACAAGCAGAGACCGGTTTCTGCTAGTAACGTGTTCAAGTCGATGATCAAATTTTATCAATTAAATATTCTACGGTAATTTTACATACCTAATTTTTTCTCTAATGCAGAAATCTATAAATGAGAAGGAGAAATTGATTCTGCTTTTAAATGAGCGTCGTTGCCTCCTTGTTTTAACCAACTTCAAAAAAAGGAGGAGGTTCTCAATTCGACTGTATTTTTTTATTTTTTTTTATTTGTGTTACCTCATAACTTTTCACTACGTGAACCGATTTTAAAGATTTTTTTTTATTTGAAAGCTGTTGCTTCACATGTGGTCCCATTTTAATTTGGTGAAGATCTGATGAAAAACTTCGGAGATACACAATGGAACTCTTCAATAAATGATAGCAAACCTTCCAAAATTGCTGCAATAGCATGTCTGTATATTGTTTTCACCACTTCACAACATTACATCACGCTGATACGCTCTGAAGGGGTATACAGATTTGTACAGTTCACCCTGATACACCCTAATTTCATCAACTATGTTCAAATTCCCTATTTCTGGGGCTATCAATTCGGGCATAACTTTACTATGAATTTAGTTTTAGAATGGGGTACAACAACTAAAAAGTGAAAAATAAAAAACTTTTTACAAAAAAAATACAACCGACTTCCATAAATAAAACTAAAAAATGCAAAATAACTTTAATTTCGGCAGTCGGTGTCAAATAACGAAGAAACCAAACTAGAAACACCGACTTCCGAAATTAAAGTTATTTTGCATTTTTTAGTTTTATTTATGGAAGTCGGTTGTATTTTTTTTTGTAAAAAGTTTTTTATTTGCAATAAACACGTTCTTACACTTTCAAAATTCAAAATATAATTTCGCGACAGAGGATAACGCTCCTGTCAGAATTTTCGGGCAATTATACAAATATGTCAATATGTAATGACAATTTTCTGTTTAATAAAACAGATTTGACAAGTTTTTCAACCTGACATATTTGTGAATTTTCCACCATAACAATTTTATCACCAGTAAGTTTTATTAAACAGAAAAATTGTCGAATTTTCACCTTTTGACATAGGTATGACTTGCTCGATTGTCAGGTTTATTAAATAGGGCCCAGGGCCCTGTTTAATAAAGCTGACAATTCGACATATATGTCAAAAATGAAAAAAATTGTGGAATATTCGCGCTTAGGCTGTTTAATAAAAGTGACAAATACGTCAAAAATCAACTTGATTAAAAAAAAGCATTTAATAAAACTCGACATAATATGTCAAAAAACTACAGTCAAATTATTTTTGACAATAATTGTCGGATTGTCGTGACAATAATCTCGAGTTTTGACACATTTGCAAATAACAAACACACAATACAATATTTGTACAATATTTGTATGGCCACAGATAATATAATACTAGCGTAGTATGGCCTAGAGATAGTTGTTCCGGGTCTGGGTGTCTTGTGTATGGGAGTTTAAATGTTTGTGAACGCACCCACGATACAGGAGAAATTCCAAGTGTGGGGCAACGATTTTAAAACAGGAACAGAAACAGAATTTTATTTTATGAAGCCAAATGAAAAATAGGAAAAAATATTAACAAAGTAAAATAAATAATCCAGCACTAGTGCAACTATGTTTAATTGTTTTTTTTTATCGTGTGTAAAATGTAGGCGAACAATTAACAGCAGTAAGTACTTATTTTAAAGACTGAAAATACATTCGCGACACTACATGGCAAAATTGGCGCAAAAGGACAATGGTATGGTTGAGTTTATTGTAACTAGTTCATCAATTCGTATTTTTTTTATTTATTTAGACTGTTAACCAACTTTAACTGAAGGAGCTATCAATTAGATAAATATTATGTATTGTGTAGCTACGTATGAAATATTCTTTTTTAATTTTTTTTCTTTTAACTTTGTTTGATTGTTATGCAGTTAAATGATCGTTATTGCCTCCTCGTTTGTATTTGTTCCAATTCCAAGTATTCATCATCACTACTCTCACTGTTTGATGTAACTGTACCATTTTTTGTAATAATTCTTTTATATACACTTTCTTACACCTGCAAAATTCAAAATACATATGATTTCGCGACCGAGGTTATCACTCCTGTCAGAATTGTCGGACAGTTCTACAAATATGTCAATATGTCATGACAATTTTCTGTTTAGTAAAGCAGATTTAGAAAGAAAAAGAAAGAAAAACTGTTTCACGACAAATTGTCACCTGTCGAACAAAAAGTTTTACTAAGCAGAAAAATGTCGGATTGTCGCGACAATCCGACATATTAATTAATTTTTAACCGACTTCGAAAAAGGAGGAGGTTATCAATTCGAATGTTTGTATTTTTTTTTTTTTTTTTTTTTTTTTTTTTTTTTTTTTTATGTATGTTCGGGCATAACTCCGTCATATATTGACGGATTTGCAAAATTCTTTTTTTGTTCGAAAGGGGTTTATTCCGAAATGGTCCCATTTAAATTTCAAAAAGATCTGATGATGGGTTTCGGAGAGAGACAACGGAACTCTTCAAAAATTGACAGCAAATCAACCGCGATTGCTGCTATCTTATGTCTATGAACTGTTAACACAGCTTAACGGGGAACCACAACTAAAAAGTGAAAAATAAAAAACTTTTTTACAAAAAAATAGAACCGACTTCCAAAAAAAGTGCAAAATAACTTTAATTTCGGAAGTCGGTGTCAAAAAACGAAGACACAAAACAGGAACACCGACTTCCGAAATTAAAGTTATTTTGCACTTTTTTTGGAAGTCGGTTCTATTTTTTTGTAAAAAAGTTTTTTTTTAGTCGGGTTTTTTGAAAATATTCAATTTTTTATCCAATATGACAATTGTGTTGCCTGTAAGTTTTATAAAAAAGAGAAATTGTCGAATTGTTACTTTTTGACATATGTCGGACTTGTCGGATTGTCAGCTTTATTAAGAGGCCGTACACGAAAGTTTGGTCGATTTCACTGATTTACGTGATTTTACATATCTGATTTTACAGTTCAAATAATGCATTTCTATTAGTTATAATGCACAACATGAAAGATCATTTCAATTATGATGTAATTAATGAACTAGATTCGAAGCTTGCGTTGCGTATTATAAGTCGAGATTTGGGTTGTTTTAGAAGATTTTTTAACCGACTTCAAAAAAAGGAGGAGGTTCTCAATTCGACTGTATTTTTTTTTATGTGTGTTACCTCATAACTTTTTACTACGTGAACCATTTTTGAAGATTTTTTTATTTGAAATCTGTTGCTTCACATGTGGTCCATGAATTTGGTGAAGATCTGATAAAGAACTTCGGAGATACACAATGGAACTCTTCAATAAATTATAGTAAACCTTCCAGAATTTCTGCAATCGCATGTCTGTAAATTGTTTTCACCACTTCACAACGCTAATATGTTCCGAAGGGGTATACAGATTTGTACCGTTTACCCTGATACACCCTAATTTCAAAAACTATGTTCAAATTCCCTATTTTTGGGGCTATCAATTCTGGCATAACTTTGCTATTAATTTAGTTTTAGAATGGGGTACAACAACTAAAAAGTGAAAAACTAAAAACTTATTACAAAAAAAATACAACCGACTTTCAAGTTGTAAAAAGTTTTTTTTTTATTGCTAAATTATTGTACTTTTTAATTTTTTTTAATTTGTTTTCTCAAGAAATAGGTTGATGGTGAACTGAAGTTTATTTTTTTCTGTATTAATTTTATGAATGATAGTTCTAAATAGCCAAAATCAAAAGCAATTGTTTGCCCATTTTCTCTAAAATTTGACTAAGTTAAATATTTTTTTACTCAAAATTTTTATATAAAAGTGGTAAAAAGTGATTCATAAATTATTTAGACGAGTTTTGCAACAATACATTCTAATTTTTGCATACCGTTTAGACGTCAAAACGATTTTTAATTATGTGATATACCCCTTACAGCAAAAATTCACAAAACCGTCGTTGGTTTGTGGTCGATTAATCGTTATTATAATAAAAATAAAAAAACTAGCTCATACATTAGATCAAAATTGAAATGATTTTTCATGTTATGTATTAAAACTTATAGAAATACATTATTTTAACAGTAAAAACACGTCTGTAAAATCACGTAAATCAGCAAAATCGGCAAAATTTCGTGTACGGCCTCCTGGTTATCAGCTGCATCTGTTATAATAAGCTGGATCTATGGGTGGGAAACGGCTCGATGAAATATCTGGGAAATAGTGTTTTTGTAGCACGAAGGATTACTTGACTACATGACAGTTTCACGGAAGTTTTGAAATGTGGCTTTCCCCCTCCCCCAAATCTGGTCTGAACGGTTAAAAAATTGATCATAATTAAAGTAAGGTCTAATATGCAGTCAGTGAATACTTTCAAACACATTGGCCGTGACATTTATTTCCTTTTAGATTAGACGGTCACTTTTGTCCACTTTCGGCATATACTCCGCAACTCATTCCAATTTATTTTACTAAGGTAATATTTTCTTATCTACTTTATTATAAGATTCACTAAAAGATTTTTACGAGCTGTTATATTTACACAAAGCTACAATAAAAGTACGTCAACAATTTCATGTGGATCACGACATTCATCATTATTATGTTATGTTCGTTGTGGTTGTGCTGAGAACACCCTCGCTCCTAGCTCCCATACACTGAAGAGGGAGTCATATCTCGTTTCGTTATTTTATTAGTATCGCTAATTTCTTCATAATATTCGCATTCTTCAGTTAGACAATCTGATGTTTAGGTGTTACTTTAATCTGTGTTAGCGATCACGACGAAAGCTCGGTTACTGTATCAGAACCTACGGCATTATTATGAAAAACTATCAGCGCATGCGCATCTGTTGGCAAGCTCGGGCCAAGACAACCGCTATCAGATGGCAACAAAAACAAATTGCAATCATGATCCAACGGTAATGACTTTCGCCCGCGCGAGTGACGGCAGCCCGCGGACTGCGGTCCGCGGTCGCCATCAGCCGCCAGCGCAGGAGCGATGGTGCGGATGCGCTGCGCCGGCAGGAGGCGTGGGAGGGGGGGCGCAGGGGCGGTCAAGGCCGCCGGCGCACGCGGCGCCCGGTCCCCAGCGCCGGCTCAGTTCAGTTCGCCCCGCGGTCCTCCAGCCAACAGTCGTGCCGCACGTCACAGTCCTCGCGAGTGAAGTGTGTGTGTTGTACAGTTACGTTACGTGCCGTGGCGCAGCAGCAGGTCGTCGACCGCGCGAGTATGAGCTCGCGCCCGCTCCGGCCGCCGCTCCCGCCTCTCCTCTGATCAGCTCGGCTCCGTACGGCTCACCGCTCCCTGACCGCAAGGTGAGCTCCTGCTGTGCTTCCTACCCCCGACACGACACAGCGACGCGGCCCGCGAGAGCGAGCCAACCGGTTGTGCGCTCTCCGCGGCCGCAGAACACTCGGCTAACGTGAAGACATTCCGCTGACTCGTTATTATAATAAATTGTCCTAATTTTCGGGCGGGCGCGTCACCGAAGGCTTCGGTTCGGTCGACTGTGAAGCTGATTCAATCGACCAAGCTCCGATGCTATTGATAAAACATTGTAATTAACTTCGCTCGCGATGCAAGTCTTGACGAGACACGATGCTGTCTATACAGCATAATAAGCTAAGATTTGGATAACAGTAATACACACAATGTAAACTTCACCGCGTCGGTCCAACAGCTTGCAAGTTTCTGTCAATTAGAGCAGTTAGTGGTGCTCCATTGTATCCGCGAGACGCGAGACGTTTAGAAACTGCGCCTGGTTCTAAACCAGTTCCGGTAATGGTGTCAAGGTAGGGTCTTTCAAATACGACTGACATATTTTTTACACTTATTAACATTTTAACTAATGCTACTACATTCTACATCACTGTATTACATTTGTGAACGATCAGGAACGAGTCTGTTCACTGTGCACAGTTGCACACTGGGTGCAACGTCCCGCGTCTTTCTATTATTATTACAAAGTCAACCCAGGAGGGGATAACTCGCCGACTACCTGGAATAACACAGCATTCTCACCCACTAGGATAGTTATCATAGCACTGTTCTGCGGACTTTTTTTTATGGGAATCCAGTCCTTTAGTCGTTTTTATCTGTCAGATATCCACGTAGATAAGAAAAGCTAAGTTGAAACCTACACAAATATTAACAAGTTAAATATATTATCTAATGTCATATTTAATTAACTCATTTCGCTTTGTCTTGGTCTCGTTATACATAGATTGTTGTAGTTACCTGCAAAATTGAGAATGTGTTCACTAATCACGACTTCATACCATACATGCGCTTTCATTAGCTACTCCAAGTAGCTCACAAAGTATTGCTGCGCGCTCACAATCTGATGAGCACTACTTCAGGGCAGAGTGACATATCGATGTTAGACATTACAAACATTTGCAATTCTAATAGATGGACACTATTACGTCCGAACTCAGTGAGTCGTGCGTGCGCATGTCTGCTATCCTCTGATATCATTGAATCAGATGATAGATAACATTCTTTTATCCATCGTACCCACCCATATTTATATTTGAGCAGTGGTGGCTCAGTGGTATTGGCCGCGACTTACAAGTTCTAGGTCGTGAGTTCAAACCCAGGCAGGCGCTTTACTTTCTGTAAATTATTTCATCACCACTGCTCTCAAAAGGGTGAAGAAAAACATCGTGAGGAAACCGCCATGTCTTAGTACCAAAAATTCGAAGACATGTGACATCCACCAATCCGCATTGGGCCCGCGTGGTGGATAACGGCCCACACCCTCTCACAGAGAGGAGGCTTGTGCCTTAGCAGTGGGGACATTAAAAGGCTGATGTTGACCCACCCATTACAAAGGTCCGTTCGTTCGGTCGTTCGTCCGTCAAGCCCCTCATTAGCAGACACAATTAAAAACCTATGGAGGGGCCTGATGAATTAACTGGTCGTAGTGTACAAACTGCATAACTTAAGACAATCGTACAAGCACATAGTTAGGTTCGAGTTGGTGTCGCTTGGTGTTTCCGCGTGCCTCTCACAAAGTATGACAGGGAGCGAAATAAATTTTCTTAAACCGTATGACAGGGAGTAGCTTACTTCTTGCCTTGACCAGATGTGGAGATTGCTAACGCAAACAGTCGCAGCCTGGGCTGATTGTAGAGAATGCAAATGTGACCCAGTCAGAAACTCGAAGTGACGAGAAGAAACAGTGGTTTTAGTCAGTAGAAATCTGACAGACTCCGCCGTCCACTCGGTTTCTACCTTAAAAGGTAGAAACTGCATAAAACAATCTGACGAGTACTACTTCAGGGCAGAGTGACATATAGATGTTAAACATTTGCAATTCTAATAGATGGACACTATTACGTCCGAACTCAGTGAGTCGTGCGTGCGCATGTCTGCTACCCTCTGATATCATTTAATCGGTTTTTTAAATAGTCTCACTATAGTCAATCATTGACAAATTCTAAAAAGATACACGGGAACCAAAAAACTTTGGTGTTCTCCTAATGTTTAAAATCCACGTTCCATGTTATTGGGGTTTTTAGTTCTGGGGTATAACAACTAAAAAGTGAAAAGTTTGTATTTTACTTCTTCGTTATTTGACACCGACTTCCGAAATTAAAGTTATGTATTTTTTAATTTTTAGTGTATTTTTTTTTGGAAGTCGGTTGTTTTTCTTTTGTAATTTTTTTTATTTTTCACTTTTTAGTTGTTATACCCCAGAACTAAAAACCCCAATAACATGGAACGTGGATTTTAAACATTAGGAGAACACCAAAACGTCATCGAGGTATACGTATTTTTCGTTTTTATTCAGTTTCTCAAAAAGCGCTGAAGCAATTTCGATAAAATTTATGTGAGACCACCTCGGGCGTATATTCTTTCGGATAAAAAAACAATTTTGAAAAACGGTCCACAAGTGACGGAGAAACAGGCAGACATACATAAAAAAAAAAAACATACATACAGTCAAACATAGAACCTTCTCCTTTTTCGAAAGTCGGTTAAAAAGAGGGCAGAAATGTGTATTAATATGAGGATTCTGGGAAACAACTTAAAAATGCCAATCAATATGAAGTCTACAATTGGTAGAGTTACACGTGATACTGATCACAGCAGTTCGTCATCGTTGTGCTTCGTCACTGGCATGGCTTTGCATGGCTGTAAGCAATCCATGAAGCTGAAACATTATCGAGTAGTTATTTCTAGGAATTATGACTTCTCTGCAGAACTCATTGCTGCGTTTCGTAATGTGTGACAGTAACTACAATCAACGCTTCCATGTGATACTCCGTCACTTGTTTCTTGGTATTTGCAATTTATTTAGTTAATACTCTGCTCAGGTACCTACTGGCTGCTCTATAATCGGATCTGCGCTGGTCTGGCGGGATAACTAATAGCAGTATTAGCACATTCCCAATGTTTAGTGCTCTCGTCATTAGTACTTAGTAAATTGATTTTATATGGTTTCTTATAACCGCTAATTATAACAGTCCTAAGTCCTAACACGATTATACTCGGTATTAAATAATAATTGTTTTTTCAAATACATAATAGACTTTTTCACAGGTTTAAAAACATATTTTATAGACTCGGACTGAACGTAAACCCTTGAGGTAGTCCTTCGAAAATTTTATAGATTTCAGGGCTTATAAGTTTCTTAGGGTCATAGGTATAGGTAGGGTAGGCCCTTTGTCGAATGCTTGTGCTTGACAAATCTGCGCATTGAGCACATACGGTGAAATAATGTGACCGTTGTGGGAAAACTCCTAATTTCTGTTGTTCTTTCTTATCTATTGTTACTTTAGAATAACCTTTACAGAATAATAGAATATCAAGGATAGTAAAGTGAGTTTGTTATTAATATCTTCGCCAATCGAGCAGCAGCGTAGTGCTACTTGTACAGTGTGTACTACGACTTTGTTTTCCATTACTTTTGAAAATAAAAAACACAGTCTTATTTTACTTAGTAAGCTCTACAAAATGATACCACATACCGGGGGTAGGACAGATTTTTCGTCTTACCTATGGGAGCCAAAGTGTCAAAAAAATCAAGATCAGTTTTGGTTATACCAAAATTTTAAGACATATAAATAGTGCAAATATGGAAACTAGTTTCAACGGCTTAGCCGCTAGACTAAACCCTTGCGACAGAGGGACAGACACACCGGCGGATGCAACAGGGCTCCGTCTGGAACCTTTGGATAAGGAACTATAAGAATTAAAAAAAAAATGGAGTGATGGAAATTATCACTATACACACATAGTTTGATGAAGTAAAACTGATTAATTTAAATTATGTAATTAGGTACATGTTTGACAGTTGGCAAATTATTGGAGCCATCAGAGTGGTACTTCTTCGTCGTCGTATTTTGATTAAAAGAGATTTACTCAAAATAAAACTTTCAGCCACGTCGTCAACAGCATGTGTTAGGAGAGTACTACTGTCACTAGCAATTCTATTTGGTCACTAGGCTACAACAAATTTAAACAAAATGAATGTGAAAATACGTAGTTGAAGCGAATCATATCAAAATGGTGCACGTCCGGGATGCGGTGAACCGGTGATACGCGGTATCGTAGTGGAGAGTGTGCAGCGCGTGGCACCTACCTGACGAGTATGGTGCAGCGCGCGGCACCTGCCTGACGGTGCACACTTGCTACTCGTACGTCTACACGTTTGTAGGTAAGTGTCTACAGGGCAACTCTGAACAATCGCAGAATTTCAGATTCTTACAAAAATATAGAATGCTAGGCACTCTGTAGAACATTATCTGTCTTCTATCTACTTGCAAATACTTGTAGTAATAATCTGCAGTGGGTGCAAGTCGTGAGGAGCAGGCAGTCCTTTTGCCGCCGAGTCTCGAGTGCAAATGATGCAACCTGCCGCGACCCGCGAGCGTTTGCCACACATTCCGTAAATCTTCTCGGCTGAGGTTGAGGCGGACATTTACAACGAGTATGTTTGCATTTTGTATTTTCGTCGACCTCGTTTTGTTGTACGCCTCCTGCATCGCATCTTATTTCTCTCTTTGTCAATAAACATAAGAATCCAATTGTCTATAAGAGAACGTTTAGTTATACGTAAGTTACTAGCTACTTAAATCTTGCTGTTCTCTTGTTATTGATCCGCCATCTTCATTACTGGTGCAGTGAACGTTACATATAGGTTTGCCATACGTCCCGTATACACATACGGGACGGTCACCGTATTTAAGTATCGTGTCTCGCATTGTTACTTGTCCCGCTTTTGTCCCGTTTATCAATATACACGTACTAGAGGTTCATGTTTATGGGTACTAATTAAGTAATGAATAATAGGTTATCGAAGAACTTTCAGGTACTAATAAATGCTTTTCAAGCGACTATATTTATATTGCAAAAACGGCTACTGTTAATATGACGCAGCATGGTGACAATTCATGCAACTTTTGTGATATGTCTACACATTGCCAGCTTCTAATGAGTAAGTATATCATAAGCAACTTTTGTGATATGTCTACACATTGCCAGCTTCTATTGAGTAAGTACATCATAAGCAACTTTTGTGATATGTCTACACATTGCCAGCTTCTAATGAGTAAGTACATCATAAGCAACTTTTGTGATATGTCTACACATTGCCAGCTTCTAATGAGTAAGTATATCAATTGCATAAAAAAAAACTATTTCAACGTAGGTAAGTACCGACTCTAATTTCATGTAGTCACCATTTATTATCCCATTTCTTCCATTTATTTTCAATAGATTATAACTGCAATACAATTTAACTAAGTAACTTAATAGGTATATGTATATACTGACAATAATAACTAATATTTGTAGTCACCTATATTTTTATACGATATCTTATGGAATTGATGAGCGATGACTTGACTATTTTAGCTACCCAATTGAACATACAAAAATTATTGTCATCAAAACAAAGGCATGACGTATTTAACGCGGCAACAAATTAATCAAAATTTGAGATTAAAAAAAAACTTTTTAACAAAAAAATAGAACCGACTTCCAAAAAAAGTGCAAAATAACTTTAATTTCGGAAGTCGGTGTTCCTGTTTTGTGTCTTTGTTTTTTGACACCGACTTCCGAAATTAAAGTAATTAAGGTAAAAAAGTTTTTTATTTTTCACTTTTTAGTTGTAGCTCCCCATTAAACTGTGTTAACAATTCATAGACATACGATAGCAGCAATCGCGGTTGATTTGCTGTCAATTTTTGAAGAGTTCCGTTGTCTGTCTCCGAAACCCATCATCAGATCTTTTTGAAATTTAAATGGGACCATTTCGGAATAAACCCCTTTCGAACAAAAAACAATTTTGCAAATCCGTCAACATATGACGGAGTTATGCCCGAACATACATAAAAAAAAATAAATACAAACATCCGAATTGATAACCTCCTCCTTTTTCGAAGTCGGTTAAAAAATAATTAAAGCAGGTATTTAACAAAAATAATTTAATAATGCTTTTTCACTGAAATGTGCTAACAACCGTCAGAATGGCTGGACCAAACGAAATATGTAGGTTCATGAGACCTATAATATAATGAAATATTTGCGACATTTCCGTCAAGAAATATATCAAAGAAATAAAGTGGTTAGCCATTTTGACGTCAGGTTAGCTGACTACTTCAAAGTTCTCATAGTTTTAGCATTGTATTAACCGCGTTGTTAATGTAACTATTTTTAACCCACTTCAAAAAGGAGGAGGTTCTCAATTCGTCGGAACCTTTTTTATTCTTATTTTTTTTATGTATGTTCCCTGATTACTCGAAGACGGCTGGACCGATTTGGATTTTTTTTTTGAAAGGGTATTCTTCCCAGGTGGCCCCATGATCAACAAGTCAGGCTCTGATGATGGGATCCTGGACAAATAGAGAGAACTCTTCAAATTTTATTGGCACACTTGAAGCGATTTGGGTAGTTTTTGGAATAGTACTTTCTCGGATCTTCTCCAAATTGAAATGGGACCACCATTTCAATTTGGTGAAGATTTGATGAAGAACTTCGGAGATTGCCAACGGAACTCCTCAATAAATGATAGCAAATGGACTGGGATTGCTGAAATCTCATGTCTGTCTATTGTTTACACCAGTTCATAAGATAACATCACGCCGGTACGTTGTGAAGGGGTAAGGACATGTGAACCGCTAAAAAGTGAAAAATAAAAACTAAACATAATGTTTCACAATACTTAAACGAATTATTTACTTACTTACTTACTTACTTAAAATTGAAAAATAACTTTAATTTCGGAAGTCGGTGTCAATTAACGAAGAAATAAAATATAAACACCGACTGCCGAAATTAAAGTTATTTTTCAATTTAAAGTGTATTTTTTTTTTGAAAGTTGGTTGTATTTTTTCTAAAAAGTTTTTAAAGAAATAGGCCTAGTCGTTTAGACGTTTTTTTTTCTCTATTTTTTTTTTTTTGGGGGTGGGAAATCATCGAATGACTTCTCCCTCTCTGGGTGGAGCGGGAGGGCGTGTCAGACTCTTACTGACTAAATCCCACCCCTGTTCCTTCCTTGCCTGAGTGCCCAGGGGTGCGGTAACTCATTTTCAGAATTTATCCGCTACCCCTAGGCCCGGCCACGATGGGCCCCGTCAGTGGTGGCTGACAACATCTCTTTGAGGCGCGTGTGGAACACGACACGCCGTCGACTCACGGGCCTGGTGATGATCGGACGGCGAGCTACCCTCTGCTCGCCGTCCGCAGGCCTGGGTCTACGGTGGCCGGAATTCGTCTCGCGACGTCCTACGCCCAGTACGTAAGGCCGGGACTCCACCAAAGCGGAGACGAGACGAGCGGAGAGGAGATGTTTTTTAAACAACCAATAGAATTGTGTTATTCACACATCTCCTCTCCGCTCAGCTTCAGTTGAGATCGTTGTGTGGAGATGTGTAACATTTGTATGGCGCGATGGAAGCGGAGATGTGAGCTGTGCGCGGACGACGTGCAGTGGAGAGGTGAGATGTGAGCGGCGTGCAGTGAGCGATGTCACCCTCCCCACTCTCGCCCGCTATATATCGTCTACCTTTCGTGTCAGACGAGAGACGAGGTGTTGAGTGCTCAGTACGCATTCTCGAGCTGAAAAACATCTCTTCTCGCACAGCACACCGCACACATCTCCGCTTCGGTTTAGTCCCCCGAGCTGAAAAGCATCTCTTCTCGCACAGCACACAGCACACCGCACACATCTCCGCTTTGGTGGAGTCCCGGCCTTAGACTCTCCTGCGGTGGTAGCGGCCGGGGCCGTGAGGGCCACTCCGTTGAGCTTCCCTCACGCGTCCCGCCTCCGCCTTCACGAGCATTACTGCTTCGCAGAAGGCGGAGACTGCCTCCCATTCCCTCTCGCTCCGTACCATGGCCAAAAAAAATAATTATTTCAAATATTCACAAATCAAATTACGATGAAAATTGTCTAGAGTAACATGATATATTTTTTTCAAAGAAATAAAACGAGTCGTTTAGACGTGATGTTCAATTAAAAATCGTTAGAAGTCGTATAACTACGCCTTATAAGGCGAGCCTAACCCGAGCGCCGTAGGTATTTAACGCATACCTCTGCCCCCGCAAGGAGTAGCGATACGTAAAATATTACGATGCGCGGAGACTCGCGCGCCAAGCGCACTGCTCATGAGTTCACGAATTCGAGTGGGTACTAAGTTGCGTCACAATATAGAGCAATGCAGTAGATCAACTTGAATGAATTAGTATAATTATGTTTATTTTGTTTTATTTTTCTAGTTCCTAAGTATTTTTTTATGGTTATCTAAAAGTTAGGTACGTATTGTATAGACTTGAACTTAATAATAAGTAGGTATACTTATTTATTTTTGTGAATAAGGTGGATTTAAATCTGACTGACACGAAGTTCATGAATACGGATACGATTCAAAACTACGCGCCGCGTGCCTTTTGACTTTCCATAAGGGTGCGAAATATTCATGCTACAGTATAAAAAATCTAATCAGTGGAATTTTTTAATTCTTTGTCATGGGTGTCATTTTCATAGTTTTCGAGGGTGGTAAAGCCAATAGTGAGGTCAAAATGTAAACCCGAGATGGCGATAGAAAAATCGTGATGGGATTTTATCCCGCACTGGATTTTGAACTCTCGGTGTTGAGCCGAGCATTGAGAATCCAACTCAACAACAACAGAGTTCATTCCAGTGCGTCGAAAAAACACACCGTTGGATTTTCAACTCTCCGCGCTAAACAGAGCGTTGAAAATCTAGTGCACTAAAAAAAAATCGCAGCGATACGTTTACGTCTGTGCGAAAGTCGGCTTATAGCTTTTGCGAGCGTGGCATCTTTATTTCCATTGTCATAGGGTTTAAATTCAAGTATTTTACACACATTTGCGGCTTGTAAATCTATTCCGCGTAGGTACATACCTTGTAAGTGAAGTAAAAATATAATATAGGTAAATAATAATATTGTCAAAGCATCCTTACCTTTTTAGGGTTCCGTACTCAAAGGGTCTACCCGAAGTACCCAAAGGGTAACCAACGGGACCCTATTACTAAGATTCCGCTGTCCGTCTGTCTATCAGCGGGCTGTATCTCATGATCCGTAATAGCTACACAGTTCTGTCTACCTATTACAGATCATGAGATACAGCCCAAAAAAAAAAAAACAAACAAAATACGTTTCTAGAAACGTGTTTTTGTTGTTTTTTTTTTCAGTTTATGGTACGGAACGGAACTTGGCCGTTTTTTTTGTTTATTCAGCCTTCGTAGAGCCAGCAATGACCACTTTTTATTTATTCTGGTTTTGCCCACTTTGTTTTACAAAATAAAAAAAAATATAATAAAAAAGTAACAAATAAACTCTCAGATTTTAATGAGACTAAACTATATATAGGTACTTATTATTATTTTTATAAACTACTACTACTACTTTTGTTTATTTGAATTCTCAAATTTTTCTTTCATAAAAGTTCCTGACAAACACGAACACAACAAAAAAGAATTATCCAATTTGCTGCAGTCGTTCGGAAGTTATGCGCGTACATACATTGCGGTGATTCATTTTTATTTATAGATTTTTGGTTCAGCCGGTAACAGACCATAGCGGGTGTGGCGGGTTTGGAAAAATTGGCACACGTCCGACCTCCAGCACGTTCCGCTCGGGACTAAAGGACACGGAGCGAGCGCATGAAAAGGGGAATACACTGGATTTTGGAATTAGTGGTATAGATATTTTGATATTTCGCATTATGTCGGCCGTTTTATATCCCATTTTTTACGACCTTTACTATGGAATTATTTTTATTTTTCAAAGCCTAATATAACTATAATGAAATAAGAATTAGATTATAATTTGGACTTGTCTTTGCGATTTAATTGGATGCAGTAAAGTGTAAGTAATCGTGTATCGCACGGCCGAAATATCTAGATCGAAGTGTGAAATATGTAATATATTTTTCTCAAAATCTAAATCCAACACGGATTTAGATTAAACTCAATCTACGAATAAAACACAATACAAAACGACGTTCATTCGGGTAACCCCGCCTTAGGCGCTATCAAGGCGCTATTAGCTGCCAACGACCTTGAGTGGTTAGCTTGCGTCTTCTGCGGTGAGCTCACGTAACGCGTCGTATGTTCACCCAGTAATAGGACTCGCCTATCAAGGAGCGCTGTCCGAAATTAGACGCATTATTAATTTATTACACATAAAATAACAAGTACTAAACTAAAACACTGAGACGAAATTATAAATAATTAAATGATCTTTAAAATGGTGAAGTTTTCATAAAAATACGCTTTATAGTTTTTGCGTGATTCTCAATTTTTTATCCGCGTTAGACATAACTTTACAAATGAATTACACAATGTTACAAAAATATAATTTCAAATATTCTTTGATCAAATTACGACAAAAATAGTCTAGAGAAACATATTATATTTTTGAAAGAAATAAGACTAGTCGTTTAGACGTGATGTTCAATTAAAAACCGTTAAAATTCGTATAACTGCGCCTTTACTGGCAATGACCTTGAGTGGTTAGCTTGCATGTTCTGTGCTGAGCTCACGTAACGTCGTACGTCCACCCAGTAACAGGACTCGCCCATCATGGAGCGCTGTCAGAAATAAGACGCATTGTTAATTTATTATTATACATAAACAACAGGTATTGTACTAAAAATGTATTCTAAAATATCAATAATTAAATTATCTTTAAAATGGTGAAGGTTTCATAATAATAAACTTTTTAGTTTTCGCGTGATTTTCAATTTTTTATCCGCGTTAGACGTATCTTTACAAATGGATTACACTATGTTATAAAAATATAATTTCAAATATTCACAGATCAAAAATTACGAAAAAAATTGTTTAGACAAATATTTTTTTTCAAACAAATAAAACTAGTCGTTTAGACGTGATGTTCAATTAAAAACCATTAAAAGTCGTATAACTGTGCCTTAGGCCGTTGGTCCCGGCTGTCAATCGTGGATCTTTGACAGCCGTTACGGGTCGTCAGAAGCCCAAAAGTTTGACAACCAGTTTTACTAAGGTTTTTTTTTTTATGTTTGATAGGCTCGCGTTTGACCACTATCCAATATTTAGGTGTATCGTATTACCCAGTAACTGGGTTGTGGAGGTCAGATTGGCAGTCGCTCCTTGTAAAATACTGGTATTCAGCAGCATCCGGTTAGACTGAAAGCCGACCCCAAGATAGTTGAGAAAAGGCTAGGCAGATTCTGCTTCTTCTTTGTAAATGATACTCGTACACCATGACATTTAGGGAGACTTAGAAAGAGCTTGTTCTCTTTGCAATAGTTATTAAGTCTAGTAAGATCGTCTTGGAGGAGTCCGGCAGTCTTGAATATTTTTTCATGATTTATATCTATTCTACTATTTTATAAGTATATAAAAATAAGTCGGGTTTTCCTTCCTGACGCTATAACTCCAGAACGCACGAACCGATTTCCACGGTTTTGCATTCGTTGGAAAGGTCTCGGACTCTGTAAGGTTTATAGCAAAGAAAAATTTTTGGGAAATCAAATAAACAAAATTGCACCCGTGCGAAGCCGGGGCGCGTCGCTAGTATTTTTATATTATCTTCATACATTAAAAAACAAGCATTAGGTGTGAGCAAGTATGAGAGCTGCTGAATAAAGAGATTATATTTTAATAAATTAGGCGTATAACGTAACTATAACATGTTTATTGTACTTTTGTTACAAAGTGTGCATTATTTTTTTTTACTTATGTGTTCTGTCTAATGCTATATTTTATATGGAGTATAAATACTCGTAGTTACACTTCATTCTAAAATGTTGTTATTGTAAGATGAGCTTCATTAGCTTGTAGGGTGAGCCATGTCGTAGTTACAACTCGTGTATTGCGTGAGGCTCGGACGTACCTCCGTGTTGACTGACTCCAGCTCCACTCGACGCGGAGTGGAAGCTATTCTACATAAATCCGTGTAGCGGTACTACTCAGTTCGAGTGCGCCAAGTACATACTTGAAGTCTCGATTATGTTGTGTACCAGTTCATTACAGGTAGTGTCAGTAATCAGCTGTGCTGTGCTGCTCTAGATAGTAGCGAGATTTTTAAAGATGTGTAAACAATTAGTTCGCTATTATTTCCGAGTCATATTTATTATTCATGTGTTATTTATTATTCGAGTATCATATTCAGAGGGTATTAATAATAATTAAATCTGTGGTTCGACTGTCAACTGAAGTGACATAAAATTTTCTTTTACGCGATTTTTGAACCAAATTAAATATACAAACTAATACAAATGAATCCAAACCAAGCAGAAAATCCAAATAGACAACAACAATGAACCATACAACAATAAATAATCTCGTGGATATACATAGACACAGCAATATAATGGAAATAAATAAATTTACAAGTTGACGTCGAAAGAAAATATGTTGACGAGAGCCGCAGCTCGCCGTGCACGCCCACCACCTCCGGCCTCGTCGCTCAGCTCCGCCTCGCCGCCGCCGGAACCCAGCCCCATCGTGAGTGCTGTGACACCGGCCGCGGCAGTTGCGTCGAGCTCCAGCGACGAGTTCTTCTCGCCGCCGACGACACCACCACCTGCGCGTCGACGGGGAGGACGCCGGCCGCCGAGCGGCTTAGGACCTCGAGGCCCACCGGCCTCTGATAGGGTCCCAGCTCCCGGCGGAAGTGTGCAGCGCATGAGATGGACGCAATCCATCAATGAAAACGTCATGCGCTCATACTATGGGGCTACAGAGGGAGGTAACAGCCTGACCGCGTACCGTGTTCGGATGCTCTCTTTGTTCCAGGTGCTTGAGCCAGCCGTCAACGTTTCGGCCCAACGACTGTCGGATCAGGTGCGGGTCATCCTGCGTAATCATATGTTGGATGATACTGTACTTGATCGCCTCCGAGCTGAAATGGGTAGCCATGTTATTGCCCCTCCGTCGCAGACTGTGTTACCAGTTGTGGTACCACCGTCCAACCATGTTCCCAGCCACGCTGACGAGGAGTGTAATGACATGGTTACAAACGTAAGTACCCACTACAATGATGAATTGAGGAGTGCTTTGGAGTGTGCTATTCGGGAATATCGCAACATGCCGCTCGAGCTTAGGCCACGCTTACCTCGTTTGCCCATGCATAACAAGAATAAGGCGCTGGTGGCTGCTGTGGATTCGCAGTTGTCCAATTATTTTGATGACTGCGAAGACCTCACCGATACACACTCGATACTGTACTGCGCGGCTGTAGCGGCATGTCGTGTAGCTCACGTCAAATTTCCTAATGACAGAGCTACACGACCGAAGCCAGCCGTACCGGCTTGGCAGTGTAGGATCGAGCGTCGTATTAGTGGAGCCAGAGCACTCATAGGCAAACTAATCTGTTTCAGGGAGGGCAACACTCGCCCAAGAGTGATGCGCTTTGTGAGACGGGCGTTTTCGGGGACTGATGTCAGCCCCCGAGACTATATGTCCCGTGTCACAGAGCGCATCGACTTCCTGAAACAGAAAGTATATGCATGGGCAAACCGTATTCGCAGGTATAAGCGGCGAGTGGAACGATACACCCAGAATCGCACATTCCGAAGTAATGAAAGGTGGGTTTATAGGGATTGGGAGCGACCGGACCAAGGTGTGACTAATACGCACCTGCCGGATGATGACGCCATATACTCGTTCTGGCGCAGCATCTGGTCGGTGCCTGTCTGTCATACCGAGGGCGATTGGATTCGGGATGTTGAGCGCGCGTGCGATCCAATACCAGAAATGGGGGCAATTATCATCAGCCCCCAAGATATAGCTCGTGCAGTCCGTCCGTTAGCTAACTGGAAATCTCCAGGTCCGGACGGGCTGCACAACTTCTGGATAAAATGGTTTACGAGGTCGCATGCCCGCTTGGCATCTCAGATCCAGTCTGCCTTAGAGTCAGGGTCGCTGCCCCAATTTCTAACTACAGGAATAACCCACCTGCACCATAAATCAGGTAGTACTGCGGAACCTAAAAATTATAGACCGATCACGTGTTTACCGACGGTCTGTAAGGTTCTTACATCCATTTTGAGAGCTAAGATTAACACACATATAGATAGTCACTGTATCATGTCGGCCTCTCAAAATGGATGTAGGAATGGGTCCCGCGGTACTAAGGAGCTTCTCCTCATAGATATGACCATTAGCCAACAGGTTCGACGTTTCCGAAAGGATCTGTCGACATGTTGGATAGACTATAAGAAGGCCTATGACTCAGTTCCTCATACATGGCTCATGAGGGTGCTGGAATTGTATAAAGTTGATGCAACGCTACGCACCTTCATGATGTCATGTATGGGGCAATGGAGGACGGTCCTTCGCTATCCAGGATGTCGACAAATCCAGAGGAATAGCGAACCGATAAGGATCGAGCGGGGTATATTCCAGGGTGACAGTTTGAGTCCGCTTTGGTTTTGCCTAGCTTTGAATCCTCTAAGCACACTGCTGGAGAATTCAGGGCTAGGCTATCAGTTGAAGAGAGGTGGTCAGGTTATATCTCACCTCCTTTACATGGATGACTTGAAACTTTTTGCTCCCAGCAATCTGCAACTGATGGAGCTACTGAAGGTAACTAAAACCTTTAGTAGTGCCATCAGGATGGAGTTTGGTGTAGACAAATGTGCGGTCATGCATGTAAAGCGAGGAGAGATTGTGGAATCCGTGGGTACTCAACTCTCGGATTCCGTAAACCTGAGATCCCTCTCTCCAACCGAAACCTATGAGTATTTGGGTATGTCGGAAGCGTTAGGTATCAATGTTGCTAGCATGAAGCAATCGTTGAAGGAGCGCTTCTTTGGCCGCCTGAAGAAGGTATTTAATAGCCTTCTATCGGGCGGAAACAAGGTGCGCGCCTTCAACGGTTGGGTCATGCCGGTATTGATGTACTCTTTTGGCGTACTCAAATGGACTCAAACAGAACTTGACGCCCTGGATAGGCGTGTCCGTACACTGCTGACTGCATTTCGAATGCATCACCCACGTTCGTCGGTGATGAGACTGTATATCCCGCGGAAGTGTGGAGGCCGAGGCTTTTTAAATGCTAAGACCCTACACAACCGCGAGGTATGCAGTTTAAGGGAATATTTCCTAGCTGCTGACGTGGGTATGCATCGAGATGTAGTGGCAGTGGACAAGGGCCTTACTCCACTCTCCTTGGCTAACGAGAACTGGCGCAAACCTCTAGTGCTTGACACTAACGATCGCAGAGAGGTATGGCAGAGTAAGGAACTTCACGGACGCTTTTTCCGGGCCCTACATGGGCCCGATGTAGACCAACTAGCGTCCGTAGCCTGGCTGCGTGTCGGTGACCTCTTTGGGGAAACCGAAGGTTTTGTCTGTGCAATTATGGACGAAGTTATCATGACGAAAAATTACCGGAGATTTATTGTGAAGGACGGCACGGTTGACATATGTCGGGCATGTCATCGTCCGGGAGAAACAATCCGCCACATAATCTCTGGTTGTTCTCGTCTAGCTAACGGTGAGTACTTGCATAGGCACAACCTCGTAGCCAGGATTATCCATCAGCAACTTGCTCTGAAATACTCTCTTGTGGAATCGGAAGTGCCGTACTACAGATATGCGCCCGACCCAGTTCTCGATAATGGTCATATCTCATTGTACTGGGATCGGTCCATCATCACTGACAGGACTATTATAGCCAATAAGCCTGATATAGTGGTGGTGGACCGAATCGAGAGGCGTGCAATGATTGTTGACATTACCGTCCCACATGACGAGAACCTCGTGAAAGCCGAGAAAGATAAACAAATCAAGTATATTGACTTGGCTCGCGAGGTTGTCGACATGTGGGATGTGGACTCAGCGATCATTGTACCGATAGTCGTGTCAGCCAATGGCTTAATAGCCACGAGCCTCGACCAACACCTCAGGAGGCTCTCGTTAGGCGGCTGGATCAAGGGCTTGATTCAGAAAGCAGTACTTCTGGACACGGCTCGCATTGTCAGGCGGTTCCTCTCTCTGGAGCCCTGACCGCCGGTAGCTTGGACCCTGTTCCCGATACCGGTGGGATACTATTTTTTTTTTTTTTTTTTTATATTTTTAAATGTTTTTTTTTTTATTTTTTCATTGAAATATTTAAAATATAATTTATATGTATCTACAAATGAATAAACGAAATAATAATAATAATAATAATGTGCGATTATGGACGAAGTTATCTTGACGAACAACTACCGGAGGCATATTATGAAGGATGGGACGGTTGACGTGTGTCGGGCATGCCACCGTCCGGGTGAGTCCATCAGACATATTATCTCAGGATGTTCTCGTCTGGCTAACGGCGAGTATTTGCACAGACATAACCAAGTGGCCAGGATTTTCCACCAGCAACTTGCTTTAAAATACAAACTTGTGGATTCTGAGGTACCGTATTATAAATATGTGCCCGACCCAGTTCTCGAAAATGACCATGTCACGTTGTACTGGGATCGGTCTATCATCACTGACAGGACTATTGTTGCCAACAAGCCGGATATAGTGGTGATAGACCGACTAGCGCGCCGCACAATGATAATCGATGTCACCATCCCACATGACGAGAACCTCGTGAAAGCTGAGAAAGAGAAACAAATTAAATATCTTGACTTGGCACACGAGGTTGTCGATATGTGGAATGTGGACTTGGCTGTCATTGTGCCGATAGTCGTTACCGCCAATGGCCTGATGGCCAAAAGCCTCGACGACCACCTGTCGAAGCTGTCGTTGCGCGGTTGGATCAAGGGCCTGATTCAGAAGGCAGTACTCCTTGATACGGCTCGCATTGTGAGGAGGTTCCTGTCTCTGGAGCCCTAACCACCGGTAGCTTGGACCCTGCTCCCGATACCGGTGGACTACTATTTTTTATATTTTTAAATGTTTTTTATATGTTTTCTTTTAAAATATTTAAAAATGTAAATAATATGTGTAAAAAAAATATACGAAATAATAATAATAATAACATATTATGAAGGATGGGACGGTTGACGTGTGTCGGGCATGCCATCGTCCGGGTGAGTCCATCAGACATATTATCTCTGGTTGTTCTCGTCTTGCTAACAGCGAGTATTTGCACAGGCATAACCAAGTGGCCAGGATTATTCACCAGCAACTTGCTTTGAAATACAAACTTGTGGATCCTGAAGTGCCGTATTACAAATATGTGCCCGACCCAGTTCTCGAAAATGACCATGTCACGTTGTACTGGGATCGGTCTATCATCACTGACAGGACTATTGTTGCAAATAAGCCTGATATAGTGGTGATAGACCGATTAGCGCGCCGCACAATGATAATCGATGTCACCATCCCACATGACGAGAACCTCGTGAAAGCTGAGAAAGAGAAACAAATGAAATATCTTGATTTAGCACACGAGGTTGTCGATATGTGGAATGTGGACTCGGCTGTCATTGTGCCGATAGTCGTTACCGCCAACGGCCTGATAGCCAAAAGCCTCGACGACCACCTGTCGAAGCTGTCGTTGCACGGTTGGATCAAGGGCCTGATACAGAAGGCAGTACTCCTCGATACGGCTCGCATTGTGAGGAGGTTCCTGTCTCTGGAGCCCTAACCACCGGTAGCTTGGACCCTGCTCCCGACACCGGCGGACTACTATTTTTTATAATTTTAAATGTTTTTTTCTTTTCTTTTTTATATGATTTGTAAGAAATATTTAAAATTATAATTTATATATGTATAGAAAATTAATAAACGACATAATAATAATAATTTATTCATAAGCCTAATCCAAAAGGAGAGAAAATATGACCACGAGTAAATTACACTGAATTCGCTTCAAACTATGATCCTTAATTGTAATTAGGCAAAGTGGGTATATGCATGTAAAACGTAAACTACTCAGATGTCAGCGTTCCTCTTTAGTTAGTCACAAATTAGCCAAAATAAGCTTCTTTTTTTTTTTTTAGGGGTGGGAAATCATCCTATGACTTCTTCCTCTCTAGGGTGGAGCGGAAGGGCGTGTCAGACTCTTACTGACTAAAACCCACCCCTGTTCCTCCCTGCCTTGAGTGCCCAGGGGCGAGGTAACTCTTTCGAATTTATCCTCAACCCCCGGGCAGAAAATAAGCTTCTTCTGAATCTGATTACAAACAATGAAATTGAGAGTATTGACGCCGTCGTCAATACCCTCAGAATATAATAACAAAAAATATGGTAAAGTGCCGTCACTTTTGTTCGTCACAAGTCTGTATCGTGAACCGTAAAGTGCCCTGTAAACGATCACATTGTTTTTCAAACTTTACGTGTTTGTCAAATGATTTGATAGTGGCAACTTTGTTTGATGCGTTTGTGTTGGTGTTCAAACAATCTTAGATGAAATTGTGAACATTGACCAACAAATTACGTACGGATGCAACTCATAAACGAGGTAACGATGCGTGGCTACACTACAACAGTTAATCATTCTTCCTCTCTCCGAGACACTTCATCTGTTTGCGTAGTGGGTATAATATATTGTGGTATGTATCTGTCTGTGGAATTTGGTACTCTGTGTCATGCAGAAGATGATATTTACTTATGTTGATTGTGGACGTTCGCATGTGTCCTGTGGGAGAGTGGTCAGCCCGGTCCCGCCGGGCGCGCGTGGCGTGTCGCGCGGCAGGAACAGGCAGTGTGACGCGGTGAAATGAAACGCACCAGTTTCTCCGCGCGGTGAAACTAGCGCCCACACGCCGCACTGCCGACGTCGCCACCGCCGCTCCGCCACAATAACACACGCTGGGAGCGTTCGCACGCTGATCATATCGCGATTAAATAATCAACACCACCGACGCTTGCATGTGTTGCTGCCCGACGCTGCACATACACGTTACCAAGATGCGAGCGGGGGAGCGCGGGGACGCGCGGTTTGGCAGGCGGGGGTCGACTTCATTGTCTGCGTTATCTGCCATCAGCTGAGTGGCTCTGCGGGGCAGGCCGACACTCTCAGGGCTCCGCACTCTCGCCGAAGCAGCGCAAGGCGACGAAACACGCAAGCACACAACTAGTTCGTCGCAAGTTAAATGAAGCCAATGCTTGCAGCCCAGCTTGAGGTGGTTAAATTCGCGTTGTCCGGCGAGGTCAGAACAGTTAGCACAAAGAGAGCGGCTCCAGGGCGCGTTGCCCCACACTGCACACTACTCGCCACCGCTCTGTCCACTACTACTGAAGCAAGTTGCACAACATGTTTACTAAGTCATGACCTAACAATCACTAGCACGAGCTCTAACGGTGGCCGAACGAAAGCCGCGCGAGACCCGCCGCGATACTATAGACGCGCTGGCGTCTAGCAGCGCTAGCCGCCCCTGTGCCCTCGGACACAGCTGGCCGCTCGTGCTGTCAAGACATGGCGCGCCATTGTCACACAGACGAGACGTCAGTCTCTGACACACGCACAGACAGTCGGCTCCAACCACGCAGACAATCGTGTCGAAACTGCCATTCCACTGAATTAATTTCAGAAAGTCCGTGCCGTTAGAAAGTAAAAATTACAGTTATTTACAACTATTAGGTACTATCATCTCAGTGGTTCGCTTTAGGTTAACTGATAAGTGTTAATGAAGTTTGGTGATATACGAGTGACGTCACCGCCGGCTTGCTGCACAACTGAGCGATGTGTTCATATATTACTGCTTCACCTTTACCAGAGTCATAAATACCCTCTTAGACTATAAAAGGTATATAGTGTAAGCTCTCAACATTCATGCTTCATCGGCAATACAATGGTATCTCTTCTATTTGCATGCACATTTTTGAAAAAGTGCTATGAAAATGATATTAACGTAAGGCGCAGTTATACGACTTTTAATGGTTTTTATTTGAACATCACGTCTAAACGTCTAGTCTTATTTCTTTAAAAAAAATATATGTACCTAACTCTAAACAATTTCCGTCGTAATTTGGTCTGAAAATATTTGAAAATTTATTTTTTTAACATAGTGCAATTAATTTGTTATGTTATGACTAACGCGGATAAAAAAAAATTGATAATCACGCAAAAACTATAGAGCGTATTTTTATGAAACCTTTACCATTTTGAAGATCATTTAATTATGAATATAATTAAGTTTAAGTGTTTTAGTATCATAATACCTATTGTTTTATGTGTAATAAATTAATAATGCGTCTAATTTCGGACAGCGCTCCTTGATGGGCGAGTCCTATTACTGAGTGGACGTACGACGCGTTACGTGAGCTGAGCACAGAACACGCCAGCTAACCACTCAAGGTCATTGACAGTTAATAGCGCCTTAACTCATCCTTTTCCACCCATTGCTGTGTTTAGACCTTTCCTTTTGAGCCATGCGTATCCGAAGAACATAATCGTTTCGATGTATGTTACAATGTTGTATGCCCGCGTGTCGCACGTTATGCGCACCAGTGCATCAACTAGTTATGTTCTAGTATGCGAAACTAGTACATCTAAGTACTTGTGACGCGTGGGCTCTACTATATTATGTGAGTACTAGTGCCAGCACTACCAGCGCTCCACAGACCATGGAACAAGAACACATCGAATCGTTACGATGTAATTATGTTACAATTTTGTATGCCCGCGTGTCGCACGTTATGCGCACCAGTGCATCAACTAGTTATGTTCTAGAATGCGAGACTAGTACATCTAGGTACTTGTGATGCGTGGGCTCTACTATATTATGTGAGTACTAGTGCCAGCACTACCAGCGCTCCACAGACCATGGAACAAGAACACATCGAATCGTTACGATGTACTTATGTTACAATTTTGTATGCCCGCGTTTCGCACGTTATGCGCACCAGTGCATCAACTAGTTATGTTCTAGAATGCGAGACTAGTACATCTATGTACTTGTGACGCGTGGGCTCTACTATACTATGTGAGTACTAGTGCCAGCGTTCCGCAAACCATGCCCACCTTTCGTCTTGTGCCGCCCTGTCGCCTGTATAAGTGAAGATCTTATGGTCAAAATTATGACATCAACATGTTCAGAAGATGAAGTACCAGATCACTGGCTTAGTGAGTGTAGCGAGTGAGTGTGCCGGTGGATGGGCGGTGGCATGACGCGGTCACTCGCTCATCAGCTCTCAACAGGTCCCGCTTGGTCGGCACTCGTGATACCGGATCACAAGTGATCCGATCTAGACCGAGTTATTTGTACATCATGTAAATTGCGGCATAGCGAGCGCTATCTGCGATGTTGTGCTGGTGCTATCTCCGCGGCCATCTCCCCGCGTGGCCCGGCGGCTCGGCGCGGGCGGCTCGCTCGGCGCTCGCGACACACTTTCTAACGAGCGTCTATTCCGCGCCCGCTCCACACTCGCTGAAATACAGACAATATGTGAGACGCAGCAACGTAATTATGCATAACGAATGTATTATGTAAGTGTTCATAAAACTTTTGGAATTGTGTTATGGGGCGTGCGGACCGTTCGCGCAGCGAGCTCTGAGCAGCTGTTGCATCACCGACGGCCAGCACCACCGCGAAGACGGCACGAGTTTGAACAATTCTCTCTAGTCACCCTTCTATGTGTCTCCGGCTGTTTACCTTTCATGTGTAATGTGTTGCGACGGTGAAGCCAGTCTTTGAGTCCGTTTTATGCCACTTTGGATTCAGATTTTTTCCGAATATTCGATACTCACGTTGGTTCTTTACCGATCGGTGGCTCGAATGGGCATCTCTTGTGCCACTCACTGTCTGTGGCTACTATCTTCTATAAGTCGACGTTCTCCTATCAGCCGACCACAAATGGCTATGCACAGTGGCGTACAGACTGTTTTCAACATTATCTGACCTACCCTAAAATCAAATGACTTTGGACCCTCTGCCTGTAACATTAAGGTTTATTTAATTTATATGAGCTTATCAGACAAGTGCACGAGGACTCGATGAACAAAAATACAATAATAACACAGACACGCAAATTTGATCTTTAACACGTAACGTTAAGGTAAACCCACCCAACTTAGTCGGAACCACCGGCATTATATATGTTTTTGTTAAGCTATTTTAATTATTATCTCGTTAAGTTGAAAAGCTTTTAAGTCACACTACATAATTACAACCCTATCTTTAATTTCGCATATTCCCAACAAGTTCTTGTGGCTTAGCGGTTTGATGCTGGATTGACGACGAACAGCATGTGGGTTCGAAAACACAGTTCACCTATACATCAGTTTCTTTTTTAATTTGTTTTCATTTCTACAATATTGCTTGCAATATTAAAGAACGACCAATATGATTTTCGCCTAATAACTTATCTTGTAAACGGGTGGGTAATTTAAAAAACTTTACGTTCACAGTTCTTTATAATGAATACGAATATTTATTTTTCAACTACCCACTTATTAAAAGTTATGTGAAAATATTACCATTTTAAAAAGTTTATGTATAGTCTGTAGTTCTTTACAATAATACAAGAAATAGTTTTGGAATATAAATTCTATATTGAAAGCAAAACAATATCTTTGTCGCAGGATTTGATCTCGAAGCTTGTTTTTCTCAGTCTTATGCACAGACCACGAGACCAGAATTACTTGAACTCAATCATTAAAATAAGCTATTACACTTATCATATTATAACAAATAGTTATAAAATTAACCTAATGCTAACGTTTTAAAGATCAAATTTGCATGTCTGTATTATTATTGTATTTGTTCATCAAATCCTCGAGCACTTGTCTGATAAGCTCATATAACTTGAATAAACCTTAATATTACATGCAGAAGGTCCAAATTCGTTTGTTTTAGGGTGGGTTAGATAATGCTGACAACAGACTGTACATTAGGTAGGTTCATCGAGTGTTGCTACTTATTCAAGGAAGCGCCAGGGTAACCGAAAATTAAAATTTTCTTACGTTTTTTGCAATTTGCAGGTCAGTATCAGGTTGTATGTTGATCAAAATATGATTCGCGGCCGTAGCAAGTACGTATTTACAGAATTATAATCATTAGAATCATCAATACAACTCACTGAGTTAGAATTGTTGTCGAATGTCATGATTTCATGAAATAGTCATTCCATACAGTAATATGAACTTAGAGAGTTGTATTGATGATTCTAATGATGATAATTCTATAAATACATACTACGACTGCTATTATATTTTGATTACCATACAACCTTTTTTTTTGCCACTGACCTGCAAATTGCAAAAAACGTGAAAAAATTCGGATTTTGCAGGCTACCCGCAGACGGCGCATAGGATATAATATGTCTGCAAAGTAGACACGCGATAGGTTAAGGCATATAGATGAATAAAATAAAGATAGTTTAGAAACCGTGTGTGAGATGATCGCGCTACATACCGCGCATTAAAATATTCATCAGTTGGTCCGGCGGCGGTGGCGGCGCATCTCCGCGCTTTCTCTCACGTGGAGCTCCCAGCGCGCCGCCAGCCGGGCGTCCTCTCTCGCCGTAGTCGCCGTACCCTATGACATTAGCATGTGACGTCACGAGGCAGCCTCACGTATGCACCTCAATCCCGACGCGTCGTCTGAACCACTGAACAGTAGTGTGATTGGACGCTACAATATTTAAAAATAATAATTTAAGTAATATTAATTTACCAGGGTGATCGACCCGTGATTTCCCGCCCCACAAAAAAAAAAAAAGCCGTCACACCGCGCTTGTCGGTCGATCTGTAATATTTGTACACTACGCCAAGAACATTCTGTTAACGGGTGCTAGGGGCAAGAGGCTCTTCTGTTCTTGTTAACTGGTGCTAGGTGCAAGAGGCTCTTCTGTTCTTGTTAAAGGGTGCTAGGTGCAAGAGGCTCTTCTGTTCTTGTTAACGGGTGCTAAGTGCAAGAGGCTCTTGTGTTCTTGTTAACGGATGCTAGGTGCAAGAGGCTCTTCTGTTCTTGTTAACGGGTGCTAGGTGCAAGAGACTCTTCTGTTCTTGTTAACGGAGGTGCAAGAGGCTCTTCTGTTCTTTTTAACGGGTGTTAGGTGCAAGAGGCTCTTCTGTTCTTGTTAATGGGTGCTAGGTGCAAGAGGCTCTTCTGTTCTTGTTAACAGGTGCTAGGTGCAAGAGGCTCTTCTGTTCTTGTTAACGGATGCTAGGTTGAAGAGGCTCTTCTGTTCTTGTTAACTGGTGCTAGGTGCAAGAGGCTCTTCTGTTCTTGTTAAAGGGTGCTAGGCTAAGTGCAAGAGGCTCTTGTGTTCTTGTTAACGGATGCTAGGTGCAAGAGGCTCTTCTGTTCCTGTTAACAGGTGCTAGGTGCAAGAGGCTCTTCTGTTCTTGTTAACGGGTGCTAGGTGTCCAGTGTGTGCTAGGGATGTTAGCAACCATTTAGATATCAGGTACCGATCATCGATTATAAATGTTGATATTTTTTTCTTTTGAATAGTTGAAACAAATGCCAAAAAAATTCCTCTATGTTTCCAAAATTCTTTTTACAAACAAATGACTAAATTATCATTATATGGTATAGTTAGTGATCCAAGCAATTTAAACAAGAGCACAAACCGCAAACGTGTGTTTCCATCCAGCGGGGCCCCGCGAGCTAGGCTCATAAAACTAGTGGCAATACTTTGTTTGTTCAATGTACCTCATGAATTGGTCGATAAGCTTCAATGTACCTCGATCATTTTTATAGAAATCACGATAAATCGCCTCATCTATCTAGCGGGGCCCTCAGCTGTATTGCGCTCGTAGTACATAAAAAAAATATCGATCGCATTTACACTTAGGCCCGTATTAATAAACGCTCCTCAACTACGTCCTCAAGTGCGGTATCATTTGATCCGCGATTATTACGATGTCAGGAACTCAAGCTCCTTGCTAATTAATAAACACATGAGTACACGAACTCAGTCACCAAGATCCGCTCCTCAAAGTGCTGTACTTGATGTGAATGATTATCATTACGTCACATTGACTGTCGTCACGTTTCGTTACTGCTATGTCATATACTTTTATTATGTTAAAACTTTTATGCGCTAGCGCTTTATCATATTATTATAATGGTTTCTTATCTAAGTTCGTATATAATTACATAGGTGCCTGCATACCTGTAATAATGCTGTAGCGTAGAACCTCAAAGTTAATAGAACTATAGGTTAGGTTATTTCTGGAGAAATTGAAGACCCCTGTTACTGTATTTCACCAATGAGTCTTTATATACAACACTGACTCCTGCACAAATCTGTATCGTTTTTTAAAATGTTCACTTGGTCACTCAAAAGGATTTGAGGCATCCTATAGATAAATTTTTGGTAAACGATACCACAAAGGCCATAAAATATCATTTTATTACTCTATTTCATCGTAATAATTAATTTCCCTCAAAATATTTTCAAACTCCATGTTTCGCGCCATAGAGTATATAAACTTTTCTTTCGCGCTACGCTAATCACGACCTCAAGTCCCGACTGACTGACAGACTGTCTACACTCATGATCTAGCATCTCAAGTACACACACCTATTGTCAAGTTTCGTTTATTAATCAGTCCAACACTCGGCTGATGACATGAAGCTAATCCGAAACTTGAGTACATCAATAATCTCGTTTATTAATCCGATCAGGACCTCAAGCTTGGTATCAAGTGCGAGAGCTTGGGCTGAATAACATTTATTAATACGGGCCCTAATGTACTTCTCGATTCATGTATGTAATTTTATCGATAACAAAATCAATAAACAACATTACTTCTCTTACAAGGCAAGGTTAAGCTACTCAGCAATAGAGGGCGTTATTACAAAATTAACAAATGTTCTGGAACTATTTACGAAAAGAATTGAATTCTAATTAATTAATGAGTAAATAATAAAAATAAAAAACAATTACGAAAATAAACCGAAGTTAGGTCCAGTCGTTTTACCATACGTTGTATTAATGGGAAAACCGACTAAATGCCCAAATGATCAAAGCGAGATATTATATTTTGAAAGTTAATTAAAGAAAATCTCTGATGAAATAGATTAGGTTAATGAGAGTGGCGTCAAAAATTATATTAAGAACAATTGTTTATCATTTTGTATAACTAAATGTTGTGTTCACAAGTCTATAATAAAATCAGAAAGCGGAAAAAATGTCGTAAAACCCCTCAGTTAGTTGGGTTTACCTGTATAACCTAAAAACATGAATATTTAATTAAATAAGGCTACTCTCAAAGTTTTATCTATTGTTTTTATTGGTTTAAGTATAATAATTATTTAATGGTTCATATTGAGTTACATCTGTATAACCGTTATAAATCTAATTAATTGTAAAAAACGAAAATGTTAGTTGTTTTTACCCGTCTATTAATAAGAATATATTAAGTTATACTCTAACTAATATTACTAATTACTAAGCAACGACGTCGATTTTACTATTTTCTTGCCTCTTTACAAATAATAAAATTAATGTATAACTATTAGTATGTTTTCTGCCAGTGCAATGTGTAGATATACCTACTTTATTAAATTAGTTATTAAATATAGTACTAACTACTCATAAATAAATCTAAAAAGTCTATAAAGTTTTAAATTATTATTATTCGCGAAAACGTACCTATACTAATAACAGCATGTCAAACCTAAAATAAAAAAGAAAGAGACTAAAACAAACGTCAACGTTTTGACTTAAAATTAAAAAAAGAAAGAGAAGAAAACAATGTAACATTCTGAGATGCGCGAAATTTAATTATTATCCCTTGAACATTTTATTCTTACTCTTCATCCGAGGTATTTTCACAAGACACGGAAGCATCTGGTAATCGACCGACGATACCATCTTCGGTCTCCATTTTCTCATGCCAATCATGGTACTCTTCTGGGATAATTCCTTTGGAACATAGTTTTAGCAAATCCACTTTTTTTGCTTTAGTAATTGGCAGACGCTTGCGGTATATTTGTGTCAACTCGGCAGGAAGTTCAGGTTCGATTGTTCTGAGGATCCTGAACTTCCTCTTGAACAACTGTTTCGTCAGCACGCGTCTGCCCGTTTCAGGTGAAGTAATGATGTACTGGTGGAACTAAATCAAAGCTAACTTGATTGTAATTTGTAGGTGCGAGGTCCATAGAAAAAGTTTTCTGACATACTGTTGTACGTATCTTGGTGGACTCAATGCTGCTATGCATTGAGTTCACTTCTATATTTAGGTGACTACTCTCTAGGAACTTGTGCTCGATGACTTTAACGTGATCAATCTTCTGAACAGCCTAAAATAGTAACGCAGCCGACATAATGATTTCGGTTCTGCCCTCCGCAGGTGTCCAAAAAAAAGCCACCTCTTCAACATTGGGAGATACATACTCAGACATGTACTTACATAAACAAAATCGAACCGATTACCGAACTACCCTTTCCGTTTAGCTCGGTCCACGGAAAATAATAGGTTTCATTAGGCAAACCATTTTTGTAGATACATTAATTATAAATTGTTAGTTTTCTGGAATTACTATTTCAGAAAATACCTAGTGGTACAGTGGCTCTTTCATACTTGAAAGACCCACTTTGTCACTAGATATTTGTAAAATGGACGGTAGATCAAATGTAGCTGTAATGAATTAATGATCTTTGATGATTTTCTTTTCTTTTTTCCTAATTGCAAGCTACTTTTCTGGCGATGTGCTCTTCATATAGTTCTTTCTATAAGCTAGGCTTACCTTCAGCGTTTGTGCGTTCATATATCGTACAAATAACTGGACTGGTTTTTTTAGGAAGAAAAATACCTAAATTTAATTCTGTACCAAACACTGGAAACTGGATCAGTTTGTCTTCTCTTACATCTAAAATCGTCAAGGTAAAGCTTGTACAGTTTTGCCATGGACAGGTTAGAGTTCCAGTACTCACGTGACACGTCAATGACTGGCTGGACTGGCGTCGAATGAATCAGTGCAAAAACACAATAAGTCGAGGTAGTTGGTTTTCCCTGTGGATGATTTCGATCTTAAAAATTGTCAATTCTAACGGTAAAAACTGCTAAAAGAATTTAATATGTTATCTAAATTATCGTCAAGTAAAAAGTACTATTTCGGTTAAGTACGAATTCATTCTATATCTTTGAGTTCTGCTTAGAAATTTTCACTAAAGTCAAAAACAATTAACTCCTGATAGTATATTTTGCGCCTTTATCAATAAAATGGGTACCAAAGAAACGTTCAGAATGAAAAAGAGAAATATTAGGTTAATACTTTTTATTCGGAGACTTAAACTTTAGAACGAGAGTTATTGTATGTTGTAATAATTGCTTTTCGGACTCAATTTTTATGAAAAGTCCTATTTTAGTGGGTATTCCCATTCACTTTCTTTTTAAATATGCATTAAATTGTAAAGTGGGTTTTACCATTTTACTTAGCTCTTGTTTTATAAGAAAAACTGTATTCTTATCTCAGTTTTGCAAAAATCGATACTTAGTCGGTTTTCCCATTAACACGACGCATAATGAGATTTGCAATAGCGTAATGCGCAACTCGGCATATTTTCTTTTGGTGGATAGGGCGGACACAAATACGACTTGACATGCAGGGGTCCCACTCTAGACTGAGCGACTTTTGTCCACTAGGACATAAGAATCGAATTACGATTTTGTTTGCTATGTCCTGTCTATTGGTAGTATACATTTAATGTCTTTGGCTAATGGGCACTAATCCAAAAATAAAGGATGGAGGAGGATAACGCCATGTAATACAATGTCGGTAAATGTATATGATACGGTAAAATAAATTTTGTAAAAATAACTAACTGGTTTTATTTAAATTCTACGCGGGAATTCACTACAACCGCATAATTTCGGTGAATAACCACTATAAATATATATTCGTAATTATAGCTATACAGCATGTAACAAAAACTTTGCCCGATACATTTGGTATCGTACTGCGTACACTTATACGTCATCATTTATTGGATAAGAGATTATTATTTTTCCCCAATTAAAATAATTCATTAAAAAAAACAGAAAAACTTATCAAACGCAACACTGAGCACTCGACAAAGTTCACCTACAGTTTTATGTCTAAGCTACAGTGCGGCTAGTGCAGGGCGGTATCGTTTGTCCTTGCGCTGCTCTGGAAGTGGCGCGAGGAGGCCAGACGGGGTGAAACTCCGCTGCCGCGACACCTCACGGCTCGGCGGACGGAGCTCCGGCAGGCTCTCATGGCAACATGGAGATAGCGACTTTTGCAACCCAGCGCTGGGCACGCCATTATCGCCGCGGTAGTGCCTCTCTTTGAGGAGTGGTTGGAGAGGTGTCTCGGCGTCCTCACCTTCCGCCTGACGCTGGTTCTCACCGGACACGGTTGTTTCGGGGGGTTTCTGTTTCGGATAAAGGTCACAGCACACATATCAACTCGGAAAGGGATCGTCACCGTATCGCCTTTCATCTCATCGTCAAACAGGCGTCAACCTAACTTATGCACCTAACCAAAGCGGATCAGCAGCTCCGGTACGTCAACTCGGCTACGGCTCTAGGCTCACCGACCGCTGGTTGATCTGGCTGGCACACAGTTTGAACCTGTTTCGTTAGTTTGTTTGTTTTTTAGAAATCTAACCTACAAATTCAATAAAACACGCGCGCAATATGTCTGGAAGTTGCCTTGTGACTTGTGAATGACATGAGTTGACATGACACTACGTTTGGCAACAGTAGTGTGCTGGCAGGCAAGCAAGATTTTGTTTTTTTTTTTGTTTGAAAGTATACTTCCCAGGTGGTCCCATATAAATTTAATCAAAATTGATTCAGGACTTTTCGAAAAAATCAACATAAACAAAAAATAGGTATACACAGATGACGTTTTGGTTGTCTCCAAATGTTCAAATTCCATGTTATTCGGGTTATACATTCGGGTATAACTTTAATATTTAGTTTTACTTCTGGGGTACAACAACTAAAAAGTGAAATATTTAGTTTTACTTCTGGGGTACAACAACTAAAAAGTGAAATATTTAGTTTTACTTCTGGGGTACAACAACTAAAAAGTGAAAAATAAAACTTTTGTACAAAAAATACAACCGACTTCTAAAAATTCCAAAATATCTTTAATTTTCGAAGTCTGTGTTGGTATGTGTATTTTTTTCTTCGTTATTTGACACCTTTTTTTGTAACTTCAAATACGTAATTTCGAAAATTCGGAAAACATATCGAAAATTCTGGTAATGTTTGTTTGGAAAAAACACTTGGAATTCATTTTCGTAAAAAAGTTTAAAATAATTTCAGTGTGACTTTGACCTTCAATGTCTCAGGTTCTAGTGGAAAAAAATTATCCAAATAATGCATAGAATAATATGTGGCTTTCAGCTTCGGAAACTGTCTTTTTACACCCGATATGACTTTCACACATGTGTGTGATGGTGTGTTTGTGTGTGTCATGTGTGTTCTAGCATCTGGCGGATAGACAGCGCTTCGTACTGTCTATTAAATAAATAAAAAATTGTACTTACAACAAAAAGCAACCGACATCCAAAAAAAAAATATTTCATCTAAATAACTTTTTTTTTTCATAGTGAGAAAGAAAGAAAAAACATTTATTTGTATCTCACACACAAGTACTTAATTAATACTAACAATACAAAATTTAAAAAAAGTTTTTTTCAAAAAATACAACCAACTTCTAAAAATTGCAAAATAACTTTATTTTCGGAAGTCGGTGTATATATTTTTTTTGTTTCTTCGTAATTTGACACCGACTGCCGAAATTAAAGTTATTTTGCAATTTTTAGAAGTCGGTTGGATTTTTTGAAAATTATTAATTTTATTTTTCACTTTTTAGTTTTTTTTTAAATTGTTTTTGTACACCAGAAGTAAAACTAAATATTAAAGTTATGGCCGAATGGATAACACCAATAACATGGAATTTGAACATTTGGAGACAACCAAAACGTCATCTGTGTATACATATTTTTTATTTATGTTGATTTTTTCAAAAATTGCTGAATCAATTTCGATCAATATATATGGGATTACCTCTGAAGTATGACCTACCGTACAAAAAAAAAACCATCAAAATCTATTCACAAATGGCGGAGATATCGCGTAATAAACATACAAAAAAAAAAACATACAGACGAATTGAGAACCTCCTCTTTTTTGAAGTCGGTTAAAAAGGTAGAGCTGCCTGTCTATACCCTATATATTATTGTAGTCTTTGCTTCGACCTTAAAGTCGACACGTTCCTGGTGTCAGGATAAGTATTTTCTAACATCTAATATAAATATATTCTAATATTAAAAAGTATATAATAAAGTGTAGATAATTTAAAATCTTTTTAAGGCAAGCTTTAATCAAATAAAAACAAAAAAAATTGATGAAATTATTCGATGCACTTACAACCATTTAAAATGTGACCTTGGATGACCGAACGTGGCTGCAAACCACACTACCTATTCGTTTTGGTGGGCTCGGCATCCGCAAAATTTATAGTATAAGCCTACCGGCGTTCCTGTCCTCGGTCCACAGCACTGAAAAGTTAACTAAAAGAATTTTGACTCCATCACTGGGAAGTGCCGTGCTTGACCGACGCAATTAACGCTTGGAAAATGGCTTGCCCGGACACGGCGTTGCCCGAGAACCCGTTCTCCCAGAGACAGTGGGACGAGCCGCTCTGTGGTTTGGTACGGAATAATCTCTTAAATACGTCAACCAATACTGCTGAGCGTGCCCGCCTGCTGGCTGTGGGTGAATGGGAGTCGGGCCTCTGGCTACAGGCACTACCGTCACCCAATATAGGTACTATGCTGAGTGACACCACCTTCCGGATTGCTACATGACTTCGTCTGGGTGCTCCTTGCGGAGCTCCACATCGCTGCCGATGTGGTGAAGCAGTCGACCACCTCGGACACCATGGCCTATCCTGCAGTAGGAGCGCGGGTAGTATGGCACGGCACGCCAGCATTAATGACATCATCCGTCGGGCCCTTGTCACCGCCTGTATGTCAGCCGTTTTAGAACCTCATGGCCTAGCACGTGACGATGGAAAGAGGCCCGACAGGATAACCATAATGCCTTGGAAGATGGCTTGGAGCACGGCGGGCTGTGCTGGGGCGTCTGGTCTGCTACAGGTGCAGTAAACCCCAAACGGTGCAAATAAAACAACCTTATTGGAAGTTATGTGTTTGAGCCGTTTGGGGTTGAAACACTAGGGCCATGGGGTCCGAGTGCTCATCGAGTTTGCCGTGACATCAGCAAACATTTAGTTGACTCTTCACGTGACCAGAGGGCTGGCCTTTTAGCGATAAGCCCGCCCATTGTGTCACCCTATGTAATGTTTTCCTCATATTTTATTGTAATTTATATGGTGTACATAATAAAGAGTATTCTATTCTATTCTACCAGCATTGCCTTTCAACGTGGCAATGCTGCCAGCGCTCTGGGCACTTGTCCCATTGACAGCGATGTGGATAAATTTTTTGATGCCTAATGAGCATCATCATCCTCCCCGATCTTTTATGCTGCTTGTACATATTTTATTTATTAAGTTATTTATTAGTTTAGTATAATATGTATCTAAATTGTAATCAAATAATAACTATAAATATACACAATACAAACGTAAACTAGAAAATGTTATAGTTGTAAACTTGTAACTATAACAATTTCCTTAAAACTTGGGGCGTGAACGTCTCTTTAAGGATAATATTATAGTTGTACCTTATCTAAGTTTTAATTATTATTTTTAAGTTCATGTAAAAGTTAATCTAAAAAAAAACTTTTTACAAAAAAAATACAACCGACTTCCATAAATAATACTAAAAAATGCAAAATAACTTTAATTTCGGAAGTCGGTGTTTCTAGTTTGGTTTCTTCGTTATTTGACACCGACTTCCGAAATTAAAGTTATTTTGCATTTTTTAGTATTATTTATGGAAGTCGGTTGTATTTTTTTTTGTAAAAAGTTTTTTATTTTTCACTTTTTAGTTGTTTTACCCCATTCTAAAACTAAATTAATAGTAAAGTTATGCCCGAATTGATAGCCCCAAAAATAGGGAATTTGAACGTAGTTGGTGAAATTAGGGTGTATCAGGGTGAACTGTACAAATCTGTATACCCCTTCAGAGTGCATCAGCGTGATGTAATGTTGTAAAGTGGTGAAAACAATATACAGACATGCGATTGCAGCAATTCTGGAAGGTCTGCTATCATTTATTGAAGAGTTCCATTGTGTATCTCTGAAGTTCTTCATCAGATCTTCACCAAATTAAAATGGGACCAAATGTGAAGCAACAGCTTTCAAATAAAAAAAAAATCTTCAAAATCGGTTCACGTAGTAAGAAGTTATGAGGTAACACACATAAAAAAAAAAAAAAAAATACAGTCGAATTGAGAACCTCCTCCTTTTTTTGAAGTCGGTTAAAAAGAGTTTTCTTTATGCCATTTATAAAATATATGATTCGTTCAGAACCCTTTGCGCGCGAGTCCGACTCGCACTTGGCCGCTTTTTTTTAATATAAAATTCCTCAACTAGTAACACATGAAGCACTGCTGGTGTCTGTTCTTCTTTGAATTATCTTAATCCTCACCTGTTAATTAAAATAAAGCCCGTAAGTTGGCCTTCGCCCTGTTAAAAAGTGGTGTGTTGACCCTTGCTGATAAATATCAATACGATGAACGTTGACCCTTTTTTTTTTGTGCGTTGGGAAATCATCCAATGACATCTCCCGCTCTAGGGTGGAGCGGGAGGGCGTGTCAGACTCTTACTTACTAAAACCCACCCCTGTTCCTTCCCTGCCCTGTGTGCCCAGGGGCGAGGTAACTCTGTTTCTAATTTATCCTCAACCCCTGGGCAAGCAACGGCCATGACGGGCCCCGTCTTTATTGCTGACAACTCTTTGAGGCGCGTGTGGAACACTACGGCGACTCTCGGGCCTGGTGCTGATCGGACGGCGAGCTACCCATTACTCTCCGTCCGCAGGCCCGGGTAACGTTGACCCTTGCCGATAACGAGCGATTGCATTTGATAAGCGATGGTGGAGATAAGGCGGGTAGTTGAACGGCGCGCTGGCTCCGCGTAGCAGTGCGCGCGCGTCGTTCGGGCGATCCTGACCACACTCCGGTGACACGGTGACACGGTGCGAAGCGACGTTAGCGACACGAGGGATCTCTCGCACCAGTGACAGTGCTGTAGTGACCCGATGCTCTGCGGGTGCTGCGAGGTAAGCGACCTCTCTGCTGTCTAATGTGTGAGATCGTGGGGTTGATCGTGGCGTGTGTCACATGCGTGACATTGCCACGTGCTACAGGATCAGTTTGGTCACTGTAACAAGGAGCCGGGGTCGCTCGTTATATGTAATATACCTACTCTTCAACTAATATTACTATATTGTGGAACTTTTACCGTTTTCAAGCTCGATAAGTTATCTGTGTGTCAATTCAGATGCTCGCGTGTCGCATCAACATGAAGCAATTAAATTCAGATCCGCGAGCAAAGCGCACGGACTCCGCGAAGTTAATCTAAATCGCAATGTGATCCTGCACGATTTCAGATGCAGGTGTATTCGCTAACTCAGTTGACATCAATTTGATAGGCACTTTGCATTACATTGCTGCTTTGCTCGGTGGACATCGATTATAATAGGCACTACGTAGTACATAATATTTGTTTTCCTATACGTCAAAGCAGCAATGTCAGTACATTGCTGCTTTGACGCATTTGCTTTTTGCAGTCATAGTGCCTATCAAATTGATGTTGCTCAACTGAGTTAGCGAATATACCTGCTAGTAGCGGTGGGTCCTTTTTTTTTTGTGTGGTGGGAAATCATCCAATGACATCTCTCGCTCTAGGGTGGAGCGGGAGGGCGTGTCAGACTCTTACTGACTAAAACCCACCCCTGTTCCTTCCCTGCCCTGAGTGCCCAGGGGCGAGGTAACTCTTTCGAATTTATCCTCCACCCCTGGGCAGAGCGGTGGGTCCTTACAGCGACTTAGAGGCCAGCAACACTATCACCTTGCTGTACAACGTTTATTTTGTCGTCGCGCGCGAATGACTTGAAACGACCGTCGACGCGGCTTTCAGTGTGCTCACTTCTTGGCGAGTACGCAGCTGCACTCCAGTCATTTTCTAGTTTAACTATAATATTATTTCGGTCACTGATTAAATTCGCGAGTTCGTGGTGCAACAGGCTGCCTTCAATTTCTCATTTTGAAAATTTGAGCTTCGAAGTAACACAGTTTTATTTTATTTTATTAATTTTAGGGAAGCATACAGCTAATACATTTCAATATCTTGTAACAGTATGTAGAAGATGGCCAATTACAAGCTTCCACTAATAAATAATGTGAACAAATACACGAAAACAGCGACGCATGAATTACACAAATGCTGCATTATCATGCATATCCCACGCTCAAAAAAAAAAAAAAAAAAATTAATATTTAAAAAAAATGTTACACTTCAAAAAAGCAATTACTCAACCTTTTCTTCATTTCTTTAATACTACTAGTGAATAGATCTAGGTTGACATCCTGACACACCATAATTATAGAATGTACGACAAGCTCTAATGATGTACGAGTTCTGTCTGTAGTTAGATCTAACTTGAGGCACATGGAGAAGACGTGGTCTCCGAAGAAAATCACTCAGCACACGTAATCCAATCTTGCCCGCCAGCTCAGGGACATCAGTGGATCCGTTCATAATACCAAACAAAAAAGCAAGATCTGAAATTTTCCTTCGCTCGTGAAGCGGCAGAATATGAAATTTTTTACACTGACTTTCATAGTTCGGTAGATAGGTATTTGAGCGATATTGAGTGTACCTCAAAAATCGCCTTTGTATACTTTCAAGCCGACATTAACGCTTGGGACATTAAAAATCAAATTATTGAGGTGCACGTTGTAGTGGTGGCAAGACACTTTAAATCTATAGTGAGATGGTCCGAGGCGACTGCGGAGTGGTAAAGTTAAGATTTCTACTCGTCATACCGGTGCCCGTGCCACCGCACAGTAGCCACTGGCGTGTGTGTGTCTTGGCAATGCCAGCGAAGGATACAAGCGCACAAGCAGTGATGGATGCTCGTTAACACTGGTATTAATAGACGAGCGTATGAGCGCACTGCGCACGTATTAATAGACGAGCGTATGAGCGCACTGCGCACGTCTTACTGACAGTAGTGCAGACGCTATTCATTTTGCGCTATCGCTCAAACATCGCACACGCCCTCTAGTCTAACTAGACAAATGTCGCAAGTGCATACATCGATACATTATGTGGGAGCTATTCCTCGTGGGATTAGCTGCCAAGTTCTGCGAACGACGTGGAGGAAAGAATCGACGCTCGTAGTCGTCGCATCGTTTGAATTCGGGAGTGCAGCTCGCGCCACTCTGCACGAGCAACAAGACTGGAAGAGCTATTAGTGTACATCGGAGCACGGGCGTGTGACGCAGCAATCGTTCTCGTACGAGCCACAGCTTGACACGTGGAGGTATTGCTAGCACATGATGGGGATAAGGGAAATCAATTGAAAATAAAATATAACAGTGTCGTTGGCCTTCATACTTGTACATAAGGAAATAACTATTCTAAAACTGCAAAAAGTTACTATCGCAAAATTCTTCTAAGCCGAACCGATGGCGATATTTCAAATGTTTTTTTAGGTTTTTGTGTTGGGTAACGATGATCAGGCAAGTTGTAATATTTAATTAATCCAGAGCGAAGTGAGGGAGTCTAGAGTAGAATCCCGAGCGTAGCGAGGGATTCTTTAGTAGAATCCTGAACGTAGCGAGGGATTCAAAGTACGTCGCCCGAGCCAAATATATATATATTGCGCCCCAGTAATACACTCTACTTTTCATCACCCACTATGAGAAACTAAAAGGCGCCTCATAATTTATTGTAATATTATTATTTAATAAAACATAGCGTAACAATCATACCTATTGAAATTAAATAGTATCTAATAATAAAACAACTACAAACTTATATTTGAGACATTTTCGCAATTATGAAAAATTAATTGTTACAGTTTTTTAATATTCTGCGTGTTTGAAATAATGTTCGAATCTGGCTCATTTTGAGGAAAACGTGAAGGTGTGGTATATTTCTTCCGGGATTTTGCAGGTTTATTTTAGGAATTATCCATCACATTTCTTGCATCAGTTCTAATACTTTCAGGAGTTAATTCTATACTTTCACTGTCACTTGAAGAACTCATTTTTCAAAACAAAACCATGAAGTTCTAAAAATCCGTGAAAATTGACGAAAACGCGCGTTTTTAATTTGATTTCTTTTTTTTATTCAGACGGCGGTGCGACTATGGGTCGTCGTACCAGCCAGTCTGCAAACTTTCAAACAATATTTGCGTTCGATTTCTTTGGCGCTGAACACAGATGTTCCAAACTCAAAAAGTGCGCGGCAAAGATAATTGCGGCGCACTTATAAAGAGGATCAAAAACTCATTACTGCCCGCTAAAAGTTTCTTATAGGAAACACCACCTTTGGGTGCACTTAAAGGTGAACCAAGTCGTCCTTTTCGAATAGATGGGATGAAAATACAAATTCCGGTCGGTCGAGTGACGGTCCATCACGGTGTGTGCGTTGATGGCGCTCGCTGCCGCATACCATGAGCCGATGTTGTCCTCTGACCTGCGCGCGCTCGCGATGCTCGCTCGGAATCGTTCCGCGTGCCGACTGCCGCTGCCGGCGCTAATTCTGTCGCAGCCGCCGCACCGCACCTGAGCCCTGCATGCCGTTGCCGTGTCACGCGTGCACCGTGCACTGTCGTTTGAGGCAGCCCTCGCATTATCGCCACACGCTCCACCACTCGCCTGTGCTGCGGCGCTGCGACGTTATCAAACTAATTACTGAGCCCCGTGTGGCCGTGTCTAATGTGTGTGTGTGTGTGTGTATGTGTATGTTGTGTGTGTGTGTGTTTGTGTGTGTGTGTGTGAGTGGCCTTTTTAGACAGATCACTTTGACGCCAGCACTAACATTTTTTTCCCTTCCTGTTCAGATTTATTCCGAGTGGCAGAAGAAAATAAACTGCCAAGGCGTCAGTTTGTCCAAATGCATTGGACTGCATCAAAAACGTGCAGTTCACCTGCAGACAGTGTGCAGTCGTTAGAACTGCATGCAAACTGTAAGCTGACTGCACAGGTAGTTGACACTGCGCAAAAACTGCATCTTAAACTACCAAAGCTGCAGTTTTACAGCTGGCGTGCAAAACTGCCTTGTCGCTAAAACTAACGAAAATCATGTTGGGTATGCGTCGCGCATAAGTGCGTCAGGGGCTCAGGGCGAGCTGATGATGCGAACATTTTTCTGCTTTCATTGATGTGCTAGCACCGATATGGCACACAATTGACACACGGTTTTGTACAATTCCGAGTTGATTCATGTGCCTCCATGGATTTGCCATCTAGTGGTAATATGCCGTTCATGAAAGTTGAAGAGGCTGCCATTACATCTGTTCTTGCGACGTGATTCATCGTCTCTCGAAAACAAACGCGAGACGTCCAGACACGTTATAGTCTTAAGTGATGTTATCTCAGCACAAGCGATAAGATTTTTAAAGATTCCGACTCCTTATCGATTGGAATGTTACTTGTTTTCAATTAAATGTTAGTGCTGTTGATTATTATCGTGTGCTGGACGTACCTCGCCTAAGTACACTGCATGAAATATTATCAACGAATGTACTAGACTAGACTTTGCGTGGACGGCTTCACTGCAGTCGGCGTCGCGATCAACGATATTACAACCAGCACACAAAGCTGTTTGAGATCGAACTCACGACCTCGGGTTAGTGTATCAGCAATTTTAGAAGCGCGTCCATCTGCTACATGTACATCGTCGGCCGCAGGTGGCTCCTTCGGGCCGTGCGAAGTGTGCCAAACTGAGTGCTGACCCATTCTCTAATTCATTCTTACTTGTTAGATTTCATTTTGCTTGAGCATCTTGGCGCTGTGGCTATTCCACCGTGCATGTTACCTAGGGGGAACTTAGTGCTGGGTCGCGAAAGTTTGACACTCTTCACGGACAAGTAGGTACCTCTGTGTCGGCGGCACCCGGCTGTCTATCAGTGGGACTGTCATCGTCATCGACGTTTGGGGAGCAACGTCACTCGGCCAGTAGGTACTAACTTATGTTGACAAAGTGTGTATACGGAGTTTTTGGCGGGACTTCTTCGAGAGAACTTCAGTGGGTTGACATCCACTAATTGATTCCTAGTGGATATTGTGATGTAAACTTGGTGTAGTTTTGTGTCTCAAGTGTCTGCACAACTGGACAATGATATGTAGAATCATTGAAACAGACGTCGATCTGGTTAAAATAAAGCTGCGAGTTTGACTACCTCAGCGAAGATTTTTCTTGGTGTTACTCTAACATCAACCCTCAATTTTGGTCACTTCATAGAGGCTAAGGCTCAAGCTGCCAAAAAGTTGGGGGTCCTCGCAAAGGTGAGACGATACTTCACGCCGGAACAGCTGCTCCAACTCTATCAAGCGCAAGTCCGATCGTGTATGGAGTACTGCTCTCATCTTTGGGACGAATCTGCAAGATACCAGCTTGATGCCCTTGAGTCAATTGAGAAACGAGCCAAGAGGATCATCGGCAATGATAGACTCGTTGAGTCAAAACTCCAAAGTCTTGAACATAGACGCCGAGTTGCTAGCCTGTCGGTTTTCTATCGATTACATTTTGGGGAGTGTGCGACGGAATTGCATGATTTGATTCCGCCAAGCCCGTTTCATCTAAGGACCACAAGACGTACGGCGAAGTGCCACCGGTTCATGGTGGACATCCCATCCATACGCACAAAGCGTTTTGAGAAAACATTCATTGCACGTACAGCTAGAGAGTGGAATTCTCTACCGGAGTCTGTGTTTCCTGTAAGATACAACCTGGGAGTCTTTAAGTCAAGAGTGAATAGGTTACTTCTAGGCAAGCGTGCTCCATCTTCGACCGCATCATCGCTTAACATCAGGTGAGATAGTGGTCAAACGCGAGCCTATCAAACATAAAAAAAAAAAAAAAAAAAAGATTGCCGAGAAGGCTGACTCCACATATTTGCTGCCAAATACTGAAAAAACATTAGAATGTCTTACATCTGCATTCTAATGGGCTGCATTAATAATGAATACTATCTTAACTTGTCACCTGGCTAAATGCACGAACCGTGCGAAGCCAAAATTAAAGAGAAAAAAAGTGTGTGCATGTGGCGTGCATGAGGCAGGCGGTATTCAAATAAACCATTGAAGCGCAAAGACTACAAGCTTGTTTCCGGTAATAATGTTGTGTGATTCAACGGTGTGCTAGGCAGAGCGAGGGGGGGAGATCACTGAGACTGGTTCCGCCGAGCTTGCGTATGTGGCGGCAAGACGGCTGTAAGTCACAAAGGAACTGTCGAACAAAACGTCTAGTAACAGTTATGTTTCGTGCAAAGTATTGTAACCGCTCGACTCGTGTTAGTGACGCGGACCTTCCTCATGTTGTGACGTAATGAGTGCACATTCTCCACACCTCCGCGGTATAGTTAGCGGCGGAGAGAGGCGCGCGCCCGTGACCGCGAGCGATCTGTGCCGCTAACTGTACCGCGAGCCCTCCCGAGCAGTCCCCGAGCGCTTCCGACCGCAGCCGACCGCTGTTACAGCCTCCACAAGATAACTGCGCTCCTTCCAGACATTCCAAGCTAATCAGTCCACGGTGTGCCTCAAAACTTAACCGCCAGTTGTAATTAACTGGCTCTAACCTAAGTCCAGACACTAAGACTGATGAGTGCCTGTTCCCACTCTCTCATAACATAAATATCGCCCAGTTGTAATGATATCTACTGCTGAATCACTTCCATGCTTTGGGAAACAATTAAAAATCAAGTATGTTTGGTGCAGATGGGAGGTGCGGCTCAAATCATATGCCTACGTCACGATCACAAGTTACACACACAACAACTCAAACGCACTCATAACAATCCTCCTGTCGTGTGTCGTGTATTGAATGATTTCATTGATTCAAGTTATTGTAAAGTTTGATTTCGTTGATTTGAATGATGGTTTGTTGAAATGAGTTGTTACTGCTTTTCATGACGTTTAATGGTAATTTCTTCTTTAATATCGAATCGTACGTAACTAACGGCAGCTGTGTGTATCTGAAGTAGGTACCTAATCGGTACCTTCGATGCAATCACTCTGATCCTTCCAGTTCCAGCTTTATCAACTTAATATGAAGTTGTATTAAGCAAAATTGTACAGCAGTGATGACTGATTACCTCTTAGGTACCCCCGGCTAAGGGGTACCTACTCATCAAGTATGTCATCACTACCAAGTATCATCTGTGATGTGATGATAGTTGTGTTCTTGAAAGGTGGACACTCAGGACATGCGCTCCCGCTCCAGCTAGAGCGGGAGAAGTCATAGGATGATTTCACACCCTCCAAAACAAAAAAAAAAGGGCTCAGGGGTCGCGGCGCAGAACACTGCGTTTTCTGCCTTATTGACTTGCTTTGATAGGCTTTCATACATTAGTTCATGGTAATCAAGCAAACATGTGGCCGCAGTAACCGGTGAGCATGTGTGAGGGCTGCGCGGCGCGTGCTGCGGCAATATTTAATTTGGTGTGTTACGGCGATTACACGCCTGAGTGGCGATACGGCGTCCTCGGCTACGGTGCTTTGTCACGGGTCAGTGTGGGGAGCGTCCATCATGTTAGATTACGGTCTATCACGACTCCGCGTGGCCATCTCGGGCGCCTGCCGAGTGCTGATTCACTGCATCAACGCTGGGTGACGGAGACATCGGCCGCACGATGCGCCTTCAGCACTTGCCCAGTCAGGCGGCCGCTGCAGAGCTGTGTATCAGAGCTGGCTGGTCGCCTCGCGCGCCTTGCAGGCTCTCTACAACACTTGAGCTAGCTGCCGTGCGCTGCTCTCGCGTCTATACCCAAACATTGTGTGGTACATCGCTATCAGCGGATTCAGCGGTAACACTGCCGCTGCATCCTGATAGCTGTGTGACAATGTTGGTGTGTACTAACCGTGTTCCTGCGTACTTACATGTGTGCATTTGCGGGTGTTGGTTAACCTGAATGCTTGAAGGGCGCAGTGACTTTAGTCTCGCAAAAACTGAGAGTGCGAGTGTGTGGGGGCACGCGGGGGTTTGCACGCAGGGGTGCGGGCTGCAGGGTGCGGATCTGTCCCTGCGCTGCTCCCGGCGCCGGCGGCGCACGCGCATTCGGCCGACGACCCCGCTGCGTTGTGTACCTCTGCCGCTTACAACAATGGGTATATTTGGCGACCAAACATTCCTAGTACCTACACGTTAAAAATAGAATAGAAGGACCGTTACGTTTAATTAGATTACATTATTGTTAGTGCGAACTGGATTGTGCGCATTTAACATTCAACGGTTTTCCTCTCTTAGCTTGTTTTTTTTAATAAAGTATTTTTTTAAACAAGGTAAACAGGAAGCACGGCTCTATGTACGTAAACTAAATACCTATTTGCACCAGTAAACACACGTTCGGATTTGGTCCGAACGGATCATGGATTTGGTTTTGGTTTCGAGCGTGTGTTACAGCTTTTTTTTTTTGTGGGGTGGGAAATCATCCAACGACATCTCCCGCTCTGGGTGAAGCGGGAGGGCGTATCAGACTCTTACTGACTAAAACCTACTCCTGTTCCTTCCCTGCCCTGAGTGCCCAGGGGCGCGGTAACTCTGTTTCGAATTTATCCACAACCCCTGGGCGTGTGTTATAGCTTTAAAGTTCACTTCTGTGAATTATTAGCATGTTGTTGGTACCTAATCGTTTAATTTCACTTTTACTCAAACAAATTTAAACACTACTTAAATAAAAAAATAGCCCAACTCAATACTTTCTCAGATATACACAAAATTCACTTCTCAAACACAATTGCATTACTCAACTCAATTACTCATCAAATAACAATCTCAACAATCTCAGACAATCCACACCAAATTCATACTGACAAACACTGTTTTACTATATACATACAAGCTCTTTCCGTAATTTTAGTCCCTACCTTGATCAATACTCTTGACTATATTTACATTCTCGTTAACCATTCGATGACATAACTAATTTATCTGAAAATATTGACCAATTATCCGTATCTCACTCACTATCCGTGGACTTAGAGGTATGTCAAAATGTTATTAGTTCTACTCATGGCAACCTACTTATACTGACACAAAATATACGAAGCATAAACCGAAATATGCCCGGCTTAGAAGTATTACTACAAAGACTTAATGTAAATTATGATTTACTAATTTTAACAGAAAGTTGGCTCAAAGGTGCAATGGTAATCCCTCACCTACCTGGTTACTCTAATGCAGCAACAAATATAAACCCCTTACAAAACGATGGAGTAGTTATCTACTTCAAAGAAAATATTGACCTAACTATAATAGAACCTAAATTTTGTGTGTTTCCTGTAAGATACAACCTGGGAGTCTTTAAGTCAAGAGTGAATAGGTTACTTCTAGGCAAGCGTGCTCCATCTTCGACCGCATCATCGCTTAACATCAGGTGAGATAGTGGTCAAACGCGAGCCTATCAAACATAAAAAAAAAAAAAAAAAAAAAAAAATTTCATGAAAGTAATTGCCTCCTAGCCACCATTGGAAAACAAGTTGCTATAATTGCCATATACAGATCGCCTTCCTACACCAATTTGGAGCCGTTCCTATTGTCGTTGGATAATATGTTACATTCAGTGTCGTCTTTTGAGCACATCATTGTTATAGGTGACATGAATATAGCAATAAACTCTAATAAAATTAAATCTGAAGGGGAACGATATTTAACCGTAGCGGCTTCACATGGCCTACTCCCCGCACACACATTAGTCACACGCGGTGCTTACCAGACATGTATAGATCATGTCCTTATAAAAACTAAAGTTTCCTCTACCACGATAGTCCCCAATGCCTATAACACTAACGGATCACCATCCCGTTTTATTCTGTTTAAATTTACAAAAACCACGACAATATGCAACTACAACTAAGGCCATAATAGACGATCAAAGATTAGCACAAGACATTTTAAATATTAATTATGATCCCATTTATCAAACAGAAAACCCAAATACTAGTTTAGATTACCTAACAAAATGCTTACAAAAAGAAATAGAAAAGAACACCAAAATTGTAACACTTTCTAGACGCCAAAAAATCATCAAGCCTTGGATAACTCCAGGGCTACTACGTTGCATGCGAAACAGGGACCGACTACATAAGAAAACAAGCACTGATCCGGATAACGAAGTATTAAGAATAACCTACCAACGATACAGAAACTTCTGTAATAAATTATTACGAAAGTTAAAAAGAGCCTACGAAAAAAACCAAATCCTAGAAGCACAGAACGATAATAAAAAATTATGGAAAGTCATCAAAAAAATCACACACACAACTAAAACAACAAAACACTCAAAAGAATTATTAACTCTCTCATCATCATCTCCTGACCAATCACTTCACGAAGCAAACAGCTATTTTATAAATGTGGGTAGCTCACTGGCGGATAAAATATGCCAACAAAATATTAATTCCCGGAATATACCTGTACATCAGAATACTCAAGATAAATTACCAAATGTCCCAAATTCGTTTGTCTTAATGGAGACTGACAAATACGAGGTTGAACAACTTATCTTGGGTCTAAAAACAGACAGTGCACCAGGATGTGATAATATTAGCAGTAGATTCCTAAAACAACATAAAAATGTTCTAGTACATCCTCTAGAAAAAATATTTAATGATTGTTTAAAAACAGGAGTGTTCCCAGATTCCCTAAAACGATCAGAAGTGTGTCCAATCTATAAGAACGGAGACAGAAATCGTATAAATAACTATAGACCGATTTCCATCCTACCAGAAATATCCAAAATCCTTGAAAAAATCATAAACATTCGTCTAGTAAATTATCTAGAAAAAAATAAACTCCTGTCAGTGAATCAATACGGGTTCAGACACGGAAAATCAACTGAACAAGCAGTGAATAAACTGATAGGATTTATTAGTTCAAATTTAGACAAAAACAAAAAATGTCTTTCCATTTTTCTCGACCTGGCCAAGGCATTCGATACGATTTCTGTCTCCCTCCTACTCAAAAAGTTGGAGGCACTGGGTGTCAGGGGCACCCAGCTTGAACTCTTTAACAGCTACCTCTCTGGGCGAACTCAGTGTGTCCGAGTAGACAAATACAAAAGTACACACCTTCCTGTTACACACGGTGTGCCCCAGGGAAGTATACTGGGGCCCACCTTATTCCTAGTGTACATAAATGAACTTACTAGTCTTAAACTAACCAAAGGTGAGATCATTTCTTTCGCAGATGACACCGCTTTGATGTTTGAGGGTGACAGTTGGGAGGAGGTCTTTCGTATCGCTCAAAACGGATTTGACATTACAAGGGAATGGCTGCGGAGGAACATACTTACCTTAAACGTTGTTAAAACTAAGTATATTTGTTTCAGCATAAGGCAGGCTGTGGGAATCCGCAGCGACCTACGAATTATTTCCCATGAATGCATTTCTGCGGATAGTTGCGCATGTTTATCTCTGGAACGCGTCAATACTCTAAAATACCTGGGTATTATTTTAGATAACAACCTTAACTTTAAAGAACATGTAAAAGTTCTTTGTAACAGAGTACGAAAACTAATTTATGTATTTAAAAACTTACGTCATGTCGCGGACCCTGCACTGCTGAAGCAAATATACCTAGCCCTGTGTCAATCGCTTCTTAGTTACTGCATTTCATCCTGGGGAGGTATTTGCAAAACCACTCTAAAGGCAGTTGAAGTCGCCCAGAGAGCAATACTTAAGGTTGGCACTTTGAAACCAGTGCGTTTTCCTACTGTTACACTGTTCCATTTGTGCGAGGTTTTAACAGTCAGACAGTTATTTATACTTAAAGTCATCCTTCATGAACACAACAAACTGCCCTACAACCCAATATTATTACAAAGACGTCGTAAACATCATGTATGTGACAAATTAATCACAGTTAAAACTATCTTCGCTAAAAGATTTGCAAGCTTTCTAGGCCCTTACCTTTATAATAAGCTTAACAAAATAATAAATATATACCCTCTGACTAGAAAACAATGCAAACATAAAGTATTCCACTACCTACAGAAACTAAGCTACGATGAGACGGAACAACTACTTATTATACAAAATTAAAAAAAAGAGCTCATACACATATACACGCACGCACAAACATATATACATACACACACACACATACACACACAAATACACACTCACGCAGAAACACACATACATACACACACACACCATCACAATCCATTAAATGATTACTTACTAACAAATTACTTACTTCTATGTAAAGAGAACTTACCCACTATAAAAGTGGCACCTATTATTGTATAATAAAAACGTGGGGAATGGTGCTGATAACCGAAATACAGGCTATGCCTAGTTCGGCTACAGACGCTAATCTCATCACCCTTTTTGAAATTGTTGCCATAATGCCATTGTAAAGTAGTAATAAGTTTATGGAATTAAATTATTATTATTATTATTATTATAATTCATCACACACGCCCAGCGTACCGTACAGCGTGGTGTTCTGAGACCTGGGTTACGGAACAAGCACGCGTGAGAGATTAGCACACACGAGACACCGAGCTATATGTATAATATTAGCACACACGAGACACCGAGCTGTATGTATAATTCTTTCCGATTTGTTGAATCATTTCGGTTCGCAAAAATTTACCATTTTCGGGTTTCCCAGCGATATTGCGTATGGATGGCAATATTATATTTGATGTAATAAATAAATATGGTATAATCAGCATAATCGGGTTCTGGCCTTCAGAGATACTCACACTACACTACAGAGACTACACTACAGACGGCACTCACCGGTGCCACCAGCGGGTGCGCGTTCCCTGACGAGCTCACTTTTCGGATGTTAGAGTGAAATTAAAATCACGTCTGTTAGCAGTTACTTGCAGGATACATTCCGTCTGTCTGCTTGGAAGACGGACTCTTGGCTCGCCGTCAGCTAGCCGACTTCTAACCCATTGGTACACTCACACCCATAGGACACTTTATAAATAAGTATACTAACCATAACTACATAATTACAATTTTCCACTGAAATTTTAGAGCATTTATGCTCTAAGACTGAACCTGCACAGATAAGCTCTCTTCTTTATGCTTCTGTGTTCTGTCTAGTGATATGGTGTACCTAGATATTATATAGTAGCTAGTTTATGGTGTAGTGCACAGAGTACTTACTTTTTTTTATAAGGGGTGTTATGTGACACATGTCAGATCGCGGTCGTCGTCACAAATGTTTTTAATATAAACAACAATTAAATATGTGAGAATATTGCAGGGGTAGCATCCGTTTAGTAGGGGATCTGTTTTCTAGCTTTCATAATGACAAGTTCAATAAGTAAATTATAGTGGGTCGCGCGGCACAGTGCTCTGTGCCGCGCGGCCAGCAGGCGAGTGTCACGCGGGGGACACTCAGTCAGGTGTAGCCGTGTAGTACATAACTAAGTGTTTGTGTGTTGCAGGCGATGCGCGGGTGGTGCGTGCGGTGGGGCGGCGGGTCGCGAGCGCGCCTGCGCTGGCTGGCGGCGCTGCTGTGCTGGGGCGCGCTGGCGGCGCTGGCGCTGCCCCGCCTGGCACCGCCGCCGCGTCGCGCCGCCGCGCCCCCGGCCCCGCCGGCGCGCCTGCTGCTGCAGTCGGAGCCGGCGGCGTCCACGGCGGCGCCCCCAGCGAGCACGGCGCTGCCGCACACCGACACGCGCGTGCTGTCCGAGGACGAGCTGCGCGCCGACGCCGAGCGACGCCTGCCCTCGCTGCCGCTCTCCTACTGGCACAAGCACCGCAACGATCAAAACAAGTTCTTCAAGAAGAAGGACTGCGCACCCTTCCCGTCCATCTACGACCTCGAGTTCCACAACACGTACTGGCAGACCATGCGCTCGTCCGAAGGCGTGTTCCACATGTTCGGCGCCTACCTGGACGCGCGCAACACATCCCTCATCGGCCCCGCTGTGCGCATCCTGGCCGTGCACGACCGCATCCAGCCGCGCCTGGTCACGCACTGCCAGCTGTGGTTCGAGGAGCTCGAGGCACCCGTTGTGGTGCGCGTGCTGGAGTACAAATACGTGTGGAACAACAAGTGGGGCAACTACCGCAACCATGTGCTGCAGCCGTACCTGCTGGCGTGCGTGCTGCCGCCCGACGTGCGCTCGCTCGTGCCCGCCTCCGTGTCGCTGGTGGAGGGCGCGTGCGACCGCGCCACCAACAACCTGCGCGTACACTATCAGCGTCCGACGCCGCCTGCCACGCGCAAGGACTTTGCCGTGTGTGTCAAGGGGCTGGACTTTCTGTACGAGGACCTGTCCGTGCGCCTGGTGGAGTGGATCGAGCTGGTGCGCCTGTTGGGTGCCGACAAGATCTTCTTCTACGAGCTGCAGGTGCACCCCAACATCACCAAGGTGCTGAAGTACTACGAGGAGCAGGGCGCGGTCACCGTGACGCCCGTCACACTGCCGGGCGGCCAGCCCAACCTGCCCGGCCTGCAGCATATGTACCTGAAGAAGAAGCTCAACCACAAGCGGCAGATGGAGCTGATCCCGTACAACGACTGCCTGTACCGGCACATGTACGAGTATCGCTGGCTGGCGCTGCTGGACATCGACGAGGTGATCGTGCCGCTGCAGGACGCGGATTGGGCGGCGCTGCTGGCGCGCGTGCAACCGCTGGCCGCGCCGCCGCCCGGCAAGCCGGCGCGCTCCTCGTACCACGCCTCCAACCTGTACTTCCTGGACTCGCTGGGCCACCAGCACGGCTGGGAGGACGGCGTGCCGCACTATATGCACATGCTGCAGCACGTCACCAGGACCAAGAACTTCACCAAGCCCGGCCAGTACGTCAAGGTGAGCACCGACTGTTCCCTGTTCCTTCTTACCACCCCAAGCTGTTGCTGCAGGCTCATCATAGACTGTTTGGATGCAGTTCTTGTGTAGTTCATATAACATCGAAGCTGCGATACTAGCTGGGCACACCTGAAAAATTATATAAAAAAACCGGCCAAGTGCGAGTAGGACTCGCGCACGTAGGGTTCCGTACCTATAAAAACGGCAATAAATTACGTTTGTTGTATGGGAACCCTTAAATATTTATTGTATTCTGGTTTTTAGTACTTGTTGTTTACTTGTTGTTATAGCGGCAACAAAAATACATCATCTGTGAAAATTTCAACTGTCTAACTATCACGGTTCATGAGATACAGCCTGGTGACAGACGGACAGCGGAGTCTTAGTAATAGGGTCCCGTTTTACCCTTTGGGTACGGAACCCTAAAAAGACTTTCATTTCTTGCAAAAACAAAATACAGTTTCGTGCAATCATTAATTATTCAATTGTAACACTTGAGGATTGTAACGAATTTTCGAATGACAAAATAGTGGTCCCGTATAACTAATTATAACTTTTATAAGAGAAACTGTAGAAAAACAAGTATGTAACTAAGTACATTTTATAAGTTGGGCGAGTATTACTCTTAACTAGTCAGGTACCCGAATAACAGACACAAATAAAAACCTATTGTTCGCGTTCAGCGGTGCCTCGGTGGTACCTGAGAGGTAACAGAGCTAACTTAGCCACTATTTTTCGTGTTCAGGGGTGCCTCGGTGGTACCTGAGAGGTAACAGAGCTAACTTAGCCACTATTTTTCGCGTTCAGCGGTGCCTCGGTGGTACCTGAGAGGTAACAGAGCTAACTTAGCCACTATTGTTCGCGTTCAGCGGTGCCTCGGTGGTACCTGAGAGGTAACAGAGCTAACTTAGCCACTATTGTTCGCGTTCAGCGGTGCCTCGGTGGTACCTGAGAGGTAACAGAGCTAACTTAGCCACAATTGTTCGTGTTCAGCGGTGCCTCGGTGGTACCTGAGAGGTAACAGAGCTAACTTAGCCACTATTGTTCGTGTTCAGCGGTGCCTCGGTGGTACCTGAGAGGTAACAGAGCTAACTTAGCCACTATTGTTCGTGTTCAGCGGTGCCTCGGTGGTACCTGAGAGGTAACAGAGCTAACTTAGCCACTATTGTTCGTGTTCAGCGGTGCCTCGGTGGTACCTGAGAGGTAACAGAGCTAACTTAGCCACTATTGTTCGTGTTCAGCGGTGCCTCGGTGGTACCTGAGAGGTAACAGAGCTAACTTAGCCACTATTGTTCGTGTTCAGCGGTGCCTCGGTGGTACCTGAGAGGTAACAGAGCTAACTTAGCCACTATTGTTCGTGTTCAGCGGTGCCTCGGTGGTACCTGAGAGGTAACAGAGCTAACTTAGCCACTATTGTTCGTGTTCAGCGGTGCCTCGGTGGTACCTGAGAGGTAACAGAGCTAACTTAGCCACTATTGTTTTCAAGATTTCATTTTAACACCTTGTCGGCGTGATTAATATAGTTGTATACTCATGCAAAATAACAGCTTTCTAATACTAACAGTCTTATAGCTAACGATAATCCGCGGACGGACAGACGGACATACCGAAACGATAGGGTTCGGAACCCTAAAAAAGTATCAGCGATTCTCTTTTGGGGCTGTTGTTTTATTGAATAAAGCCATTCGTATCACTCGGTGTCTCTAGTTGTTGTTTGTATCTTGTAACGTAACGTGTTGGTTATGTTCCAGGCGTTCCACGAGACGGACCGCGTGCTGGCGCTGCACAACCACTTCCCGCTGGCGTGCCTGGGCGGCGCGTGCAGCACGTATCCGCTGGACACGCAGCACGCGCGCCTGCAGCACTACCGCGCCGACTGCGTGAGCGCGCTCAAGTCCTGCAAGGAGCTGAAGGCCGAGGCCGTGCGCGACGAGGCGCTGTGGCGCTGGCGCGAGCCGCTCGTGGCGCGCGTGGACCAGGTGCTCCGCGCGCTCGCCTTCCTGCCGGCCCTCCCGCACCGGTGACCCCAGCCGTGCCGCCGTGCCGGTGCACCCTCTACGCTTAGTCTTACGTATTAAATGCTAGTATTAAACGTATTTTTTATAGTTACTCTATCACGTTGTTTCATTGCATACTTCTGAGGCTGTCGGGTGTTGCTCACATACTTCCATTCTTTCTTCTCATGCGTTCCTATCGCAAAAGTTACAGGCGTGAGGCGACAATGTGAGTCGTCACCAACCACCGCCACTACCTACGAGTATGCCGTGGAGAGTTACTGTCAGGCCGCCTGTCTACCGATTCTTCTTCGTCGTTCCCTCACTGCTGAGGATCGCGAGTGCGACCACATACGACGCATCTCCAAGTATTGTGGTCTTCTGCAATGTGGACCGCTCGGAAGATACTGCCTCCAAAAGTCTTTTTTATCTCGTCAGAACATCTTGCCGGTTTTCGGCCTTGTAGGCTTTTTCCTTTCATCTGAGTAATATCATTATGAGCCTTTTCAGACTATACTATGGCGAGGCGAGCGCACGCCGCGGTGATAGCCGCTTGAAGATTAGGAGTTCCTTCAGTATGGACTCGTTCGTTCTCATGGCGGTCCATGCTATTCGAAGAAATCTCTGCCAACACCACATCTGCATTAAAAGACACGAGAGTAGGAACTTCCAAATTTCTGCACCATATAGAAAGATCGAAAACACTATAATGCACGGACCAAACGTATTTTGATACTTCTTCGGATGCCACGGTTTTTCCAAATTCTCCCCAAATTGGTCATTGCACTTTTGGCCACACCAGCACGAAGGCGAATTTCTTCAAGGCAGCCGGCTCACTCTTGATCAAAGACTTCTTAGTTAGAGACACGAACTCTTTTACTTTTTCATACCCATCAAGTAGATTGGTGCGGCGTGGTTCATTTTAAGACCAATCTTATCGCTCTCTGCTTCAATGCGCTTCGCTCTTTAGCTCGCCCTCCGATGAGGACCAGGCCCGAGAGTCGACGGCGCGCAGTGTTCCTCGCACGCCTCAAAGAGATGTCAGCAATAACTGACGGGGCCCGCTGAGGCCGATGCCTGCCTTGGGGTCGTGGATAAATTCGAAAGAGAGTCACCACGCCCCTTGGCACAAGTACGCTAGTATTATATTATCTGTGGCACAGGCAACTGAAGATGAAATATGTTTCCCTTATAAGTTAAATAGCTTTTGCGACAAAATACAGCACTGACGCACGCCCCGTTGTGTTTGGAAAGCCTGTGATTTCTTGTTTTCCTGTTTCACAAAGCTGTTGCCATTAAGGCACAGATTCTGGATCAGAAAATTAAGGTGTGGAGTGACGCCCATTTCAGTTAGAACATTAAACATTGTCTGCTATTGGAAGCAGTCAAACGCCTTAGCGTATTCCATGAAGCACAAGAACAGTGGTTTGTTAAATTTAGGACAACGAACAAATAAATTACGGACGATCAAAATTTGCCTTCGGGTTTCCTTGCCGGCAATAAAACCGGCTTGTTCACACGGTATCTGGTGGCCTACAAAGGCTGCTAGTCTCATATTGATTACGCGCAGGAGGATTTTACTAGCGTAGGACATAATATTCTATAGTTCTCACACTTAAAGGAAATCTTTTTTTTGAAGACGAATGTCAGCGGATTGTTTCCAATCTACTGGCCACTGACCCATCTTCCAGATCTAGGTTCATATATCTGATGTGTAACTTTAGTCCCATCAGAGCCGAGGTTTTAAAGCATGGCAGCAGAAACACCATCAGGACCCAAAGCTTTATGCTTTAGGTATTTCATTGCACAATCCACTTCAGATAGTATACCTGGTTCTTCCGAGTGGTCATCCCATCTTCTCTCAGTGCCCGATCCAGCTTCATAGATTGTAACAGTAGTTTCTTCATCTATCTAAAACGTTTTCCAGCTCTATCAAAGTCAAAGTCCATCCAGCATTTCGGTTTGAAGGTTCCTGTCCGCTGTTCAACCTTCATGAACAGATTCTTGGTTTGTACTTTAACAGCATGGGCCTCAATTTCCTCACAGATGGCTAAGGAATTTGGCTGGAAAAGATATTGATCACTAAAAGAAGTTATGAAATCCAAGCATATAGGCATAGCTCCAAAAATAAAAGTTTTTGACACCTGCATAGGTACTACCTTGTATTACTTATGGATGCGAAACATGGGCGCCTACAAAACAACATAAGAACAAACTCGAGTACTGGCAAATATCCATGGAACGAAGCATGCAGTGACCGATGTCTTGTTCAAAATTGACCAGCAAAAGAAGAATGAGATGAATGGAGATGGACAGGCCAAATGATGAAAGAACACCGAGAGAAATGGTGTAAAATCGTAACCATTTGGTACCCTAGGTCCTACAAACGGAGCAGAGCAAAACAGAAAAGGAGCTGGGAGGACGAGCTAAAAATGGCAGCGGGTCCTAACTGGAGGAGAGTGGCTCGTAATAGAACACAATGGAAATTGCTAGAGGAGGCCTTTACCAAGAGGCATGCTGAATTGAGAGATTTACTTTAACTTGATTAACTAAACCAAAAACAATTCAGAATAAAGGGGCATTATTATTATTATAAATACATACTTGACACTGACCTGCAAATTACAAAAAAACGTGAGAAAATTAGAATTTCGCGGGCTACCCTGTTTTTTTTGTACCATCAACAATCAACCGGTACGAAATTATTTAAAAGCACCAACGGGACTCAAAAAAAAAAATCCCATTCGTCTCTCCAATTAAATCAGTGGGACAATCTCGAAAAAAAATAACGAATTCCCGTTCGACGAAGTCAGTGGGACGAACGGGAATACCTCGAGTTTTGTACGCATTGCATCTTTGTTGCGCATACAGCGGAGCATACCACCGGTCCTCCACGGTTTGAGAAGATGTTTGTTATTTGAAAGCTTGATTATGAGTATGAGCTTAGATTAGTATGAGTGTAGCGAGAATGGTGACTAAACTTTTGGTCACTTCATTAGCATTGGTAAGTAATTGATTAGAAATTTGTAGTATTTTGTAGTGCACATCTCACTATCCAGAGTTTCGTAATTAGTCTTTCAAATGGTGTATCACTTTTACTAGACATCATAATTTTTTAGTTTGAGACATATCAGTACAGGGTTATGGTCGGTGACAGAGGCATATATTACTACAGTGAGTGCTGACAGGTTACATTTGAGCATGACTTGGTCAAGACAGGCATTCTCTCGAGTGGGAAGTGTGTGAGCAGATAGCAGGCTGATGATAAGCAGTGAGATCGAGATAATCCGAGGTTTGGTTGGAAGATATAGTTCAGACGATGTCGAGGTTAATGTCACCAACAATAGCTACGTTTTTATATGATGCCACGCTTGTCAAAAGAGTGAAGGGATTGTAGGAAATTACTCAAGTCTAATAGACAGAGATCGCTACATGCATATTATTGCCTAAATTAATCGGTGCCAATTTTTAGCACTAGACATAGACAACTGGTGTCCGACAAGTCAGGCTCCTCGACTGTGTAATTTTCTATATTTTTAACATATAGGACTACACCATAGTTCTTGAAGATTTGTTTTGTTTGATAATAAGAATAGTTATCAATAGTTGGGATTGTTTCATTATAACGTTTCAGCTAACCCTCAGTCAGTACTACTAGGATTTTTTTAGGGTTTATTCTAGAAAGGAGGGTTAAGAAAGAGTCGAAGTTTGCATGAATAGAGTAAATGTTTTGGGTAATTATCTTTAAATGCTTGGAAGGGTTAGTGACATAATTTAGTGTAGGGGACTGAGAGTTGATCAATATTGCTGATAATTTCATTTACATTATCCACTGTTAAACGGTAGTTGTATGGGTGTACTAAATTGAGGCGTCCTTATGTGATCTGTACATAGTTCATGGAGGAACAGGCGCATAAATAGCCTAGTTACAATCAAACACCTGGATTGCGTGCTGATTCAAATTGCCTATATTTGTCTGTATAATTATTCAAGTGGGAGGAGTGGCAGCAGACGGCGTATGGAGGCGTCTAACCTTAGCAGTAAAGAAAGAGGTACCTGATTTTTCCTCGTCCAATCTCGAAGGTCTTCCCAGGTGGCCACCTGTCTCGTGTAGTTGTCACCTCCGTTTGTCTTCTTGAGCACAAATTACACAGACGCGGTAATATGATAAATGATGTTTATTCAGTAAATAGGTTACAAGGAACACTTTTACACGTCAATGGTTTTTGTCAGTTTAAGCTAGATGAGGCCGGTGTTTCCTAGCTGACTACCCTGAGAAGAAACACCGAAACAAACTCAGAGGTCAGTCTCTTGTAAAGTGTTCAAATCGATACAATGTGTACCTACTGGTTAAATCATATGAGAACCATGTACGTTTATGTCTGGGATGAGGTTTTTGAAGAAAGCAACACACGAATTCGAGTGGACCTGTCCAGACAGTGCAAGCATTTGTCAGTCATCGCGAAGCTCAACTCAGAACTTTGAGGAGCTCAACGAACCGACGAACAATATCAAAGTAAGGACATTTGAGTAGGCCGCAAAAATACTCAAACTGCCAGACAATCATAAAATCTACATGAATATAACGACATACATAGTTCTCGCATTCACATTATTCTATATGAGGACCATGCAGCTTAGTGTCTGTAGTGGTCTTTTGAAGAAAGAACCAAACATATTTGAGTGGACCTGTCCAGTCAGTGCAAGCATTTGTCAATAGTCGAATAGCTCAACTTAAAAACCACTAAGGAGCTCAATGACATGACGAACAATACTAAAGAAACGACATTTGGGTAGGCCGCAAAAGTACTCAAACTGTCAGACAACGTTAAAAATTACTGTAAAAAGGAGGAGAAAATGATAATAATAACCCACATAGTCCTCACATTCACAATAATTAAGTAATAAAAAAAAATATATATATATAATACTTTACAAAGTAAATATTCGTGACAAACAAAATAGTAATAATAATATGTCAATCAAAAAATAAAAAATAAATATAATACTTAACAAAGTATTCAAGTAAAAAAAAAAAATAATAATAACAAAATGTCAATAAAAAAATATAATATAATACTATACAAGTATTCATGTCAAAACGAATATTAAAAAAAAATATATAAAAAAATTTCATCAGTAAGTAGTACATATGAAAACAATGGCTCATGTATATCATTGAAGCAGCTCAATCCCACGCCTTTTTGTCCTCAAGAAAGTCATTAATTGTGTGAAAAGCTTTCTGGCATAGCTTACGTTTAATAAATGATTTAAATTTATTTATGCTTAGTTCTTGAATTTGGCTAGGAAGTTTATTATAGAAACGTATACATTGGCATCTAAACGAACCACCTATTTTTTTCTTGAGCCTGGTTTTAGGTACAATAAATTTGTGTTTGTTCCTAGTATTTATGCTATGGATATCATTGTATCTTTTATGGGATTATTATTAATTCCTGGTAAATCCCCAATGCTTACGGGATAATACTCAAGATTTCAATGTCTTGCGGAGGAGGAGGAGGGGGGGGGGGGGGGCGAGACGTCTTCGGGTTAAGACACACACAGTTAGATGGTGCGTACCTACTGCTCGAGTACACTTTGACATCTGAAGATCATGGCCGCTGACTCACATGAAAAGCCAGACGCACATACACACCTTGACACCAACCAACTTTGAAACTGAGAGGCGGGTCCCGCCACACCAGCCCCCTTAGCCAAAATACATTTCTGTAAACGTTAACGTTTCGTGCAAAATGTACAGCAAAGACATTACTGGGCGTGAGTCACGTGACAGTTCTCTGTCTAACGCTTCGTGCAAAACGTCGTTGCCATACATTTTGCACGAAGCGTTAGCGTTAACGTTAACAGAAATGTATTTTGGCTAAGGGGGCAGTTCATTTATGATACTCTTTGCTGAGAACAGTGTAAAAAGATGAACGTCAAGATGACGGGACCCCGCCAGGTTTTTCGAATATCACGTGAATGGGATTTGAATTCAATATAATATTTCTACTATTTCATACTTTCTTTCAAAATATTCTAAAAAAAAGTGGTCCCGCTATTTTGAAATCAAAATGGCTTTTTTTTTGGCCACTATTCAGTAAATGAAAGACACATTGCGTGATCTTAAACTGAATACACCTAATGCGATATAGTACGACTACGTTCGAATCGTTATTAATTATTATACTTTTAAAACTTTAATTACATAAAAAGGGTTTATTATAATAATTAGGTTCACACACACATCAGAAAAGTGCCTGAAGAAAAAGTATAATTATAAGCCAAGTATCATTTTATGGCTCTTACAATTTATTTAGGCGTTTAGTTTGTCACAGTTTCTAAAGTGCATTTATTTTAGTTTATGTTTGCCTAAAAATTAAAAGTTAACTGAATACAAAACAAAATGTTGAAAAAGATAATATTATCTTTTAATGTTGTGTATTATTATAAATTTAATTACTTATCTAATTTATAACAATTTGTCACAAGTAAAAAAACATACTTAGATGACAATCTCAGAAAATGCACTTTTTGTGAGTAATTGTAGATTTTTGTAATTGTTCATTAAATATAGTAAGTTGTAACCTCCACCCGTTTTATCCTACCAAGAATATGGAATAAAACGAGTGTGCACAATATAAAAGTTTAATTATAGCTCAACAGGAGGCTCACAAATTTCTAAGTCGTGGGTTCACGGCCCGTTTGTTGTCACCCCTGCAGTGATAGGCACTTCCCTGAGAAATGCCCGCAGAAGTAGCCCAGGCCGGAGATGGTAGATGGCCGATGTTCGTGATGCGTACGGTGACCGGAAGAATTGAACGTCCGGAAGATACGGCGTGGCTGTCCGACTTGCTCGGCGGACACCAATGTTCGATCCGACGGAAACTCTGGAAACCATGGTTTCACGGGTCTTAGTACGGGCCCTTAAAACCGCCGTCCTGGTCTAGGTCCGCCGACGTCATTAAGGAAATTGCCTATGCAGTTGTAGTAGTATTGAAGTGACGGAACTGACCAGAACGGAGTTTACATGGATAATTAAGCGACTAGATGCACAAAAGAAAGTATAACACTATACCCTTCTTTTGGGTTACGCCGCAATCGGGTAAGGAATAAATTAAGCAGTAACGGTTAAAATTTGAAAATTTACATATCATATTATAATTATGTTTTATAAAAAAGAAAGCGAAGGTAGAAGAAGAATTATTTTTAACGGCATAAATGTTGCATTTTAAATTGTAACGGTGCATACTAGATGAGAGCAATATCACTATAGAATACAGCAAATACTTAATGTGTTCAACTGCCAATAAATAGATACACAATAGTTAAGAAAATGATATGAAATTATACGATTTTTTTCATTCCGCGCGAGCAATCGTTGTGAGCGGACGTTTACTAATTTTTGCCACAGTTTATTGAGCGCGTATTTCTTATCTTGATCGCGCGCTGGACAACCGGTTCTGCCGGTCGGTCCCTGTGCAGCTGTTGTTTTGTTAACATGTGTGAATCAAATACAAGTAATGTAAACATTAATTCACTTTCGAGCGCTGATGAGTTAGAGGATAATACAAATATGGAATTTGAAGACAAAACACAACAGAATGACACTGAGACGACACGAATGAAAAGGTTAAGAGATGAAAACTATTCTGAAGAAGGATGGACTGAAGTGAATAGAAGACGAAATAAATTAGTATGCAGTAGAGGGGATCTAGGTGAGAGGGAGAAAGAAGACAAGATACAGGTATGCGTGACTTGTAAAACACCTTTGCCTAAACAGTTCGCGTTGGCACAATTACTAAAGACGCACAACATTGCCAGCAGCAGCATTCATAGAATAAAATACGTACATCAAAATAAAATGTTAGTTACATTTGATAATGATACCGGTGCAGAGGAATTTTTGAGTTGTTCGGTGTTTACTGACATGGGCTGGTATTGTCAGAAAACATCCAAAGTAGGTGTATCATACGGCCTCATTAAAGCTATGGAATTAGATATATCTGATGAGGACCTTAAAGCTAACCTAACAAGCAGTTCTGAAATAATATCAATAAAGCGGTTAAATAAACGCTGCTCGGATACCTCTGATGGTAACGGCTGGATGCCGAGTGAAACGATTCGACTATGATTTAAAGGATCTTCACTTCCTCCATATGTTTACATCTACAGTTTGAGGATTCCGGTGGAGCGGTTTATATTCCCAGTTACTCAATGTGCAAACTTCTAGAGATTCAGCCATTTGAAGATAAGATGTCCATTGAAGAAACCTGTTTGCCCCAAATGTTCTCAAAACCATGAAAATTGTGCAACTACATCATACACTTGTGTGAATTGTTCAGGTCGATGGCGTTTGATAAAATGTGTCCATATTTTAAGAAGGAAAAGAAGCTAAGGAATTTAATGTCCGAATTTAATTGCACTTTCAGGAAAGCACTTACTATATACGTTCCTCCCTCCCCTGATAACGTTCGACAAGAGAATTTATCTGATTTAATTCCTGAAGTCGGCCAAACGCCCACTGGGACTGCCGCAAATATCGGTCCGACACTAACGCAGTTTCCGATTGACGCAAATGACGGTACAGCCACACAAGTCCACTCTCCAGGGACGGTAAATCCAAAAACCAAACCTTTACCTAAGCGTCATTCGAAAAAGCAAAATCATCGACCAGCAACCCCAGCACTTGGTGAGGAAATAGCATGGCATCAAGTTTCCGATTCTTCCGATTCTGCAGAATATAATATTATTGATTCAAACCATTTTGTCAAAAACAATAATCCTAATAAGTCTTCCAATAATTTGAACTTTTGGCATATTATAAGAAAAATTAAAAATATTATAAGAAGCAAAGAATCATTTCAGGTTAAAGTCCAACAATCAATTTCTATATTTTCCGAATGGCTGATACATGAAATTGTAAGTAGTTTATCTATTGATTCGTTATTCGATTTATTTGCTGGAAATGGCTGATAACAATAATTATATGAACTTGAATATTATACAATGGAATTGCCAAAGCATTAGACCCAAATCTCGTTCATTTGAATCATACTTAAGCCAAGAAAAAATCCACATTGCCGTGTTATGTGAAACTTGGTTGGAACCCGAAAGTTTTTTTAGAATTAGTGAATATAATACCCATCGACTAGACAGAGAAGATGGTTACGGTGGTGTCGCAATTATGACTCATCGTTCTGTAAAGTCTGTTGTTTGTACAACGAAAAGTTGCAACCTTGGCATTGAATTGTTACATATTAGAATTTTGAATTGTCAGCATATTGAGAATATTATTTCCGTATATTGCCCTTCGACTGTACATACCACTCAAAGTGATTGGGACGCGATCTTTTCTATAGGAAACAGTAAGACTCTTCTCTTGGGAGACTTTAACGCGCATCACTCTAATTGGTCTTTGAGAACTGATCGACGTGGCTCCGAAATATTTGATTCCATGCTAGATTACAATTTTTTACATTTGAATGATGGTAGCTTCACTAGAATCAAATTGGTTGACGGAGTTCTCCAGCAATCTAGTCCCGATATCTCATTTGTATCTTCTGATTTATCTTTATTATTTATTTGGAAACCAACTAACGAAACACTCGGTAGTGATCATTTAATTATTAAATTAAACTTAGTATTAACTGTTAGCCGTTAATATCAAAGGAAAAGAAATTTTAAAAAATCAGACTGGACTTCATATACTGCATACATAGAAGAGTATAGAATATATATAAGTGCCGTGCTTGACCGACGCAATGAACACTTGGAAAATGGCTTGCCCGGACACGGCGTTGCCCGAGAACCCGTTCTCCCAGAGGCAGTGGGACGAGCCGCTCTGTAGTTTGGTACGGAATAATCTCTTAAATACGTCAACCAATACTGCTGAGCGTGCCCGCCTGCTGGCTGTAGGTGAATGGGAGTCGGGCCTCTGGCTACAGGCACTGCCGTCACCCAACATAGGTACTATGCTGAGTGACACCACCTTCCGGATCGCTACATGTCTGCGTCTGGGTGCTCCTTGCGGAGCTCCACATCGCTGCCAATGTGGTGAAGCAGTCGACCATCTCGGACACCATGGCCTATCCTGCAGTAGGAGCGCGGGTCGTATGGCACGGCACGCCAGCATTAACGACATCATCCGTCGGGCTCTTGTCACCTCCGGTGTGTCAGCCGTTTTAGAACCTCATGGCCTGGCACGTGACGATGGAAAGAGGCCCGACGGGATGACAATAATGCCTTGGAAGATGGGTAGGCCTTTGGTGTGGGATGCAACATGTGTCGACACCCTTGCGCCATCTCATCTTCTTAGCACGGCGGGCTGTGCTGGGGCGGCTGCTACAGGTGCAGAAAACCTCAAACGGCGCAAATATAACAACCTTATTGGGAGTTATATGTTTGAGCCGTTTGGGGTTGAAACACTAGGGCCATGGGGTCCGAGTGCTCATCGAGTTTTCCATGACATCAGCAAACTTTTAGTCGACTCTTCACGTGACCAGAGGGCTGGCCTTTTTTTCGGCCAACGAATCAGCATTGCCATTCAACGTGGCAATGCTGCCAGCGTTCTGGGCACTTTTCCCATTGACAGCGAGGTGGACGAATTTTTTGATGCCCAATGAGCTTTACTACTACCGGATTTTTTATGCCTCTTGTACATATTTTATTTATTAAGTTATTTATTAGTTTAGTATAATATGTATTGTAGTTATAGTCTGATAAATAATAGAAGAGTATTTACAAAATTGCGTAAATCCCCAGGATCCTCAGGATTTGTATGACCTTCTGTATAACATTATGCAAAAATCTGCAGATAAATATATTCCCTACATTAAAATCCCTCAAGGTATCAACAATTCGTTTAAGCCAAAACCATACTGGTCTCCAGAGTTGTCCTGGGCTGTTGCGGAGCGGCGTTTGGCCCTTGCAAATCTGAGATCTTGCCCCTCTCCTAGAAACTTAGAAATTCTTAAACATAAAATTAGCACCGCACAAAAGCTTATTTGCCGGGCTAAATGTAAATCTTTTCAGCAGTTTTGTTCTTCTGTAGATGAAACCTCTTCAGCGTCCGAAATGTGGCGTAAGATGAGGTGGTTAAAGGGTCGGCAAATTTCTAACGTCTGTGTGGATAAAGAAAAAGCTGAGCGCCTGCTTAGCGACCTTACTCCAGATTTTGTTTGTCCCGCAAAGCCAATTTTTAATTCAAATAATGCAACGTTGGAATCACCAATATCAATGCCAGAATTAGGTAACTGTATTAAAAATATCGATACAGCTCCTGGATCAGATCAAATTGCCTTCTCCATGATTAAACACCTTCCAACTTCCGGTAAATCTATGTTGCTTTTAATATATAACCAATGCTTTTCTTTCGGTTTTGTTCCCTCACAATGGCGCCAAATCAAAATAGTTCCAATCCCCAAGCATGGTAGTAGTTCATTTTCATCTTTACGTCCAATTTCCTTAATATCTTGTGTTTGTAAAATCTTGCATGCCATTTTGGCCAAACGTGTTGAATGGTTCTTCGAAAAACAATGTCTTTTTCCTGAGGACATGGTGGGTTTCCATAAAGCACGATCTTGTCTGGATAACCTTACGCGGTTAGTTTCTGAAATTCAACTTGGATTTTCTAAAAACATGGTTACAGCGGCGTGTTTTATAGACATCGAAAGTGCATATAACAATGTTGATATTCCTTGCCTGTTGCATATTTTAGATCAGTTTGGGGTTGGATCAAAAATCTGTGCTTATTTGTGGTCTTTTTTATCAAATAGACATCTACAAGTGGCAACATATGATTGTGAGATGGTTAGATGTACTGGCCGTGGGCTAGCTCAAGGAGATCCACTGGCTCCACTTTTATTTAATATTCTAACACTACATATATGTAAGACAGTTGGCCAGGTAAATATATCTCAATATGCTGACGACTTTGTTTTGTATGCTTCAAAAAGTAATTTAGATTTAGCGTTTGAAGAACTTCGGTCTGCTTTACGATATACCAAAGTGTTGATTGATAAGCTAGGTTTAACTATGTCTCCAAATAAAACTAAGATTTGTGTTTTTAAAAAGGGTTGTTTCAGGAGGTCTATTGACTTTAATTTTGATGATGTCTCAATTGAAGTCGTTAAATGTGTTAAATATTTGGGTCTATGGCTGGATAGTTCATTAAGATGGGGTAAATAAATCAATGAAATTTCACAGAAAGTAATGAAATTCATTAATTTACTTAAAGTCTTATCTGGCCCGGGATAGGGACTCCATCAAAAACATCTAAGACGTTTGTATATTTCTATTATTCGAAGTAGAGTTGATTATGCCAGTTTCTTGTTTGACAATAGTTCTAACTCTAGACTAATAAAACTTGATAGGGCTCAAAACCAGGCACTACGTGTTATTGGCGGATATATAAGGAGTACCCCGATACATGTCATGGAAAGCGATCTATGCCTGCCTCCACTTCATATTCGCAGAAGATATTTAGCTATTAAGTTTATGCTCAAATCAAAGTCTTTTTATTATAGTAAAACTTTAAAGTCACTGGAAAATCTCTCACTCGCTACCGGTTCCAGCTATTGGCAGAGCAAGAAACTGCCATTACTTGTTGACATCCTCGCTCAATATAATTCAGTTTCAATACACTCAACCGTTCAACTTGAAATGTTTTCTCTTGACACGTGGGTAAGTAGCATTAATATATCTAATACAGTATTTGATAAAATTCCTAGCATCTCTGAAGCTAAACGACGCTACAGTACTGTACAATTAAAACACCTATGTACAACATACATCCGAGAACGATATTCAGGTTATCATACCATTTTTACTGACGGCTCCAAAGATAAACAACTCGGAGGCGCTGCCTTTTTGGATCCCATCCTTCAAAACCAAATGAAAATTAAAATTGATTCAGATATTTCTATTATGCACATTGAATTGATCGCAATACTGGAAGCTTTGTCCTATATTCAATCAATTAATGGCGATAAATTTGTGATCCTGACGGATTCCAAAAGTTCGCTGCAACATTTGGCTCGGCACACTTCTCATATGCGAGGTACTCCGACAGCCTACGTGATATATGAATTGCTTTTAAAACTTCAATCTGATTCTAAAATAGTATGTCTTCAATGGATTCCGTCGCATGTTGAGTTAGAAGAAAATGATACGGTTGATTTGCTCGCCAAACAAGCGTGTGTTGATGGAGTACCCATGAATATTACCCCACTGTATTCGGATTACTTTGGAAAGGCAAAAAAACGATGTTTAGAACTTTGGCAGGAATATTTTAACGAAAGGTCAAAAGAAAAGGGGATATGGTACCGAACTATCCAGCCAGAGATCTCGCGGGTTCCATGGATTGACTGTAGTCTAAATAGAAATTTAATCACTATAGCTTTAAGACTTCGTTCCGGACATACTCCATCAAATAAATTCTACTACTTAATGAAGAAAGTTTTGTCTCCAAATTGTGATGACTGTGGAGTGGTTGATGATGTGTTTCATGGAGTGTGTCCGAAATGAAAATACGAGGATCAATGTTTTTGGGCGCTGTAAATCTTTCAATGTAGGTTTTTTTAACACAATACTCGCTTCTCCAATGTCCGATAATGCTAAACAGTTGTATGAGTTAGTCTTAAGGTAGATTGTAACAATTTTGCTATTTTTCTGTACTGGGCGATGTGGTCGCTAAGCGACAAAGCCCTTTAAATAAATTAAAAAAAAAAAATTTATACTGTTAGGAATCAGAAGTGAAATAAAAATAAAATAAACAATCTTTAATTGCTCTAAAATATTCTTAACAAAAGTATAAAACACCAAAACACCGTAAATATTAATCGAATATAAATTACACTAGCCAAAAAAATAATCACTAAGTACCTACACGAATAAAAATAATCGAGCACACTATTATGGTCAGGTAACACGTTCGTTCCGAGCGCCGTCCAAGCAAAAAAAGGGGCTGTCATCCGTTTGACGTTTCCTTTTATAGGCATAATTGGCACTTGATGCCACAGATTCTCAACAGTAGTTGCTGTCACTTTTTCCCAACACGGCCTTTCCTGATCATGCGTCGTCCTCGGCCGCATTTGACCTGCTGCTGGGTCCAGGTACAGGCAGCGCATCATTTTCACAGTTTAGGTCTTCATCAGATTCATCTGAAATCATAAGGCAGTTATCAAACCTGATGATAACCTTTATAGGCAACTCAAGCATCCATCACTCAATCAGTTAATTCACATTTCATAAAACATTTCGCAAAATTAATCATTCGAACATTCATCCATCATCAACTATGAATCAACACCTACAGAGACGTCTCTTTAGCAAACACAAACCATACAAGGTTGAAGTAACCGTTGCGCGCGTTTCAGGAACTTATTGCAACTAGGACACATTCCTCTACACACTGCCACAGGCCTTACAGAATGAACTTGCCTCAGTATGTCGATTTTTAAGAAATCCAGTAGCATCTACATCGGATTTTTAGACAATATCAACCCAATGACATCTACATTGGGTTTTAAATCATATTGATCCAGTAACAACTACATCGGATCATAAATAACACTAACCCAGTAACATCTACATCGGGTTTTAAATCATATTGATCCAGTAACAACTACATCGGATCATTAAACAACACTAACCCAGTAACATCTACATCGGGTTCTAAATCAATGATCCAGTAACAACTACATCGGATCATAAAAAACACTAACCCAGTAACATCTACATCGGGTTCTAAATCAATGATCCAGTAACAACTACATCGGATCATAAAAAACACTAACCCAGTAACATCTACATCGGGTTTTAAATCATTAATCCAGTAACAACTACATCGGATCATTAAACAACACAACCCAGTAACAGCTACATCGGGTTTTAAGAGTAGCACGGTCAAGTAGATAGACTTAACCGACTACATAACATAAATGTGCAAACACTCACTTTCAAAGAACGCTGTACAGGTTTCAGGACACCACTCTCCTCGCCAGGGTACCATAAACTCGGCCGCAACCTGAGCTATTTGAGCCCAGTTACGAGGCTTCGTGATGTTGCATATGTGGGCTGGCGCTGGGTTGCGACTTAAGTAATCAGCGTGAGACATATTCACACCTTTTCTGTATTCAATCGAAAAAGTAAAGTCCTGTAAGTAAACCCACCAACGTGCTACGCGGGGTAATAGGTCCTTTTTGCGCTCGGTAGCCTTTAGAGCATTGCAGTCTGTGAATATTTTGAATTCCAATCCCACCAAGTAATGTCGGAAGTGTTGAAGTGCCTTAACTACCGCCAGCGTCTCCAACTCGTAAGAGTGATACTTACGCTCTGCAGCCTGTGTTACCCTGCTGAAGTACTCAACTACTCTTTTCTTACCATCTGTGGAAGACTGCATTAGGACGGCACCGTATCCCGCACTGCTTGAATCGGTATGTACTTCCGTGGCTAGATTAGGATCAAATATTACCAGAATGGGTTCACCAGTCAGACGCTCGATGATCTCCTGTCGGGCTTTCTCCTGTTCTGGTCCCCAAGCAAACTTTTCATCCTTTCTGGTGAGTTTGGCTATACAGGCGGTTTTGACTGCAAAGCCTTCTATGTATCGCCTGAAGTATCCGGCGAGCCCCAAGAATTGCCGAACTTGTTTGACGTTTTGGGGTGACCGGCTGTTTACCAGGGCTTCTATTTTGCGAGGACTCGGCCTTACCTGACCCTGACTTACCACCCGGCCTAGATACTCCACCTCCGTCGTAACAAATGTGCACTTACGTAAGGTCCGGGTAGGTTGGAAGGGGGAATATCTAACACGGCCGTTCCTGATAGCGTGATGTCCTCGACCGCAACTTCATTCCCATCAGATCCATCTCTCACAACCTGGCCATCAAAATTATTTTGACCATCATCATTATCTGAAAATACATAAGAGTACATGAGTAATTAAATAACATGACCACTATGGTTTGAAGCTTATTCAGCCTGAAGTAGTTTCATAAGTAAGGATTCACGAATTTGTCCAGTGTTCCAGGCGCAAGCGTGCACTCAAGCGCCAGCAACAAGGACCATCAATAGTGATTTTTAAAGTTGAAACCGCTTCAAACCCAAGACATTCAGTGCATCGCTAATGATAGAATCCGGATTTCCATCACTCGCAATACATTGTTATCGACAGAGGCCCAAACGTTCTGCATTTCTCCGCCATGACCGCAAAACAGAGCAGAGGCCCAAACGTTAGCATGCTCATCAATGTAACCACGACAGAGGCACCACGTTTGCTTGTCATCACTTACCAACCACGTCATAAAGACAGAGGCATAGAGTCCGCATGTCTCTCATATGCCCGCGGTACTAAGCAATGCGTCATGAAGACACAGGCATCAAGTCGGCATCTCTCCACGGAGCGCAAACCATGCGCACCACGCAGCGCACGCCATTAAGCGCACACCCAGCGACCATGCAGCGCAGCACAGCACACCATATAGTGCATTCCATGCGCACCATGAAGTGGCCAGCGCGCACCACGGAGCGCACACCATGCGCATCACACAGCGCACAGCATAGCGCTTCATGCAGCGCACACCATAGCGCTTCACACAGCGCACACCATAGCGCTTCACGCAGCGCATAACATAGCGGATGCAGGCAAGCACCAGCACCTCACACGGAGCGACTGCACAATCCTGAAACAGGTCCAATCCGAGGCACAGAGGAGTCTCGGTATGTAATGAATCAGTCACCCATCCACGGACCAACCCCCTCAAGGGTTGCTCAACCTTGAAAGTTGGTCAGTGCGGCTGAAGCAGCCTTGATATGCTTGCTGTCTTACGAGGCATATCCTGCAATGTAACAGCGACAATAGCTTGCAAGCCCAGAAACTACAGGACCGGTAACGTTAGTTGGTTCCGGTGATCGAACGAGAGTATTCACTTTCCCTGGGCTCGACCGTACCTGACCATGTACAATCAGTCGCCCCTGGTAACTACTGACTTACCTTCCCGAAAAAGGAATGTCAAACCCACCAGAGTTAAAACTGCAACAGGTAGGTAGTTTTCAACTTAAAAAGTGTAGCCGCTTAAAAACTTGAACATTGTTTGCAATTAGGAGTTCGTTCAACCGTATTTGATAAAAATAACTGGCTTTCGGTATTTGAATGCAACGGACGTTCACTAATTGATACTTGGTAACTTACGCTCTATAACTTCTAACCTCATATGAATTCGACAGAGAGCACCGTCACACAAGTCGTCAAGTTTTGCAATATCTACTCGTACTTTTCAATACTTTTGAACATGCGACCAATTATTAAGTAAAAAATAATAGTGGCTACCCCCTAGGGCCGTAACAATGCGGCGAGCGAGCGGGCGTAATGCACTCTTATGATTTATTTTTAAATCTAAACGTCAAGTCAAATATGTTTCAAATTACACTATTTGCGTAACAAAAATAGAACAAAGATTTTAAAAATATTGAAAAATTAACAGGCATGGGCCTTCTTCTAGTGCAAGATTAGCAATCCTCACTTTTTATTTTTACTTGGCTTGCGACCGTGACCCCCAAGCAAAACTTTGGAACCCCCTGGGGTCGCGAGTCGCGACCTACAGTTTGAAAAACACTGATCTACAAGAACGAGAACTGCCACGAGTTCTACGCAACACACTGATGCTTATAAAATCTGTCGCTATGGTCTATCAATCTATTTTGAGGGTAGTGCCGAGTGCGTGATAAAAAGTGGCGTGTAATTAAAACTATCGCGGCGCAATTCGTAAGAACTGAGACTAGTAAATTATCGCTCCAACGAGTCCTTAAGTCCTCTGAACAGAGACACACTCAACATTGTATAAGGAAACAAAACTTACATACGGTTGAGAAGTCTGCACTTTACAAGTACAACACTTCACTTTAACGTTCACTTTGACAGGATAAAATAACCAAGCACTTAGGTATTTAGATGGCAAAAACGGCTTAGAACGCGTGGTTATCCCTATGTAAGCTCTTGTTATTTTTTGACTGCGTACTGTCACTATTTAGCTTTATGAAGGTAGATAGATAAATAACGAGGTTGTCTGGTGTTAGATTCGCATTAATAGCAGCTGCTTTGATTTGAGGGTCTTTAATCCCTCTAATCACAATCGCGACTATCAACTCGTCTGATAGGCCTTTTACAATCCGTAAACGTAATAAACATCTACGTGGATATTCAGCATATGTTAGATAACTGTCCGAATCAGAGCTCATTACTTCGTACAAAATATCCGCCACGTCAATTTTTTTTACACAAAGTGACTGAAAGTCCTTTTTAAAATTGCTCCACGAACGGTCATTTGTAACCCATTCACTAAGCCAAGTCTTAGCATCTCCCTTCAGACAGTTCCCAACGCGGGAAAGGCACTCATTTTGCGACCACTTATTTAAACCCTGAGCCCTGTCAACCTCGTCAAACCACTGATCAACATCATTCACATTTGGGTCAAAATTAGAAATATAAAAATGATGAGCGCTTACTGACTTTAACGACTGTATTGCCTCCACTATTTTCTCCGTGGTTGCAATCGAGACATCAGTACCAGTACCTGTAGTTTCCGGCGTAGCTATTACCCGTGAACGATCTTCTAAAGCCTTTAACCGCGAGACAATCGTCTCAAGCGATCGTTGGTGAAGCGGTGACACAGGGCTTCGCGTCCCCACGTGGCTCCCACGACGATCTAGTTCGCGCTTGGAACGGCGATCGTAACCACGAGACTTGCTACGTGACCTTCTGCTCCGCTTATGGCGGCTACGAGATCGGTTAGGACGCGGGGCACTACTTTTTGAACGTGAACGACTCGATCTATTCATTATTAACTACTTCTAACTTGTGGGCGAAATGAATCTTTATCCCACTTCTGATGTTAGGAATCAGAAGTGAAATAAAAATAAAAATAAAATAAACAATCTTTAATTGCTCTAAAATATTCTTAACAAAAGTATAAAACACCAAAACACCGTAAATATTAATCGAATATAAATTACACTAGCCAAAAAAATAATCACTATGTACCTACACGAATAAAAATAATCGAGCACACTATTATGGTCAGGTAACACGTTCGTTCCGAGCGCCGTCCAAGCAAAAAAAGGGGCTGTCATCCGTTTGACGTTTCCTTTTATAGGCATAATTGGCACTTGATGCCACAGATTCTCAACAGTAGTTGCTGTCACTTTTTCCCAACAATACGATTTCTGTGCTATTCAAAACTCACCCTAATTCGGGATTATCTGGTGATAAATGGCACTTTGAAGGCCCTCCACCGAGAGTTGATTTATTTTCAAAAATATGTATTGATAATTTCCAACTAGATATTTAAAAAAAAAGGATTACGATAGCCTCGGCTAGTGCGCTCGAGAGGTCGTAACGTAATACGAGGATGTAATACGTGTGCTCTGACATCAGCCTAGAGGCGACTGACCCCCGGTGCGCGGGCGCGCTAATCATATAATGCGAACACTCCCCCCGCACTCCATACCGCCGCGTTCCGAGGCGTACACACACAAAGAACAACATTCGTAACATTCATTTGAAAATAATAAAAGAACATGAATAGTCATGTAACGTTCCGTTACATTACCCGCCGGTCCCTCATAAGGATTTTATTTCTGGGAATAAAATCCGCATACTAAATACGTTACAACAACCTTGCATACCAACATTCACTTCATCCATACCTCATCGCTAAAAAACCTAATATATATAACATCACACAACAATTTTAGTTTTGTGACGTGATCTGACAAAACGAAAGTCTAATGACAAATATTTGTCCATGACTTAGTAACAGATCTTATTATCATTTTAGTGAGTACTGGGAAAATGTAACGAAACACAGAATTCATGTATAGGTGGAGATTTTAAGATCTTTTATATGCCAAGACCCTAAATTCTTACCCGACATATCCTCTAAAACATAAACGAGAGGTGATAGTTTTTGAATAATACGGCACTTAATATATTTGGGTGCTAATTTCTTGCTGAAGTGCTTATCTTTGTCGCTAAGCACGTAAGTACGTTTATAAACGATGTCACCGACATTAAACTCAAAAGCCTTGCGTCTTAGGTTATAATGCGACGTATTTTTTATATGAGCATGATAAAGAGATTTTTGGACCTGGTCAAATATTGTACTTAGGCAACCAAGCTTCTCAGTGTGAACCTCACGCGGCAAAAATAAGACCTCATCACCCAGATCTGTTTCGGTGTAATGGGAACCACAAAGGACCATCTCTCGCCCAAAAACAAGAAATGATGGAGAAAATCCAGTAGCCTCATTAACCGAGTTATTTATGGCAAATTGAATTTTCGGAATAAAGGCGTCCCAAGATCGGTGGTCACCTTCTACAAACGTAGAAATACACGTAATAATAGTTTTATTGTACCGTTCTACTGTGTTAACCTGAGGGATATATTTTGGTGAAAAGAAAATATTGCGAATTTTGTATTTCTTAAATAGGTCTTGAGTGTCTTTACGTATAAATTGAGTACCATTATCCAAAAATATAGTTTGAGGAACACCGTGAATTAGAAAAATTTGTTCCTCTAAAATTTTTATAATAATTATCCCCGAAGTAGCTTTTTTTATTGGAAAAATATTACAAAATTTGGAAAAACAACAAATTATTACCACAATGTAACTGTTTTGCTTCCTAGTGACTGGAAGAGGTCCCATTAAGTCGATGGATATTATCATCTGGTAAGGTCGAGAGCATTGTTTTGGGCGGGCCATTTCACCAAGAACAGCATGGTTTTGAGACTTATATTGAAGACAAGTACCACATGATCCAACGTATTTTGCTACATCCTTATACATACCCGGCCAGTAATACTTGAGTGCAATACGTTTGTACGTTTTGAAAATGCCCAAATGACCAGCAGATGGTTCATTATGATTAGCTACAATGACTTTTTCTCGTATCTCAGATGGAACAACTTCTTTCCAAGAGAATTCATTAGTTAGCAAACACTTATTTTTACTAAGGCGATAAAGGGTATTGTAGGGACCTGATGCACCTTCTCGTACTGCAGGGTCCCTGGGGGTTCTTCGTAAGCGTCAAGGGGCTGTCGTACTCGCTGGCAACGCGAGAGTGTGGTGAACGCCGCTCCGCTTGCTGTGGAATGTTGTGACGTTGTGAAGTTATATTTATGATGCAGTTTTCATCCCGATAGATATCCGCTGGACTATCACCTATTGGAACAATAATAGAGGGATTTTGCATCACTTCCACTGGTATGCACCGCTGTTCGGACTCTACCGCCATTTCGAAGCTCTCCTGCTCGCAAATATCAGTAGAAACACACTCAACCTGAACAAAATTATTGTCACAAGAACCAATGTGTCTCCGACGGAACTTCCACCTCACAGCTTTCCATAATGACGACATCAGCCGAAACAACATCCAAACGAATACAATTTTCATTCGACTCGTGCTCGCCATTTGTTTCTTTTAGTAAAATTGTTTCTTGTTTTTCTGAAATATTATTAATAGGACTAACTGGAAAGAACTGACCCGATTCTGTATCTTCAACTACGTAATCCTTGTTCGCCTCATCATCAACTTGTCTGCTATCGTCACAGCTTCGGTCACCATCGTCTAGACCGCACTCTTCACTTTCTTGGACATCATTGACTAGGCTGGCTTCAGCGCAGCTCTGGTCACCATCAACATATTCTTCCTCATTTGCTTTGATTGTTGAGCTAGAAAATAACTCTGCATGATTATCTTCGCTCACATTATCCTCGGACTGTTCATCCGCCTCGGACACAACGTCCGACCTCTCAAGATGAATAAAACACTGATTAACCCTCTGCTTGCAAGAAACACACTTGCATGGGAATTCTTTCCTAAACTCTGCGCACAGCGTGTCAAATTCCATTTCATATTGGAACGTATATCGAAAAACGTGTTGGGCTGCGCCTTGCAGATAAACCCCTAAAATAAGCGCATAGTCGCTCTTTCGCCACCCATTGGCAATGGCCATCGACACGAACTCGTCGATGAATTCTTCAAGGCACACTTCATATGTGTGGCCTGAAAAGTATCGCATCTTCCTTTATATTTGATTTAACACTAATAAAAACAGAACCACTCAGCTTGGATTATACTCCTCTTATCCTGGTGCCGTCACTGCGCCAGTCCTCCGCTTGTCCACCGCACACCGTTACCGTTCCCGTCACTGTTACATACAGCGCTCGTACCCGGCGCTCGCCGCTATTTGTATGGACCTGGAGCACCTTCTCGCACTGCAGGGTCCCTGGGGGTTCTTCGTAAGCGTCAAGGGGCTGTCGTACTCGCTGGCAACGCGAGAGTGTGGTGTATGAGAGTGACTGCTTATTGTGAGTAGTGTTATAAAAGAAAGAGGAATAGCGCACTCAGAGGAACTATATTAAAACATTATATATTACATGTGTGCCCTCTTCGGTTGGGCTAGCAGAACTGTGCTCCAAAACAAAAGTCTTCTCTATTCTTCTTAATTTCAATCGGCGTTCCAAGAGTTTCTAGAACGTTCCAAATTTCCAACGTGCCAGTCTCCACCATAAGGTCGCCAACATAAGGTTGTCACAGTATTATTTTTAATTTGGTAATTGGGAAAATTCTCTGGTTTTGTAATACAGTTATTATAAATATTTTTAAACCAATCATCACTAGAAGTCGTAAATGAATTGGATGTGATTGTAGCCGAAACTGGGACAGCTCTAGACAACGCATCAGGGATGACGTTGTCAACACCCCGACGGTGCTTAATATCGAAATTAAAAGAAGATAGTCGTACGCTCCAACGTGCGAGTCTTCCTGTGGGGTTACTTAATGAGAGAAACCATCGTAACGCACTATGGTCTGTGTATACCGTGAAGGTTTTCCCATTTTCCAAGTAGCAACACCAATGCTCTAATGCAATAAGAACTGCTAGCGTCTCTCGCTCTGTGATGCTGTAATTCCTTTCGGCCGCCGGTAGCGATTTGCTCATGTAAGCTATGGGGTGCTCCTTTCCGTTTACGGTCTAAGTGAGCATGCCGCCTATCCCATAATTACTTGCGTCTGTATGTACTTCAAATGGTAGGTTATAATCGGGACAAGAAAGGACGGGCGCGGAAACTTGGCACTCTTTAAGGTCTTTAAATGCAGCGTCTGCTTCATTAGTCCACTTAAAAGGGGGAGAGTTCTTCTTACTGGAAGTCAACTTGTTTAGCGGACCTGCAATTGTGCTAAAGTTGGGAACGAACCTACGATACCAGGTAGCTGTGCCTAAAAAACGCTTTAGCTCCTTACGGTTAGTAGGAGTTGCGTAATTGAGGATGGCTTCAACTTTTTCTAGATCAGTTCGTAACCCATTCGCGTCAGCTACATAACCTAAATACTTAAGCCTACTTCGAAAGAACTCACACTTTTCCAAGTAGATAGTCAAGCCTGCTTTACGTAGATTCTCCAAAACACGAAGTAATAAGGACACGTGTTCCTCGAATCTACTGCTAATAATAATAATGTCATCTAAATATGCAAATATTCGGTGATCTACGTTACCTAGCAACTTGTCGACCAGACGCTGTTGTGTAGCAGGAGCATTTGTCAACCCAAAATGTGTTGTTTTAAACCTAAATGTTCCTCTACCAGGAACATAAAAAGCAGTCTTGTCTCTGTCTTCCTCCGCAATTGGTATTTGCCAAAAAGCTTTGGACAAATCGAGGCTAGTAAGGAAACGAGCATCGCGCAGGTTGTCTAAAATCTCGGATATGTATGGCAAGTTGTAAGCGTCTCGTTTTGTGACGGAATTCAATTTCCTACTGTCAAGGCAAATAACGAGGATGACCATTTTTTTTAGTAACAAGTAGTACCAGAGACTGCCAAGCGCTTTCGCAATGTTCCACCACATCTAGATTCAACATATCATCTACCTGTTGGATAAGTATTTTTTTGTTTCTCAGGAGACAGTCTATAGTACCGTTGTCTAATAGGAGGAGAATCACCTGTATCGATGCGATGGGACACAACGTGTGTACGGCCCAACCCTTTGCGCTCAAAGGAAATGTCCCTAAATTGCTCAACGACATGATTCGCTATAGAACGTTGAGACTCGTCTAAACTATCATAAGAGTGAATAAACGTTTGTTGATTTTTTGAATTCAAGTCAACTAACGTATTAACCGATGACTGAATAGAACCCAAATACTTCGGACATAATTGAAAAACGCGCCAGAAGTCAATACCTAAAATGAGCGATGACTGTACTTCTGGAACTACATAAAATTTTAAAATGTGAAATTGTTCCTCGAAATGCACGGGAACATTAATGTAGCCAATACTTTTAAGTGGCTGACCACCAGCTGGTATTACGGAAGGTGTATCATCAGTACATAGCTTAAGGCCATGACTAAGTAATTTTTCGTGTGCAGAGTTACCTAATATAGTAACCGCTGCTCCAGAATCCAGAAGGCCAGACGCTGTAATACCATTAATCTGAATATTTAAGTATGGTCGCGTATCATTCAGAGGCTTAGTTTGCAGAATTGAACAAATTTTATAACTGTTGAAAAATAACGTGATAGTTTTCAACCAATTACTCCAATCTTGTTTATCAAATCGACTTCTGGACAATGATGGTTTGATACTTTGACTGGCCTGTTGGTCGGGTGGTTAGTGACCCTGACTGCTATGCCGGAGGTCGTGGGTTCGATTCCCACCCAGGACAAATGTTTGTGTGATGAGCACGATCATTTGTTCTGTGTCTGAGTGTAATTTATCTATAATATGTATGTATTTAGAAATATATAAGTATGTTTATCAGTTGTCTAGTACCCATAACACAAGCTCTGCTTAACTTGGGACTAGATGGCGTTGTGTGATAGTTGTGGAATATTATTATTATTATTCCATTTATTCAATTTTATATACATACAATTTTAAATTTTTAAATATTTAGGTACTTAGAAAAACATAAATAAATACAAAAACATTTAAAAATATAAAAAGTAGTTGCCCACCGGTATCGGGAATAGGGTCCAAGCTACCGGTGGTCAGGGCTCCTGAGAAAGGAATCTCCTAACAATACGCGCCGTGTCCAGGAGTACTGCTTTCTGGATCAAGCCCTTGATCCAACTGCCCAACGAGAGCCTCCTGAGATGTTGGTCGAGGCTCTTGGCTATTAAGCCATTGGCCGTCACGACTATCGGCACAATGACTGCTGTATCCACCTCCCACATGTCGACAACCTCGCGAGCCAGATCAAGATACTTTGTTTTTTTATTTTTCTCAGCCTTCACGAGGTTCTCGTCATGAGGAACAGCTATATCAACAATCATTGTGCGACGCTCTTGTCGATCTATCACCACTATGTCAGGCTTATTGGCAACAATAGTCCTATCAGTGATGATAGATCGATCCCAATACAACGTGATATTGCTATTTTCGAGAACTGGGTCGGGCTCATACCTATAGTACGGTACTTCAGATTCCACAAGATTGTATTTAAGAGCAAGTTGCTGGTGGATAATCCTGGCTACAAGGTTGTGTCTGTGCAAATAGTCTCCGTTAGCTAGACGAGAACAACCAGAAATAATGTGTCGGATTGATTCCCCGGGCCGGTGGCATGCCCGACAGATGTCAACCGTACCGTCCTTCACAATATATTTCCGGTAGTTATTCGTCATCATAACTTCGTCCATAATCGCACAGACAAAACCTTCGGTTTCCCCGAATAGGTCACCAAAGCGCAGCCAGGATACGGACGCTAAGAAATCTACATCGGGTCCATGTAGGACCCGGTAAAAGCGTCCGTGAAGCTCCTTGCTCTGCCATACTTCCCTGCGGCCATTAGTATCCAGTACTTTAAGTTTGCGCCAGTTCTCGTTTGCCAAGGAGAGCGGGGTGAGGCCCTTGTCCACAGCGACCACATCTCGATGCATACCCACGTCGGTTTCTAGGAAATATTCCCTAAGGCTGCATACCTCGCGGTTGTGTAGGGTCTTAGCATTTAAGAAACCACGACCCCCACATTTCCGCGGGATATACAGCCTCATCACCGATGATCGTGGGTGATGCATACGATTTGCGGTCAGCAGTGTGCGGACCCTCCTATCCAGGGCGTCAAGTTCCGTCTGAGTCCATTTGAGTATGCCGAAAGAGTACATCAATACCGGCATGACCCAACCGTTGAAGGCGCGCACCTTGTTCCCGCCTGATAAAAGACTATTTAGTACTTTATTCAGGCGGCCAAAGAAGCGCTCCTTCAGCGACTGTTTCACGTCAGCAGTATTGATGCCTAACGCTTCCGACATACCCAAATACTTGTAGGTTTCGGTTGAGGACAGGGATCTAAGGTGTATGGAATCCGAGAGTTGAGTTCCCACGGATTCCATAATCTCCCCTCGCTTTACATGCATGACTGCACATTTGTCCACACCAAATTCCATTCTGATGGCGCTACTGAAGGTTTCTGTTACCTTCAGTAGCTTCATCAGTTGCAAGTTGTTGGGGGCAAAGAGTTTCAGATCATCCATGTAAAGGAGGTGTGATATGACCTGACCACCTCTTCTCAACCGATAGCCCTGTCCCGAACCCTCCAGTAGTGTACTGAGAGGGTTGAGGGCCAGACAAAACCACAGTGGACTCAGACTGTCGCCCTGGAATATGCCACGCTCGATCCTTATCGGTTCGCTGTTCTCCTGTATCTGACGACATCCTGGATAGTGAAGGACTGTACTCCACTGCCTCATACACGACATCAGGAAGGTGCGCAGAGTTGCATCAACTTTGTACAACTCCAGCACCCTCATGAGCCATGTATGTGGCACCGAGTCATAGGCCTTCTTGTAATCTATCCAACATGTCGACAGATCTCTTCGAGAACGACGAACCTGTTGGCTAATAGCAATATCGATGAGGAGCAGCTCCTTAGTACCACGGGACCCATTCCTACATCCATTCTGGGAGGCTGACATGATACGATTTTTATCAATATGGGTGTTAATTTTGGCTCTCAGAATGGATGTAAGAACTTTATAGACCGTCGGTAAACACGTGATCGGTCTATAATTCTTAGGTTCCGCAGTACTACCTGATTTATGGAGCAGGTGGGTTATTCCTGTCGTAAGAAACTGGGGCAGCAACCCTGACTCTAAGGCAGACTGGAACTGAGCTGCCAAGCGAGCGTGCGACCTTTGAAACCATTTGATCCAGAAATTGTGCAGCCCGTCCAGCCCTGGAGATTTCCAGTTAGGCAACGGACGGACTGCACGAGTTACATCTTGGGGGCTGATGGTAATTGCCCCCATTTCTGGTATAAGGTCGCACGCGTCTGGTATAAGGTCGCACTTATTATTATTATTATTATACAATCCTGCAAAACTAGTTTTTTGGATTTTTATTCCCACTGCACTTAGGACAATCTGGCTTTTTAACACCTATGTGACCGCACTTGAAACACATAATTTCCTTATTCTGGCAATCTTTTAAGCTGTGAGAATTATTGCGGCATCTAGGACAATACGGCAACTTTACTTCTGCTACAACGACATCGTTTCCTTTTATTTCGTGTAAATATTTTTCATTGACATTACATGAATTCTGTTTAATATTATTTGTTAATTGATTAGTTTTACTAACGAGTGATGTTCTTTGTTTGTACGTAAACTCTGGTGCTAATATACGTCCCATAATATTTTTATCTTTAGTATCGGCATCCAAACTCGTTTTAATTTTGTTTAAAATTTCTTAATAACTGTTCAAATCTTCAAGGGGGTCCAGATGGGAACACAAAATATCCTCTGATGAATAAACCTGACCGAGTTTACAAACTTGTCACCTAAGATCAGCAACTGTATTAGCTGGGGTTTCACCTCTTACAGCCACCTCATGTTCAAGTTCTGATTTTTGCAAAGACAAATACTTGATTGGATATGCCATTTTGAAATTTTAATATTTTACCAATGTTTCAAAAGTTGTAAATAGCACACAAATTAATTTATAGAACTATGATAGAAATGATAAAAGTACCCCGTTCTGTTGCAATCAACTTTAACAGAACCCTGTGTTAAAATGAATGAATATGAAAGAAGAATGAAGGAAGAATGGCGAAACAATAAAAAAAAGAACCAAAAACAAAAAAGGTTACAGTAAAAAAAAAAAAAAAAACGCAACTGGTGTGAAGGTAGTTTGACAAAGAAAAAAAAATTTAAAACATTGTTAGAATACCACCATGTTTAAAAAACAATTCAGATATTATCAACTTTTAAAATAACAATACGCATCAATAATAACAGGTAATTCAGTAACAGGTATTCTTAATAACACTAAACTTCACCTCAGTTACTGCAACAAAAAAAACAAAAAACACAAGCGTTTCACAAAAACAAAAGAAAAATAAAAAAACCACTCACCGTACAATTACTAACTACTTACTACAGAAGCGAAAACAAACAGAACCACGTAATTGGGCGCCAGTGTAACCTCCACCCGTTTTATCCTACCAAGAATATGGAATAAAACGAGTGTGCACAATATAAAAGTTTAATTATAGCTCAACAGGAGGCTCACAAATTTCTAAGTCGTGAGTTCATGGCCCGTTTGTTGTCATGCAGTGATAGGCACTTCCCTGAGAAATTCCCGCAGAAGTCGCCCAGGCCGGAGATGGTAGATGGCCGATGTTCGTGATGCGTACGGTGACTGGAAGAATTGAACGTCCGGAAGATACGGCGTGGCTGTCCGACTTGCTCGGCGGACACCAATGTTCGATCCGACGGAAACTCGCCGTAGTTCCTGGAAACCATGGTTTCACGGGTCTTATTACGGGCCCTTAAAACCGCCGTCCTGGTCTAGGTCCGACGACGTCATCAAGGAAATTGCCTATGCAGTTGTAGTAGTATTGACGTGACGGAACTGACCAGACCGGAGTTTACATGGATAATAAAGCGACTAGATGCACAAAAGAAAGTACAATAACACTATACCCTTCTTTTGGGTTACGCCGCAATCGGGTAAGGAATAAATTAAGCAGTAACGTTTTAAGTTTGAAAATTTACATATCATAGAATAGAATAAAACTTTATTGTACACCAAAACAGTCACACAATTGTTTTACACGAGCTTAAATCTATGGGTACAACGGCGGTCTTATCGCTGAACAGCGATATCTACCAGACAACCTTGGGATGGACTGAAAGAACTTAAAATCTAAAAGGGGTAGTCTGTGGTGTACTGCTAATAAAAATAGATGTCAAAATTTTACATTTAAAAATACATACATATATACATACATATTTTTTTTTTTTTTTTGGGGGTGGGAAATCATCCTATGACTTCTTCCGCTCTAGGGTGGAGCGGAAGGGCGTGTCAGACTCTTACTGACTAAAACCCACCCCTGTTCCTCCCTGCCCTACGCGCCCAGGGGCGAGGTAACTCTTTCGAATTTATCCTCCACCCCCGGGCAGGCATCGGCCGTGGCAGGCCCCGTCCTTTGCTGACAACTCTTTGAGGCGCGCGTGGAACACTACGCGCCGTCGACTCTCGGGCCTGGTGCTGATCGGACGGCGAGTTACCCACTACTCGCCGTCCGCAGGCCCGGGTATATACATACATATCAAATGTTACATAATTTCGTAGGAGGTGAGAAAAAAGGAGAACAAAGAATAAATGGAGGACTAATTATGGAAGAGATGAGAATATATATAAACAGAACGGCATTAGAGAGAAAGGAAATGGTCTTTTACTAGATTTTTAAAAGAAGCGAGAGCGATCATAATTATTATAATTATGTTTTATAAAAAAGAAAGCGAAGGTAGAAGAAGAATTATTTTTAACGGCATAAATGTAGCATTTGTAAAGCATTTTGAATTGTAACGGTGCATACTAGATGAGAGCAATATCACTATAGAATACAGCAAATACTTAATGTGTTTAACTGCCAATAAATAGATACACAACAGTTAAGAAAATGATATGAAATTATACGATTTGTGTGCTATTCAAAACTCACCCTAATTCGGGATTATCTGGAGATAAATGGCACTTTGAAGGCACTCCACCGAGAGTTGATTTATTTATTTATTTTCAAAAACATGTATTGATAATTTCCAACTAAATATTAAAAAAAAAGGATTACGATAGCCTCGGCTAGTGCGCTCGAGAGGTCGTAATACGAGGATGCAATACGTGTGCTCTGACATCAGCCTAGAGGCGACTGACCCCCGGTGCGCGGGCGCGCTAATCACGTATATGGTATGCGAACACTCCCCCCGCACTCCATACCGCCGCGTTCCGAGGCGTACACACACAAAGAACAACATTCGTAACAATTGAATTTGAAAATAATAAAAGAACATAAATAGTCATGTAACGTTCCGTTACAAAGTAATAGCAGGTTATTCTTATAAAAGGATATGTCGAGAAAAATACAATTAGGTACACTTATTATAAATAAGTTAAATAATAAACCTGGCAGGGTCCCGTCATCTTGACGTTTATAAATTAAGCGTGTGTGTCGACTGTCACTTTCATAGAAAAAAAAAGTATTATATTTTTTTAACCACACATACAAAAATGCTACTAACATATATTTTTACAAATCTGATCTCACGGCTTGTGGCACCTAAGTAATAATAATAATAATCTGTGGCCCAGCTGTTAAATTGACTAACGAAGAAAATTTTCTCACTGATATTTTTCTTTAATTTACTAATATTAACCCAAGAAAAATGACCAATCAACAAAAAAAAAACCAGGAAAAAATAATCATGTTATATCACCACAACAATACGGAAACAAAATTGAAATAAAATGATAATAAAAATGTAATTGACCGAAAATGCTGACAAGAAGCCGGGCACGTTTACAAAATGCACAAGCAACATCTTCGGGTTCGTCGCCCAGCTCCGCCTCGCTGCCGCCGGGACCTACGCCAACCGTGAGTCCAGTGATTCCGGTCGCTGCAGTTGCGTCGAGCTCGAGCGATGAATACACCACTCCGACGACGACACCACCACCTGCGCGTCGACGGGGAAGAGGCCAACCACCAGCCAGCTTGGAACCTCGAGGCCCGCCGGCCTCTTATAGGGTTCCCGCTGCTGGTGGAAGTGTGCAGCTCATGCGATGCACGCAAACCATTAACGAAAACGTCATGCGCTCATATGGATGCTCTCTCTGTTTCAGGTGCTTGAGCCAGCTGTCAACGTTTCGGCCCAACGACTGTCGGATTAGGTGCGGGTCATCCAGCGTAACCGTATGCTGGATGACGCCGTACTTGATAGACTACGCCTCGAATCACGGAGTAGCCGTATCTCACCTGTTTCGCCACCGGCCGCGGTGCAACTGCAACCCAGTGCTTCACCGCGACCCGACCACTTTGGTGAGGATGATGATGACGCGGCTATATCCGTGATTACTCAATGCAATGAACGATTGAGGAGCGCTTTGGAGGATGCATTTCGGGAGTACCGCTCCACACCGCCTTTGCTTAGACCTCGTCTACCTTGTTTGCCCATGCATAAGAAAAATAAGGCGCTGGTGTGTGCTCTAGATTCGCAGCTATCAAATTGTTTTGATAGCAGCAAAGACCTTGCCGATACCCACTCAATCTTATACTTCGCAGCTGCAGCGGCATGTCGTGTAGCTCACGTCAAGTTCACCAATTGTGACAGAGCTACACGACCTGCTGTACCTGCTTGGCAGTGTAGAATTGAGCGTCGTATCGGTGAGGCTAGAGCACTCATCGGCAAGCTTATCTGCTTCAGGGAGGGCAACACTCACCCTAGGGTGATGCGTTTCGTGAGGCGGGCGTTCTCGGGGACTGATATTAGTTCCCGAGATTATTGACTTCCTGAAGCAGTAGGTCTATGCATGGGCAAATCGTATTCGTCGGTACAAGCGGCGAGTGGAGCGGTACACTCAAAATCGCACTTTCCAAAGCAACGAAAGGTGGGTTTATAGGGCTTGGGAGCGACTGGACCAAGGTGTATCTGATAGGCATCTACCGGATGATGACGCTATGAGTTCATTCTGGCGAAGCATCTGGTCGGTGCCTGTTAGGCACATCGAGGGTGATTGGACTCGAGAGGTCGAGCGTGCGTGCGACCTTATACCAGAAATGGGGGCAATTACCATCAGCCCCCAAGATGTAGCTCGTGCAGTTCGTCCGTTGCCTAACTGGAAATCTCCAGGGCCGGACGGGCTGCACAATTTCTGGATAAGGCAGCTCAGTTCCAGTCTGCCTTAGAGTCAGGGTCGCTGCTCCAGTTTCTTACGATAGGAATAACCCACCAGCTCCATAAATCAGGTAGTACTGCGGAACCAAAGAATTATAGACCGATCACGTGTTTACCGACGGTCTATAAAGATCTTACATCCATTCTGAGAGCTAAAATTAACATCCATATTGAAATTGCTATTAGCCAATAGGTTCGTCGTTCTCGAAGAGATCTGTCGACATGTTGGATAGATTATAAGAAGGCCTATGACTCGGTGCCACATACATGGCTCATGAGGGTGCTGGAGTTGTGCAAAGTTGATGAACTCTGCGCACCTTCCTGATGTCGTGTATGGGGCAGTGGAGTACAGTCCTTCACTATCCTGGATGTCGGCAGATACAGGAGAACAGCTAAGGATCGAGTGTGGCATATTCCAGGGCGACAGTCTGAGTCCACTGTGGTTTTGTCTGGCCCTCAACCCTCTCAGTACACTACTGGAGGGTTCGGGACAAGGCTATCGGTTGAGAAGAGGTGGTCAGATCATATCATACCTCCTTTACATGGATGATCTGAAACTCTTTGCCCCCAACAACTTGCAACTGATGAAGCTGCTGAAGGTAACAGAAATCTTCAGTAGCGCCATCAGGATGGAATTTGGTGTGGACAAATGTGCAGTCATGCATGTAAAGCGAGGCGAGATTATGGAATCCGTGGGCACTCAACTCTCGGATTCCATACACCTTAGATCCCTCTGCTCAACCGAAACCTAGAAGTATTTGGGTATGTCGGAAGCGTTAGGCATCAATATTGCTGACGTGAAACAGTCGTTGAGGGAGCGCTTCTTTGGCCGCCTGAATAAAGTACTAAATAGTCTTCTATCAGGCGGGAACAATGTCACACACACAACAGACTTCAACGGGTGGGTCATGCCAGTATTGATGTACTCCGTCGGCATACTCAAATGGACTCAGATGGAACTTGATGCCCTGGATAGGAGGGTCCGCACACTGCTGACCGCAAATTGGATGCATCACCCACGATCATCGGTGATGAGGCTGTATATCCCGCGGAAATGTGGGGGTCGTGGCTTCTTAAATGCTAAGACCCTACACAACCGCGAGGTATGCAGCCTTAGGGAATATTTCCTAGAAACCGACGTGGGTTTGCATCGAGATGTGGTCGCTGTGAACAAGGGCCTCACCCCGCTCTCCTTGGCAAACGAGAACTGGCGCAAACTTAAAATACTGGATACTAATGATCGCAGGGAAGTATGGGAGAGCAAGGAGCTTCACGGACGCTTTTACCGGGTCCTACATGGACCCGATGTAGATCTCTTAGCGTCCGTATCCTGGCTGCGCTTTGGTGACCTATTCGGGGAAACCGAAGGTTGTGTCTGTGCGATTATGGACGAAGTTATGATGACGAATAACTAGCGGAAATATATTGTGAAGGACGGTACGGTTGACGGTACGGTGAATGTCATAAATATATTACACGTGAAGGAAGTAAGTGTGGTTATGCAGTGACGTTACAGATAAATTATGACATAGGGAGCAGCAGTTTCTCGGTCTGCGCATAGTCAAGGAGATACAGCAGATTCAGTAATTTATTTTTAGCGTCGTGTTTGCTGAGTCTAGTTCTAGTGAGTTCTAGTTCTAGTTCTAGTGAGGATCTATTTATGTTTCTATAGATTATTAAGCTCAACACGTACAAATGTCTTCTAGCAAAGGCGGTTTTATGCGACTCACTCGGGCAATTTGTTCTGTTTCCCCGTTTACTTGGGGCTGGTGGTGGTATTTGCTGATGCTTCCACAGTGTGGCTCTGAGCACAAAGAGCTGTTTTACCGTTAGAATTTTATGTACGGCGTATAGCTGATGTGTAGGATACCGGAAAGGTTTATTTAACATTACTTTGAGGACAGCCCTTTGTGCCCGCTCCACCTCTAGGAACTTTGTTTTTGCGGTGCCACCCCATGCTAGAATGCAATAGTTGGCGATAGACTGGCAGAGGGCATTTTAAGAATCTCAGGGTCCGCAGAGTGCCTTAACGATTTGATAAGGTGAATGGTTTTCCTAATTTTGCTGGCGGTATTTTCTATCTGACTATACCATTTCAGTCCATCATCAACCATCACACCTAGGTACTTGACAGATGTAGCTTGGGGCAGTGAAGAGCAAGTGCAGGTCGTGGGATCCAGACAAGTATGGGCTATGATAGAATATGTGTTGGGGGGTTTCGTTTTCGCATTAATCGAGAAAGGAATATAGTAACTCTTTTGGAGGTTTAATGTTAGAAGGTTCCTGTGTAACCACTCTTTCATTATTTGTAGGGATGTTTCTGCGGTTATTTTTACTTCGGACCAGTTCTTTCCATGTACCACAATTATACCTTACGCATAGAATGCCTGTTTTATTTTTTAATTGTTACAACCTAGCTCTGGAGAGTATTTCGATATTGTGACCGTCCACCTTTAATCCTATTAATTTATTTCATAGAAATTATATTTACTTCAAAACCAAGCACATTGTACACATGGCCGAGTTTTTTATAGAAACACACTTCCATCTGAATTTTAGGATCGACAGCGGAACGCAATTAAAAATGAAATATCTATTCGTTTAAAATAGCGTCACAAGATAAAGACCCTTTGGGAAAGGAATATTGAATTGTTTTACGAGGAAAGGTCTCATACTTATGTCAGCGCTCTTTGAAAGCAATTATTCGTGACAATTAAGATGTCATGGGTTCTAACAAATTCTATGAAACACCAACGACTCATTGGGGCAAAGTGCACGTTAAGTGTAGTAAAAAATAGTGTCTTGGCGACACAGAGCCAGCCCCCTGTTGATTAGCAAAAGTTGGAGCGGACAAGGGTCACGATAAGAAAAAAAAACGAGAGTGTGGGCGCGCGCGATGGAGGCGGAAGCGAAGCGAGGTCGGTGACAGACGGGCTTGAGACTTGAGCTGGCGTGGGTCGTGGTCGAGGAGTTAGGAAGAAGGCCTATGTCCAGTGGTAGTTTTAGAAGTATGAGTGTCGTTATTAAGTTAAATATAAATGGACTAGTCCAGTTAAGTTCATTAGTATTTAAAGTGTGTGTGGTTACGTCTCTGAAGAGATTAGGCAAGAGTATTAGTTTATACTTGAATATTATGAGCTTAGTTTATACTAGGGTTTAGATATCCGTAAGTAGAGTGTAAAGGTACGTGTGTGAATCTCGGTGGCTGCGATGGAGAATGAATGGGTGAGTTTTGGCTGTTTTATGCGAGCATCAGTTTATTTATAAACATTTATCTTGGCGTAGCGAGACTATTTCTATATTCTATCATGTTTTATAGTTACTGCTATATTATCATATTTTAATATGTGCCCATATATATTTAAATTCACACCCTGGCAGATATCTGTCACTGGCGTTTGGCAATAGAGAGGCTGGAGGGTGAGCAGTTGATATTCAGGCTTGATGGCCGCCCCGTAAGTGGGATTGTAGGATTAACTAAACGCTGGTGATGATAACTGCTTCCTGTATATATGGTCGAGCACAGGATTCTTGCGTAGACCTTGGTTCATAAAGGCTTCCTCTGGGGTAGACACATCAAGGGGTAACTAATCGTTCTGAAAACGCTAGGTTATCGTGTTTCGTTAAAACGAAACCCCGGCCGTTTTGTAGGCCTATATCTGAATCGACACTATTTGGCGAAACACGAGAATTGGATGGCATCAGCCTCTAGGCTGTACTGTATATCCACGAACTGGGGAGTTTAAGGAAGTTTGGAGTGACGATTGAACCACTTCGGTATGCACCAAGGATGTCGCAATGAATTCTGCTACAGACTGAGCCCGCGAAACGCTTGTGCAAGTTTTGTGTGACCTTGGAAAAGGGGTAAGCTAACGTAATTGGGTTGTTTACATTTGTACGCGTTTAAAGTATTGAACCTAGCTTTAGTTAGGTATTGGAAATCCATCACAATTTAGGATATGTGTGAATGACCGTGAGTGTGACAGGAAGTGTTCTGTTATCCTGATATATTCTAGGCTGATATTGTGTTTAAGTAATAATTTAAACAGACACGCGAGTGGAGCTGCGAGGAGAGCCAGTTGGCTAAAGGTCTTAGAACTTAACAGGCAGAAGCGTGTTGTTGGCGCTAGTGAACTGTCTGTGTAGGATTTCAAGGGAGTTGGAATGTTCAACTCTATTTACTTCTTGAGTGAAGACTCAACTATATTATCAGTTAATATTTGTATTAATTCCTGGATTTATATTCTCTATCTGTGACCTTTGTTTCGGTCAGATACGAGCACCGTACTTTATGGATGTACTTGTTGTACGAATGATGCACCTTCCTTGGGGTTGGGCCGACTATATATACCAAATTATACAGTCTACGACTGTTTAGGGACCATGTCTCCTAAGAGCATGTTTTCGACGTTCTGCCGCTGAAAAAGCCGCCCCGTCGCGTTTTACAGCCCGAGAGCTGTTAGGGAACATGCTTCTTATAAGCATGGTTACGACGTATTGACGCTGGAAAGCCGATTGCGTCACTAAAGGAGTGTTAATCTGAAGTATTATGAGTGCGGACGTGAAGTATCGTGTGAGTAAATGTTGACCAACTACCTATTACGCTAGCGTAAGGGTTATTCACACGAACCATCGTTAATTAAAGATTTACTTAGCATCCCTTAGTTATATCATATGTTTCTAAACCACTTCTTATGTGTTTCACAACTTGAATTCCTAAGTCTCACAAATTCTTTCTTTCGGGCCCTTCCTTGTTTCAACAACCAGGCTTTGGGTTGCTTTATACTTATGGAATTCGAATTATCATCGGTTGGAGCCATGACCAGTCAGGGACGAGTGGCACAAGGTACGTGCGGTGATAGTCTAAGTAATAAACTTAGTACTGGCGGGGCACTACCTTTTCCCACAAAGGAAAACCGAACCTCCACACAAAAATCTAAGATATTAGGAAAAACGAAAATTTTATCAGGCTAGGGTTTGAGAGGGAGTGTTACAATATCAAACCAAATCACCCTCCAGTGGATCAAAGGGCACAGTGGATCCCTAGGTAATGACGCCGCAGACGAACTTGCGAAGAGAGGTTCCAAGATGGTAGTACTGAGTACATACCCACTCCTTCCCCTGCCTTTCTCAAAATTTCGTACATGGATACGCCAGAGATCAACTGAACTCCATAATAACAGATGGTCACGGGCATCAGACTGCAGGCAGTCAAAAATTGACATGCCGAGTCTACACCCGCGACTAACCAAACGATTGCTCAGCCTCAGTAGAACTAACCTTAAAATAATAATAGGAACAATCACGGGCCATAGCCTCTTAAAAAAACCACTGCGCCAACAGACGGCACGGTTGGCGCAGTGGTTGAGCGTTCGGCTGCTGCGCTGCGTGTCGCGGGTTCGATCCCCGCACGGAACAAATATTTGTATGCCCTACAGATAGTTGTTCCGAGTCTGGGTGTCTTGTGTATGTGAGTTTAAATGTTTGTGAACGCACCCACGATGCAGGAATAATTCCTAGTGTAGGGCAACGTTTTTAATAAAAAAAAATTAATAAAAAAAATTAACCTAGGTGCCACGGACAGAGGGTGCTTTGACGCTGAGGAATCAGCCGCTCACATCATCCTGGAATGAAAATTGTTATGTAGGTAGCAGGTACTATTGATGATAAAGGTGCATGGAGAGCCTAAGGTCGACTTTTGACTGTGAGGTTTTGCATTACGTATCATGACTTTCATGAGACGACTAGATGGCGCTGTTCAATCATGAAAATAACACTGCAAAGCTTATAAACCTTATTATGCAGAGGCAGATAATAAGGTTTTTAATACCTAAAATATATAAATTACTAAGTAATAATAATATATTTATATTCAAATAAACAAAAATTACTATATTTTCTTATTTCCGAGTACTTAATACAGCGCCATCTAAACCAAACTAAATAAGCCAATTGGTACTATATCGGTTAATTCGACTACAGATGGCGTCGATCACAAATAATAAAAATCCCTACATTCACAAAGTAGCTCTTATTTTCACGTTCTAGAATAAATAGTCAGTAGCTCAGGTGGATAAGCATGGCAGAATAACATAGATCGTTCAACAGGGCACCGGTTCGCAACCCAGCTCTCTGTCGACTTTTTTTAAATTTAATTATTATAATATATAATTTATATTCTATTTTTTGTATTTTTAAACGTTTTTATTTTATTTTTTGTTATAAATAATATAAAAAATATGAGGTATAAGATGTATAAATGAATATAGGGATAATATACAAGTATACGTAAACTACTATATATAACATTATATAAATATATATTATATAAATTACTTTCGTAATTGGTGGTAAGTATTAGTATTATTAGTAAAAAACATTTATGTAAGAAGATTTAAGTAGATATATTTTTCCTAGAGCTTAAGATTTACTAAGTTTAATTCTCGTAAAGGATAAGAAATGAAACTATTTTATTGATAATAGTTTAAGACATTTAATTCTCAAAGAAGAATACAATTTATGTCTTTCTTTCTTATAGAATGTATAACCTAACCTAGCAGTTTTACATCCAATTAACAATGATTTAATTCACTTGTTATGGAGAAATACAAGTAAAATTTATAACTGAATAACTCTATTACAAAATAGAAGACCTTAACAAAGTAAAACTGTATAATAGATATTATAAATATTCTAAATCAAAACTGTGTTGTGCTATTCTTCTATTATTTAGTTTTATTTACATTATGTTATAATAACTTTCACTATATATGCAACCTTAGTTCAGTAAATATTTTACCTACTCATAAATTATGTTTCCCGGCAACCCTATTTGCCAGAAAAACAATGCTCTTGAGCGTTATGGCAAACGCGGTTGCCAGCTTGGTTTGTTCACTTTAAATGATTTTTTTGCTGTGGTTGCGTTGATTGAGCTTTGAGAAGTAAAAAAAAAATGGCACTGTATTAAATTTCACGTCTTTTTTTCACTGGGCCCGCAAAGATGTATCAAACAACTCTGCGTAATATCTTGTTGGTGTAAAGCCATTTTCCTCATAGCCTTGCTTGTTGGCTTGGCTTCTGCCAGATCTACTGCGGTGTTCCAAGGAACCCTCTTCTTGAAACCGCTTTATCCATAAAGTAACAGTCTTTACCTATAAGGGAAATATATTATTTATTATTTTCGTGTATCGATAACCATGGATAATAAAATAAATAACGAACAGTGATTTTAAAACATTACTTACGTTTAAGCCAGTTTCTCTCGAAATTTCAGAATAATTTAGGCCTTGATTATGCAATGCTATTATTTGGGCCCTCGTAGCCATATCAATATTAGAACGCGAACTCATGGTAAAGATAAATATTAAAAAATTGTTAAATGCAATCGTAACTGAACTCACTCAAAGATAGTAAAGAACGTTATGATTGAACAAAAAGATTTAATTTTTATACAGTCAATATTAAACTACCCTCAATTCTTTTGAGATTTATGATACAGGTTAAAGTCGCTAAACAACATCGATATAATAAAGAGTAGGATAATTTCAACTCATTGCGTAATGACGCAATAGTCCAGTGGCTATGGTATCGGTAAATTTTATGCCACCGAGTTCGAATCCTAGTTATTACGAGCTTTGCTTTATAAGGTTTGTAATGTCGTAGGAGAATTTGTGTTAAAATTAAGTAATATTGTAACTAGCAAAAAACAAGATAATGTTCTTTAACGAGAGATGTATATTTTCCAATCCAACTACTATACTAGCGCCATCTATGTCGTTCATGCCGTATTATTAAGGCGATGAAACCCTGTGCAAACGATTTTGGTTTGGAATTCTCCATGCAGTTCTGTCTTCATTAGTACGTAAGGAGACAAGTGAAACTAGTGACAGCTATAAGCACACTGTTTAATTATTGGTTATATAACAAAAATGAAATTGTTTTTTGTTTGTTTTTTTTTTGAATGTGAGGCCGTGGCTACCCAACGTGCATAAATCCTCGGAACAGTGGGGTCGGTCCGCAAAGCATGTGAAGCTCCCAGGAAGCTTCTGTGCTTCTGGGCGGGGTATAAGCTTGCTATGTCCTGGATGGGCACTCGCATAGACCATGTTCTGGATTCGGACACATCCCAGCCTCCCAGGGTCAGGAATCATCCCAACGGAACATCCGTTGGGATGATTCACGACTACGACTTTCACTTGGCTGGCAGCTAGGAAAGTTGTAAAAAACGTCCTCCAGTCAATGTGAGAGAAGAGAGTAGGTGCAGCCCTGTTGCTTGATCTGGCTTCAGGGCCTCGAGCTGCGGGGACTGCCACTGAAGCAACAAAAAAGAAGAGAGCACCCTTAGGTCAGAATAATAATTATAAATGCCGCGTTTCATTCCACTGTGGCGACAGTATTCGCATTGTGTCGGAGCTGCTATTTACGAGCAGCTCTTAAATTGAGATGGTAGGGTTCCTCTTAATTTAAACGCTTCAATACAATCAAACTACTTTATTCGCGTTTCTGCATAGTTTTAAATTACTCGGTAGATGTGATTAGACGTGGTCTCGCTTTGGAGCTCGTAGCAGTGTGTGTCGGTATCGGGCGCGAGCCGCGCGACGCTTGCGCACTTCTTCCGCGCGCCCCTCTCGTCCCCGTGTACCATGTTCGCAGCGTGAATATCCTCCCCCCTTTGAAAGCTGCTGCTTTCAAGCTCTTCCGTAAGGGGCAGAAGACAGGCTCTGTTTATCGCACGTCGGACAGTGCCTCTCGCTGTGTAGAAGTCAGCCACTCTACAGACTCCATCCGCCCCAGGCAAAAGTTGCAGGACTCGCCCAAGTCTCCACTTCAAGGGTGGCACGTTCTCCTCCTTTAGGATTACCAAATCTCCCAACTTCAATGCTCTATCTTTCAAGCGCAATTTTGTCCTAATTTTTCGTATTCGTCAATAAACTCACAATATTGCCTTTTAAGTGTAGGATTTTTAATAAACTTCCTTTCGAGACTCGGAAAGCGTTTTATGGCCATGTTGTAGGAATCGCCCAGTGATACTCGTATTTCTGGTGATTCACAAAATGGCATTTTAACATTAAATCTCCCGTTTTCTAAACGTGAAGTATTTTCTATGAAATGTTTTTCACAAACGTGATCATTTTCAGAGTACGAAGCACTTGAAGAAGGAAGTTCTTCAAGTTCCCAGAACTTGGTAAGGTTTTTATTTATTTCCTTAGTAAAATTACAATGTAACTTCCTTTGTTCATTTTAATCTAAACTACATATGGGCCCAGCTACTAACCAACCTAGTTTTGAACTCTGGAGTATAGTTTTATTATTACCTAATCTTATTTTCTTTGTAGTTATGATATCAAAGAAAATATCAGCGCCAAGTAGCAGATCAACTTGAGAAGAACAATGAAATTCGGGATCAGCCAGCTGAATATTCTCAGGTATGTTTAATTCTAATGGATTTATGTCACTATTAGGTAAGTTACCTATAATTTCAGGTATAACTAAACTCTTAACATTCGTGCTGTAAGAACTTATTAAGGAATTGAAGGTAAGTTCACAACGATCTGTTATATTAAATTGCATGTTATTAACCCCACTAATGCACATCGGTCGTGAATTAATAGAAGTTAACCCTAATTTATTTTTAATGCTTTCAGATATAAAGCAGGATTGACTACCGGCAGCCAGGAGAGCCCGGGCAAGGTAAGTCTTATTATTTTTCCTATTAGTTAGTTTTACTAAAGCAGTACAGAGAAGAACTTGTTTACTCATAAAGACAAAGCAAGAGGATACAGCACTAGCGATTGACGGCACACTACAGGTATTGTTATTCTCAGACTGTGTAACTAACGCATTATTTGTTTCTGAGTTCTTATGTAATAGTGTATTATGTTTTTGTTTACAGATTTGACAGGTGCCGAGGCGATACTTCTCAGCATTATGACCCCTACGTAAACAGTTTGAGCAAAGGTGTAACTTTAAGGCTTCACTCAATCTACTATCCAAACTCATTTCTTGGAATTTAATGCACTCTGTTATCCGATGAACTTCATGACATACCGGACAAGCAGGCTCTTTAAAAGGTTCAGGTATCAGATCTATCATTTTTAGTAACTTGCATCGTTTCAAGTATATCTGCGCGGTCACGTAAAAATTGAATAAATTCCGATAAAGAAGGTAAATCCGATATCTTGTTTCTATGTTCTTCCCACTTTCTTAATGTAGTGGGATCTAATTTAATGGTAACCAAATAAATGATTAAAATATCCCAATAATTAGTTGGCAAGCCTAATAAATTAAGGGTTCTTAAGTTTTTACTAATGTGATCAATAATAAAGCGAAGGGCTCGATGAGATTCCCTCGTTAACACGATCACGGACACTCAGATGAAGTTGACATTCCGAAAATGACACTAAAATTTTTCATATAAAATAATACCACGCGTATAGCCGGACTGCCGTAATAAAAAAGCCTAGGTACCTTTAGTATGACGGTACGTCGATAACCGGTACCGTCGACAGGCGGACTGTCGTATCAAAGAAGTTAGTTTACTTGGTATATGGCGATCCGCCCGTAGCCGGTACCGTCTACAGGCGGACTGTCGTATCAAAGGAGTTAGTTTACTTGGTATATGGCGATCCGCCCGTAGCCGGTACCGTCTACAGGCGGACTGTCGTATCAAAGGAGTTAGTTTACTTGGTATATGGCGATCCGCCCGTAGCCGGTACCGTCTACAGGCGGACTGTCGTATCAAAGGAGTTAGTTTACTTGGTATATGGCGATCCGCCCGTAGCCGGTACCGTCTACAGGCGGACTGTCGTATCAAAGGAGTTAGTTTACTTGGTATATGGCGATCCGCCCGTAGCCGGTACCGTCTACAGGCGGACTGTCGTATTAAAGGAGTTAGTTTACTTGGTATATGGCGATCCGCCCGTAGCCGGTACCGTCTACAGGCGGACTGTCGTATCAAAGGAGTTAGTTTACTTGGTATATGGCTATCCGCCCGTAGCCGGTACCGTCTACAGGCGGACTGTCGTATCAAAGGAGTTAGTTTACTTGGTATATGGCGATCCGCCCGTAGCCGGTACCGTCTACAGGCGGATTGTCGTATCTCTCTTGACACTAGACAAATTTAATTGAGTGCAATATGACACTGGAATGCGTGGCTTCATAGTAATGTTCGCAAATTTACACGGGAATAGGCGGTCTGTCTGTTTTGACTTGGTAAAATTAACCGCCTGTGGGCGTAGTGTCATATCAAACAGGAAAAAAAATACGCCTCTGGCCGTGTCGTCAACGAAAGTGTTAAACTGTCTATATTAAATAATGCTTTTAAATGGTTCTTAATCAAGATCTTTTTGTTATCGTGATTAGACGTGGTCTCGCTTTGGAGCTCGTAGCAGTGTGTGTCGGTGTCGGGCGCGAGCCGCGCGACGCTTGCGCACCTCTTGCGCGCGCCCCTCTCATGCCCCTTTCGTCCCCGTGTACCATGTTCGCAGCGTGAACACATTGCTTCACTGTCTTCGTCAGTCCTTCTTGAAACGGTTAATTGCTGCAACAAAAGAACAACAGCCTTATTTATATAACTCGATAACCATATGCTTAGTTTAAATACAGATTAGCAGATTCTTAACTCAAGATAACATACGTTTCATCAAATTAACCGTCTCTAAGACGAAACCCAAAAGATATAGGTACACACCTTCCTTGATTATAGCTCTTTCTATTAGCGAAAACCGTGTTAAAATCCGTTTAGACAGAAGTGCAAAGCGGCTTTGATTTATACTACATAAAGAAGAGATAAGCTGCTACTTTTCAACCTCGTGATGAACTATCTGACAGCTGAAATACAGCAACCTACTCCCTGGAGCATTCTGTACGCAGACGACGTCGTCCTCACTGATGAAGATCCGCTCAACTCGCAAAATCTTGATAAAATGGAGATCATCTTTGGAAAACGCAGGCCTCAAGATCAGCAGAGAGTACCTGTACTGTAACTTCTCCAACTCAACCGCAGTCTATTTAGCGATGGCAATATAGACGCCGATTTCACACATCGCATAAACACGGGATGGCAAAAATGGAGAGAACTGACAGGCGTGCTTTGCGATGCTCGAATGCCAATCCGCGTTAATGGCAAAGTTTATAAAACCGTAGTAAGACCCGCTGGAGGTCGCTAACGAACGGCTGGATAGGACATGGCTTGAGATGGATCACTGTGTTGCCCAATTTTACACAGGTCATGGCAACATTAAGGGTAAATTATTTTCCTTCAAGCTTGTTGCCTTGCCTTCATGCCAATGTTCTACACCTGATTGCGAATACGAACAATCCGCACATCATATCCTATGGGAGTGTCTTTGGCAAACTATGTTGAATAGTATTCAATCTACGTCTGGAGTTGTCAATTACACGGACCTTGTGGCATCTAGAACGAATTTCCCTGCGTGATTTATTTCGTAGCGGGACCCAAGACAGTTTAATCATTTGTCTGGGACTCGTCAAGCTTCATTGGCTCAGCGTTTTTTCTGGTGGTCGCCACTGTTGATTCTGGCAGAAGTTACAGTGGTTTGGGAATAGTGCGGCGGGCTTGTCCCAAAAAAAAATAATAATAAGGCCCGCTATGACCCACGGCGCAGAGTGCTGGCCTATTAAGAAACAGCAGGCTAATAATATGCATATCGCGGCAATGAGGATGCTCAGGTGGTCCACAGGTGTCACAATGCAAAACCAATACTACATCCGAGGTAGTTTAAAAATCAGACCAATACACGACAAGCTCACGGAGTCACGCCCTCGCTGATACGGTCACATCATGAGAAGACCTAATGAACATATTACAAAGAAAGTGCTACAGCTTGACTCAGGATCAAAAAGCCGAGTCATGTCAGTCATTAAGAAAAACCTCGCCACAGATAATATATAAGTAGACACACTGATGACCCAGTAATGATATCTCAGGGGAAGAACGATTAAAAGAGACGCCCCCGACTTGAAATGGGACAAGGCCTGAAGAAGAAGAAGAAGAGAAGAAATAAAGATCCTTTACCACCCACGTTTATTCTTCTTCTGGGTAGAGAATTCTAAATTACCAACTTGCTCTTAATGAATCAGTGTCTAGACTAATCACATGTCATGGTTTTTTTTAGTAATGCCCAACGTGAACTGTCAGTTATGTTTTAGCAATAAGTATTAACCTCTGGTATTAACCGCTACTTACCTTTCAAAAAAGTAGTAGCAAGAAGTTGTAACTTGAATTGTAGTTGCAACTCAGTTCTAACCTACGTCCTGGGTTTTTTTTTTTGGTGGCTGAGACCCGCGCTACGTCACTGGTCAAACTCAAAGCATTTACTTCAGCTAAACTACAGGCAAGTAAGGGTCTGTAGTCAGGTCAGAGCGATGAATTACTTGCGCAGTTTGTCTGTGGGGCACTGTCTGTGGACATTTGTGGAAATTATTTATTTAAACTTTATGCAACACAAATGTACACAGGTATTCTCTACCAGTCAACCAAGCGTGTTTGAGAGATATCACGGCAGGTGCATACAATAAGAAAGTGCATAATTAATATCAATCACTTCACTACCTACATTTAGAGTATAAAACAAAGTCCCGCCGCGTCTGTGCCCGATAAACTCGAAAACTACTGAACGGATTTTCATGCGGATTTTACCAATAGACGGAGTTATTCATGAGGAAGATTTAGGTGTATAATTAGTACCCGAGCGAAGCTGGAGCGGGTCGTTAGTTTAATATTTAGTATAGTAGTATGCTAGTCACACATGAAATGCCCTGCCAACTGTCGAAAAATCCCGGAATGCACCATAGTGCTGGTTGGCGACCAGACGAGAGGGCCCGATGGACATTCCCGTTGGAGCTCGGGCGTCCCCGCAGTCTCCAGACTAGTCCCCCAATTATGTCGTCCTGTCAGAGCGTGCCTAAAGGTTAGCAGCGTAGAACCTCATTTCACTTCCTTCTCTTCTACCTCCTTCTCTCTTACACTATGCAAAAAGGAACAAAAAGGAAAAAAGCAGAACAGCGGTAACACTCCCTCTCCCACAAAGTGCACTTCAACAACATATAATAAAGTTTATTAGTGGAAATAATTACTAGTTATTATTACAAGACGTAAAGTCAATGTATAAAAAATTTACACTATGCAAAAAGGAACAAAAAGGAAAAAAGCAGAACAGCGGTAACACTCCCTCTCCCACAAAGTGCACCTCAACAACATTTAATAAAGTTTATTAGTGGAAATAATTACTAGTTATTATCAAGCTGCGTACGGATTGCGCGTACCCTGGTACGCGTACTCAGTTTACGCGTATCCGGAACGCCTAGTTCATACCTGCAGCTACGCGTTCACTCTTGGGGTACGCGTGCCGCGCGAGCCAACTCGAGCGCGAGCCGATCGTCAGTCGGTTTTTTGTCGCGCGTCAAAGAGGACGCACGGGGCCGGCTACGCTACATTTGGACGGCAAAATGAATAAACACGCGTGTTCTTCGAGTTTTAATAATGAAAATATTATCAGACTCATTCCACTTTATGAATTTCACCGGGTCTTGTGGGATAGCACACTAGTTATTATCGAAATTAATTATTTAATAATTATTAATTGGTGCACGCAACCGCTAACTTTATCGGAGTCATGGCGAATGACTGGGACTCGCGGCTCCGCTCTGGATCGATTGACCTCGCGTACAGGTTCGCGGCGGTCCGTACAGGAGCTGTACGCGTATCCAATGTACGCGTGGACAGTGTTTTCCAACTACGCGTAACACAGGAACGCGCTATCCGTACGCACCTAAGACGTATAGTCAATGTGTAAAATATAATTGACATTTTATAGGCATTAAATATAAAATCTATGGTATTAAAAGAGTCTGTAACATTCCTCCGGGCCCTAGTCCATTTGCTCTATGAGGCGATGGGGTGGGCGTACTGTTCTCTTGCTACGCCTCAACACCGGCGTCTGCTCGAGTGTTCGTGGCGAGTAGGAAACGGTCTCTATCGGAGGTTGACTGATTGGAGTTGAACTGGCACGAGGTAGTACTTCATGTGGTGTGGACGTTGATGATTCAGCCGATGACGATGGTCCCATGGCAATATCTGGCTCGTTGGTTGGTGACTGAGCTACACTCGCCTTGGAGCGTATGTGGTCAGCGTGTCTGCGCTTCAGGAATCCTTTTGGAGTTCTAACCACATAAGAAGGTAGTGTTTCCGTTCCTCAATGATAGCCGGTTTCCATTTATTTTCCAGTTTGGTACGGATGTACACTGCTTCCCCATTCTGGAAATTCGGAGTCATTTGTTCAGATTGAATATTAGCTTGAATGTTTTTATAGCGCAATGTCCTTCTCATATTCGGCCTAACATTATCCAGTAAGCAGTTTAGCTGTCTTCCGAACATCATTTGGGCTGGTGATTTTCCTGCGGTAATATGCGGTGTGTTACGATAAGAAAAGAGAAAGTTTTGCAGCCTCCGTTTTGGGTTGACTATGTCTTCTTCACTTGCAGTCATTCTTGATTTAAAAGTTCGCACCAGTCGTTCGGCCAATCTATTGGTCCTTGGATGGTAGGGTGAAGATGTCTTATGCACCCTTCGACTCGTGATACTCTCGAAAGTCTTTGGAAGTAATTTGAGGTCCATTGTCGGAGACAATAATTTGAGGCAATCCAAATGTAGTAAAAATACCATCTAGTTTCTCGCATAATGTTCTAGTGGTTATCTTTGCCATAGGCTTAACTTCTATCCATTTCGATAAGGCGTCGGCCAGAACTAGCCAATACTTACCCTTAAAAGGTCCGGCAAAGTCGACGTGAACTCTTTCCCATACCTTTTCTGGGATCGACCAAGAGTATACAGGAAGTTCTGGGTTGTTGGGCCTATTTTCCTGGCATTTTTGAGATTTTTTTTTTTAAAATTGTCAATGTCTTCTTCAAGTGTTGGCCACCATACATAGAAGCGCGCAAGGCCTCTCATTGCAGAAGTTCCAGGATGGCCAATGTGTAAATAACGCAATACTGTACTTATTAATTTACTCGGTATAACAACCCTACCTTGCCACATGATGATCTTGTTCTCTATAGACAGTTCACTGCGTTTTCTAATAAACGGTTTCAGATCAGTCTGTGAACAGTCAAACCAGTCGGTTTTGATTAATTGCAGGACTTTCTTTAATGTGGCATCGTTTTTCGTTTCTTCTCTGATAAGTTCTTCACTTAAGGCCAAGTCGTTAATTTTATTATGCTGTATCAATTCAGTAATTTTGCATATCTAGATAGATACCTTTGGGTGATTCGGCTGTTCAGTGCTATTTGGCATTCTGGATAGGTAATCAGCAATAATGTTATGTTCCCCTTTTTTATAAATTATGTCATAATCATAATTTCCAATCACGAGTGCCCACCTCACAAGTCTATTATTGGCCATCTTCGGAAGATTTCGTTGCGGGTCCCAATATGCGAATAAGTGGTTTGTGGTCAGTTACAAGTGTGAATTTTGTGCCTCTGAGATACTGGTCGAATTTTTGAATGCCATAAAATATTGCCAATGCTTCGCGGTCTATAACAGAATATTTGCTTTCAGCCGGTTTCAGTTTCCTTGAGCCAAATGCAATAGGTTGTTCGATTTGTTTATCTTTGTGGTATTAGACTGCGCCTACTCCTTTCTCTGAGACATCACAGGAAAGGTAAAGGGGTCGATATTCATCAAACGCAACAAGTGATTTAGATCTTGCTATTAATTTCTTAGTTTTAATAAATATTTCGTTCTCATGATTAGTCCATTGCCATTTTCGGCGGTCACCTGTTAGTTCATGTAAATCGGCACATTCACTATGTAGGTGTGAGATAAATCGTTCATAAAAATTGATGAGTCCTAAGAACGCCCTGAGTTCTTTGGTATTTGTTGGCGGTGGTGCTTCCGAAATCGCTTCTATTTTAGATTTTGTTGGTCGTACTGCATTTTTGTCAATAATATGTCCTAAATATTCGATTTCCGGTTGTAAAAAAGTGCATTTTTTTAGATTTACTTTCATTCCGGCTTGTTTCAATTTGTTGAAAACCTTTGAGAGAGTCTCTAAGTGTTCTTTGTGATTTTTCCCAGTTATGGCAATATCATCAAAAAATACAGCGACGTTTGGTATACCATCGAGTAGTTTGTCAAGGAAATGTTGGAAAATTGAGGGTGCCGTTGCAATACCAAAAGGCATTCTGTTGTGGACAAAGTATCCTTTATGAGTCGATATTGTTAGGTACTTTTTTGATTCAGGGGTTATTTCAAACTGCAGATAAGCATCCTTAAGGTCGATTTTCGAGTACTTATCTCCATGTGCCAGACGTTGTCTTAACTGATCAAAAAGAGGCACGGGATGGGTATGCTTGATAAGTACCGGGTTTATCGTAGTTCGGTAGGCGCCACATATACGTACTTGGTCATTTGGTTTCAAAACAATGACTGTGGGTGTGGCCCATTCTAACGGTGTCATGTTGGGGTCCACTTCTGTTATTATTCCTTCGCGCAGAAGCCGTTCTAGTTCTACTTCTATGTTTTTGCGTATGCTAAACTTGATGGGCCGTGCCGGCAAATGTTTTGCCTCACTGCCAGGTTTGATGTGGATGTTCACTTGATAATTTTTTACGTTCCCTAATTTATTGCCAAATAGGTCGGTGTAGGCAGCTAGCACGAGATCCAGTGATGTGCCTGTGGTACGTCTAATAGAGTACACAGGTTTTGGAAACGTCATGTCGTAAATTTCGCTCCATTGTAATCCGAAAAGTATCGGATCTGCCTTGTCCATGACTACAACAGGTAATATTTTTTGTATGTTGTCTACTTCAACAGTTACGTCTGTTATACCTTTAGGTTTCAGTTTAAAATTGCAATAGGCTTGGAGTTTCGGTCCCTTCAACAATGCTGGAGCTCCAATCTTTTTCCACATTTTAGTAGAAATTATTGAGTAAATTGATCCAAGATCCCAGTCCATTGTGCATTTTACACCATTGATGGTTACGTCAATTTTTTTGCATCGAGATGTTTTCTTTTCAATGATGTATACAGGGTTGTGCTCGATATCACTATCTTCCGCGGAGGAGTGAGAGTGTGACGATGTCGTAGATGAAGCCTCTGATATCTCTATTATTGTGTTTGTCCGTTTTGTCTTTGCGTCGTGAGTATCTGGGTTGTGACAACAAATATGCTCTACCTGATTTAATACATACACTTTCGTAATGTCCTGTCATCCCACATGCTTTACATTGGTGGTTTTTTGCTGTACAGTGCTCGTAATCATGTATGTCACGCTTTCCGCATCGTCTGCATTAGTCTGGTCGCAACTTCCTGGGTGTTTCGTTGTTGATCGCAGTATCAGTGCGTTTGCCTTGTGCTTTCTGTTTTATTCTGTTAATATAGTCATTGGTTTTGATTCATTCGTCAATATTGTCGTACTCTGCTACTTCGCGTGACTGGGCAACTGCAAATATTTCTGCAAATGTTATCTCTCTTGTTGTACCACCTTCTGTGACTTCACGAAGTTCTGGCCATCTTTGTTTTAAATCTACCTCCAACTGTGAATGGTTTAAACCGGTTGCAAACCGATCACGGAGCTGTCTCTCCAGTAAGGTCCCTTCGTAGCCGCAGTGTTTTGAAAGTTCCTTTAGTCTATTAGAATAATGTTCCATTGTTTCAACGGATTCTCTCCTAGAGTTCCAAAAATCAATTAAGGCTTTGTATCGCGTTTTCTTGGTTCTATATAAATCCAATAATTTCGTTTTTATGTCGTCGTATGTCGCTGTGTCAAAGTCAGGAGTTAACGCTACTTTCAGCTCGTGGTATATTTGGTGAGGTGAAATGCAGTTAATGAGTAGGTCTTGTTGAATACTAACAGTCTCTTCACCCCATATCCGGCATTTCGCTTCAAATAGATCCACAAAGTTTTCTGCGGTAGTTGTGGCACGGTTAAACTTGTCGCACTTGAAGTGTTTTACAATGTTTTGTTTCGATGTAGAAGGTGTTGTGCTATCAGCGTTGTTTGTCACGCTGTTGTTTGGTGAGAAGTATCCCTGGTGTTGTTGCTGTCGTACGAGTTGTTGTAGGAGGAGTGTCAGTACCTTCTGTTGTTCCTGTTGTGCGGTAAGGAAAACCGCGAATTGTTCAGCGTTCATGTTGTTTGCCTACTGACAACACAATTTGCCTCGTCGCCAATATAATAAAGTTTATTAGTGGAAACATAAGTTTAATTACTAGCTATTATTACAAGACGTAAAGTCAATGTGTAAAAAATAATTGACATTTTATAGGCATACATAAAATCTATGGTATTAAAGGAGTCTGTAAAAGTTTGCACTCAAATCTCACCGCAGTCCACCACCACCTAGAGACTGAGAAACCAGCTCTCTTGTTCCTTTCGGAGACGCAGATCAGATGTCCGTAGACGTGGCATACCTATCTTACCTAGGGTTTACCCTGGAGCACAACTTTAAGCCACCCAACCGCGTCCCCACAGCCAACCGCTCGAACGCGCAAAGCAAATGACGTGAGTCAGAAGAAGAGAGCGTTCAACAGGGCTGCCAAGTCCTGCAAGAAGGTGTTGCGGAGAGCTCGGTTTGACCACATTAGCTGAATTGGGAACAAACTTGCTTCTTACTCAGCTGCTAGTAAGGCGTTTTGGCCCCTGGCTAAGTCGGTTGAATCGAACTTCTGCCTCCCCGCACTACCCCCACTGCTGAAACCCGACGGGTCGCTGGCCCACTCCGCTGAGGAGAAAGCAAACTTGTTTACATCTCTGTTTGCGGAATCTTCGTGTCTAGATCCTGGTGGCGCGAGGCCCCCTGGTACTCTTGTTGGATGCGAGTCGATTATGTCAGACATTCGCATTCATCAGAAGGATGTTCGAAGGGTATTGCGTAACCTAGACCTGTACAAGGTTAGTGGCCCCGACGGGATACAGGCAATTGTACTGAGGACTCTCTATCTTGACACGCCTATTTCGCCTTTCGTTTGAGACTGGAAAAGTGCCGATGGCTTGGAAGCAAGCAAACGTGTAACCCGTGCCCAAGAAGGGTAGTCGAGCTGACCCAGCAAATTACAGGCCCATCTCGGTAACTTTCGTACTCTGTAAGAGTATGGAACGTATACTGAATGGCCAGCTCCTGGCATACCTAGAAGCTAACGATATCCTCAGTGACCGACCATACGGCTGCCGCCGAAATCGGTCAACTGGGGATCTTCTAGCGTATGCCATTCACATCTGGAGTGAGGCCATCGACAAACAAGGGGAAGCCCTTACGGTCTCCCTTGATACGAGTATGTCGAAGGCCTTCGACCGGGTCTGGCACGACAGCCTAATTGGTAAGCTTCCTTCCTTCGGTCTGCCCGCTGGTTTGTGTGATTGGATTGCAGATTTTCTGAGGGATCGGTCTATCCGAGTAGTCATAGATGGCTGCTCGTCCGGGCTGCTGGCTATTAATGCCGGTGTTCCTCAGGGGTCGGTGCTCTCGGCAACATTGTTTTTGCTGCATATTAACGATCTGCTAAAACCCGGTACCTTTGGGTATGCAGACGACAGCACTGTTGCCGAGAGATACGTGCCCGACGCACGAGCTAGTGGGTCTCAGGTCCGGTCTCTCCAAGAGGCTATGGTTGGGCGCTTGAACTTGTCCTTACAGGCTGTCTCAGAATGGGGCGATGCCAATCTGGTGAAGTTCAATGCTGCTGTCTTTTTCCGCTAAGAAGAGTCAATTTCACCCTGCACCATCTTTCCGAGGTGTAACCGTGCCAATAACGGACCAACTTGATCTTCTTGGTGTTACTTTAACATATACCCTCAATTTTGGACCCTGCATAGAGGCAAAGGCTCAAGTGGCTGCCAAAAAGTTGAGGATCCTCGCAAAGGTGAGACAGTACTTCACACCGGAACAGCTGCTCCAACTCTATCAAGCGCAAGTTCGATCGTGTATGGAGTACTGCTCTCATCTTTGGGACGGATCTGCCAGATGCCAGCTTGATGCCCTTGACTCAATTGAGAAACGAGCCAAGAGGATCATCGGCAATGATAGGCTCGTTGAGTCAAAATTCCAAAGTCTTGAGCATAGACGCCGAATTGCTAGTCTGTCGGTTTTCTATCGGTTACATTTTGGGGAGTGTGCGACGGAATTGCATAATTTGATTCAGCCAAGCCCGTTTCATCAACGGACCACAAGACGTGCGGCGAAGTTCCACTGCTTCATGGTGGACATCCCATTCATACGCACAAAGCGTTTTGAGAACACATTCAATGTGCGTACAGCTTGGTAGTGGAATTCCCTACGGGAGTCTGTGTTGCCTGTTACCTACTGTTGAGGATCTGTGGCAAAACGTCAACGTCAGTAGCTGTCAAAGTTGACTTTTCTATTAAAAAAGGTTGATTAAAAAAGGTGGAGTCCATAGGACGTGATAATTATGATCTTTTATTTTACACATTTCTAATTCCGCAATCCGCACCGAAATACGAGTATTATCAAAAAACCATCCAGAGATTCAGCGACGGACGCTGGGCGACCGTGAGCTTGCTGGACATCTGGCGATCGTGACAATATTAGGAGATTGAATAATCCAGACACGCCACACCGGCACAAGATGGAAGCCGCTGCAAAAAAATTGCTAAAATACAGCAAAGAAAAAAGCAGTTTACGAAGACTTTTCACGATCACGGCCAACACCATCGAAGAAACTTTCAAAACCGGTGAAGCGAAGGTGACCGAATTAAGATGTGAGTTTAACAAATTAAATGACCTAAACACACGAATTTCACAATTAGATTCGAAAATAAAAGACGCAATATTAGATAATGAAAGTAGAGAGGCGCAAATTGAAAAAGAGATTTTGACGGCGGAAGAATATAGCAACAGATATATTGTTATAAAAACTACATACGAGATAATTTTAAATCAATCTGCCATCATAAACACAAGCAGAGATCACACACAAAATAGATATTTCAAGCTGCCAGAGATAAAATTTCAAAAATTCGATGGAGATATTCGTAATTGTTTATGTTTCTGGGGTCAGTTTTCAAAAATAGACAGGGACTCAGGGTTGGATCATCATCATCCAACCCTGAGGTTGGATGATGATGAGCATTGAAGTTGGAACGGACGTCTACTCATTAGTAATGAGCTATCCTCCATCAGAGAACACATACAAAAAATGCATAGAGGAACTCAAACAGAGGTATGCACGAGAGGAATTGTTAATCGAGGTTTATGTTCGAGAATTACTTGCTTTAGTTTTAAAAGGAAAATCCAAACCTTGTAGAGCTATATGATAAACTGAATGCAAATTTAAGAGCCTTGGAAAGTCTCGGCATCAGTAAATATCAAGCATTTATTCTGCCTCTTATAGAATCTGCCCTGCCCCATGATATTTTAAACATTTTGGAGCGACAGAAGGGACATTTACAGACCAAGTACCCAGAGGAAGCCCTTGTAAACTTGATGTGTTTTTTAAAAGCAGAGATTGAGAGCTTACAGAGAGTTGAAATAACTAGAAATCTGGCTCAAACTGATCTTAATGGCTAAGAGGCCACCGCTAGCTGCCTTATAGCACACAATACTGATACAAAAAAGGAAATGCAAACCAAAAACAACTGCCTATGGTGCGATAAAAATAATCCCTCAAGCGCTGATTGTTATAAGCTGCACAATCTCACTTGGAGGGAAGACTGGAAATTGTAAGGAAGAAAAAGGCATGCCCCATATGCCTGAAGCTTGGACATCATCCAAAAGCATGCAGAGACACTCTACAGCACTTTGCACTGAGGAAAAGGAGATGAAGTGTCCAGAGAAACCTAATACCACTACAACCAATCTATCTACGCAGAATTACAACACGGAAACCTTGCTTCAAACAGTGATAATCAACTTGCAAAATGGAGAACGAGTCCTACCTGTTCGAGCTCTATTTGACAGTGGTTCCCAAAGGAGCTATATTCGAGAAAATGTTGCAAAGAAACTGGAGCTGATACCAGTACGACAGGAGAAGTTGAATCATTGCTTGTTTGGTAACATAAAAACTAAAATAGAACCTCACAATGTTTATTATGTAATGGTAGAAAATCTTAATCCAAATTTTACAATGAAAATTGAGGCCCTCACCCAAACTTCAATTTGTGGAAATATTCCAAAATTAAATTTAAATAATGAGACATATAACATTTAGGAGAAGAAGAGGCACGCAGGTTTATAGAGGAAGCAATAGAAGTCATGAAAGCAGCACAGTTTGATCTGAGAATGTGGACAACGTCACCACTTCATATCAACGAAGCTGGTAAGGATATTATATCAGTACTAGGCCTGAACTGGAACAGTCTGTGATGAGCTATCATGTAACATTGGTGATATGCCTCTTCCAGAGACGTTAGGTAGGTTAACTAAAAGAGTCGTGCTTTCATTGACTCAGAAAGTATTTGACCCCAAAGGATTTACTAGCCCTGTCACCTTGGTCCCGCGGCTTCTACTGCGAGAAACGTGGATCCGGGAGTTGACTTGGGATGAACCTTTACCCAGGACTTAGCACATAAATTCCTAAGATGGTATAATAATTTAAAATATTTAGAACAGTGTAAAATACCTAGGAGACTGGCTGGTAACAAATTGACTGACTGCAAACAAAGCTTACATATGTTTTGTGATGCTAGTAAATATGCAATGGCTTGTTGCATATTCTGACGGGCTGAAAAAGGCGATGACGTCACTGTTTAGTTAGTCACAGCAAAGTCTAGGCTAACACCACCAAAAATACTTTCTATCCCTAGACTTGAGCTTATGGCTGTGGTGATTGGTGTAAGACTACTGACAGAAATTAAGAAAAGTTTAAATCTAGCCTGTGATGAAGATTATTGGACTGATTCTAGTGTCGTTTTATATTGGATATGCAATAATTTATCATGGAATATTTTTGTAAGAATTCGCGTTAAAGAGATAAGAGATTCTATTCTATTCTTTTAGAATATACTATAAAAAACTTAAAAAAAAAAACAACCGACTTTAAAAAAAATAATACACTAAAAATTAAAAAAATAACTTTAATTTCGGCAGTCGGTGTTTTTATTTTACTTCTTCGTTATTTGACACCGACTTCCGAAATTAAAGTTATTTTTTAATTTTTAGTGTATTTTTTTTTGAAAGTCGGTTGTTTTTTTTTGTAAAAAAGTTTTTTATTTTTCACTTTTTAGTTGTTATACCCCAGAATAAAAAACCACAATAACATGGAACGTGGAATTTAAACATTTGGAGAACATCAAAACGTCATCGAGGTAAACGTATTTTTCGTTTTTGTTCAGTTTCTCAAAAAGCGCTGAAGCAATTTCGGTAAAATTTAAATGGGACCACCTCGGGAGTATAGTCTTTCGGATCAAAAAAGAATTTTGAAAATCGGTCCACAACTGACGGAGAAATCGGTGGACATACAAAAAAAAAAACATACATACAGTCGAACATAGAACCTCCTCCTTTTTCGAAAGTCGGTTAAAAACAGGAAAATGGTCTCATATTCAAGGATCTCTCAACTGGGCTGATCTGCTGTCGCGTAGCTGCGATGCAAAGCAGTTGCTAGAGAGCCGGTGGGTTGAAGGTCCAGAATTCTTGCTGCACAGACCTGAAGAATGGCCGAGTTCCCCGGTGACAGCAAATGAAGCAGAAGCTAAAAAAGAACTGAAAAAGACAGCTAAATTAAAATGTGTCATTAATGTCTCAGCTGATGAGAACTTCTCATATAGACTCCTATATTTCAGTAAATATAGTAAGATTGTATGTGTAATTGCCTGGATAACCATATTTGCAGATAAATGCCTGAAAAAGAAAGTTAGTGAATTAAATAATAATGACATTACAAGTGAGGAATATGGGGAAGCTGAAAAAAAATTATTTCTACTACTACAACGCGAAAGTAATGATATCCTGGAGTCGAAATGTAAGAATATACATACATTTCGAGACCAAGAACAGTTGTTAAGAATTAAAACTTGTAACACTTAAAAATATAATAAATTTAGATTCGTGGAATGGAGCGTTATTTTGCGAGTTGACAGATTGTCGTTTGACGTTTTTTTTCTTTTTCCAACTTGATCTGAAGTCTGCCTCTAAATTTTATTTATTGGATAAAACTTCTTAAAAGCACCTAATGATGTCTCGAGGTGTAAAAGGGACCAGAGTCAAGTTCAAATGCTGTAAGCATAAGAATGTAGGACGAGAAAATCCGATCGAGATTTTCTGTACTGACGCTAAGTCATAAGCATGGCAGTTATGAGTCTTACCGAATGTTTTCTTGTCGGCAGGGTTTCTACGTTTTAATTTAATTGATAATATGGAAAAACTTTATAAAATGGTCGGATCATAGATTTCACTACGTTTTGTAGGAACAATGCGGTCTTAGCAAAGGGTTCCGAACACAAGCATCCACGTGTCCAGAGATGCCCATAATTAGATGACCACGGCATAGATACTGCTTGTGGGTCTCACCTCATTGGACCTTTAATCTTCTGTCTTCGAACGATAGGGTAAAAGTGATTCATCATAAATTGTAAGTTCAACATACAATTTTCTGTGTACTGAGTGCTCTCTTGTGTGATGCAGTGTAAGCAATAAATGTGATATATGTGAAGACCAAATCAAAGGACTCTTATTTACTACATACAAACAACATGCTATGTACCCGAAGATTGGTAACCAGGGTCTCATGCCATAAAATATCTCTGACGCTAGCCGATGTAAAGAAAAATTTCTTTACAAACTAGGCTATTATTATTATCCAACATGCCTGAAAACACCAAATATCCCATTTTACTGCCGGCTAACAATGTTATAGTACGCAGGTTAATAGAACGGAAGCATATTGATCTACAACATGCAGGTTCAAACACTTTAATTACCCATATCAGAAAATCATATTGGATTTTTGGTATTCGTAGAGTAGTTAGGTCAGTGTTGGCTAACTGCATGTTATGTAAGAGATACAGAGTGAAACAGATGCAAGCACCTGTTGCGCCCTTGCCTGTGGATCGGATGCAGAGCTCCTTACCTTTTGAAGTGTCAGGAGTAGATCTTGCAGGGCCTCTTTTCTTGAAAAATGGTGAAAAGTGCTGGATTGTCCTATATACCTGTGCTGTTTACCGTGCAGTACATTTAGAACTAACCCTATTCCTATCATGTCCTGCGTTCCTTATGACGCTAAGAAGGTTCATTGCTAGGCGAGGCCGAATAAAGATAATATATTCAGACCATGGTACTAACCTTGCAGGTACTAAGAACCTATTGGATGGTATAGATTGGGATACAATTCAACATGAAACATGTTCTAAGAAAATCAAGTGGAAACTCAATGCTGGTGCTTGGTGGGGGGGTTTTTTCGCACGGCTTATAAGAATAATGAAAAATCTGTTGCGCAAAGTTTTAGGGAGAGCTAGTGTAACTTATGACAAGCTTTATACGTTGCTGTGTGAATTTGAGTCAATAATGAATAATCGACCACTCACTTACGTTCAGGATGATAGTGCCGCTTCTTTGGAGCCCTTATCTCCAGCTTGCTTTCTGCAACCATTACCTAGTTCAGACACAATTGACCTAGATTACCTTGATTTTTGGGTCAAGGTTATCTAGGTCAATTGTGTCCGTGCTTGAATGTCCGACTAAAATACCTACAAAATTTGCGCGACGATTTTTGTCGTATGTTTAGGACAGAGTATTTGACTGAACTAGTACAAAGAGGTAGAGAGAGAGGTAAGTACGATGAGCTCAGAGAAGGTCAGGTCAGACAGTCAACAGAAAAGAAAAAAAATCAAATGGCCCCTTGGTGTTGTTGCCAAGGTATACACTGGAAAGGATGGTATTAATAGGACAGCTTCAATTAAAACAGTTTTAGGCTATAAGGTGAGACCGATACAACGTTTATATTCTTTGGAAATTTCATCAAGTGAGGCGTCAGATCTGCCGGTCCCAAAACAAATCCAAGAAAAGGACGGTGTGACGTCCACTTGTCACAGGGGTAAGCACAGATCGTTTAATAAAACAATAGTTTGTTGTCTTTATATAGTACATCGGTTGTACGTCCGCTCAGTAAGAGTGACAGCTGTCTAGTGACACACCTACCCGCGCGGACCTACCTCCGGTTCTATATTCTTTAATCATCACACCTCTTCCTTTTTGACAAATATTAATTTTTCAGATTTTTATAAATACACATAAGTGAAACTGAAAACTTAAACTCATATAAAACGCAATTGGAATTAGACTACTTCATGTAGTTCACACCTAACGTAAATATAATTTTAAATTTAAATTAATTAGTCTACTTTCAACTTTAATCAAATAATTTACACAGAGGTTTCAAACAAAAGAAAGTTATACATTGTTAATTACAATTAAACAAACAAGATTGACAAATAATTGTACTATTCGTTGTCTGAATCGCAATCGCTGGCATCGTCACAATCAGGTGTGTTTTCTCCACACACTTGCCATTTACCTTCAACTCTTTATAGATGTAGTACAATATTCCTCCTCAACTCTTGTCCGATGTTATCGTTCTTTATGGTATATTCAGAACCTCTAGAATTTATGACCGTATGCAGTGCGGGGTTAAAATTCGGTGTCAATTTTTTTTCTTTTATTATTCTCCCTGTCCGTGACCCTTTTTTTTTTTTTAGATCTATCTTTATCCAAACAAACATTACCTGAATTTTCGATTTTTTTCTTCGATATTTCGAAATTACGAATTTGCGGTTACGAAAACACAATGAATATCAAACCTACGTGGCTTAGAGCGAAGGGGCGAACGTTTAACTCCACTTGCCATTGTTTTATTCTTCATAACTAAAAATAAGAGTTGTTTCCCAGCAATATATACATACATATTATATATATTTATATTTTTTTTTTTTAGCAAAACTACTTTGTTAGACGTACAGTATGCACAGTTAACGACTCTGGTGTGTCTTTTACAACCCTGTATATGTTAATCATAGGATCCCAAACATCAGATTGCAAGGCTTCCTTAACGAGTTGAATTTCTGTATCTTGTAATGACTCCTCTGTAACCACATTAATTCCTATTTCACGAGGCCTTGCACACTGTATGATTTGGTGAATGTGGTGCTCATCCTCAAACGGCTGGATTTTATTTATTGTACCTACATAATTGCGATAGACATTTAGTGATGTTTGTTTTTCCAGGTGTCTGAAATACCTTGAAATTGTATGCCTGCCTGCTTGCCTAATTGATTTTGATCTGTTACCAAATATAACTTCCAGCGGCTTGTGATCAGTCAACAAATCAATAGTTTCTTTGCCGTATAAGTATATTCTAAAGTGCTCTACAGTCCAAACCAGAGCGAGAGCATCTTTTTTTTTCTGACAGTAAAGTTTGTCAACTTCTGTAAGGCTCTTATTGCCATAAATAATCACCCATGGTCCGTTATTATCAGAATGAATGAGAATCGCTCCTAAACTAACCGGACTAGTGCATCTGTCATGACTGTGGTTTTTCTTTTGGGTCATAATATCCAAGTGTATGGATATTACTCAAGAAGTTTTTTAACACAAAATACGACTCTGTTTGTTTGGGACCCCAATGTTGACTAATCTTGGCATTTTTTCCTAATTTTAGCGTTAAAAGCCTCCTAAGGGGTTCTGGATTTAGTCACCATCTGGGATTCTGGGATCCATTTGTTGACATAGTTTATTTGGCTCCCTAAAACTGTCTACAACCTTAACGCATTTGTCAAGGGGTTTAACCCCTTCCGACAATAATTCATGTTCCAATAATTTTATGCTCTTGACATTAAATACGCATTTTTTTTCTGATTTATTACAATTTTTTTTTCTTTAAATAAATGCAGGACATGTTTGATAGGCTCAAACGCATTGTGTTCTGCGTCATCCTTGCCATATACGACAATGTCATCAATGAAGTTGACGATTCCATTACAGAAAAGAAGTATTCTTTCAACAATTTTGACTTGACTTGACTCATTATAAATATAGCTCTTGAGTCCTCGCTGATTTCGACTAGATGAAGTACGTCTTTAATGTCGAGCTTGGGAAACCCCTTGCTTTACCAAATTTTGTTAGTAGCTGATCCACTGTCGCTAATGGATGGTTTTCCCTCACGATAGCCTTATTTGCGCATCGCATGTCTACGCACACTCTTACATCTTCTTCCGGTTTGAGGACGGGCACTATTGGTGATAGATCAATTGGTCAATCTTTTTGTTAATCTTTTCTTGCAGGAGAATGGGTACTCACCGACAGGGCTGGGCTACCGGTTTGATTGTTTTGTCTATTGAAATCTCAAGCTGCACCTCTTTAATTTTAGGGAAACTTGGCTCGCTTACCGGGTTAACTCCTATACCGAGTTTGAATACTTATACTGCGATAGCGGTGTTCTTTCCTAAAAGGTCTCGAGTGCTGTTCTCAACGACATAGAGTTTTGCAGTCTGCTGTTTGACGCCTACTTGAATATCTGCATCGAATGCTCTAATTATTGTCAACGGTGTGCTGCTGCCGTAAGCAACAAATGTTTTATTTAAATTGATTATTTGATTACTGATAGTTATTCCGCATTTTTAAGATAATCCTAAGTTGTTTCACTCAAAAATTTTACACTTGCTGCCAGAATCAATAATCAAATAAACTTTAATACCTCCCATATGACAGCTTAGCGTCGTGCCATCATCAAAATGAAAAATATAGTCAATATTATTTTTGACAGGATTACGGTTTAAGATAATATTTATTCCTCAAAAAGAATACAATTCACTTATCATGAGAAATACAGGTTAATCTTAATACTAAAAAATACGAACTTATGAAGAACGGCGGGTACTCGTGAATAAGCTAATAACAATGCACAAACAACTTTTCTGTGCCAAGTGGGTAACAAGAAAAAGTGGGTGTACTATTACATATCGTTTCTTGATGTCAAGTCAAATAGCAATTACACGTCATTACATCAAACTAAATGGGCAAATATTTTGAATTTGTTAAAATTTATATAATATTAAAAGCTTAGTCTTTTATTTTATTTTCACCTTATTATTTATTTACAATTACTAGTAGTTGGATAATTATAGTAGACACAAATGTAGAGGTAGCAGAAGTAACATCCTACTAATATTATAAATGTGAAAATTTGTAAGTTTGTATGCATGTGTTTCAATCACACAAAAAACGGCTGAAAGGATTTGAATGAAATTTTGCACACAGATAGATTATAAACTCCCACCATGCGGGCGAAGCCGCTGGCAGAAGCTAGTTGACTTATAAATAGTAGGAGATTGATTTAAAATCGAGAGAAATCCTTCAAGATGTGGTGTTTTACGGTTTTTTTGTAAAGAGTAAAGGACTGGATCTTTTTAATGTCATTTGGCAACTTATTATATTATAACTCCGCTCCTTCATATTGTATGTTTTTCCTTCCATAGTTAGTACGTGGTGGTCTAAGGCAGATGTTGTTTTTTCGTCTAGTAATACGTTTTTGTGTTTGTCCTTTTTTGGTAAAAGATATTTTTTAATGTATGTCCTTGTTTAACAGCTTGTGTACTAATATGCACGTGTTATATTTATAAATCTGCGATAATGTCATCAATTTCGTTTCTTTATAAATTTTCTCCGTTGGAGTTAGGTAGTGGTAATGGAACAATAGTTTGATTATTTTATTTTGACATGTTTCGATTTCTTTTAAGTTTGTTTTAGCTGCAGTGCCCCACACCTCTATTAGGTACTCTAGGTGAGGTTTAACCATAGCGTTGTATATAATATACCTAACAGATTTTGGCAAACAGTGAACGATACCACGAAGCGCACCCATAATAGACGACAGTTTAGATCTTAATTTATCTAAATGCGGCTGCCACGTCAAGTTTTTATCTAGGTGGAGACCTAGATATCTTTCTGAATCGACTTTTTTCAAGGGTTCGTTATTTATACAGAGAATTGGGTGATTATCTCTCTTTTTTTTTGATTCTCCTTGACGTTATGTTTATCGTTGTCTTGCTTCGTCAAGTTAGGCTTTATTTTAGGAAACTTGTATGTATTTTGATTTTTCCTTTTAGTTGCTCGAGTTTTGCATTGATTTCTATAGTGTCCGATGAAACCACATTTTAGACATTGGTGCCGACTCTGGTTTGTACAAACCAAACACAATTTAGGCTATTGCTATCTTTTTATCTCTAATAAAACAAGAAAGCGACGAACGTAAATTAGAGCTGTCAAATTTAGTTGAACTAATATTTCCATACAAATTAAGGGTACACGCGAAAACATGTTGACTAAAACACGGTAATGCGCAAGGCGTAAACTAGTTAGTAGCTATAGCCGTCCTTTTCTCCTACTACCTTTTAGTAAAAGATAGCGATTCTCCAATTTTAATTTAGTTATTAAACAAGAGAATCGGCACCATTGTTTTAGTTTTGGTTACTTTCTTCGTTATGACTCACACTGCTACTACACCATACACATCCTATATTTCTAGAGACTTGCTATTTCGTGTCTGTTTTATTGATACTTGAAGCCTGTGTATCCTGACCATAATCGTTGAGTTGTCTCTCTACTGCTTCTACAGCATTTACTTCTGAAATAATTTTAACGAGACTAACCGAGTCACCTAAAGTGAGAACTTTCTTTACGAGCTCCTTGAAACGACAGTTTTCGATAATTTAATCAATTAAGTTGTTTTCTTCGCAAGAGAACTTGTATTTTCTACTTTGGTGACGAAGCCGTACTTACTTGACGAGGCAAAAAGTAGTCGTCAAGTTTCTTAAGAGTCCAGTTGTTAACATCTACATTGATTCCCACTGCTTCGTCTATCACTTTACCAGGGATATTATAGTATATCTCCTGAAGTGTCAAACCTCCTACATATAGTAGTGTGGCCTTTTTTTTCTCTGGGTTTGATATATTTAATGCAACTTAAAACAATTCAAACCCCCTCTTCCATTTTTTCCATCGTACGGACGCAGGATCGCCTTCGCAATCAAAAGCGGGCTGGTATGTGGGACATTTTTGGGGTGACCTACGCCAATTTGCTATTGTTAGTACCAATTGACAACCAGATACTAGGAGTGAGGCGTATTTATCGAAACAGTTTAAAAAAACAGGTTTTTAAAAGTAACGACATTTAACAGGTATCGCAAAACCAAAAAAATACAGTTCCAGTTCCTGCCTGTTCCACAACCTACAAACGACCAACCAAATTAAAACATTGCCGTAACTGGTGTCTGTATGTTCTTCTAAAACTACCTTACGGATGTTTACGTTATTAGAAAGAAAACTGACCTGGAACAGTTTTAATTAATTGTTTTCTCTTCTAACTTATTTTAACAGAAAGAGATAACATCTGTTTCTACTTCACTGAATGAAACTAGGCACTATATTAATTCTGTATATTATAAATCTGTTGCAATCAAAGACTCTGGTTGCAACGGCACAGGCTGTTATTTTGGAACAGGAAGTGGAACAGGTGATACAGGTTTCTAATATAGGTAATAATTTTACCTGTTTCAGACCACCTCTACCAGATAGATACCTACGTCAGTTTACTACTCATAGTTTTTTTTTTTTAATTTTTTTTTATTAGTTCCAGTCGATCATTCAACTTACTACTTATGATGGAACATTTCCAATTTCGCTAATTATATATGTATATGTATGATATAATTATATATATTATTTTTCTTTTTTTTTTTATTAGTGCCAACTGCAGTATGCAGTTTACTGCTTACGCGTTTTTAGTACCAGTCGATCATTTGACTTCCTACTACTTATGATGGAAACACCATTTCCACTTTCGCTAGTTATATATATATACATAATTACATGCATTTTTTTTTTCTTTTTTTTTTGTTAGTACCAGTCGATCATTCGACTTCCTACTACTTATGATGGAAACACCATTTCCTTTTTCGCCCATTATCTAAATACATAATTATATTATTGTATTTTATTTTTTTTGTTAGTACCAACTGTAGTATACAGTTTACTAATTTGGCGTTTTTAGTACCAGTCGATAATTCGACTTCCTACTACTTATGATGGAAACACCATTTCCACTTTCGCCAATCATCCAAATACATAATTATATTATTGTATTTTTTTTTGTTAGTACCAACTATAGTATGCAGTTTACTAATTTGGCGTTTTTCAGTACCAGTCTATAATAGACTTACTACTCAAATCTATAAGGGTGATTTCACATCACTCAGGAGAGGAGTGATACCTAGTAAGTATAAAATATAAATATTGACAATTACATGCTCTACATGAATGCTAAAATTTTTTTCTCAATTCAATTCTAATTATTTTGTTGAAGTTGTAGGCTGCCACCAATTTTTTTTCTTTCTTTTCTTTGTGTTAGGAGGGACACACTCAAAATTGAATTATTGAGTCACAGAAGTGAGACTGATTATTGTATTGTGTCTATTTCATTAATATTTGAATTTATATTTGTAATGTCGGCCTCAACAACAGTTTTCCAAAGAGTCCTTATTAATTTGAAATGTATAATTTAATTGTAATAATTTTCCAGACATTATTAATTTTGAAGTTATATAACTTTTTTGGGGTTCGGAGGATGTTGAGGATCTGTGGCAAAATGTCAACGTCAGTAGCTGTTAAAGTTGACTTTTCTATTAAAAAAGGTGGAGTTCATAGGACGTGATAATTATGATCTTTTATTTTACACATTCCTAAATCCGCAAACGAACCGAAATATTATCAAAAAACCATCCAGAGATTCAGCGACGGACGCTGGGCGACCGTGAGCTTGCTGGACATCTACAACCTGGGAGTCTTTAAGTCAAGAGTGAATAGGTTACTTCTAGGCAAGCGTGCTCCATCTTCGACCACATCATCGCTTACCATCTGGTGAGATAGTGGTCCAACGCGTGCCTATCAACAATAAAAAAAGTAAAAATAAAATAAAAGTGTATTAATAATAATAATAAATTTATTTATTTCTCTCTCCACAAAGGTTGGCTTAGAACTAACATCTTAGGACTAGGCAATATATATTAAGTAGACAAAGCTCCTTTGCGAGAGACTGGAGTCCGTACTAGGGAAACCCTGTGTTACGGACCTCCAGGCTCCCAGTGTTTAGGTCTTCATACGGTACATTACAGCAGTTTAAAGTACAAGCACAAGCATTTTGTTATTTCTATGAAAGAGAAACAAAGGAAAAGTAGTTAACATAAATATTAAAATAAAAAAATAAAAAATAACTGTTATGGGATGTGTCGGCGCATCGTCTACGAGTCACCGGGGAAGGCGCGGGGTCGGGTGTCGAACCTGGCTACACGCGCGCGCCGCTGCGCGCGCCACTTTACTCAGCTGACTGACGCGATAGCATACGGGCACTTCCTTGTTGTTTGTAAAACCTTGCTAATCGGTATTAAAACTATTTTATACAGTCCACTTCTTTCTTTCCGACTGAGCCCTATCATTTTGGTCCTTCGATTGCAAAAATACCAGTTTTCGCCGTAAAATAGCATCGTCATTGGTCGTCGTGCAATACGTGCATGGACTTTGACCGTGCGCAAGTTCCACGCGACACGGCCAGAAAAAAGAACAAAGAAGTCGTTCCCGTAGCAGCCTATATCGTCATCTTGGAAGCTGATGTCATTCTTTGGGAGTATATTACTGTATTTGAGTGAGTCCGTTCCAATTAGTTACTTTCAAGCTTTCTTTTTTTGCCGAAATAATCGTTCTCTTACTTTCAAGTGCTTTTCTTGAATTAAGTGCTTATTTTAGTGAATCATTAATCGTAATCTGCATAACTTAATAAAATATTCTAAACATCATATTTCATAAAAAACACGATCGCTAATTAGTTCACACATGTGCAGTGGTTGACCTTGACATAGGTTACCGGTCCCTTTGTCTATGCACAGCTGTTTGCATTTTTTACATTGAGATAATTAGCGTTCATTCTTTTTGCTATTATTTAACTTTGAAATGGCAGATAGCTTAAAAACATTAATTAAGAAGCGCAGCTCGATAAAATCAAAGCTTACAATTTACAGCAACTATTTAAATTTAGTTAAAAGTAGTTCCGAGATATCTGAGTTGCAACGCTTAGACTTACAGGAGCGTTTTAATAAGTTCGAGACCTTACACACCGATTTTGATGACTTTCAGACACAAATTGAAGTGCTTTCGGATGATGCTGAGTCCGCGTTTAGTGAGCGCGAGGACTTTGACCGCCAGTTCTTCAATCTGGTGGCACTCACGCGCAGTCTACTTGGTGTTTCGTCCAACGGTGCGGGGTCTGAGGCGGGCTTCAAAGATGCTGACTCTGGTGCACATAATTCATTTAGGAATAATTTTGTTCGTTTGCCTAAAATCGATTTGCCTCATTTCGATGGGAACTACCAATGCTGGCTCGAGTTTAGGGATACTTTTGGGTCATTGATTCACGATAATACAAGTATTAATGACATAAACAAGTTCCACTACCTGCGCGCTTCTTTACAAGGAAACGCAGCTTTAATTATTAAGAATATCGATTTTAAAGCTGATCATTATAAAATTGCGTGGGACCTGTTGTGTGATCGGTACAACAACAACCGTCTACTTGTTAAAAATCATTTACAAGCTTTATTTGATGTCGAGTCAATTTCAAAAGAATCAAGTGTCTCAATCAGAAATATTGTTGACACAATTAATAAAAACGTTAGGGCATTAACTACATTAAAACAGCCCACTCAATATTGGGATACAATAATTATTTATTTTATGAATAGGAAATTAGACGCAATAACATGTCGTGACTGGGAAGAGCACAAAAATAATATATTGAACGATGAGCCTACTTTAATACAATTTTGTTCATTTTTAAGCAGGAAAGCAGATTGGTTAGAATCGGTCGAGACAAATGTTAGTTCTTCTGATACGAATACTATTGTTGCCTTAATTAATAGTCATTCTAACAAATCCGATTTTAAACATACACAAATTAATAAAAAATCAAAAAATAACAAAAACTTTAAATGTCCACTTTGCTTCCAAGCACATACTTTATATAAATGTGAATCATTTAGAAAGTTATCTATAGAGAATCGTATCCAAAAGGCAAAAGAATATAACGTTTGTATTAATTGCTTACGCTTTGGACATTCTTCTAAGAACTGTACATTTTCACATTGCAAATATTGCAAAACAAAGCACAATACGCTTTTGCATTTAGAAACGAATGAGCCCAACAAAGTTTCCAATCTATTGCCTACTGCCATGCCCACTGAAATGCTTTCTGCTTTGCCATCTACGTCAAATGTTGTGCTGTCAGCTAATTCTATGCAGCTTGCTACTTCTGCGCATGTTTTACTGTCCACAGCTGTGGTGAACGTGACTGGCGTGACGGGGAAGAAGTACGCTGTGCGCCTATTGCTGGACAACGGCAGTACGGCGAACTTTGTTACGCAGAGTTTGACAGAGAAACTGGGTTTGTTACGACGCGGTACGAGCACCAAGGTAACGGGTATAAATAATCACCTCACAACCAGTACACAGTCTTGTCGCCTTACAATAGAGTCTTTATGCTGTGCCTTTACTGTTGACATTGAGTGTCATGTTTTGCCTGAAATTACAAAGGTTCTACCGTCTTCATTCGTGCATATCAATCACGTCCCTATTCCTTCAGGTCTTAAGCTAGCAGACCCGAACTTCAATGTTCCGTCGGTCGTAGACATCCTGGTAGGGGCGGAAGTTTTCTGGAATGCCTTAGGCAATAACACTATAGATTTAGGGAAAAACCTACCTAAACTATGTGAAACCAAATTTGGATGGTTAGTTTCAGGTAGTATTTCACATCACTCTAGTTTTACATCAAATCATTTTTGTCATCATTCCAACGTTACTCCTGACTTAACTACGTTTTGGGAGCTTGATAACGTATCTTTAAAGCATTCACTTTCACCTGAAGAGAGAATGTGTGAGCAACTTTTCGCTCAAACCACCGTCCGTAAAGGTGACGGACGATTTGTCGTCACGATGCCATTAAAAGGGGATCCTAGTACATTAGGGAATTCTTACGAAAATGCTAGAAATCGTTTTCTCTCTCTTGAAAGGCGTTTTAGACGTGACCCTTTATTTAAAAATAAATATATCGAATTTATGAAGGAATATGAACGCTTAGGTCATATGACGTTAGACGCTGACTGTACATTTTCACCTGATCATTCAATAATCAAATATTTCATTCCACATCATGGAGTAATTCGTAGTTCTAGCACCACTACACAACTACGCGTAGTATTCGACGCATCAGCTTCCACCAGTTCGGGAGTGTCTTTTAATGACATACAGATGGTCGGTCCCGTGGTACAAGACGAACTGTTTTCTATTTTAACACGTTTTCGTCAACATAGGTACGTGGTCACAAGTGACGTGGAGAAAATGTACAGAGCCATTGAGTTAAATCCAGTTCAGCGACCTCTTCAAAAAATTATTTTCAGGGTCGAACCTTCAGAACCTCTTAGGACCTATACGTTAAATACGGTTACCTATGGTACCGCTTCTGCCCCCTACTTAGCCACCAAATGTCTTGTAAGTTTGGCTGATAACATTGAGGATAGTCGTGTTCAATGTGCCATACGACGTGACTTTTACGTTGACGATTTTTTGAGTGGTGGGGATACCATAGCTGAAACTGTTAACTTTTCAAAAAAGGTAAAATCAGTTCTATCATCTGCTAAATTTAACTTACGTAAATGGCGATCTAACAATCCTCTCATTCTTAAACAAATTGCAGATAGCAATGAATTAAATAATATTTTACATTTTTCTGAGCAAAGTCCAAACTCATCTCAAACCAAAACTTTAGGTCTTAACTGGGTTTGTGACTCAGATTCGCTTACATACACAATAAATATCACACCAACTAATAAAGTCACCAAACGTCATGTCCTCTCTGTTATCAGTCAAATCTTTGACCCACTAGGCCTCGTAGGTCCGTGCGTCGTCGAAGCAAAAATACTCATGCAGCGTGTATGGCTAGATAAATATGACTGGGACGACGAAGTTTCGCTCGAAATCAGGAACCTTTGGTCTACATTTGAAAGCACAATAACAGCTTTAAATAATTTAGAAATTCCTCGTTGGGTTTTGTGTGAAGGCTCTATTACACATGAAGTACACGTCTTTACCGACGCATCCGAGAAGGCGGTACGGCGCTTGTGTGTACATTCGGTTTTGTAATAGCAGTGGGTCTATAGGCGTACAACTTCTAGTTTCTAGAAATCGTGTAGCGCCCATCAAACCAACAACGATGCCGAGACTTGAACTTTGTGGAGCGTTGCTGGGCGCAAGGCTGTGTACTAAGGTTCAAGAATCGCTTACCATACCCATCAACAAATGTAGATTCTGGTGCGACTCCACCATAGTCCTGGGTTGGCTCTCTACTCCTTCTAACCAATTAAAACCTTTCATTAGAAATCGAGTCAATGAGATACAGGAAAGTACATGTGGTCATACCTGGAGCTACGTACCGTCGAAGGACAACCCAGCGGATCTTGTTTCCCGAGGTCTCAGAGCTGACATTATCAAGGATACACCCCTCTGGTGGTCCGGACCCTTATTTTTGTCTCTTAATGAAAATGAGTGGCCTAAGATGCCAAACACAGGGAAAGATAATTTGCCGGAAGTAGTGACACATTTCATTGGTGATGGTAGTGAAAACCATTCATTTAATTATCATTCAGACGTAACCATTCATTCATCTATCATACATAACTTATTAGAAAAGTATTCTAGCCTAACAAAAATACAAATAATATTTACATATGTACAAAGATTTATTTACAATATTAAACATAAAAATAAACTGTGTGGTAATCTTTCTAAAACCGAACTCGAAAATTCATTAAATTTAATTATACATTATTCACAACTTGAAATGTTTCCTGAAGAGTATAATCTTTTGAAGTCTGGACAGAAATTACCACGCAAAAGTAGATTGCTTCCTTTGACTCCTTTCATTGACGATCATAACCTCATTCGAGTGGGCGGGAGGCTCGATAACTCCCCATACGATTTTAATGTGAAACATCCTATAGTGATATGCAGTAAGCACAGACTTACTAAGCTTATATTTCAAATGCAACATTTAAAGCTTGTACACGCTGGTCCACAGTTGTTGTTGTCACATATTCGACAGACTTACTGGCCTCTAGGTGGTAGGAACTTGTCTAGGTCTGTCGTTGGTAAATGTCTCAAATGTTTTAGACACAAGGCTCAAAACGTACAGCCTATAATGGGTCAATTACCTCATTCAAGAACTAATCTTGAATTTCCATTTTTAAACTGTTATGTTGACTACGCTGGGCCAGTATTGGTGGCCAATCGTAAAGGCCGAGGTTGCAAACTAACAAAATCTTATATGTGCATCTTTGTTTGCTCCGCAGTGAAAGCCGTACACTTGGAGCTCGTCAGTGACCTCACTACTGAGGCTTACATGGCCGCTTTAAATCGTTTCGTGGCGCGTCGAGGCAAGCCTCGAAGCATCACGTCCGATAACGGGACGAACTTCGTAGGCGCATCAAACGAGATGTTTAGGTTCTTGCAATCATCAAATGTTGCATCTGAAATGGCGCTGGAGGGTATCGAATTTATTTTCACGCCTGCCTACAGCCCTCATTTTAATTCACTGGCTGAAGCTGCTGTGAAATCATGTAAGCATCACTTAAAACGGTTACTGCATCTTACTCACTTCACTTTTGAAGAGATGGCTACTTGTCTCACTCACATAGAGGCGATATTGAATTCACGCCCTCTCACTCCCCTCTCTTCAGACCCTACCGATTTTTCGGCACTTACTCCGTTTCACTTCCTAATTGGACGGCCATTCTTATCAGTACCACATCCTCAGGTGACTGAAGCCAACATCACGCGGCTGGATCGTTGGAGAAGAATCCAGTTCATCAGGCAGCATTTCTGGAGCAGATTTCATAATGAATACACTTCTCTGCTACAGGCCAAATCAAAATGGTTTCATTCCAGAGGTGAAGTGAAACCGGGCTCCTTAGTCCTAATCAAGGACAAAGCAACGCCACCTCTGCTCTGGTCCCTGGGTCGGGTCATGAAGACCTATCCCGGCGTAGACGGCGTCACGAGAGTGGCGGAATTGAAGACGAAGAGGGGCACCATTCGTCGTGCCTTCAACTGCATCTGCCCCCTTCCAGTCGAAAATTGAAGACATCCCTTCAACCCGGGGAATATGTCGGCGCATCGTCTACGAGTCACCGGGGAAGGCGCGGGGTCGGGTGTCGAACCTGGCTACACGCGCGCGCCGCTGCGCGCGCCACTTTACTCAGCTGACTGACGCGATAGCATACGGGCACTTCCTTGTTGTTTGTAAAACCTTGCTAATCGGTATTAAAACTATTTTATACAGTCCACTTCTTTCTTTCCGACTGAGCCCTATCAGGATGTTTTGTATGTACTGAGGTGGGTGGTCGTGTGTGGAGTGACTGGAGTGTGACGCTGTGTGTGTGTGGAGTTTGACGTTGTGTGTGTGTGTGTGTGTATCTGGAGTGTGACGTTGTGTGTGAGTGGTGCGTGATGTGTGAATATAAGGTGTACTGTGTGGTGTATGTGTGAAGTCTTGTGGGTAAAATGATACTGTGAGATGAAAGATGTGTATGTTGCGTTGTGATTATGTGTGAGTGCCACTGTATCCGTCTGCGAGTTAAATGATTAAAATGGGATGAGAAATAATTTCTCTGTGGTATCGTAATCCAGCGATTTCAGCCAGTTAATTATCGTATTTTTACAGGATTGTTTACAAAGGGGGTAAATTGACAAGATTTCGTTTAATTTATTATACAGGTAATTGCCAAGAAAGATGAAGTGACGCCGTGAAAGTTTTGTATGCAATCGCATTGTCGGACATACTGCGTATTTACGTCACTTATGTACTAAAGCCGTGAGATCGTAGTGAAGCTGGGAATGTTTACGGAGGGTTACATGTAGTATGAATAATTGGCGTACCGTTAGGACACCAGTATTTTCATATAAGTCTTTAGTTGGGTGTAGGAATGGTAAGAAGTGACCCACCTTCAAGACTGCCCTCTGGGCACGCTCGAGCTTCAGCATGGATGTTTTATTAGCTCCACCCCATATGGTTATGCAATAAGTAATCAATGATTGACACAGTGCGAGATATACCATTTTTATAATTTTAGGGTTTGTGACATGGCGGAGTTTTTTAAATATGTAAATTAATTTACGAGTTCTTGAGACAAGAAGATTAATATGTGGATGAAAGCTAAGCGCGCTGTCCGAAATAACTCCCAAGTACCTAATCGCATCCGTCCTATGCAGGGTGGGACATGAGCAAGTAGCAGAATGTGTGGAAAAACAGTTAGAGGTGTGAGCCGTTAAATTATGACAGGGAAGGGTAGAGGTTTTGATGGAAAAAGAGACATATTTAGTTTTATCCACGATGATTGTTAATTTATTGGAAGCTAACCATGCCTGGACCAAATCAAAGCCCTGCTGAGCGCAACTGTAAACCTCTTGCCATGTGTCACCCTGGAACAAGAGCGCCGTGTCATCGGCGAATGAAATAATCCTCCCATTGGGCATGTTCAGATCGCAAAGGTCATTGATGTAGGTGAAAAATAACGTGGGACCGAGGATGCTGCCCTGCGGAACTCCATGCTCAATGGGGAGATCACAGCCAGCCCATTCCCCCACCCTGACCCTCTGAAATCGGTTTAGCAAGTAGTCAGAGAACAGTTCGAGCTGAGTATTCCTTACCCCCAACCGCTCGAGCTTACTTAACAGTATCGGAACGGAAACCGTGTCAAAAGCTTTAGCCAAGTCCATGAAGATTACGACAACCTTTTTGTTACTATCGAGATTACCCGAGACAAAATCAGTCAAATTATGTATGGCGTCACTGGTTGACAGGCCTGACCGGAAACCGAATTGGCAGGATGAAAGAAGATGGTGTTTTTCTAGGTAATTGACTAAGCGCTTGTTCATGATTCTCTCTAATAATTTTGATAAGGTTGGTAATATGGAGATTGGTCTATAGTTATTGACACAGATATTGAAGAACTACTGACCATAGTAATTATAATTAACGCCTATGAACATTTTAATAGCAACAGACGTAGCAACAATTCGTTATGTTGGACGGCGCTAGGTGGCAGTTCCTTCATTGCTAATATTTGTCGCGACTTTGCGAGATGGCGCTAGCTATGAGTTTTAATTAGTCGCTGAATTATCGCTTTTATATTGACGAGTGACGAAGACTCCGCGCTCTTTTCCGGAGTTGCGGCGAAGCTATTACTGCGAAGTGTTCAATACTATTACTGCAATCGGACACCTATCGATTTATAAGTAAATACATAGGTTTGATTGCCGGCACATCTTGTAAGTGTTACTGTGTATTTAAAAATATTTTAATAATAATAATAATAAACTCTCGATGTCAAAACAAGCTGTATTTTCATTTGCTCAATTAAATTTTTTTAAAACAGTTTTTGGATCTGGTTTAAGTATTTACAAATTCCATAGAAGCTTCCTAGGTGCAAATAAACAGTAAAAACCCAAAAACCATAATCAACAAGACGGATAAAATATAAAAATGCATAAAGACTGGACAAATGACACATGTCATCATGAAATTATAGATTTTGGAGAAATGAAACCAACTTGGTAATAATGCTAACAAGAGCAGCTGCCCGTCGCGCACGCCATCCACCCCCGGACTCGCCGCTCAGCTCCGCCTTGCCGCCGCCGGACCTCGGATCACCAGTGTCACCGGCGGCTGCGGCCGCGTCGAGCTCGAGCGACGAGTATTTCTCCCCGCCGACGTCGCCAACACCTGTACGTCGGCAGGGGAGAGGCCGGCCACCGAACAGCTTGGGACTTAGGGGCCAACCGGCCCCGAGCCGGGTCCCCGCTGCCGGTGGTTGTGTGCAGCGCATGAAATGGACTCAGTCCATGAACGAGAACGTCATGCGCGCATATTATGGGTCTACAGAGGGGGGAACTAACCTCACTGCGTACCGTGTCAGGATGCTGTCTCTGTTCCAGGACCTAGAACCAACCGTCGACGTCTCGGCGCAACGATTGTCGGATCAGGTGCGGGTCATCCAACGTAACCACAAGTTGGACGATGCTGCACTTGATAGGCTGCGCTCAGAGGTACTGAACAACCCTATCATCTCGACCCCGACACAGACCGCGGTACAAGAGCCCGCTAGGGGCGCAATCCCATCGCGGGCCATTAACGTAAGTGATGAGGGAGATGATAGGGTTGTCACGGTAAGTAGCCAGTGCAACGATCGACTGAGGAGCGCACTGGAGGATGCGCTTCGCGAGTATAGATCCACTCCAACCGAACTTAGACCCCGTTTACCACGGTTACCCATGCACAAAAAAAATAGGGCGTTGGTGTGTGCTTTGGACTCGCTGCTTAAAACCATCTTTGAAAGCAGCGAGAACCTCGTTGATACGCACTCAATCTTGTATTGCGGGGCTGTTGCGGCATTTGGCCAACTTGAAGTTTCCGATTAGCGACGGAGATATTCGGCCAAAGCCTGCTGTACCAGCCTGGCAATGCAGGATCGAGAGGCGTATCGATGGGGCCAGGGTACTCATCGGCAAACTAATCTGCTTCAGGGAGGGCAATACACGTCCACGTGTGATGCGCTTTGTGAGGCGGGCGTTCTCGGGGACTGAAATCAACCCTCGAGAATACATGTCCCGAGTCACAGAGCGCATCGACTTCCTGAAGCAGAAAGTTTGTGCATGGGCAAACCGTATTCGGCGGTATAAGCGGCGAGTTGACCGGTACTCGCAGAATCGCATGTTCCAGAGCGATGAGAGGTGGGTATATAGAGCTTGGGAGCGACCTGAACAAAATGTGATGGATGGGTGCCGCCCGGATGATGTTGCCACGAGTACATTCTGGCGCAGCATTTGGTCGGTGCCCGTCTGTCACTCTGAGGGTGGCTGGATGCGTGATCTCGAGCGTGTGTGCGAAGCTATACCAGAAATGGAGAAAATAGACATCAGCCCATTAGATGTAGCCAGAGCAGTCCGTCCGTTATCGAATTGGAAGTCTCCAGGACCGGACGGGCTGCATAACTTCTGGCTAAAGTGGTATAGCAGCTCACGCGCGCTTCTAGCATCTCAGTTCCAGTCATCCTTAGAGTCTGGGTCGCTGCCTGAGTTCCTAACAACTGGTGTTACCCACCTGCTCCATAAAACAGGTAGTCCCGCGGAACCTAAGAATTATAGACCGATAACGTGTTTGTCGACGGTCTATAAACTTCTTACATCCATCTTGAGAGCGAAAATTAATCTGCACATTGACAGTAATTCAATTATGTCTGCCTCTCAGAATGGATGTAGGAACAGGTCCCGCGGTACTAAGGAGCTACTCCTCATAGACATGGCCATAAGCCAGCAGGTTCGTCGATCCCACAAGGATTTGTCGACATGCTGGATAGATTATAAGAAGGCCTACGACTCTGTTCCACATACATGGCTCATGAGGGTGTTGGAGTTGTACAAAATAGATGCAACTCTGCGCACCTTCCTTGGGTCATGTATGGGGCAATGGAAGACAGTCCTTCGCTATCCAAGATGTCGACCAATCCAGGGGAGTGATGAACCTATATGGATTAAACGGGGAATATTTCAGGGCGACAGTTTGAGTCCTCTTTGGTTCTGCTTGGCCCTGAATCCTCTAAGCACATTGCTGGAGGACTCGGGGCTGGGCTATCGGTTGAGAAGAGGTGGTCAAGCCATATCTCACCTTCTTTACATGGATGACCTGAAACTCTTTGCCCCCAACAATTTGCGACTGATGGAGTTACTGAAGGTAACTGAAACTTTCAGTAGCGCGATCAGGATGGAATTTGGTGTGGACAAATGTGCAGTCATGCATGTAAAGCGAGGGGAGATTATGGAATCCGAAGGGATCCAACTTTCGAATTTCATACACCTTAGATCCCTCTCCTCGACCGAAACATACAAATATTTGGGTATGTCGGAAGCGTTAGGCATTAATGTTACTGACATGAAACAATCGCTGAAGGAGCGCTTCTTTGGCCGCCTGAATAAGGTATTGAACAGCCTTTTGTCGGGCGGAAATAAGGTGCGCGCCTTCAACGGTTGGGTCATGCCGGTTTTGATGTACTTGTCGAGAATCCAACCTCGACATCTTCGGGTGCTGCAGGCGCAGCGCGTGTCAGCAGCTGAGCGATACCAGGAGTGGCGCGCGACGCGGCGCGGCGCGGCGGGGGCGACAGGCGTCGCGCACTCGTGCCTACGTGAGACGACACTTCTCACCGGGCCACCGCGTTGTAGACATACCATTGTTCCTCGTAATAAATTCAGACCATACCAGCAGTTTATACAGTCCACTTATTTCTCATCACCACCTTCGAGACCTGAACACTGTACTCAACAGTTTTTGGTCCTTCGCAAAACTGAAGAATTGCCAGGAATCGTGGCTTTGTGCGAGCGGACTTTGGACCCTCTTTGTTCGAGAAGGCCAGGCGACACGTCGGTTAATATTCATACGTGACGGAGGACATTTTGAAAAACAAAGGCGAAGAGGAGAAATATTAGTGGTTGGATAAGACGTTGTTGTGAGTTCGTTCCATTTATCCTTATTTTTCCCGCTTATCTCTTTTACCAAATATTTTCCTTCCTTGCCTACCTTCAAAAATACTCGTAGCCCAACAGAGCCATCATTTAGTGGTCTTATCTACGCTAGTTCATACGTCATCATATTTTTTGCACACTTACAGCTGTTATTAATAACCGGCAAGCTTATTACACGTATTCATTTATTTCAAATCGTTGTTGCATATTCGTTCGCCGCTTTCAATAAACCGGTTTCTTCCATCGGGCGCGTACAACGTGCGAACGGCCAGCTGTTTTCTTTGTTCTATTGTGTAGCTAATTACCGTTACTTTATTTCTCAATCCTTGTTATCTAAAGTTATTGGTTAATTGGTTTACTTTTGCTTGCTTATGTTCTTTCTTATCTTCAAATTCTCATAATGCCTGATAATTGCAAAACTTTAATAAAGAAACGATCATCTTTGAAGGCTAAGCTTACAACTTTCAGTAAATATTTAAATGTCCTTAAAAGCTGCAAAGCGCTTAGCGATATGCAGATCGCTGAATTAGAGTGCCGACTAAGTAAAATTGAAGCGTTAAACAGTGACTTCGACACTTTGCAGGATGAGATCGAGATGCTTTGTGATGAATCGCCCGGCGAGGATGAGGAGGTGCCTTCCGAGCGTGAGCAGTTTGAAAACGAATATTTTGCACTGGTGGCAAGTGCGCGCTGTCTACTTGCAGCAAAGCGTCGTGATTCTGCAGCAAGCTTCAATGACGCACAATCAGGTGAGGATTTCAAGACCAGTCCTAATGTTAGATTACCTAAAATTGATTTGCCTCAGTTCAGCGGTAGCTATCAGCACTGGCTTGAGTTTAGGGATGTTTTCACTTCCATCATTCATGATAATAAAAATATTGACAATATTACAAAATTTCACTATCTTCGCGCTTCGCTTAAAGAAAGTGCAGCTTTAATTATTAAACATATTAACGTGTCTAGTGATACTTATAATATAGCGTGGGATTTGTTACTTGAGCGGTACGATAACAATCGTCTGCTTGTTAATAACCATGTACAAGCCTTATTTAACCAAGAACAGTTACAGAAAGAATCTTGTAAGTCTATTCGTTATCTGGTTGATACAACAACCAAAAATATAAGGGCGCTCACTACATTGAAGCAGCCTACTCAATATTGGGATACTTTAGTTATTTTTATGATGTCTTCCAAATTAGATAAAATAACCTTACGTCATTGGGAGGAACATAGAAATAAGTTAAATGATAGTCCGACTTTAGATATGTTCATAACCATTTTAAGAAATCGAGCTGATTTATTGGAAAGTTTAGAGGATCACGAGAACAATTACTCAAATTCTACTCATTTACATAATAAAATAAAATCAAAATCTAACGAAAATAATAACAATACATATTCTAAAACATGTCCTCTATGTAATCAATCTCATTTTTTATTTGACTGTGAATGTTTTAAAGTTCTTTCAATTGAATCTCGGATAGAAAAGGCCAAACAATTCAAAGTTTGTTTGAATTGCTTACGTCCTGGCCATTTGAGTAAAAAATGCACGTTGACGGGTTGTAAGTATTGTAGATATAAACATAACACGCTGTTACATCTCGAAAGACCCGAATCCACTTCCAAATCTAATAGTGAAGGTGTTGTACTTACTAGTGGTACCATCACAGATTCTACTGCGTCTCGTTTATTTCTATCCACAGCTATCGTGCGAGTGATAGACGGGAATGGTAAGGAACACAACGCGAGAGTACTGCTGGACAACGGGAGTGCAATTAATTTGATAACTCAAAGCTACTGTGACCAGTTGCAACTGCCGAGGCGCTGCGTGTCAACAGCCGTATCAGGTTTTAATAATCTTGTTACTACTAGCACACAGTCTTGCACCGTAACAGTGAAGTCTCTTTGCAGTGATTACAAAATTAATGTAAATTGTACGGTTTTCCCCAACATTACACCACCCATTCCCTCTTCTTATATAGACGTAAGTACATAATATACGTTTACCACCAGGTATTAAATTAGCTGACGCGACATATAACACACCTTCAGGCATAGATATTTACTTTTAAATGCAGACATTTTCTGGGATATTTTAGGAAGGAATCTATTACGTTAGGTAAAAATAAACCAACTTTACGCAAATCAAAATTAGGTTGGTTGGTTACTGGACATGTTACAGCGCCACAAAAATATTCAAATTTATGTATGTTTTCTCAAGGCGATTCGAATCCCGACCTTTCGCGGTTTTGGGAACTGGATACCTTAGATTCTCCACATTATAATATGTCAGTAGAAGAAATTGCATGCGAACAAAGTTTTGCAGCGAATACATTTCGTAATGATGACGGCCGCTTTGTTGTTTCTATGCCTCTAAAACGAGAAATCAGCAGCTTAGGCGATTGGAAAAAAAATTTTCACGTGATCCTAATTTTAAAGAAAAATACACAAACTTTATGCGAGAATATGAATCCTTAGGACATACGAGTATGACAGAGAATAAAAGATTCTCGTCCGAGGATAACTCCAGAATTAATTATTACTTGCCTCATCACGGTGTCATACGTGAATCGAGCACTACTACAAAATTACGTACTGTATTTGATGGATCTGCGGCCACTACGTCCGGTGTTTCACTGAACGACTTACAAATGGTGAGCCCAGTCGTCCAAGATGATTTATTTTCAATTATTACACGTTTTCGCCAGCATAAATTTGTGGTTTCCGGCGATATTGAAAAAATGTACCGGGCCATAGAAATTAATCCAAATCAACGGTCATTACAGCAAATTGTTTTTCGTTATGATTCTTGTCAACCATTGAAAACATACACTTTAAACACATTAACTTATGGAACAGCATCAGCGCCCTATTTAGCTACTAAGTGTCTAACAAGTCTAGCTTCTACTGTAAGTGACCAACAAATAAAGAGTGCCATTCAACATGATTTTTATGTTGATGATTTTTTGAGTGGAGCTTCGTCAATCGAAGACGCAATTAAATTAGGTAAAGGCGTGGCCTCAACTTTGTCAGCTGCCAAATTTAATATAAGAAAATGGCAGTCAAATAGTCTTGATGTACTAAAGGCAATTTCTAGTAGTGAAACATCTATCACTCGTGAATTTACAGACTCTAAGTTAAATGGAGCATCTAAAACCTTAGGTTTAAGTTGGGAACCAAGATCAGATAAATTGTCATTTTCTATAAATATTGATAGTAGTAAAAATGCAACTAAAAGGCACATTCTATCAATTATAAGCCAAATTTTTGACCCTTTGGGATTAGTAGGCCCATGCATAGTCGAAGCAAAAATTATTATGCAGGAATTATGGGTAAAAAAGTATTCTTGGGATGAGAAACTGCCCAAAGAAATAAATGATCGTTGGATTTGTTTTGTAAAAAAATTACAATATCTTAACTATTTAAAAATACCACGTTGGATTGTTTGCAATGATCATACGAGTAGTGAAATTCATGTTTTTACTGACGCGTCGGAGAATGCTTACGGCGCATGTTTATATATTAGATCCATTAACAGTTTAGGTCACATTCATATATAATTACTTGCTTCAAAAAATAGGGTTGCACCAATAAAACCAGTTACTATACCGCGACTGGAACTATGCGGAGCTTTACTGGGTGCAAGACTGTTTGTCAAAGTAAAATCAGCGTTAACTTTAGATATTCAAAAATGCCGTTTCTGGTGTGATTCGACTGCAGTTTTGGGGTGGTTATCGTCTCAACCCAATCAGTTCAAACATTTTGTAAGCAATCGTGTAAACGAAATACAGGAGAAAACATATGGTCACACTTGGAGCTACGTACCTACAAAATTAAATCCCGCAGATTTAGTATCGCGGCCCGCGGGGCTTATCTGCTGATCATTTAAGTAATAATTCATCTTTATGGTGGCATGGACCACAGTTTTTAAAATTAAACGAGTCTATGTGGCCTACAACGCCAAACACACATAAAAATCAAAAAACGAAATGCGAAGAAAAAATATGTCTAGCTACAAATAAAATTAACAATATTTACGACGATCAAAATAATAATATAATATCAAAGATAATACAAAAATATTCTAATTTCAATAAACTACAAAGAATCATTGCATACGTAAAAAGATTTATAAATAATTCTCTAAATAAAACAAAAGAACTTACCGATATCTTTACTCCTCTAGAATTACAAAATTCATTATATATTATTATTCGTCAAGCTCAGTCTGAAATGTTTCCCACTGAGTATGTTATCTAAAAAGGCTGGCAAGGCCTTACCAAGCAATAATAGATTGCTAAGTTTGTCACCCTTCATAGATGAAAATCAAATTATTCGCGTAGGTGGCAGGTTGGATAACTCGCCGTATTGCTATGATGTTAAGCATCCCATACTCATTTGTAGCAAACATCATGTAACAAAATTATTATTTCGTATGTATCATTTAAAGTTATTGCATGCAGGACCGCAGTTGCTATTGTCTAATATACGTCAAACATATTGGCCACTAAAAGGTCGAAATTTATCCAAAGCAACTGTAAATAAATGTTTAAAATGTTTTAGATATAAGGCTCAGACTATTCAACCCATAATGGGCCAACTTCGAGTTGCTAGCCTGTCGGTTTTCTATCGATTACATTTTGGGGAGTGTGCGACGGAATTGCATGATTTGATTCCGCCAAGCCCGTTTCATCTAAGGACCACAAGACGTACGGCGAAGTGCCACCGGTTCATGGTGGACATCCCATCCATACGCACAAAGCGTTTTGAGAAAACATTCATTGCACGTACAGCTAGAGAGTGGAATTCTCTACCGGAGTCTGTGTTTCCTGTAAGATACAACCTGGGAGTCTTTAAGTCAAGAGTGAATAGGTTACTTCTAGGCAAGCGTGCTCCATCTTCGACCACATCATCGCTTACCATCAGGTGAGATAGTGGTCAAACGCGAGCCTATCAAACATAAAAAAAAAAAACTTCCTTCTAATAGAACTAATTTAGAATTTCCCTTTCTGCACTGTTGTGTGGACTATGCCGGGCCAGTGCTGATAGCAGATCGTAAGGGTCGAGGCTGCAGGCTCTTGAAGTCCTACCTGTGTATCTTTGTGTGTATGTCAGTTAAAGCTATTCACTTGGAGCTTGTTACAGAACTTACGAAAGAAGCATTCATAGCCGCGCTAAATAGGTTCATTGCTCGCCGGGGGAAGCCACAAAGCATCTCGTCTGATAACGGGACGAACTTTGTTGGTGCATCCAATGATCTACACAAATTTCTCATCAGTTCTAATGTTCAATATGATATGGCACAAGAAGGTATTGATTTTAAATTTACTCCTCCATATAGTCCTCATTTTAATGGAATGGCAGAAGCAGCTGTCCGTTCGACTAAACATCACCTTAGACGTCTATTACAGGTAGTTCATTTTACATATGAGGAAATGGCCACATGTTTGGCTCAAATTGAGGCTATTTTAAATTCTCGCCCACTTACTGTCCTGTCTACTGATCCTTTCGACTTCACCGCACTCACCCCTTCCCATTTTTTGATAGGACGACCACTCACGTCAATTCCACATCCACAAATTTTAGAAAAAGATATAAGTTGTACGGAGCGCTACAAGAGAATCGAATATATTCGGCAACATTTCTGGGCCCGATTCCGAGACGAATATATCTCAACTCTGCAGCAGAGAACCAAATGGTTGACATCCTCAAACAATGAGCTAAAGCCTAACGACTTAGTCCTTATAAAGGACAAGACTCTTCCACCATTATTATGGCCACTAGGAAGAATCACTAATATTTATCCTGGCGTCGACGGGATCAATCGTGTTGCTGAAGTGAAGACGAGAAGGGGCAAAATACGGACAGCATACAATAACATTTGCCCTCTTCCAGCTCAAGATCAACTTCCTCAACATTCATCTCAACGTGGGCGGGAATTTGTCGAGAATCCAACCTCGACATCTTCGGGTGCTGCAGGCGCAGCGCGTGTCAGCAGCTGAGCGATACCAGGAGTGGCGCGCGGCGCGGCGCGGCGCGGCGCGGCGGGGGCGACAGGCGTCGCGCACTCGTGCCTACGTGAGACGACACTTCTCACCGGGCCACCGCGTTGTAGACATACCATTGTTCCTCGTAATAAATTCAGACCATACCAGCAGTTTATACAGTCCACTTATTTCTCATCACCACCTTCGAGACCTGAACACTGTACTCAACATACTCTTTCGGCATACTCAAATGGACTCAGACCGAACTTGACGCCCTGGATAGGAGGGTCCGCACACTGCTGACCACAAACCGGATGCATCACCCACGTTCATCGGTGATGAGACTGTACATCCCGCGGAAGTGTGGAGGTCGAGGCTTTTTAAACGCTAAGACTCTCCACAACCGCGAGGTGTGCAGTCTAAGAGAATATTTTCTAGAAACCGACGTGGGTATGCACCGAGATGTGGTCTCAGTGGACAAGGGACTCACCCCGTTGTTCATGGCAAAAGAAAACTGGCGCAAACCTGTAGTACTCACTACTGATGACCGCAAGGAGATATGGAAAAGCAAGGAGCTTCACGGGCGCTTTTATCGGGCTCTTCATGGGCCTGATGTAGATTTCTTGGCGTCCGTGGCCTGGCTACGTTTCAGCGACCTCTTCGGGGAAACTGAAGGTTTTGTCTGTGCGATTATGGACGAAGTTATCTTGACGAATAACTACCGGAGACATATTATGAAGGATGGGACGGTTGACGTGTGTCGGGCATGCCATCGTCCGGGTGAGTCCATCAGACATATTATCTCTGGTTGTTCTCGTCTTGCTAACAGCGAGTATTTGCACAGGCATAACCAAGTGGCCAGGATTATTCACCAGCAACTTGCTTTGAAATACAAACTTGTGGATTCTGAAGTGCCGTATTACAAATATGTGCCCGACCCAGTTCTCGAAAATGACCATGTCACGTTGTACTGGGATCGGTCTATCATCACTGACAGGACTATTGTTGCAAATAAGCCTGATATAGTGGTGATAGACCGATTAGCGCGCCGCACAATGATAATCGATGTCACCATCCCACATGACGAGAACCTCGTGAAAGCTGAGAAAGAGAAACAAATGAAATATCTTGATTTAGCACACGAGGTTGTCGATATGTGGAATGTGGACTCGGCTGTCATTGTGCCGATAGTCGTTACCGCCAACGGCCTGATAGCCAAAAGCCTCGACGACCACCTGTCGAAGCTGTCGTTGCACGGTTGGATCAAGGGCCTGATACAGAAGGCAGTACTCCTCGATACGGCTCGCATTGTGAGGAGGTTCCTGTCTCTGGAGCCCTAACCACCGGTAGCTTGGACCCTGCTCCCGACACCGGCGGACTACTATTTTTTATAATTTTAAATGTTTTCTTTTTCTTTTTTATATGATTTGTAAGAAATATTTAAAATTATAATTTATATATGTATAGAAAATTAATAAACGACATAATAATAATATTCCACAACTATCATACAACGCCATCTAGTCCCAAGCTAAGCAGAGCTTGTGTTATGGGTACTAGACAACTGACAAACATACTTATATATTTCTAAATACATACATATTATAGATAAATTACACCCAGACACAGAACAAATGATCGTGCTCATTACACAAACATAATAATACATTATTTTCTATTGAAAAAAGTCCTAACTGATAATTTCAGATTGATCCATTTCGGGGGAACTTCCTTCAAGCTGGCTATGCTGGGTGGAAAGTTGAAGCCGAGCCCTGGGGAGTGATGTCCTCTTGCCCTCTAGGACAGACTCACTACTACCATTTTTGCTTAAGGAAACTATTAAAAATTAATATGTTACTAACACTGTGAGCGTCGTTAGATCATTTGTCTTATTGATGACGTAAGCTCGCTAGTCTGAACCAGGATTCGAACCCATTCAAATGCGAAAACGGAAATTATGTTTTTGTAACACGAAAGTGTAAAGAGGGTACAACACAAACGGGGTTCAATAAAAAATATGTTTTTCCATAAAGAACTACTTTATGGAAGAACATATATTTACACAAAGTTAAGCGCCTGCCTGGGTTTGAACTCACGACCCACAACTTGTACGCGCTGTTTCCACTGAGCCGCCGCTGCTTGTAGACATAGGTACATTCTATGAAAGATAAACTTGTTTTTACAGTTGATTAAATAAATAGTATGCACGTTGATGTCCATTCCGACTGCGTGGCGCCTTCCCTGTGTATGCTGCGACACGTCTGCATCATGAGATGCAGTAGCATCATGAGATGTGATCACCTACTCGTATTAAAAATCTGCCTGCTTTTTCCCAACTACATATGTAAGGCTCGTCTTCCAGTAAATAGTGTCACCGGATGCAACCGAGTACCAGGGTGTGATAAGTAACAGCTGCATCAAAACACATGTTCAGGGACTGCTGACGTGACGCAGTCGGTGCGCAGCGCATGCTGTGACAGGCACGACACTCACGACTCAGGGCACTGACAGCTCGCGAGGCGACGCGACACGTGATCATCTCGCAGCAGCCACAGAGACAAAGAAATGAAATACGTTTTTGCCACAAACACAAACAACAAGTTTTCAGGACAGACAATCGTAACAACAATAAAATTTTGAAACATAAAAGTAAATTTTAAAAGCAAAAATCCCGCCTACATGGAAAGACATGCCATGTTTTTTTTTAACGTCACCTATCCTGTAGTCCCTCCTTGGGCTGATATGGCGCTTTTAAAGATAATCTTTTATATGACAATCTGTCCAGTGGTTTGGTAGATAATTCTAAGGTAATAAGTAATAAAGAATATTACGTACAAATTATGTGCGAAAAACATTATAACCCTTTCCTTGCAGGCGGGTAAATATAAGTCACATCTTTTCTGATAAATACTAAAAATAAAATGAGTCACATATTTTCAGATAGATACTGAAAATAAAATAAGTCCCATCTTTTCTGATAGACACTGAAAATAAAATAAAAGGTAGTGTGCCTCATGGCTGCGCCAAAATAGGGTCAGTTTAGCATAAATGCCAGATCAATTTAGTGCCTGACACTGGCGTTCAGCAGGACCTGAGATTGCGAGACTACGGACGTGAATCAGATTCATAGTATCCCAGCGTGACTGCGTGCAGCGAGTACCTGTGACCCACTCGCCCGGCTACCTGAACCTGCTCGGCCAGGTACTTAACAGGTAGGCGAGGCTTTCGGGTTCTACTAAGCTTTCTTTGTGTGCACTGTACAGTACAGGTGCAACCCTCTGTTACAATCACCCGATGTTATTTTTAACCGACTTCGAAAAAGGAGGAGGTTATCAATTCGGATGTTTGTATTTTTTTTTTTTTTTTTTTTATGTATTTTCGGGCATAACTCCGTCATATATTGACCGATTTGCAAAATTCTTTTTTTGATCGAAAGGGATTTATTCCGAAATGGTCCCATTTAAATTTCAAAAAGATCTAATGATGGGTTTCGGAGACAGACAACGGAACTCTTCAAAAATTGACAGCAAATCAACCGCGATTGCTGCTATCGTATGTCTATGAATTATTAACACAGTTTAATGGGGAGCCACAACTAAAAAGTGAAAAATAAAAAACTTTTTTACAAAAATATAGAACCGACTTCCAAAAAAAGTGCAAAATAACTTTAATTTCGGAAGTCGGTGTCAAAAAACGAAGACACAAAACAGGAACAAGTCGGTTCTATTTTTTTGTAAAAAAGTTTTTTTGTTTATTTCTTTTATTATTTATGTAGGTACACAGGGAAACGATAAAAAAAATATAAATATAACTGCAGGTGTTCCGACGAGCGTGGCTGCCACGCCTGCCACATGATATCGCACAGCTGCAGACTGCGATACTCCACAATGCGCCTGCCTGCCACCAGGCAGGCACTGAGGTACCAACCTCAATTCATTGACTTGCCTACTTTACACACAATTCCTATATATACTTACGAACTCTATTCCCACTTACCTATTGCGAGTCCGAATTCCTCTCACTTAAGTCCCAAGTAAATCGGGTTCAGTGGAGATAGCAGGTAGCGACAAACACAACCAGAGCTCTCGCGTGGCGAGTACCTACATAGCTGACTCGCTATACACCTATAACCTCATTGTAATGATAAATAAGTAAGTTGACTTTCCTTGTCCTGTTCTCGCTAGATCAGCGAATTCAACGGCTACTCGTATCGCTCGGTACGAGCACAGATAAGCGTGAGTCACGGCGCGCGTCCTATCGTCTTCCTAGAACTCTCCGTCGGCCTCATTACATCGCACACAAACAACTCGGAGGGGCGGATCGTTATTTCCACTAATTGATGTAAACAATCGTGTTTGTCGAATCGAATCAACGCCGCAGCCACTCGGCGATCAGCCGCGGATATCAGCAGCTTCGGCTCAAGGTACTTACAGACTCGATAATAGTGCGACACGCAGCAGCCAATCTTAACAAAACTCCGTTGAGTAGCGCTGACAAGTCTAGCCGTGGCCCATGGCAACAGTACCGCGGTTGCTATGCTCCGGAAACGTGCCTGTCCTGGACAGGCAGCGCGGCAGGGCCTGGCAGAGGGCGCTTCTCATACACACTTACACCGAAGGCACAAGCACTCAACTCACAACTACACCAGCCTGTCCCCATGTTGCTGCCACCAGCGCGGCAGGACCTGGCGGAGGGCGCTTCTCATATACACTTATACCGAAGGCACGAGCACTCATCTCACAACTACATCAGCCTGTCCCCGTGCCGCTGCCGGCAGCGCGGCAGGGCCTGGCGGAGGGCGCTTCTCATACACACTTACACAAAAGGCACGAGCACTCATCTCACAACTACATCAGCCTGTCCCCGTGCCGCTGCCGGCAGCGCGGCAGGGCCTGGCGGAGGGCGCTTCTCATACACACTTACACAAAAGGCATGAGCTCATCTCCGCGCAACTGACAAAATTATTGCAAGGGTGCGTTCTCTCGGGATAAAAAATATTCAACCTAAAAAATAAAAATCTTTTTTACAATAAAAACAACCGACTTCCCTTCCTTTATAATAACTTTAATTTCGGCAGTCGGTGTCAAAAAACGAAGAAATAAACAAACACCGACTTTCGAAATGAAAGTCATTTTTAAATTTTTAGTGTATTTTCTTTTTTGGAAGTCGGTTGTTTTTTTTTGTAAAAAAAGTTTTTTGTACTGAGATAAGTATTAAAATACCTACTTATTTAAAAGAAGCCCAGCGCGCAGCGATTTGGGATGTGCATTGTCTATTAGTAAATTAATTAATTTATTTAGCTGATTAAAATGCATTTTATTTATTTATTACTTTATGGGAAGAATGGAAAGAAGACAGGGAGTGCCCCGCAGTCGGATAACTCAGGTTAAAATTAAATTAATATTAGTTTTATGAGAAAGGCCTTTTCTTTTTTTTTTTGGGGGGTGGGAAATCATCCTATGACTTCTTCCGCTCTAGGGTGGAGCGGAAGGGTGTGTCAGACTCTTACTGACTAAAACCCACCCCTGTTCCTCCCTGCCTCGAGTGCCCGGGGGCGAGGTAACTCTTTCGAATTTATCCTCCACCCCCGGGCAGGCACCGGCCGTGGCAGGCCCCTTCCCTTGGCTGACAACTCTTTGAGGCGCGCGTGGAACACTACGCGCCGTCGACTCTCGGGCCTGGTGCTGATCGGACGGCGAGTTACCCACTACTCGCCGTCCGCAGGCCCGGGTCTACGGTGGCCGGAGATCGTCTCGCGGCCCCTGGCGTCTCCTGCGGCGGTCGCGGCTGGGGGCGCTAGGGCGACTCGGCTGTTGCTGAGCCTCCCTAACGTATGCCGCCTCCCTCTTCGCGAGCATTACTGCTTCGCAGAAGGAGGAGACGGCCTCCCATTCCCTCTCGCTCCGTACCATGGCCTGAACCAGGGCACGGCGCGAGAGGTCGCTGTCGCCTATCGCATCCACGAGGACACGGCGGTGTTCTGCCCAAGCGGGGCAAACCTCCACCGTATGCTCCACCGTGTCCTCTGGGCGATCCTCGCAGTGGAAACACTCAGGGGTCACCTCCGCCTTGACACGACACAGGTACCTCCCGAAACAGCCGTGTCCGGTGAGCACCTGCGTCAGGCGGAAGGTGAGGGCGCCGTGACGCCTCTCCAGCCACTCCTCAAAGAGGGGCACTACCGCCTCAATGGTGGCGTGCCCAGCGCTGGGTTGCGACATTTGCTCTCTCCATGTATGAGAAAGGCCTGAAGTCATGAGTTCAAATCCGAGCAAATGCTAAAACTTTACCTTTGTACAAGGTGATATTTAACTTGCAATGTCCGTTTTGAACCTACATTGCAAGTTACTCGTAAATAAAATCTCTTATGTAAGGTTATCCGCTTCAAAATTTGCAAATCAGTTTTCGACTACGATTTCCGATAGAGCTGAGGTATACTTGTTAAAATTTTTAGTGTATTTCCTTTTTTGGAAGTCGGTTTTTTTTAATAACTGCCCCACACTAGGAATTATTCCTGTATCGTGGGTGCGTTCACAAACATTTAAACTCACAAACACAAGACACCCAGATCCGGAACCACTATCGGCCATACAAATATTTGTTCCGTGCGGGGATCGAACCCGCTACACGCAGTGAGTCATTCTTTTGTAAAAAAGTTTTTTATTTTTCACTTTTTAGTTGTTATACCCCAGAACAAAAAAACCCAATAAAATGGAACGTGGAATTTAAACATACTCGTAATTGGAGAATACCAAAACGTCATCTAAGTACGTATATTTCGTTTGTGCTCAGTTTTTCAAGAAGCGCTAAAGCAATTTCGATAAAATTTATATGAGACCACCTCAGGAGTATATTCTTTCGGATAAAACAAGAATTTTGAAAATCGGTCTACAACTGACAGAGAAATCAGTGAACATACATAATAAAAAAAATAAAACATATACAGTCGAACACAGAACCTCCTCCTTTTTCGAAGTCGGTTAAAAATATATTATGACAAACTGGAAATATATTTTTTTGCAGATAGGTAGGTACATAGCTAAGTGTGAGACTGACGTGTTCGACACGCATACGTCAAGAATTTCATGAAATGGTGATAACACGGAGATAAAGCGGTCAAGGGCGCCCGCGGACCGCTCGGCTGTTGCGGGGTCACGACCCGCGTCCCGGGAATTTATTGTTTTGAGATGTCATGTAGGTAAACTATTTTTTTCACATTTTCGTAACAGAGTAAAAAAAAAATTGTGACTTTGACCTTCAATATCTCCAAAACCAGTGGATTCCCAGGTATAGTCGAGTAGAAAAAAAATATCCAAATAATGGGCAGAATATGTGGATTTTGGCTTTGGATTCGGCAACTGTCTTTTTTTTTATTACCCTTTATATAAAAAAAAATACATACATACTAACATAGAACCTCCTACTCTTTTTGAAGTCGGTTAAAAATGGGTACAAACATGTAAAATTTTGGAAATACATATATGTATTTTTTCGGTTTTTGATTGTGTCTGTTAATGAGGGGCTTGATGCGTTTTCTACGTTATTGTCTGTTAAACCGTGAACGCAATTTGTTCATAGTAATAAATATAAAGCCCCCTTCTTAAGGCCCTTCTCGCGGCCCAATGGCGCCCTCATTGAATAAAAAATCGTAGCATAGCACAGAAAATAAATATAAAAAAATCCAACTTCACGTTTGTTACAAAGAGGATAAAGAATTTTTATGTTGTTAAAACAGGTCTCAAAATGTTTCGTATCCAAAGTAGTAGGCAAAAGTGTCTCTTTATCCTCTTTGTAACAAACGTGAAGTTCTGTGCTATGCTACGATTTTTTATTCAATGAGGGCGCCACTGGACCGCGAGAAGGCCCTTAAGTCCGCATATTATAACGGGCGACTACGAAACCCTATCAATCGCGTGGCCCGACATTCACTTGGCCGGTTTTAATTTTTGAAGGGAAAACTTCTTTAGGCGTTTTGGGCATTTTTGAGATGGAAAAAAACAATTGAATCGAGCGACACCGTCACCGACCGTCGTAGCGGCAAATCGTAGCACTCGTTATTGTTTTTTTTTATGAATTTAGATCGGATCTTTCTATGGGGTTTTATTAAGCGAGCCCAAATTTTGGTTATTTTTGCGGGACTTACCGTTTTCGAGATATTTATGAATTTATATACGCGATGCGTAGCGTCGTAGCATTCGTAGCAGATCGCGAGGCGCGTTGGGCATTTTTGTTCAAGTTTTCACTTCTGTCGGCACTCCCAGAGTGCCACTGTTTTTTTTTTTACTTTTGAGTGTTGCCAATAAGTGATAAAATTTCATAGCGTCAGCTATGAAATTTAAGTTTTAGTCTACAAATAGCACGAACGCTAGTTCTATTTGTAGACTAAAACTACAACCAACTTCCTGGGCCACGTTTTCAAACGAAGTTTTCATAATTATTATCTATCATATAGTATCAATACACTTACTCGAAAATAATAAGTAAAACTTGAACATACATAATATTTGGAAACAAATAATTGTGAGAATTGGCTCGCGATTTTTCTCATGCGGCTTGGTTGGGGCTTGGGCCTGCCGCGCGACCAGTGTGCAGTGGTAGCTGGTTGGGGCTACCGCGCGACTAGTGTGCAGTGGTAGCTGGCGGGCGACCAGTGTGCAATGGTAGCTGGCGGGCGACCAGTGTGCAGTGGTAGCTGGCGGGCGACCAGTGTGCAGTGGTAGCTGGCGGGCGACCAGTGTGCAGTGGTAGCTGGCGGGCGACCATTGTGCAGTGGAAGCTGGTTGGGGCTGCCGCGCGACCAGTGTGCAGTGGTAGCTGGCGGGCGACCAGTGTGCAGTAATAGCTGGTAGGGGCTGCCGCAGGACCAGTGTGCAATGGTAGCTGGCAGGCGACCAGTGTGCAGTGGTAGCTGGCGGGCGACCATTGTGCAGTGGAAGCTGGTTGGGGCTGCCGCGCGACCAGTGTGCAGTGGTAGCTGGCGGGCGACCAGTGTGCAGTAATAGCTGGTAGGGGCTGCCGCAGGACCAGTGTGCAATGGTAGCTGGCAGGCGACCAGTGTGCAGTGGTAGCTGGTTGGAGCTACCGCGCGACCAGTGTGCCGTGGTAGCTGGTTGGGGCTGCCGCGCGACCAGTGTGCAGTGGTAGCTGGTTGGGGCTACCGCGCGACCAGTGTGCAGTGGTAGCTGGCGAGCGACCAGTGTGCAGTGGCAACTGGTTGGGGCTACCGCGCGACCAGTGTGCAGTGGTAGCTGGCGGGCGACCATTGTGCAGTGGTAGCTGGTTGGGTTACCGCGCGGCCAGTGTGCAGTGGTAGCTGGCGGGCGACCAGTGTGCAGTGGTAGCTGGTTGGGGCTACCGCGCGACCAGTGTTCAGTGGTAACTGGCGGGCAACCAGTGTGCAGTGGTAGCTGGTAGGGGCTACCGCGCGACCAGTGTGCAGTGGTAGCTGGCGGGCGACCAGAGTGCAGTGGTAGCTGGCAGGCGACTAGTGTGCAGTAGTAGTTGGCGGGAGACCAGTGTGCAGTGGTAGCTGGCGGGCGACCAGTGTGTAGTGTAGTAGCTGTACTGAACCCAACGGAAAAACGGAACCACCTTGTAGCTGTAGGTACTGAACCCAACGGAAGAATAGAAGCACCTTGCAGTTGTACTGAACCCAACGGACAAGTCGTAACTAATATTGGTTCATAAACAAAGAAGCCCAGCCCGCACAGATAACCCCGATAGGAACTTGAACATAACTGGCGAAATGTGAGTGTACTGTACACTTCTGTGTACAGTCAGGCCGCAAAAGTCCATAAGAACGCTAAAGACTATATGGCTACGACCCGATCGAGCACGATACTTCCGTGCGTTTGTGTGCGCGTGTATGAGTACCACATTCCACAGATAACACACACTAAGGAACTATCGTCGCACTGAGCAAAAAGAAAAAAAGAAAAAAAAAAAAAAGAGTATTCTATTCTATTCTATTCTATTCTATTCTGAGCTTAAAAACATCATTATTATTTTTCTGTGCCATTGAATACGCATCACACAGTCACAGAGGCGACCATTGCATTGATGAAATTTGCGCAATTATGTCATGTGCTGGTAGCCGTATGAACTAAGTGTTGGATTCGCAAATAACGTAGCCCGAGTTCTAATCATGGTCGGTCCGTTGCGGTTATTTCTTACTTTGAAAATGCCCAATCTATATTAATATAGTTGTTTTTTATATTTCTATGAAAAATACTATTGCATTTTTTGCACTAAATAGTTGCAAATTACGAATATGATCTATTAACCACAAGAAGAATCACATTTGTAATTTGCAATTATTTAGTCGTTACATATTTTCGATGTTGTAAGGTGGAAATAAAATGACGTGTTTAATAAAAATGTTCATTCTTTATATTTACAAATGAAACATTTATGAGAATTGTGACGTTGAATTGTTACCTAGACAAAAAAGTTATCTTGTAACCGTTATCAATGTAACATGTAAGATTGTTTGTTGGAAGTATACCCACTTTTTTTTTTTTGTGGGGTGGGAAATCATCCTATGACTTCTGCCGCTCTGGGTGGAGCGCGAGGGCGTGTCAGACTCTTACTGACTAAGACCCACCCCTGTTTCTTCCTGCCTTTGAGTGCCCAGGGGCGAGGTAACTCTGTTTCGAATTTATCCTCAACCCCCGGGCAGGCATCGGCCATGACGGGCCCCGTCTCTTGCTGACAACTCTTTGAGGCGCGCGTGGAACACTACGCGCCGTCGACTCTCGGGCCTGTTGCTGATCGGACGGCGAGCTACCCATTACTCGCCGTCCGCAGGCCCGGATCTACGGTAGCCGGAGATCGTCTCGCGGCGCCGGAAGTCCCAGGCGTCTCCTGAGGCGGCTGCTGCTGAGGGCGTGAGGGCGACTCCGTTGTTGGTGCTCTCTCACGCGTCCCGCCTCCGCCTTCGCGAGCATTACTGCTTCGCAGATGGAGGAGACGGCTTTCCATTCCCTCTCGCTCCGTACCATGGCCTGAACCAAGGCAGGGCGCGAGAGGTCGCTGCCGCCTATCGCATCCACGAGGACACGGCGGGGCTCCGCCCAAGCGGGGCAGACCTCCACCGTATGCTCCACCGTGTCCTCTGGGCGATCCGTGCAATGGAAACACCCGGGCGTCACCTCCCGCTTGATCCGAAACAGGAACCTCCCGAAACAGCCGTGTCCGGTGAGGACCTGCGTCAGGCGGAAGGTGAGGGCGCCGTGGGGCCTCTCCAGCCAAGCCTCAAAGAGGGGCACTACCACCGCAATGGTGGCGTGCCCAGCGCGGGGTTGTGACAATCGCTGTCTCCATGTCGCCATGAGATCTTGCCGGAGCTCTGTCCGCCGAGCCGCGAGTTGTCGCGGCAGCGGAGTTTCGCCCCGGCGTTTCGCCTCCGCGCGAACCTCTATGAGGAGCTATTTAGACCATTCATAATATGAATAACGTAACAATGAAAGGATATTAAAATTTTAATAAAATAAAATATAATTGTTTATATCCAGTTATTTATTGAAAAGTGATTTATACTTTGTAAACATTTTATTTTTATGTAGCGTCACAATGAATGTATTGAGGTCATAGCTTAATTGTTCATCAAACTTAACCTCAATTTCTGTTAAAAGAACTTTAGTTTTCACAAGATAATCGTCAATTAGATGAGATAAATAAATTGAACTATTATGTTAGAACAGTGCGGGTAGAAGAACAAAAAACAAAATACAATCATGATTATTGTCAACAAAATTGATAGCGAGTTCACTGCATTCTTAAGATAAGGCGATGGCACAAGTTAAAAGATATAGCTGTTTTAAACGAATGTAAGCACAATATAATACAGTGTTTGTTAATGAATAATCACGGATATGTTTAAATAGAAAATGGCTTAACATTTAGTTATTACAAAAAGTCAACAATTGCGTGGGATTTGAACTTGCGGCACACTGATTTGCGCTTCAATCTGTGTGCTCTATACCACTGGGCCATCTTGACTTATGCTAAGTTGATGAAATTGTGAATTTCAATCATTTGTTGGCGAAAACTTGAAAATAGAAGATTGTAAGTCAAACTAAACGTCAAACTAATACGTTGCGAGAAATCTTATCGACTTTTGCTGGCGTCTGTACGTGTGCCAGGCTGCGATGCTGCTCGTATATAATGGAATCGTTTAGACAATAAATATGAGTTTGTATCAGCTATGCCGGGCGATTTGATGATCTGTCATTTATTGAAGTGTTCCATTGTTTATTCCCCAAGGTCTTCATGTATTTTCCCAATATCTCGTTTAATTTGGTTAAGAAACCAAATGGACAAAACATTGGGAAAATACTCATCAAAGCAAAAAACAGATCATCAAAATTCGTAGATTAGGCGAAGATATCGCTGATTGATCATCAAGAAATAAAACAGATTCACTATTAAGAACATACCTACTCCTTTTTGAATTCGGTTAATAATAATTAATTTGATATTCTAGCAGAGAGAGTGACGACATGGTGTGGGTGTAGCGGATCATATTCTAGCAGAGAGAGTGACGATATGGTGTAGGTGTAGCGGATCATATTCTAGCAGAGAGTGACGACATGGTGTAGGTGTAGCGGATCATATTCTAGCAGAGAGAGTGACGATATGGTGTAGGTGTAGCGGATCATATTCTAGCAGAGAGTGACGACATGGTGTAGGTGTAGCGGATCATATTCTAGCAGAGAGTGACGACATGGTGTAGGTGTAGCGGATCATATTTTAGCAGAGAGAGTGACGATATGGTGTAGGTGTAGCGGATCATATTCTAGCAGAGAGTGACGACATGGTGTAGGTGTAGCGGATCATATTCTAGCAGAGAGTGACGACATGGTGTAGGTGTAGCGGATCATCCATGTTATACATGAGTAGGTATGTATGGCAACTTGACCAAGTTTATTTATTGAGGATCTCCAACAAAAGACGTACCTACACTAAATCACAATTTATAAAGAAAGATAGTTGTAGATAAGTGCACTCCTTCAATTACAGGAGGACACTATCTTTCTTTTGAATAGGTATCAACTAAGTTAACGCAAAACCCAGTGGCGTCCAAAGATAGGCAGAAGAAGTTTTGGCCATCCGGCGGTGAGGTAGACGACAATGTTGTCATCGCGGGCGGTGAGTTGGCCAAAGGGACGTGGGGATTGGCTCAAGCAAAAAGAGCCCGACGTCCTGCTGTGGGCGACGATGGGTTGCGGATGATGGTGATAACACTAAACTAAAATAAAACTCTATTACGTAGTCAGGTACGAACAAGTTCACGTGACATCTCATCGCCTTTTAGAAAAACTTAATTGTCAACACAGAGAGCGGCGCAGTTTTTCCTCTTCTTTCACAGCTCCGTGTGTCTCAGAGAGCGGCGCAGTTTGTTCCTCTTCTTCCACAGCTCCATGTGTCTCAACACAGAGAGCGGCGCAGTTTGTTCCTCTTCTTCCACAGCTCCGTGTGTCTCAACACAGAGAGCGGCGCAATTTGTTCCTCTTCTTCCACAGCTCCGTGTGTCCTCCCAGCGGTGCGGCGCTGTCGCGTCTGTGTATACAAAGTGCCGAATGTAGCCGGGCTTTATATTGCACAAAACTACAATGAAGACTTTTTGCATCTCAAAAAGCACTAGTCTTCATTATAGGTGTGTTTTATTGTAACGTAGTGGCGTTACAATGTCAATTGGAATTGAACATAGGGAGGAAACCACAGAGACCAAAAGCCACTAACTCAATTTTGAAAAGTCATGGACAATATTAGTTTGCTGACAACATTATTGTCTTTGGATTCGTTGACATCTGTCAATGACGGCGTAGATATACACTTCTAGACACATCTATTGGTCCACCTTAGAGTTTAGGTTTCGATGGCCCCTACCGAAATATGATTGCTAGATTGAACAAAAACTGTTGATGCAGTTTTAAACCTTACACACATACATACATTACCATCACACACATTACATACATTTTACCATCTGATCATATTGTTTTAAATTTGAATTCAGAATACCATACGACATGGAGCTACGCCTAACAAGTCGGATATGCGCCTTGTTAAAGGCAATTGATTTTTGAATAAAAAACATGTTTTATCAAATAGAGGTTTAATTTAATAACGCGTGTTGCCTCCATGGGCATCTACCACAGCTCTCATACGATTAGGCATAGAGTTTATCAACCGCTCTATGAAATTTTAAGGGATCATCTCCCATTCCTCTTCTATGGCAGTTTTCAACTCCTGCATCGTCTGGGCAACTGGCTGACGAGCCCTAACACGTCTTTTTAGCTCGTCCCACATGTGCTCAATGGGGTTCATGTCTGGGCTTCTGGCTGGCCAGTCCATAACTGTGATGTTCACATCCCGAAGATATTCCCTGACGATGCCGGCCGCATGGGCTCTTGCATTATCATGCATAAAAAGGAAATTTGGGCCCACATAGTCCGCGTATGGTATCACGTGAGGTTCTAAGCACTCACGAATGTACCTTTCAGCATTTAATGTTGGCAGCCGTGGTCCTGTAAAAACCTCAAGTTGAGTTTTATTTATTTATTTAAATTTACCTCAGGTACATACCCATATGTGTTAGTATTACTTAAAAACTATGTTAATACAATTAAATTAAATTAATATTAATTTATATTATTGTTCCACCTTCTGGAGACACCTGGTAACAATACATGCACTGCACACAGGTGCCCCATGAGGTGGCCTTCAACCTTACTTGCAACAACGCTCAGGAGACCGTTGTCGCTGTCCCGCACCCGACGCAGCAGCGATGCAGATGCAGTTTTGCCGCTCGCGGATATACCGCCCCAGACAGTCCATGAGCCACCGCCATAAGCAACCCTCTCTTCGAAACGCTCTCCCTTACGTCGGTAGACCTTCTTCCTTCCATCATTGCCATGTAACACAATTTTAGACTCATCAGAAAAGAGTACACGGCTCCAATCTTGCTGTGTCCAATTTAAATGACTGCGTGCGAAATGAAGGCGCGCTGTTCGGTGGGCTCGCGTTAGTTTGGGCCCATTAGCTGGCTTGTGTGGTACCATATCGCGTTCTTTTAACCTTCTCCGAACAGTTCGAGCGCTCACAGATACTCCGTGGAAGTCGCGAAGTTGGTTTTGTATCTCAATGGAGGTAAGGTGACGATTTCTCAAGCTGGTCGTCACGATGAATCGATCCTGCCTTTCAGTTGTGACCCGAGATCGTGGCCTTCCTTGGCGACGAACAAAGCCGCCAGTCTCTAGGTACCTCCGATAAACATTTCGGACCGCAGATCGACTTAAATTAAGTTGAGCACTCACGTTTCTTTGGCTGTGTCCGGCCTGAATAAGTGCCACAGCTTGGGCGGCGACTTCAGGTGAAGAATCCATAGATTATTGATAGAACCTCACCTTAATGTTAAGAATAAGTAATGTTTGTTGCAAAACCAAAGATATCAATCACTTTTTCAAGAATTAAATCCAAGTAAACCAATAAAACCAAGTTTTCTTAGTATTCGATTGTTTGATATCAACAAACAGGCTCCAAATTGTTTTTTGTTTCTTTAAATTCTGTGTTCGAAATTCAAAAAAAGACTATTGAATGAAATTGTGAATGTGCCAGGTTCAAAACTGCATAAAAACTTTTTGCTCGACCTAATATAAAATTTTAGTTAGGACCAAACGAAACTGAAAATACAAGGTGGGCCAATAGATGTGTCCAGAAGTGTATAAGGCCGCCAAGGCAGCGTGGAGTGCTTTTTCTTCTTTATTCCAACTGCTGGCGGTGGATTCACGTTCTCTTGTTCTGTTGAACACTTCTAAGACTTCACCCGTGAATCTCCTGCTAAATTCTGGCAGTTTCAGTTTACATTGGCAAATATTTGCCAACCTTGATAAACTACGTGAAAATTAACCCAATTGGGTACGTGTTGAACAGCATACAAATAAGCTTTGTCCATTCTGTGTTCCTAATTTTGTATATAAATTCTTTCCAGAACATGTTTTTTCCTATGTCTTGCATTTTTCTTTTCTTTGCATTGTAAAATCAAGGTTTATAACCTACAACAAAATTATTGTATTGTTGTAATCACGCCTTCCGCGTGGTTAACTTTATAAGGCCTTTGCTATGCGCATCTTGACTTGTGCGAACCATGCTGCTACGCTCAAATGTGCATGTCATCGTGCTTTTTCACCTCACCTTTGTAAACTCCGTCTGATTTTGACAACCACACCGCCACGCGCACATACAGCCGCTTTGCTCATGCCTGAGTGTCAGAATCAGCAGAGAACTTCTTCAGCCATCTGTATGACACGCTGGACAATATTTTCCAGGGTCCCAGATTCGGAGTCGCAAACTCGGAGTCCCTGATTCCGAGTCCCAGGTCCAAGCACTCAGATCAAACCCGAATATGGAGGGGGAAGATTTGGAGCCCTACGCTCCGAGCACGCACCTGCATCGTCCTCCATCGCGGCCATCCTGCCGCAGTGCCTCGTGCTGTCACCACTAGGTCAATTACCACGGTGGCTCGCTCCACGCCGGGTACTTATTTACCCGCGTGGCTTCTGCTAGCCGTCTCTGAGCCGGCCCGACCACCTGCCGGCCGATTCTTCCTGGCTCCTGTCGACCCTACAAGCCGGCGCTACCACCTGCCGGCCAACATCTCCAGGACGAACGCAACGTGGCTCCCCCGAGTCATCCGTCACAAGGCAGAGCCAGGGCAGTACCGTGCCATCTCCCAGGGAATGCGATATCTGTGACTGCAAACTTTCCCACGCCCTTTTCTCTATTCAATATATTTTTTTTATGTTGACCGAGGTACGTGTTGTCATTTTTCACTTCCCACGTAGCCTCCTTACGTCACACTGGCGCCCAACGTGGGGCGCCAGTGTGACGTACCCGCGTGGCCTCTGCAAGCCGTCGCCGAGCCGGCTCGACCACCTGCCGGCCGATTCATCCGGGCTCCTGTCGACCCTACGAGCCGGCGCTACCACCTGCCGGCCAACACCTCCGGGGCAAACGCAACGTGGCTCTCCCGAGTCATCCGTCACAAGGCAGAGCGAGGGCAGTACCGTGCCATCTCCCAGGGAATGCGATATCTGTGACTGCAAACTTTCCCACGCCCTTTTCGCCCTCTATTCAATATATTTTTTTTATGTTGACCGAGATACGTGTTGTCATTTTTCACTACCCACGTAGCCTCCTTACGTCACATTATCGCTCGCAGCTCGAGCCCGGCAGACTGTCTGCACGTCAGTACGTGTGTAGCGATACATTGTGCCGACACAGGTGACCTTCAGTCCACTCTTTTGGATGTCCGTTATTACTTATAACGAGCCGCTCCCAGTCCGCTGTCCAGGGCTGCAACACATCTCCATTAGTGTCGAGTGTCGAGATAAAAATATATATAATACGGTCGAATTGTGAACCTGCTCTTTTTTGTCGTTGGTTAATAAAGCTGTAGGTAGGTACATGTTGCAAAAGGTGTTATAAAGAACTCTACTATAGAAGCTGCAGTCATGAACGAATTGCACATACCTACACGATACGACACAACAATTGACCTTTATAGATGGAGATCCCATTAAACTCAAATTATAGGAATGAGTAAAACTTAACGAGTAGCCCGCGGTGTAGCGCGTCACCGTCGGGTCATGCGTGAACTCGTGACAACCCTACGCGAACACTTTGCATCGGTTGAATAAATTATTTAGTAGCATATAAAGAGGACAATGGCTATTTGGTAGCTTAATAGTGTGTTGATGTGCGACTAGAGTGGCTGCGCGACAGGTGAGTGGCTGAGTGAGTAGACAGGCGGCCGGTGAGCGCGCCCTGACGCACCGGCTCGGCTGAGCGGCACCGGCCGCTGTCCGCAGCACGCCGCGCCCACGTGCGGCTCGGGGATGAGGACATGTTTACACGTTGCTGATCATTAATTAGTGTTTGCATCGTTAGACGACGAGCTCGTTAGAGATAGGGTGCAACGTGCATGCGCCCGCGGTCACGCGCGCCGTCCCTGCGCTCCATCGCCTCTCGTCGCCATGCAGCCCCGCCCTGCGTCCCTGCCCTGCGCCCCTGCCCGTGTCCCTTGGTACTCACCTACCGCTACAAGGTCGGAATGAGAGCATTTCATTTCTCTTTTTTGTCACGTTCTGTGCTATAGCGACGCTAAGAAGTAGTGGAATTTTAAGTCACGTACAAGTAAATCAATTGATATAAATTTTGACCGATGCACAAATCACTGTACTTCATTCTTCTTGAAATCACTTCAAACCAACTGATTACTTTGACACCATCATTTTTTGGCATGGATTCCACATTATTTTTAATTTGAAAAGTTATCAGAGCATCCCTAAGAGCTTCCTTTCTCTGAAACAATTCTACCAACGCAGCAATCGAACACTTGATGAGTCCATCAAGTTTTGGATTGCTTCCTTGGTATACGGCACTTTGTTCAATCGCTTAGATCCTCACCCAGTCAGGTAGGGGGCAGCGAGAAACCTTGCTTTGCTTGTGTCGCAAAAAAAAAATGGTTAAAAGAGAACTGTGAGTCCATATTTTTCTGTAAAGCAATCGGTACATGAGACACAGCCCTGAAGGTCGCGGCTAGCTTATCACACCCGAAGTGCGTACTCTTGGCGGAGGGTCAACGCTCGACCGCCAACCCAATATCTACGCGGACGCAGCTCGCAGCTCGCTCATTCATTTAATATACCGTATGATAAGCGTGAACTACCGTTATGTCAGTCTGTCGTTACGAGTGGGCAGGACTCCAGAAGCCTGTAGATCTGCCAGTTCATCTCGCCGAGACCGAGGGGTATCCATACAGTGATATTGGCTTGTCGACGTTAGAGGTCGTTGCTCCTTCGCCCAATCATAATATACAGGGTGGAAAATATCAATGGGCCCTGAAGGGAAACTACTTTAAATCCTTAAGATATATGATTTTACTTAAAGGAAACATTCCTTTATTATTAAAAAGTAACAAAACTGCATTTACAGATTTGTCGAAAAGTTTACCTAAACCGGGCATCAAACCAGTCAAAAATTCAAAAAATAAACCACTTGCTATTTCACTGTACTAATCGATAGAATAGTACAGTAAAATAGCAAGGAGCTGTGGTGGCCCGGTGGTATTGGCCACGACTTACAAGTTGTAGGTCGTGAGTTCAAACCCAGGCAGGCGCTTTACTTTGTGTAAATTATTACATCAACACTGCTCTCAAAACGGTGAAGGAAAACATCGTGAGGAAACCGGCATGCCCTAGAACCAAAAATTCGAAGACATGTGACATCCACCAATCCGCATTGGGCCCGCGTGGTGGATAACGGCCCACACCCTCTAACAGAGAGGAGGCTTGTGCCTCAGCAGTGGGGACATTAAAAGACTGATGATGAATCGATAGAATTATTGTTCAGGATAAAATCTTTCCAACAAACATTTGGTCTTAGATCATGGAATCTATCATTATATATAGTACCTATAAGTAAGCAAGTTAGATTATCAAAAAATATTGGACACGTATTTTTTGCTTTACCAAAAAAATAAAAAATGATAAAGATAAAACGCATCAAAATTCAGGAGCGGCGGCTCGTTAGTCGTTACGTCACTTAGTTGTAAAAAGTGTTGCACACCGGGACGTCACGCGAAATTTCAACGCACTGTATCATCCTCATGTTTTGTTTACGTGACAAAAGAAAAAATGCGTGTTCAATATGATTTGGTAATCTACTTACGGACTCATTAGATTTTGTTTAGGAAACTACCCTCTCCAACGATTTACTTATCTAAGTGTTCGACAAGGTACTTAAAGATAAATTAGCAAGCTCGTACTTCATGGAATGACTTTGGACGTTAGACTTATAAGAAAATGATAACGTGTCTTTTACTTGTTGATAGTGAACAGTTCTAGTTTAGGTAATGTTCATTAAAACCCTTGTGTACGGAACATTAGATTTCATGTATATCGTGTACGATAGATGAGTGTAAAACCTAATGTTTATTGTAAATTTTTTATCTTTAACATTGATATCGAGTAGTAAAATAAAATAGCGAGTGTTTATTTTTTTAATTTATAGTTGGTTCGATTCCCGGTTTAGGTGAGCTTTTCGAGAAATGTTTCCTATAAAAATGTTGCCTAAAAAATAATCTATCTTAAGGATTTAAAGTAGTTTCCCTTCAGGATGAAGGGATGTTATTGATATTTTCCACCCTGTATAGCTTGACCTCAAAACTAAAAAACCGGCCAAGTGCGAGTCGGACTCGCGCACGAAGGGTTCAGCCCCCCTAGCCATGTTACATTTCTATTATCATTTACGCTAACGCTTAGAGCAAAATGTATGGCAATGACATTACCTGCGTAGATAAGTGTCACGTGACTTATCGCAGGTAATGTCATTGCCATACATTTTGCTCTAAGCGTTAGCGTAAATGATAATAGAATTGTAATATGGCTAGGGGGGCTGTATCATTATCTATAAAAACGGCAAAAAAAATCACATTTGTTGTATGGGAACCCCCTTAAATAATTATAATAATCTTTATTATATTACTCTTTATCGAAGTAAATACTCAGTTGGGTTTCTGCAATAAGAACAGTTTCATTTATTTCTTTCCTATTTACATGATAACATCAAGATAAGATTACACAAGTCAGTTAAAAATAGCCTCAGCTGCAATAAGAACAGAAAACAACATTAAAAGTTTCTACTCCAGGTGATTTACAATTTATTGTTCGTTGCTTCAGTAAATTATTTTTAGCACAATGAGTGTAATCTTGAATGTTAGAATGCAGACCACAGAGCAAATTACCATAGAGTATTATTCTGGTTTACTATGGTTGACAACAATCGATAACTCGAGTCTATAACTCTGTCGGAAGCGCGGCAGGTTTAAACTTAAGAAAATGACGTCTCGAGTAAACGAGAATCGTCGTTTTCTTTATATCTCCCCCCCTCGAAGGAGAACAATCACATAACAATTATGTGACTGTTCGTTAAGTCGTGTCATCAGCTACCGGAATTAATTTTGTTATATGAAAAAGGTTTGATTCTGTTTTCTTGTGTCCGGTATCAACCTCGTAGATTGAGTTGGAGATTTTCTTTAGGATTTTGTATGGTCCGATTCTTATTTCGTCCAGCTTTTTCCTATTGAGGCGGTTTCCATTTTCCACGTACACTAAGTCTCCGGCATCAAATGTAATTTGTTTCCTGTGTTTGTTGTATCGTTCTGCATTTTGATTATGCGACTTCTTGGTGTTTTCATATGCTAATTTCCGATCTCTCTAGGTCTTCAATTGTACAATTTGTCTTCAATTCGTGGGGCAAAATATTGACACTTTCACCTTCCATTAAGTATTTCGGAGCGAATCCAGTAACCGTGTGTTCCGTTTCATTGAATCTTCTAACACATTCTTGAGCTATTGCTGTCTATGCTTTTTAACCGACGAAAAAAAGGAGGAGGTTCTCAATTCGACCGTATATATATATTTTTTTTTTTGTGTATGTTCAGCCCTCACTCCGTTATTTATGAACCGATTTTGATTATTCTTTCTTTGTTAGATAGGGTATACCTCAAGGATGGTCCCATAATAAGGAAGTCAGGATGTGACAATGGAATCCTGATAAAATTGAGAGAAAACCTCGAAAATTGTGGATACGTTTAGAGTTTCTGTATGTACTCGTATGTTCGGCCCTCACTCCGTTATTTATGAACCGATTTTGATGATTCTTCTTTCCTTGGATAGGGTATACCTCAAGGGTCGTCCCATGTCAAGGACATCAGGATCTGATCATGGAATCCTGAAAATATTGAGAGAGAACCTCGAAAATTGGGTACGAATATTGTTTCTGTTTACTTTTCATAACTTAATCAGGTATTTGCATTTAGGAACCATCACATCATGAAACTGAGCTGATGATGGAAACCATAGCTTTCCTAAACAATAGTAGTAAGATATAAAACTAGTTTTAGTGACAAATACCACTTAATATGGTTTGAAGAAAAGACGTCTTTACAGTATTGGAGGTAACCTCAACTGGTCAATATCCTGGGAACTTCATGGAAGGATGGTTATTTCATCAGCTCAGTGGCAAGAGGAATGATGAAGAATTAGAAATTAGCCTCAGAGTGTTACAAGATGATGCGAGCCACAAAAAGCCATAAAATAAAAAACTTTTTAACAAAAAAATTAACCGACGAAAAAGAACTAAAAAGCAAAAAATAAATAAAACTTTTAAGTCTTGAGTAATGAGCATATTTACCTACATAAAATATCAAATTTTATATAAACTAATTAAGAGTCGGCGCCAATTAATAAAATGATTAATTACCTACTTACAGCCTTCTTCATTTGTAAGTACTTATAAAATTTAGATATTTAATAATCAGATTGTTGTTTGGCGCCGACTCAAAATTAGTTTATATAAAATTTGATATTTTATGTAGGTAAATATGCTCATTACTCAAGACTTAAAAGTTTTATTTATTTTTTACTTTTTAGTTCTTTTTCGTCGGTTAATTTTTTTTTATTTTTGTTTTCATTTATTTTGCATCTTATTTTATTTACCAGGGTTTGGTTTAATATTTCATTAAGCCCATTTGAAAATGGGGCGTATGCGGGAGTATAAATCATCTTTATTTCCTTCCTCTTTAAAAAAAATTTAAACTCTTTCGAATTAATGCCAGGGTATTGATCTGTTAGTATTATTCCTATATCGTTACTTTCTGTCACTCTCGTTGTTAGTTTTATGAAGTCATTGGCGGTTTGGTTTTTCGACGTTAAAATATAAGCATACCTAGTGAAGTGATCAACCAAAAGGTGTAAATATTTTTTTTTTGATCGCGATCCCCCAAATCCACCAATGGTATCGATGGACATAATTTCAAATGGGTAGGTTGCTGGTCCTAAATGTGATAAGAACCCATATTTTAATTTTTTCCTTGACTGGTTTTTTTGACATATAGAACAATTATCGCAAACTTTTTTGATATTCATTATCATATTTATCGCTGAGTAAAATGGAGTTATCTTGTTGATCATTTGCGATCTTCCCAAGTGATAGTAAGTATTTCCTTTATCAATATTTTACTGAGGTTTTTAGACCATAGAATTTTGTCTTTTCTTTTTAACTTTTTGTAATAAATACCATTTTTTAATATAATGTTTTTTTTCTTTTCTTTTAAGTCCATGTTCTCATTCTGGTCTTTTTTTATGTCTTCGAGACTTATTAGATTTACAACTTCCACGATGTCGTCTGTGTTATCATTCGGTTCTAAAGCTGGATTCCTGCTTAGGCAGTCTGCTTCTTGATTCGATTTTCCAGGATTGTATTTTATTATGAAATCATATTGAGATAGGTAATATGTTAAGTCTCCTAACTCTTCATCTGTCTAGGACAGATGAGAGAACTTGAACATAAAATCTAGTTTTATGTTCAAGTTTTCCAGAGGTTTGTGATCCGTGTACACCGTGAATTGTTTCCCAAATAGCCAGTATTGCCAATATTTCACTGCTCCTTTTATGGCTAGACATTCAAGGTATATTGCTTTTTTGTTTCTTTTGTGCTTCATTCAATTTTCTAGAAAAATATGCTACAGGTTTATGACTTTTATTTTCATCTTCTTGCTTCAACACAGCTCCAACCCCTTTGATACTAGCATCAGTATAAATTTTAATTTGAGAATTGGGGTCAAAAATTTTTAGAACTGGTTCCGAACAAAGCAATGTTCTCAAATGAATCTTGACATTCTTTCGACCAAACAAATCTTACATTTTTCCTCAGAAGATTCTGTAATGGGTCTGAGCTTTGTGCCATGCGTGGGATGAATTTATGGTGATAGTTGATTTTTCCTAGGCATTGTCTTACGTTTGTTCTTGTTTCTGGAACTGGGAAGTTTCTCACTGCAATTAAGTAATCTTTCTGTGGTTTTACCGAGTTCTTTTCAATAATATTACCTAAGAATTTTGCGTGATTCTTCGCAAATGAGCATTTTGAAAATTTTAGTCTAAATCCCTCTTTGTAAATTGCTTCCAATAGTCTTGAAAGATGCTGTATATGCTGTGTAAAATTTTGTGAGAAGATTAATAATATATCGTCGATGAAGCACACTGCAAAATCAGAAAGTGTATACTTTCTTATTATATTATTTAATATCCTTTGGAAAATTGCTGGCACTGTTTTTAATCCAAAAGGAAGGCAAGTCCACTGAAAGTGTCCTTCTTGTGTTACAAATGCGGTTTTAGGTCTGTCTTGAATCCTTAGGGGAATTGAACAAAATGCAGAATTTATATCCAAAGTGAGAGTGTGACTCTTCAATATTCGCAGTTCACACTTTTTACTATCAAATCCTCAATCAGTGGAAATGGCTGTCCCTGAGGAGTTATAATTTTATTTAAATCTCTGAAGTCTATACACATCCTTGTTTTTTTTTCATCTTTCTTACATGCCACTAACTGGAGAAGCAAAAGGGCTGTATGACTCCTCAATAAGGCCTTTTTTCAATAATTTTGCTACTTGACTTTCTATATCTTTCCTATCTTCGAACGTGCACCTGTAAGGCCGTTTATAACAGTATTTTCTTCCATGAGATCAATATGAGCCTCATAATCCTTAACAGTACCAATGTCGTATTTATATCTGGCGAATACGGATTTATATTTGTTTAACAACTTATCGATTTCAGACTGTTTATACATATCTAGATGGTTCACAATCGTCTCAAATTCATCAGTATTCAGATGATTATTGAAGTTTACTTCATGTTTTCTCTGTTTGTTTTTTCTTTTATGTCACCCGACAAAACAGGAATATTGACATTTGTGTGATTCTCAGCCTCTTTATTTAAGTAAATTCCATTTTTCTGTCTTTGGAAGTCTTTGTTCTGAATAATCCTTAGATCTTCAGTCTGGGTCAGTTTAAAATTTTCAATACAGTCTAAACCAACCAAAAAATCATAACAGAAATTCTCACTGTCTATAATAAACACTTTGATCATTTTCTCAATATTGTAAATTTTCACTTTTAAGGTTATCATACCTTTCGTTTTTCCTGCACCATTACTAGTTTTCAAGCTTATATTTTGTAAATTTGTCATGTTTTCTTCTTTAATTTTTAATAATTTTGCATTTATCAATGACACGTTTGAACCTGAGTCATAAATATCAGAAATTTCTAATGTGTCATTTAGTAATAGCTTGATTTTTATTAATGGTGGTACTTTAAGTTTTTTGGATCCTCTGTATTTAATTCTACCTCCAGTTCTGAATTGTTAACATCTGTTAACAATTCAGAAATAAAATAAATGATGAATAAAATAAGATAAATGATCCTATTTTTTTGTTTTTATCTTCTTTTTCTCTAAACCAGCAAATTGATTCAGAATGAAAATGCTTCCCTTTTTTTGCCTTTTCACATATTATTTCACATGGATTTTTGTCTTCACTTTTCTTTTGTTTATTATCCAAGAAAGGTTTTCCTTTTTTTCATTTATGTTTTTTTTGACAAGGTGTTCTAATTTACTTATTTCATTGTAAAGATCTTGAGTTGCTTGAAGTGTTCCTCGGTCAATCTTGTCAGACATATAATTTGGTAAACCAATAGCAATAAGATCAATCAATGTTTCAGTATCCATGGATTTTCTGATTTGAAGAAGTAACTTTTCTTTTTTCAGGGCATATTCAAGCAAGGGACCTGATTGATGTTTGAAGTTAAAGGCATATCTAATAGGAGACCAACCTTTGTTCCCAAAAGTTTCAATATTTTTTTTTCCAGTCATTCCACTCTGATTCAATAGAGTATTTTATAATCATGCAAGTGTACCAGTCAGCACTACATTTTTCGAGCAAAAACTTCAAAATCTCGATTTTTTTCCTATCTTCTTCCACTACACAGCGAACACATTCTTTTTCAAATTGATCAATCCATTGGCTGGCATTGGAGGTTTTTTCATCAAATTTTGCAATCATGAAGTCTTTAGCAATGTTGCCTAAGTTTTCAACTTCAGAAGTTTGTTCTTTGGATTCTAGAACTTTTTCTAGCAGCTTCTTTATTGTGTCTTCTGAGGTGCTTGTAGCAGATATTTCAGCTGTTTTTTTCTGGAATCTCCTCTAAATAGAAATTTTCAAATAATAAGTTACCCTCCTCATCTAAATAAGCCTTTTTCATATTTTCTGTTAAGGTTTTCCAAACTTTTCTGACTTGATTTCTTTTTCCCAATGTGTTTTTCACTCTGCCATACACTTGTGACGTTATCAATTCTTTGTGTAAACTTGTTGGTTGGTATTCATCCGGTATTGCAAAAGAACGGCCATCTAGTGTGCCGATTGAGGTTAGGCACAATTTTGTAGTTTTTCCATCTGACGCTCCTCGCATTTTAAAATTCAAACCTTAGTTTTTTCCATTTTTCTCGAAGTATTCACAATAATGTTGTTTTATAATAATCTTTATTATATTACTCTTTATCGAAGTAAAAACTCAGTTGGGTTTCTGCAATAAGAACAGCCCACACCCTCTCACAGTCTCACAGTTCTGTAACTAAAGTTATTTCGCACTTTGTAATGGATTCTTTCGGAAATCGAAATTCGAAAGTGTTCTTGGACAGTTTTTGTATAGTTTTTTTTATTATTTAAGCAAAAATGTCTTGAGTGGACGGATTCATTTCAACACACATAGCTAAAGAGTTTTTACAAAAACCAATAACAATTGATATTGTTAAGGTTCCGTAAGAAAATGATAAAAAGGAACCCTTATGGTGCGACTCAGTCTCTCTGTATGCCTGTCTGTCCATCTGTCACAGCTGGATATCTTAAGAACTACTACTAATGCTATCAACTTGAAATTTCGAATAGTTTATAAAATGACGTTTGCTTAACTATTTTGCTAATAAGAAAGATTTTTTTTTTTTGCAACAAGGCCTGAAATGGTGGGGCTACTAGGTCATGTGGGGTATCAGAAACTTTAGACAAAATACTTTTCTGTTAACGTTAACGCTAACGCTTCGTGCAAAATGTATGGCAAAGACATTACTGGGCGTGACTCACGTGACAGTTCTCTGTTTAACGCTTCGTGCAAAACGTCGTTGCCATACATTTTGCACGAAGCGAAAAGAAATTAAAGTTTTGCTTTTTTTTGTGTTTCATTTAAAAATAAAACATACATACCGATACTCGAACATAGAACTTCCTCCTTTTAAAATAAAACATACATACCGATACTCGAACATAGAACCTCGTCCTTTTGAAATATAACATACATACCGACACTCGAACATTTAACTTCCTCCTTTTAAAATAAAGCATACATACCGATACTCGAACATAGAACCTCCTTCCTTTAAAATAAAACATACATACCGACAGTCGAACATAGAACCTTCTCCTTTTGAAAGCTTCCGTAGTGATTAAGGGCCTACCTCCCCATAAGTGGCGCCCTCATTGAATAAAAATTCGTATCTTAGCATAGAAAATAAAGATTAAACAATCCATGTTGCGTTTGTTAAAAATATGATAAGATACATTATGAATGATACATTGTTAAAACAGGACTCAAAGTGTTATATCCAAAGTAGTAAGTATCAAAAACGGCCGTTTCTGGTTTAAGTAAAGTGTGTGCGTGCTTTAAGTAAAGCACTACAGGATTGACATTATACTCATAGATAGTAACTCAATTTGCACACTAGTGTTAGTGGTTTTCAAGGAGTTCCAGTGTTGGCCTCCGTAGTGCAAGTTTAGTTCAGTTGAGTTGAGCATACTTACGTAGTTCCAGTGTGAGCCTCCGTGGTGCAAGTTTGGTTCAGTCGAGCTTGATTTGAGATTGTCATAAACTGACTATGCCTCAATCACTTTTCTTCTCATTATTTTGGGGTGATGTCTCGTTCAATTTAATGAAATCGTAGGGTTAGTCTACTGTTTAGTAGGGAAGAGGTGGCATAAAAGGGACAGTTTTGTATAAGAAGCTCTAGGAAACAAATGAGGGAATATTTTGAACAGGTAAAAACTTAATCGAAAGCCTCCATTGTTTAACTTTTGAAATGAAATGCAAATACTCATTTTTAATTTCCAATATATCTTCGCGTGAATTTGCAGGCTACCAGAGTGCCAGAATAATGAAAAATATTAAGTAAGTTGTGCCGTTTACGGTTATAAAAGTATTTTATGTGTTTTACATAAATTAATTGACAACAGTCGGTAAGTCAAGCCGTTTACGGCATAGAATTATTCTACGTCTTAATTATGTATAAAACCCCTAATTTGGATTAAAGTGTTTGTAAACAACCAAACTTCAGTATCAAACTTTACGTAAATCGGATGTGAATTACTCACTTAGAACACAGATATAAATGCAGGTAGCCCATAGGATAAGAGATGTTTGGCGTGGCAAAAATGAGTGCTTACGTAAATTCCGAATTTGAATCGCAATCTGACTTTAGTTTGTGGTGTCGGAAATTCTTCGACTTCTCATGTTTCTTAATGATTTTTATGTTTAGTGTTTTTTTTAATGTGTAACTCTCTGAAAATACCAGTCCAATTTATAAATAAACCTTTCACGCATGTAAAGCCGCGGGCAGAAGCTAGTATTATTACGTATGTAAACAATAACTACATAGTTATTTTTGTAAACTGACCTTATAAAAGTGACTGGAATATTTATTTATAACTAGCTTCCGCCCGCGGCTTCGCCCGCGTAAAAAGTGTAATTATAATAAGTCTAAGTGGTATTTCCAGAGAGTAGCACTAAATAAATCCTGTAGAAATCAAAATCAAAAGTAATTTAAATTAGGCTGAAAGCCAGATTTTTTTGAACGTCAAAGTTCTACATAAAGACAGTAGGGGCACACACACTCACTCAGTGTGTCGGGGGTCAGTGTTGTTACTCTTACCGTATTAAATATAATAGTGTTACGTCGACCGTATTACACTGGAACGTTCGAGAATGTGGTCGAAGTTTCCAGAAGTTTCCACTAGGTTCGAGAACATTCCATTGTGGTACTGTGTAGAAGTTCATAGATGTTTCTAGAATATTCCACTATAAGATAGTTCGACAATGTTCTGGAAACTTCCATGACCGTATAAATAGGCCGGACGGCGGGCGAGTGAGTCAGTCTGATTTCGACTACGGATGCGAACGGATGCGAATACAAGCGATTGCGAAGAGAATAGTGATTATTAGCGAATTAGTGTTTGTGTTTATAAGTTGTTGAGTTAATAAAGGATATTTGGTTAATTAATTGGTGTAAAATAATTTATCCCATACCCAGCTCGTAACAAATTGGTGTCAGAAGTGAGGGATAAATTATGCCAATTTTACCAAAGGACGACATGGACGGTATTCGTATAAGGAGTCAACGGCAGCAAGACATGGATCAGAGGCGGTTTGGAGATTCCCCGATACAGAGGTGGTGTTCAGCCTGCGACAGAGCCAGTCGCTGGCTTATGTGGAGTTTCTTCGGCACCAGCGGTGCCAGACTTGTCTGCGCTAATGGTGCTGTTGCAGGAACAGGCTCGTCGTCAAGAAGAGCAGGCCCGTCGGTTGGAAGAGAAGCTTCAACAAGATAAAGAGGAGCAGGCCCGCCGCCAAGAAGAGCAGGCCCGCCGCCAAGAAGAGCAGGCCCGCCGGATGGAAGAGAAGCTTCACCAAGACAAAGAGGAGCAGGCTCGCCGCCAAGAAGAGCAGATGCTCCTCATAAAAGACCTTCATTCAACATTTGGCAAGGAGCTCCAGGTGATGAAGGAGCAGGTTCACCAGCATGAGAATCGTATCTCAGAAGCTGAAGTTCAGATTGCTGGGGTGAAGAAGGCTTTAGGTGAACTTAGGGCTGGAGACGGGGTTGTGGCTTCAGTGGTTGCTGCACCTTCGGCACGTGGATTTAAGGTGCCGCCATTCGACGGAACATCTTCATGGTCGGCCTACAAAATTCAATTTGAAGCCGTTATGAAGGCGAATGGGTGGACCAAAGAGCAAGCTATGACCGCGCTAACCTTAGGCCTCCGAGACCAGGCCCTAACCATACTTGAGGCTCTTGGCAAGGATGTGACCTATGAGCAGCTGCTGGAAGCCTTAGAGTCCAGATATGGCTACGCGCACTTGGAGCACGTATTTCGCGCTAAGTTAAGAGATCGTGTGCAACGTAGTGCCGAGAACCTACAGCAGTGGGCCTTGGAAGTTGAAAAGTTGGTTCGGAAGGCATACCAGTCTGCCCCTGCACTCATCAATGGCAATCTGGTACAGGCGTTCATCGACGGAATACGTGACTTGGAAGTTAGAGCCGCTGTAAGACTTGGGCATCATGAGACACTGAAGGACGCCTTGGCCCATGCCTTGGAAGTAGAGGCAGTGAGGCAAGACCATCGAACACACCGTATCAGGGAGGTTGTGGCATCACCTGTACGCGATCGTCCGCAAAGGTATAGCCCTAGGTGTTACACTTGTGGAGAAAGGGGTCATCTTCGGTCAAGCTGTCCAAAGCGAAGCACACTGAGAGAAAATCAATCCCAGCAAGATAGGGCGACTGATACGACTGCCCAGCAACAGCAGGGAAACGAGTAAATGCCAGGACTGAGGGGCGGGTGCTGGCTGGTATTGAAAGAGCCCCAAGGATCTCGATCTCACAGGCCCATGACGGAAACAGCCTGATCATCAAAGGCGAAGTCAACGGAAAACCATGCAAATTGACGTTGGATACTGGAGCTTCTCACACGGTCGTCAATTCTCATCTAGCAAGTCGGTTCCTTGGGGACTTCTTCAATAACCACGACCGTATACAATTACTGACAGCTACCGGTCAGCACATAATCGTCCGAGGCAGAAAGGAGGTGGAGTTAAAATTAGGTAACAAATTCTATCGGCATAATGTCATCGTGGCCGACATAGTGGACGATTGCATCCTGGGATTAGACTTCATGCGGAAACATCGTTGTGAGATCGACGTTGATCAAGGAGTATTGAAGTGTGGTACAGAGGAAATCTTCATGGAAGGTGTACCATCAGGAAAAGTTTTCCGCCTAAAATTTGACGTGTCAACACTTTTAGAAAACTGCGATTTAACGGAAGTAGAAATGCATAAAGCTAAGAAGATGTTACTTCAGTACGCCGACTCTTTCTCTACAAATGATGCTGACATAGGAAGAACAGGACTGGTTCAGCACAAAATTAATACTGGCAACGAGTTACCAATCCGTCAACGACCAAGAAGACTGCCGGTTGCACGTGAAAAGGAAGTGGAAATGATGATTGAGGGCATGGTAAAGGATGGTGTTATAGAGCCTTCATCGAGTCCATGGTGTTCTCCTGTGGTCCTGGTGAAGAAAAAGGACGGCAACACACGCTTTTGTGTGGACTATCGACGATTGAACGACGTCACGAAAAAGGACAGTTACCCACTGCCTAGGATCGACGACACATTGGATACACTGAGTGGAATGAGGTGGTTCACCACGCTAGACCTGAAAAGTGGCTACTGGCAAGTGGAAATAGACCCTAAGGATAAAGAGAAAACTGCATTCTCAACAGGAAAGGGGCTATGGCCGTTTAAAGTTATGCCATTCGGATTGTGCAATGCTCCTGCGACATTTGAAAGGCTAATGGAGCAAGTACTTGCTGGATTGATCGGAGACGCATGTCTTGTCTATTTAGATGACATCATTATCGTGGGCCGTACATTTGAAGATCATCTTCAAAACCTCAATCGAGTGTTGTCAAAAATCCGGACGGCAAATCTTAAGTTAAGTCCGAAAAAGTGCTCATTTTTCAGACGACAAGTAAACTTTTTAGGACACATAGTTTCGGAGGAAGGTGTTCAGACAGATCCGGAGAAAATCGTCGCCGTCAAGGATTGGCCAGTTCCGAAAGACAAGACGCAGGTCAGAGCATTTCTGGGTTTGTGCTCCTACTTTCGACGGTTTGTCAAAAATTTTGCCGACATTACAAAACCTCTACACAAACTCACTGAGGAAAAGCAGCAATTCTGTTGGGACGAGAACTGTAACATCGCATTTCAGGAATTAAAGAAACGTCTGTGCAATACACCTATTCTGGGATATCCTGACACTGAAAATGACTTCATAATTGACACAGACGCAAGTAATACTGGAGTTGGAGGCGTGTTGTCTCAACGGAAAGGAAACCAAGAAGTTGTTATAGCTTACTACAGCAAATCTTTATCCAAACCGGAAAGAAATTACTGCGTTACGAGACGGGAGCTACTCGCCGTAGTAAGGACATTGCAGCACTTCAGTAAATATTTGCTTGGACGAAAATTCCAATTGCGAACTGACCATGCTGCATTAAAGTGGTTATTGCAATTCAAGAATCCAGAAGGACAAGTGGCAAGATGGATCGAACTACTACAAGAGTTTGACTTCGTTACTGAACATCGTAGTGGGAGAACTCATGGTAACGCAGATGCACTGTCTAGAAGACCTTGCCCAGAAGATTGTAAGCACTGTACCAAGCAAGAGACTAAGGAGGCAGTGCCCGTGAGGATGCTAAGAATGGATCTCAGCAATGAATGGAAGGAAACCCTACAGCTTGCTCAGCAAAATGACACGGACCTCAAACCGATCTTTGAGTGGATTAAAGCTGGTGCTCCGAAGCCCAAGTGGAGTGATGTTGCGGCGTTAAGTTCCATCACAAAGAGTTATTGGGCACAATGGAACAGCTTGGTTATCCAGGATGAAGTCTTGTGCCGTAAATGGGAAAACGCTCGAGGAGACAACTGTCATCTACAAATTGTTGTCCCCAAAGCCAAAGTACCTGATGTTTTACGGCTCTACCATGATGGATGTTCAGGAGGACATATGGGGGTAAAAAGAACTCTACTGAAGATACGAGAGCGGTTTTACTGGATTCACTGTCGAGAGGATGTTGAGGACTGGTGCCGCAAATGTACCAGTTGTGCGGCTGTGAAAGGACCCCAGACACGCAGCAGAGGTGCTTTACAATTATACAACGTGGGAGCCCCCTGGGAACGGATAGCACTAGACGTTGCAGGACCATTTCCGGAAAGTGAAAACGGAAACAAGTACTTTATGGTTGTCATGGATTACTTCACAAAGTGGCCAGAAGTCTTCGCCATTCCCAACCAAGAAGCAACAACAGTCGCACATAAATTGGTTCAGGAAGTCTTCTGTCGTTTTGGAGTACCCTTTTAAATCCACAGCGACCAAGGGAGGAATTTTGAATCACAAGTTTTCCAGGCGACTTGTCGACTGATGGGTACTCACAAGACCAGAACCACTTCTTACCATCCGCAATCTGATGGAATGGTAGAACGTTTCAACCAAACGTTGGAGAAATATCTGGCAAAAGTTGTGGAAAGCAGGCAAAGGGATTGGGACAAGCACATACAGCCATTTCTTCTGTCCTACCGTAGTGCAGTTCACGAAAGTACGACTGTGACACCAGCCTTCGCGAACTTTGGAAGGGAATTACGGTTGAATTAATTACGGAACATTGTCGAACTATCTTATAGTGGAATATTCTAGAAACATCTATGAACTTCTACACAGTACCACAATGGAATGTTCTCGAACCTAGTGGAAACTTCTGGAAACTTCGACCACATTCTCGAACGTTCCAGTGTAATACGGTCGACGTAACACTGCCCCCTCCTTAGACATGCTCGTCCCGAGCATCATTAGTCCCGTAGTATCGCGCCAATCGGTCTACATGGACTATCTTAGGGGCACCTCGTGGACCCTTCTGTATTCGGTAGGTAACATCGTTGATCCTGGTCACGATTCGGTATGGTCCATCCCATTTTGCTTGCAATTTGGGAGACTTCCCTTTGCTGCGCACTGGGTTATGCAACCACACCAGTGAACCCTCGTCAAAACCTCTATGGTTTGCCCTCCGGTCGTATCGGGTCTTCATCTTATCAGACATTTGTTGGCCGGATTGTCTGATATGCTCATATACATCATTCAACTTGTTACGCAAGTCATTCGCATAATCGGTTACACTGCGTGGGGCATCAGGGGGGGTTCCGGTGATTAAATCTGCAGGCAACCGTAATTCCCTTCCAAAGTTCGCGAAGGCTGGTGTCACAGTCGTACTTTCGTGAACTGCATATCGAAACTGTTTCATTTATTGGGTCCCGAACATATCCTAAATTAGTGCTTAGCTTCTTGCCCGTGGCTCCGTCCGCGTAGACATTTACCGTGTTAAATATAATAGTTTACCATATCGAAACTGTTTCATTTATTGGGTCCCGAACATATCCTAAATTGGTGCTTAGCTTATTGCCCGTGGCTCCGTCCGCGTAGACATTTACCGTGTTAAATATAATAGTTTACCATATCCAAACTGTTTCATTTATTGAGTCCCGAACATATCCTAAATTGGTGCTTAGCTTCTTGCTCGTGGCTCCGTCCGCTTAGACATTTATATTAAATTCAAAAAATTCAAAAAACGTTAATTAATTAGGCTTTCAGCCTGATTTAAATAACTTTTGATTTAGATTTCTACAGAGTTTATTTAACGTGCTACTCTCTGGAAATACCACTCAAACTTATAATTACACTTTTTACGCGGGCGAAGCCGCGGGCGGAAGCTAGATCTCTAGATCTCCTGGTAGGTTGTGAATCTATACCGCTCAGGATTCAAGCCCCGGAAACACTTCTTCTTCTTGATTCTGGGCTCCTGGTGGGGTGCGTGAAGCTATACAGCTTAGGATTGTAGCCCCGAAAATACGTATTCATGATTCTGGTCTCCTGCTACTTTGTGAGTCTTTACCGGTCATGATTTCAGCACTGGAAATACTTCTCATTTTTCTGGTCTCCTGGTAATTTGTAAATCTCTACCTCTCCTAATTCCAGCTTCGGAATATATTTTGTGATTCTGATCTCCTGGTAGTTTGTGAATCTACACCGTTTAGGATTATAGCCCCGGAAACACTTCTTCTTGATTCTGGTATCCTGGTGGTTTGTGAAGCTATACAGCTTAGGATTGTATCCCCGAAAACACCTATTCATGATTCTGGTCTCCTGGTACTTTGTGAGTCTTTATTTCTCATGATTTCAGCCCTGGAAATAATTCTCATGTTTCTGGTGTCCTAGTACTTTTTGAGCGTGTGCGCTCGTTCAGCCTTACTTTGGATTTCTACTTCCACCTCAGCCTTCGCTAAGTCTTGTCATTTACCGGGATAAAAGTAGCCTATGTGTTAATCCAGGTTATGACCTACGTGTGTGCAAAATTTCATTGTATCCCTTCAGCCGTTTTTGCGATACCTTCAGCCAAACATACGAGTACAAACTTTCGCATTTAAAATATTAGTAGGATTAACTTTTTCACGATTTTGGCACCCTGCTAGAGTTTACCTGTGGTTGCATCCGCGTGCAGGTCTGAAATTTCTCTTCTTCATGATTCTGTTTATTGGTTGTCTATACGCCTGGGAATGTATACCGCTCAGGATTCCAGCCCCGAAAATACTTATTCAAGATGTTACCTCTCCTAATACCAACCTCAGAATATGTTTTGTGATTCTGATATCCTAGTAGGTTGTGAACTGGTTTTTTTTTTTTTTTTTTTTTTTCACAGTTTGAGAATCGATACCGTTTATGATTTCAGCCCTGGAACACTCTTTGTATTTCTGGTCTCCTGGTATTTTGTGAATCTATACCGCTTAGGATTCCAGCCCCAAAAATACTTATTCATGACTCTGGTCTCCTGGTAATTTATGAATCTCTACCTTCTATTTACAACCAAATAATTAAAAAAAAAAAATTCTTTGAGCCTCAGAATATATTTTGTGATTCTGATCTCCTGGTAGGTTGTGAATCTAAACCGCTCAGGATTCAAGCCCCGGAAACACTTCCTCTTCTTGATTCTGGGCTCCTGGTGGGGTGCGTGAAGCTATACAGCTTAGGATTGTAGCCCCGAAAATACGTATTCATGATTCTGGTCTCCTGGTACTTTGTGAGTCTCTACCGGTCATGATTTCAGCACTGGAAATACTTTTCATGTTTCTGGTCTCCTGGTACTTTGTGAGCGTATACCGCTCGTTTGTTTTTTTTTTTTTTTTTTTGGGGGTGCGTAAACCGCTCGTTCAGCCTGACTTTGGATTTCTACTTCCATCTCAGCCTTCGCTAAGTCTTGTCATTTACCGGGATAAAAAGTAGCCTATGTGTTAATCCAAGCTATGACTTACCTGTGTAAATTTCATTCAAATCCCTTCAGCCGTTTTTGCGATACCTTCAGCCAAACATACAAACAAACATACAAACATACAAACTTTCGCATTTATAATATTAGTAGGATTTATTTATAATTTCACCGTTTTTATCTTTTATTATTATATGTAAAAGAGATGACGTAAGTTTATTATGCCTTTTTAGGGTTCCTTACCCTCCGACTTCGCACATTAGGGTTCCGTACCAAATGTATTTTTGACTATTTGTATGGCTTTGGGTCAACAAGTAGCTTACATACTGTGAAAAATTTAAGACTAGCTCCTACCGTTTGACTGTAAAACCTATGTGACAGACGACGGACAGACAGACAGACGGGATAGACGGACACGTGAGTGACAGCAATAGCGCTCCGTTTGGACCCTTCGGGTAAGGTACCCTAAAAAAGGCTAGAATGAATGTGCAGTGGGATTGCCATGCAACGAAAATAATGTTGGTCCGAAACGGTTCATATTTTGGAAGTTATTGAAATTGTCTCATTCAATACGTGTCTCTTTCATACCTACACACTTAACAGTCTGTATGGAAACTAAAGAACCGATTTAGATGAAACTTGCACTCTCCCCTATCACAGGCATAGTCAGCCTATATTGTTACAACTGCTGAGCACAGCATCCTCTCTGCGAGAGGGTGTGGGCCGTAGTCCTCCATGCCGACGCAATGCGGGTTGGTGGATGTCACAGGTCTTCGAAGTTTAACACTAAGAAAAGAATTGAATCTACGACCTACAACTTGGAAGTCACGGTTGATACCATTGGGCCACCATCGCTCTTCTCTAAATTGAAATATATACCTACATAAAAACTAGAATGATTACAATCCAATTTCACAAGCATACATAGACTTAAGTAAGTTGGTACCGACACCTGTGCAGGAGCAGACATAGACTTAGGTATCCGAATATTGTGCCATTCCAACAATATTACTCGGGTCGAAAACGCTTCAAGAATGCAACGTTTTTCTGTAATGCAACAAAGAGTAGGTACCTAGCGAGGTGGGCCGCCGCCGCCACCTCCGCCCGCCTCCCCGCGGCTCGTCTGTGGCGCTTCCGCCGTTCATTGTGTGATGTGGTCGCCGAGCAGGTATCGACCGCAGTACGCAGCACGCGTGCTACTAACAGTTGGCGTGCTACGTTGTGTCATTGTTTTGACCCGTCCATATTCCACAGTAATGTGATGATGACGCACAGCAATGTGGTGTGTGCAGTGTGTGTTACCCTGAATCAGTTCACTCGAACTAGCAATAGCCCGTGGTCTATTGCCGGTTTGAGTGAACTGATTCCGGGTTTCCTATAAATGTCCAATGAAACGTGATCACAAAAAAAACTTATTAACAAAAAATATAAAAGAGTGCAAAATAACTAATTTCGGAAGTCGGTGTCAAAAAACGAAGACACAAAACCAGAAGCACTGTCGAAATTAAAGATATTTTGCTTTTTTTTTGGAAGTCGGTACTATTTTTTGTAATAAAACTGGCCAACAGCGAGTCGAATTCGCGCGCAAAGGGTTCCGAACAAATAATATTTTTTCCCACAATGTGCCCTTTTATTTGATATGTCGCACGACACATTTTGAAAAACTTTTATTTTTAATTTTGGGATCACTCGTGTGTCTGTCTGTCTGTCCGTCTGTCACAGTCAATTTGCTCCGAATCTGCTGGACGGATAGAGTTGAAATTTGGTACACATCTGTGACCCAAACACGGATGTGTACCCCCTATAAATGAATTTGGAATATCTCCCCCCATACTCACTCCATAATCACTTTTGGGGTGAAAATCGGAAAATTTAAAAATAACCTTTTTTTAAACTGTACCGTGCGACATATCAAATAAAAGAGCGCATTGTGAGAGTCTCAAATAATTTTTTTTCATAATTTTAAAATGAATCGTTTTAAAGTTATTTAAGAAAATAAACGAAAATTTACCATTATCATACAGGATCTGATGATGGGAGTCGGAAGGTGGCCAAAGGATCTCTGCAACTAAATAAGATAGTACTTTCGCGTTTGGGCTCACTCGATATGTATTGAAAAGTGATTTTTCACTAGGAGGTGCGTGGGGTCTAATGATGATGCGAATGTGGCCATTAGATCGCCGCAACCAAACAAGATAGCACCATCGTGTTACAGCTTATTGGATATGTTATATGAGCTTATTACATTTAGTGGTGGTGGTGTCCAGGGTTGGATGATAAAACCGGAAGGTGACCATACCAACTCCTCAACTAAACAAGATAACACTATCGTGTTTGGGTTTATTGAATTTGTACCAACTAGTGTTATTACACTAGAAGGTGATCAGGGTATGTTTGTACACAAATATACAATTATGCTCTTTAACCATACAACATAGCATCACCGTGTTTAGACTCATTGGATATGTACTCCTACTTTCTGACAAGTGTCAATAAACTAGGTGGTGACTAGGGTCTGATCTTAGAACCAGAAGGGTACCATAAACTGATACTGAACAAGAAAGTGCCGTATGTTTTGGTCTCGTTGATATTGTCTTGACTAAAACTATAGTTCCAGGTATAGTCCAGGGTCTGATGTTCGATCTGGAAGGTCATCATATGAAACCCTCAACTTAACATGGAGCCCGATGAGGTAAGGCTAGTTAGATTTGTCTTGAAAAGTTATAGCACACTGGCATATAGATTCGACATTCTTTTGACTGACAAGAAGTTACCGGGCAGCTGGTTAGAAGAATAATGTCAGATTGCTGCTGACCCAGGTACTGACTCTTTAGACCTTACAATTGATACGCTCCTGGTGTCAGGATAAGTATTTCAATATTTTCTAATATTAAAAAGTATAAAACAAAGTATAGGTATTTTAAAATCTTTATAGGGCAAGCTTCAATCAAATAAAAACGTAAACTAAATGAAAAGTAAAAGTAAATGTTATAGTTGTAACTATAACATTTTCTTTAAAACTTGAGGCGTGAAAGGCTCTTACACTGTTTTAAGGATAAGCCTAAAATATTATAGTTGTTCGCTTATCTAAGTTTTAATTATTATTTTTAAGTTAATGTAAAAGTTAGTCTAAAAACGAGTTTTACTTTTTTTCTATGCCATTAAAAAAATATGTGATTCGTTCGGAACCCTTTACACGCGAATGCGACTTGCACTTGGTCGGTTTTTTTTTGACACCGACTTCCGAAATTAAAGTTATTTAGAACTTATTTTGTTTTTTTTTAGTCGGTTTTAATTTTTGTAAAAAATATTTTTTATTTTTATCTTTTTAGTTGTGGTTCCCCATTAAATTGTGTTAACAAGATATAGACATACGATCGCAGCAATCGCGAATCATATTTTGCTGTTAGTTTGTTAAGAGTTCCACTTTTTTTTTTGGGACAAGCCCGCCACACTATTCCCAAACCACTGTAACTCCTGCAAGCCAGAATCAACAGTGGCGACCACCAGAAAAAATGCCGGGACAATGAAGCTTATCGAGTCCCAGAGAAACGATTAAACTGTCTTGGGTCCCGCAACGAAATTAATCAGAAAAGAAGCGGAGGAGTAAAAAAAACATAATTTCCACTTCCCTCCTAATCAAGCAGCAGACAGAATAAAGCTAGGCCATTAGGCACAAAGAGATATTTACAACTGGGGAATGCCCAGTTGCCAAGCACCACCGATTAAAACACTAATATTAATGGGTTCTAAATGGTGAGCTGTTGTCCATTAATAGGTATGGCAAAAACGCCTGAACGCACGGAAATTCGTTCAACTCCAGACGTAGGCTGAATACTATCCAACATAATATTGCGTTCAGTTTGCCAAATATTACACTCCCATCGGATATGATGAGCGGATTGTTCGTATTCGCAGTCAGGTGTAGAACATTAACATAAAGGCGAGGCTACAAGCTTATAGAAAAATAATTTACCCTTAAAGTTGCCATGACCTGTCAGAAATTGGACAACACAGTGATCCCTCTCCAGCCATGTCCTAGCCAGCCGCTTACGAATCGATGGGAAGAACGATGTCGGCCCTTGATGGAACTTTTCCACGTACATTGCCATTCGGATAAAAGGTCCTCCCAGACATCAGTTTGAGGTTTAAATAATCTAGAGATCTGGGCACGATCACGTTGAGGTAAAAAGTCTGGGTCCGTAGTCTTTCGTACGAAATAGTACATTGCCGCACGTCGCTGTACCTCAAGATCGACTGGAAGTACACCTGCAAGTACCGGTAAGGCTTCAGTGCTATAACCATCCTATACGCTTTACATTGGAAAATCAAAGCTAACTGTTGGCTTTGAAGCAATTTATGTCGTACCGCCCCTACGGTGGCTCTACCAGCCCAAACAGGTGCCCCGTAGCACATAAAACCCAGGTAAGTAGCCCAATAGATTGTTTTTACTGCTACAAATGATTGACCTCAAGTTGCCTTGGAAATTCTCGCCAAGGCATAGAAGTTCTTTTTAGCCTTTTCACCTACTGTTTTTATGTGCTCAATAAATGAAAAGTTATTTTCTAATACCATGCCAAGGTAGCACACGAAGAGTTCCACTGTCTATCTGCGAAGATCTTCATCAGTTCCAAATGTATTATATACTAAAACCTTCCTCGAAAAATATGCATTTGAATAACGAAAACCCTGTCCAAATCGAATCAGAAGTTTTCGAGAAAATCGCGGTCAAACAAGATACATACATGCATACGGGTCAAATACAGCACCTCCTTTTTCGAAGTCTGTTAAAAACAAGAAAATCGTCGTGGTTAATGTCCGTACTATACAGTATAATAGTATCTAACGAAAAGGCAGATACAACAATGAATATTAAAACGAATCAAATATTCGAAAGACATAATATTTTGCATACAATGAACTAAATAATGAGAACATTAAAGGTGATGAGCTGCGCGACTGTTACTGATAGGCGCTGAACTTTGTCACCGGGCAAATCACGCGCAGATAATCACCTATTGATAGCGCGACACATTAGTAATTGTGTCCAAGGCTCCACTCGGCCGCGGTGCGCGCGGCTGAGGGCGCACAGATCCAACAAATCATTAGAGTACAAACAACATCGACGTCCATTTATTAATTACTTCTTCCAAAATAGCTACACAATAGGCACTCGCACGACAGACAAGGAAACCAACCTTGTATTACACTTTGGAATAGATAATAATAGATAAGACATAGTATTGAAGCCATCGTGATTGATTTTATCAAATCACCCCTGACAAGGTGACTTTTAATACTATGGCAATTTTTCAAGGGATGAAAGTTCCTCCTCATGAATATAAACCACTACATTTATTATGGAGTATGGGACAACTCTAAATATACCTGCTGCATCTACACCCATACTTATCTAAATATACCTGCTGCATCTGCATCCATACTTTTCTAAGGACAAAATAAAAGGTGTTAGAAAATGTACCCTCGAAATTTTGAGGAGTGTTTTAGATTAGACTTTTACCACGGGACCAATTTTAAATCGCGAAAAAAAATCAGCTGTTCCGTACATTTTGACGAGTTATGCGAACATAAATACCAACAGACAGTAACAGCAGCCACAGGCAGTAACAGTTCATTTATTTTTCACGATTTCAAAGTTGGTCCCAGAGTAAACTTTATTCAGTTCGATGGTGTAAAGCACTCCTTGAAGTTTCGAGGGTAAATTTTTTTAACTCCTTTTATAGGCAATTGCTGATTTCTTTTCGATTTAAGGAGTGGTCCTAATAGTGAAAGTAGTTTACACTCTTGTGTACATTCAACCCCCTGAAAACATATGCCAACAACGGTCACCCTGTTTATCTGATTTTATCTAATCAACAAAAATGGTTTTTTATTTTGGTTGCAAAAAAAAGACCAATATTAACCAAATAAAAACCACATGCTCGAATCAGTCTAACCGTTACCGAACTTAGACAGGAGGAGATTGTGAATCCTCTTGCTGTCTGCCTGTTCTATTTTAGTTTGTTTAAATTGTAGGGTGACGGATGTTTGGTGGCAGAGCATGCACACTTTCGAGTACATGCACGTGGTAGTTCCTGCAATAGCGTCACGTGAGCGAAGATTCGTGGAAGATTGTGTACATCGTGCTGATAGTGCACAGGTTAGCTAGTGCAGCGCTATCGGCGCGGTCATGGCGCGCACCCGGATGGCGGATGTTTGTAAACACGCGGGGCACAGGGCAGGGCCACGGGACGGGGGCGAGGGGACGCGGGCCGGGGGAGGGGTGCATACCCTGCGGTGTAGGCTCGCCGCCTGGCGCCACCCGCCCCTCGTTATCGCCGGCCGCTATCGGTACCGCGCTATATAACAGCCGGCCTGGCATCCCTCTTCACATTCACTGTTGTGTTACAGGCAGGTACACTTGTATCCCGACTTCATCTCCGACACTTAAATCCCTCATCACAATGGCCGCCAAGTTGTTCGTGTTGGTCGCTTGCATCGCCCTGGTGAGTACTCGCGCTGGTCTGACGACACTGACGGTGCTGTGTGATCGTGTCTCGTGTCTGACCGTCCCTTCCGTCCACAGAGCCAGGCCGCCATGGTGCGCCGTGACGCACCTGCCGCCTCACCGCTGCAGGATCTGCAGAAGCACGCCTCCGAGTTCCAGAAGACGTTCAACGAGCAGTTCAACTCGCTCGTCAACTCCAAGAACACTCAGGAGCTGAACAAGGCGCTCAAGGATGGATCCGACTCCGTGCTGCAGCAGCTGTCCGCTCTCTCCAGCAGCCTGCAGGGCGCGGTGAGTACTATCTCTGTCTTCCTATGCCATCGTTCTTGACAATTTTGAGAATGAGTGCCGTTACTTCAATATTATCTAAAAAGTTCAAATAGAAAACAGTTGCAATTTGCCTGAAGTAGATTGTGTATAAGGGTATAAGGTTGTAAAATACTTAAAATAATATGCAAACTTAAATTTAAAATTAATTCTGTCCGTGTTTAGTTTTCGATTTACTATTTAGTAAATTACTTTTAAGGCAAATATTTAGTGTTAAAACCTGCTGAGTGTTTTCGTAATTCACTACTCGTTTTGGTGGTAAATGTTAACGCAGCTTTGTTGGCATAATATTACTATGTAGTTTAGCTGTGTTTAAAATGTTTTCTACATACGTCGTTAATACACATGAATCTGAAATAGGGTTGGGCCCAGAATACTGCCATAAGAAACACCATAACCAGTATTTCTTCGCTCATCTCCCGTAATATCGTCTCTTCGTTTAGAGTAGTAATACTAGTATCGATCGTCTTAATAAAATCAGTAAGTTTCAGCGCCGCCGCCGTGTCGCCTATACCTATGGCCTCTAATTTGTGTCAAAATAGACACCGAGTCAAAAGCCTTGGTTAATTCAAAAAGAGAGACATAGTACAGTAATGTTATAGAATCTGTTCGGACTAGATAGATGAAAGATTGTTAAGACTTAATACGAGTAACATTATTAATATATTTACAAAGTTGCTTGCTATTTTTTCTACGTTATCTTATTCGTTATTATAGAACTTAACTTTTAAATTCATTAGGAGATTGTTGCAGACATTTCTAAATTTCTAATAGGTCATAGTGGTTTTGTAAATGAATGAATGGTTCATGTGATATAAATGTTTTTAGTTTGAGCCAGTTGTAAGTAATGTTGATGTTACAGATGAGCGACGCCAACAGCAAGGCCAAGTCCGCCCTAGAACAGGCTCGCGCCAACCTGGAGAAGACCGCCGAGGAGCTGCGCAAGGCGCACCCTGACGTAGAGCAGCAGGCCAGCGCCCTGCGCGACAAGCTGCAGGCCGCCGTACAGAGCACCGTGCAGGTGTGTAGTGTACCTTAGCCACTGAAGCCTGAGCTCAGGGCCCACGCCTGACAACCCACACCACTCTTGTTCCCATGTTCGGGATTGATTTTGAAATATACGCTAGTCAATCTTAAATCTATTTTCAACTTAAACTTTTGTAGTATTCATGACAGTTTTTGATTGATAATAAAACAATATCTGTATTTGGCACATTTCGATTAGTTTGGCTCAAACTAATACATTACTTTCCGGTTTTACAGGAGACCCAGAAGCTCGCCAAGGAAGTCGCCAGCAACATGGAGTCCACCAACCAGCAGCTGGCTCCCAAGATCAAGTCCGCCTACGACGACTTCGTGAAGCAGGCCGAGCAGGTACAGAAGAAGCTGCACGAGGCCGCGAACAAGCAGTAATCGCATAGAACCCGCACCTACCGACTAGCACTAATAAACTCATACTGTACCTACTGATGACTTTCATTACTACATCCTATCCCTCCACCAGGCGAGCTGGTATATTCCCAGCTCGAGTCACACAGGCACACTCACATGCCCTCCCGCGTGCACACTTGACCCAGCAGCTCTATGCTGTGGCTCGACACTCAGATACGGAGCTCGTAATAATACCAGATTGACACGTTTATCTGCTGCTCATTATCGCAATACCTAGTGTTCACACCGTGACAGCGCAGTTATTCTATGTAATCATCACTGTTACGTTCACTATCATCTGTAAATTACTGACTTATTGACCCAAATGTTGTGCGCTGTTGTTGAGACAGCTATAGCAACGTCGCGGTCTTGATCCACTGTTGTCAAGCAACGGTTTCTATAACGAGCTTTGGGTACTCACAAATGTTGTGCGCTTTTGTTGAGGCAGCTGTATCAACGTCGAGGTCTTGATCCACTGTTGTCAAGCAACAGGTGCCTATTACAAGCGTTGGGTACTCACAGATTAGGCTCAGCTCCAAATAGCCATAAAAGGTGTTCATCGCCTGGCTCTTCCTCTCAGTTCGACTCGGTAAGATTGAAAGGAGAGAGGAATCACTTATGAAACGTCAAAAGCTAGTGCACGGTTCGAATTTGTCGTTTCTTATGGAGAAGATCGGTTTAACTCCACTCATAAAAAAAGATTTTGATAAACCTACTAACATTATAAATGCAAAAGTTTGCGTGGATGGATGTTTGTTACTCGGCTAAACCGATCTGGATTTTTGGCACAGATATAAATTATAGTCTGGAATAGCGTTTCATTGTCTATTTCCGAATATCTTCACCAGACCTTTTTTTTGTATTATTTATTTACAGAAACCTTACTTGAGAAAAAAATGCAATTCAATAACGTAAACCCCATCCAAACCGGATCAATAGTATTTAGAAAATCGCGAACATACTCGTATATACATAAGAGTAGAATACATGCAGATCCTCCGTTTTTAAAGTCAATTAAAAAGTGTTTAAAGAGACAGTGAGAATGTAAAAAATCACTCCCTCTTTCTCTTTAAATTCTTTTCTGAAAATATACACTTCTGGACACATCTATTGGCCCACCTTAGAGTTTAGGTTTCGATGGCACCTACCGAAATATGATTGCTAGATTGAACAAAAACTGTTGATGCAGTTTTAAACCTGATACATTTTACCATCTTTTTCGATCGTATTGTTTTAAATTTGAATTCAGAATACCATACGACATGGAGCTACGCCTAACAAGTCGGATATGCGCCTTGTTAAAGGCAATTGATTTTTGAATAAAAAACAATTAATAACGCGTGTTGCCTCCATGGGCATCTACCACAGCTCTCATACGATTAGGCATAGAGTTTATCAACCGCTCTATGAAATTTTGAGGGATCATCTCCCATTCCTCTTCTATGGCAGTTTTCAACTCCTGCATCGTCTGGGCAACTGGCTGACGAGCCCTAACACGTCTTTTTAGCTCGTCCCACATGTGCTCAATGGGGTTCATGTCTGGGCTTCTGGCTGGCCAGTCCATAACAGTGATGTTCACATCCCGAAGATATTCCCTGACGATGCCGGCCGCATGGGCTCTTGCATTATCATGCATAAAAAGGAAATTTGGGCCCACATAGTCCGCGTAAGGTATCACGTGAGGTTCTAAGCACTCACGAATGTACCTTTCAGCATTTAATGTTGGCAGCCGTGGTCCTGTAACAACCTCAAGTTGAGTTTTGCTGCTCGCGGATATACCGCCCCAGACAGTCCATGAGCCACCGCCATAAGCAACCCTCTCTTCAAAGCAGCATTGTGCGAAACGCTCTCCCTTACGTCGGTAGACCTTCTTCCTTCCATCATTGCCATGTAACACAATTTTAGACTCATCAGAAAAGAGTACACGGCTCCAATCTTGCTGTGTCCAATTTAAATAGTCATTTAATGCGTGCGAAATGAAGGCGCGCTGTTCGGTGGGCTCGCGTTAGTATGGGCCCATTAGCTGGCTTGTGTGGTACCATATCGCGTTCTTTTAACCTTCTCCGAACAGTTCGAGCGCTCACAGATACTCCGTGGAAGCCGCGAAGTTGGTTTTGTATCTCAATGGAGGTAAGGCGACGATTTCTCAAGCTGGTCGTCACGATGAATTGATCCTGCCTTTCAGTTGTGACCCGAGATCGTGGCCTTCCTTGGCGACGAACAAAGCCGCCAGTCTCTAGGTACCTCCGATAAACATTTCGGACCGCAGATCGACTTAAGTTAAGTTGAGCACTCACGTTTCTTTCGCTGTGTCCGGCCTGAATAAGTGCCACAGCTTGGGCGGCGACTTCAGGTGAAGTATCCATAGATTATTGATAGAACCTCACCTTAATGTTAAGAATAAGTAATGTTTGTTGCAAAACCAAAGATATCAATCACTTTTTCAAGAATTAAATCCAAGTAAACCAATAAAACCAAGTTTTCTTAGTATTCGATTGTTTGATATCAACAAACAGGGTCCAAATTGTCTTTTGTTTCTTTAAATCTGTGTTCGAAATTCAAAAAAAGACTATTGAATGAAATTGTGAATGTGCCAGGTTCAAAACTGCATAAAAACTTTTTGCTCGACCTAATATAAAATTTTAGCTAGGACCAAACGAAACTGAAAATACAAGGTGGGCCAATAGATGTGTCCAGAAGTGTATATCCCATCAAAAACATAACATTGTAAAAAAATTCACAAGTCTCGCAACGCAGTTCTTTTGCCGTAAAAAGTTGTGAAATCGAATGCAAACCAAGTCGGTTAATTCTGTACCTACCTATGGGAGCATATCTATGGGAGCAGCTATCCCACCACTTTGTCATAAATTGATACCTTGTTAGTTAGCTAACAACATTTCATAGTAACTATTTCAATATTACATTTCTTTAATAATAATAGTGACTTGGCAATTGCACACGGCGTTATACCCACCACACCACCACTCTACCAACTCGCACTTGACAGGTTTTTAGGGGTTCGTGGTCCTTACAAGGACAAGAAACCTTTTGGACCTATACGTCTGTCCGACCGAGGCATAGCTTTGAGACTCTTAGTTCAAAGCTGTAATTTTACACCGGTATTTTTTATTACATGCTTTTATTTAACTTGTAATGTATGTATGTATGTAACTAACTATGTTTGTTCGGGTGGAATCTTGCAACTCTAATTAGACCCACTTCCCGATGTCCGATTGGACTTTAATTTGATGTACTTATGTATCTTCGGTGACAATACAATGATTATTTATGGTACAGACTGTTGTCAGCATTACCTGACCCACCCTAAAATCAAACAACTTTGGACCCTCTGCCTGTAACATTAAGGTTTATTTAATTTATATGAGCTTATCAGACAAGTGCTCGAGCACTCGATGAACAAAAATACAATAATAACACAGACACGCAAATTTGATCTTTAACACGTAACGTTAAGGTAAACCCACCCAACATAGTCGGAGCCACCGGCATTATATATGTTTTTGTTAAGCTATTTTAATCATTATCTCGTTAACATTAAAGTTGAAAAGCTTTTAAGTCACACTACATAATTACAACCCAATCTTTAATTTCGCGTATTCCCAACAAGTTCTTGTGGCTTAGCGGTTTGATGCTGGATTGACGACGAACAGCATGTGTGTTCGAAAACACAGTCCACCTATACATCAGTTTCTTTTTTAATTTGTTTTCATTTCTACAATATTGCTTGCAATATTAAAGAACGACCAATATGATTTTCGTCTAATAACTTATCTTGTAAACGGGTGGGTAATTTAAAAAACTTTAAGTTCACAGAATTTATATTTACCAAGAATGGTTGAATATGAAGTAAAACATATTTACTTCGTGAGGTAGATCATAAATTCATCTAAGTAACAAAATTTACACTACGCCTAATAGCAGTGACTGCGCACACACATTTGTAAATCGTTTAACTCGTTAAGTATTTTTAAGTAATTTGCTATAATATAGCATCATGTCGCAACTTGACGACTATACCAAACATAAAATAATATTTTTACGTGAGCAGAATGTTGGAATTAGAGAGATTGGTCGCCGTTGTGATTAATGAATGCGTAGTTGGCTATTTTACCATTACATTCACTCCTTACAAGTTACATACACGGTTCCAAAAATGTTTATTTTTGTTTTAGATAAATACGGTCAGGCTATGGCTAAGACGTTATGGAGACAATGTAAATATTCAGCGGATTCGTCCAGGAGCAAAAGCCATTAAGTATAGTCCCGAATTCGAACGCCACCTCAAGCCACGTTGAAAATCCATTTATGCCCATTCGTGCAACCGCAATATAAACCACAATATTTCAGTGGAAACAGTGCGAAGGCATAATTACACGTTGCTGGGATAAAGAATTATAAACCGGCACAGAAAATTGCATTGACACCTGCTCATCGTGCAGAAAGGGTCCGTTTTGCCCAGGAATATTTAAATTTTTATTGGGAAGAAAATGTTGTGATCTTCACTGATGAAAAATCATTTAAATCGGACAAAGATGGACGTAAAATCTTATGGCGGAGGAAAGGAGAACGTTACAACGAGAAGTGCTTGCTACCTTGTAGAACCAGCGGTAGAATAACCCTGGGCTACTGGGGCTGGATGTCGTCCATGGGACGTGGTGAATTGGTGGAAGTTGGTGGTAGGTTTCATAGCAGTTTGTATTTGGAGATTCTGCGTGACGTCATGCTGCCGACTGTGCGAATTGCCTATCCAACGTCACATATTTATTTCATGCACGATAACTGCTCCATCCATCGTGCAGGCATTGTGCGGGAATGGTTAGCTGCTCAAGAAGGTGTGACAGTTATTAATTGGCCATCTAAAAGTCCTGATTTGAACCCTATAGAAAATCTATGGGGTCAAATGGTTTTAAATTAGGAAGTGCAAAACAAACACAACTTGGCTGAGGTCGTGAGGTCGTGACATCAACTTGGGAGCACATGAGAGGCAAAGATTTGTGTTGGAACATGGTGCGCGGTATGCGTAGCCGCTTACAACAAGTTATAGCAGGAGACGGCGCCACTCCGCAACTAGTTCATCTAGTAGGTATATTTAAACACACCATGTAAGTAAATGCTCAATGGATTGATTGTTAAACCATTAAAATGTTGCAGATTATGTGGTGATGTTATTGTTATAAACAGATTTTTTCTGTTTAAATAACATGTTTATTCACTACATATAGGCAGCTATAAATTTGTAAAGCATTTCACACATGAATTCATTCTCTCGATAACAAACTTTTAAGCATAAGCATGCCTTTTTTAATGTTTATATGGCATACTAATATAAAAGTATATTAATTTGGAAATATATGAGCATTTACTTACTTTATCTTACTTAAGTGTTTTAATGAAATAATAAACATTTTAAACTTGCAATTTTTTAGTTTTATTTCTATACAAACTGCCCGTTTAAAAAGACAATACCCTACGTCGTCTATTAAAGAAATGTAAAAAAGTGTAATAAAATATCTAAATTTAGGTTAGGTTACTTGGTTTCGAACGTAGATAACGATGAACATCGCACTACCTTAGTGACCACAAGACCAACACAACTCTTATAAGACGCATTGAAATTTGATCTTAGTTGTAATGCTAGACGCAATATTCAAAAAAAATTGAACCATATTTATTTATTTATTTATTTATAAGAGGTACAGTTACAGAATACAGACTAAGTTGTGATCAGGATTACTTTTAAGTGATAACATTTTTAAATCTGCACTCCAATTACTACTATACACAGCATTCAGGATTTATACAGCTTCAAAGATGCAAGTGAAGGCTACAAAAAATAAAAATAAAATAAAAAGAAGTTACAAATAATATAGTCAAGACAGCATATTACAATACAATAGCTTAAGGTGTATTCAATTTTCGCAAGGATTCTATAAATCTGCCGTGACTATATAGTATACTATCATAACGTTTATTCTTGCACAGCACGAGCATCTTCTCCTCGTGCAAATTATTTTGTATTTTAAATAATCACTCCATAGTAGCATTTGAATACCAGCTTTATAATGAATACGAATATTTATTTTTCAACTACCCACTTATTACAAGTTATGTGAAAATATTACCATTTTATAAATTTTATGTATAGTCTGTTGTTCTTTACAATAATACAAGAAATAGTTTTGGAATATAAATTTTATGTTGAAAGCAAAACAACATCTTTGTCACAGGATTTGATCTCGAACCTCGTTTTTCTCAGTCTTACACACAGACCACGAGACCAGATTTACTTGAACTCAATCATTAAAATAAGCTATTACACTTATCATATTATAACAAATAGTTATTAAACATAACCTAATGCTAACGATTTAAAGATCAAATTTGCGTGTCTATATTATTATTGTATTTGTTCATCAAATCCTCGAGCAGTTGTCTGATAAGTTCATATAAATTAAATAAACCTTAATGTTACATACATAGGGTCCAAAGTCGTTTGATTTTAGGGTGGGTCAGGTAATGCTGACAACAGTCTGTACCATGGAGCTGGCTGATTATGGAGACGGCAGATGATCAAAGGAACTTCTGAACTAAATAAGATAAACCCGTCGAGTCTGGGCTCGATTGATTTGTCTTGAGGAGCACTTTACACCTAGACGATATCCAGGGTCTGATGATGAAGCTGGAAGTTTGCCACGGCATCTCTGTGATAAAACTCACATTGAAACAACATAACACCCATAAATCACGCAAACAAAAATAAAAGAACCATCGGTAACATATGTCAAACAGTCAAATGTAAGACCGCATCCGCTCGACGGCAACACCTATACCTAGCTATTTATATATATAACAAATTAAACAAAATTCTCAATTTCAACCCACTATCTAAAAAGAAAACGAAGATGAAACTAAACACATGGCTTCAAACACTAGATTACACACAGACAGAAAACATAGTTAAAGAACAAAACTCGTAATAAGTAAATAGTAATATGGGCAAGCAATCTCTGATATAACCCAAAGTACAACCACCAAACACACTCAGACAAATGCACTCACACACACACACAAAATACAACATACTCGCATACACACAACACACTCAACATCACACACTATACTACATATTATGAGCAAGCTTGCACTAATTGTTCTGATTTTAATTATATTGTAAATTGTTAATGTTCCACAAACGGGTGAAGACACTGACTCCTGTAACACAGGTACTACCTAGCACAGGAGTCAGGGTTTTAAGTGAAAATGTAACACCTTTATGTCAATAAAACATATTCCGTTTATTCATTAGATGTACATATTATATTATATTTTTAAATATTTAAATAAAAAAGATAAAAAAAAAACATTTAAAAATATAAAAAATAGTATCCCACCGGTATCGAGAACAGGGTCCAAGCTATCGGCGGTCAGGGCTCCAGAGGGAGGAACCGCCTGACAATACGAGCCGTGTCCAGAAGTACTGCTTTCTGAATCAAGCCCTTGATCCAGCCGCCTAACGAGAGCCTCCTGAGGTGTTGATCGAGGCTCGTGGCTATTAAGCCATTGGCTGACACGACTATCGGTATACAATGATCGCTGAGTCCATATCCCACATGTCGACAACCTCGCGAGCCAAGTCAATATACTTGATTAGTTTATCTTTCTCGGCTTTCACGAGGTTCTCGTCATGTGGGACGGCAATGTCAACAATCATTGCACGCCTCTCGATTCAGTCCACCGGCATGACCCAACCGTTGAAGGCGCGCACCTTGTTTCCACCCGATAGAAGGCTATTAAATACCTTCTTCAGGCGGCCAAACAAGCGCTCCTTCAACGATTGCTTCATGTCAGTAATATTGATACCTAACGCTTCCGACATACCCAAATACTTATAGGTTTCGGTTGGAGAGAGGGATCTCAGGTTTATGGAATCCGAGAGTTGAGTTCCCACGGATTCCACAATCTCCCCTCGCTTTACATGCATGACCGCACATTTGTCCACACCAAACTCCATCCTGATGGCACTACTGAAGGTTTGAGTTACTTTCAGTAGCTCCATCAGTTGCAGATTGCTGGGGCCAAAAAGTTTCAAGTCATCCATGTAAAGGAGATCCATGAGATATAACCTGACCACCTCTCTTCAACCGATACCCTAGCCCTGAATTCTCCAGCAGTGTGCTTAGAGGATTCAAGGCTAGGCAAAACCAAAGCGGACTCAAACTGTCACCCTGGAATATACCCCGCTCGATCCTTACCGGTTCGCTATTCCTCTGGATATTTCGACATCCTGGATAGCGAAGGACCGTCCTCCATTGCCCCATACACGACATCACGAAGGTGCGTAGCGTTGCATTAACTTTATACAATTCTAGCACCCTCATGAGCCATGTATGAGGAACTGAGTCATAGGCCTTCTTATAGTCTATCCAACATGTCGACAGATCCTTTCGGGAACGCCGAACCTGCTGGCTAATGGTCATATCGATGAGGAGCAGCTCCTTAGTACCACTGGACCCATTCCTACATCCATTTTGAGAGGCAGACATGATACAATTACTATCTATCATATCTATCTCTCAAAATGGATGTAAGAACCTTATAGACCGTCGATAAGCACGTGATCGGTCTATAATTTTTAGGTTCATCGTGATCGGTCTATAATGCAGGTGGGTTATTCCTGTTGTAAGGAATTCGGGTAGCGAACCAGACTCCAAGGCTGCCTGGTATTGAGATGCCAAGCGAGCGTGCGACCTTTGTAGCCACTTTATCCAAAAATTGTGCAGCCCGTCCGGCCCTGGAGATTTCCAATTAGGCAACGGACGGACTGCACGGGCTACATCTTGGGGGCTGATAGTGATTGCCCCCATTTCTGATATTGGATCGCATGCTCGCTCGATCTCCCGAGTCCAGTTACCTTTGGTTTGACTGACAGGCACCGACCAGATGTTGCGCGAGAATGAACTCATGGCGTCATCATCCGGCAGACGCGTGTCAGTCACACCTTGTGCCGGTCGCTCCCAATCCCTATACACCCACCTTTCATTACTCCGGAATTTGCAATTCTGGGTGTATCGCTCCACCCGCCGCTTATACCTACGGATGCGGTTTGCCCATGCATACACCTTCTGCTTCAGGAAGTCGATGCGCTCTGTAACACGGGACATATAGTCTCGGGAGCTGATATCAGTTCCCGAAAACGCCCGTCTCACAAAGCGCATCACTCTTGGGCGAGTGTTGCCCTCCCTGAAGCAGATTAGTTTGCCGATGAGTGCTCTGGCCCCACCAATACGACACCCGATCCTGCGCTGCCAAGCCGGCACGGCTGGTTTCGGTCGTGTAGCTCTGTCATTTGAGAATTTGACGTGAGCTACACGACATGCCGCTACAGCCGCGCAGTACATTATCGAGAGTGTGTCAGTGAGGTCTTCGCAGTTATCAAAATAATTTGACAACTGCGAATTCAGAGCAGCCACCAGCGCCTTATTCCTATTATGCATGGGCAAACGAGGCAAGCGTGGCCTAAGTTCGGGTGGCATGTTGCGATATTCCCGAATAGCACACTCCAAAGCACTCCTCAATTCGTCATTGCACTGGGTACTTACGTTTGTAACCATGTCATAACACTCCTCGTCAGCGTGGCTGGGAGCATGGTTAGACGGTGGTACTACAGTCTGCGTCGGAGGGACAATGACATGGCTACTCATTTCAATTCAATTCAATTCAATTCAAATTCTTTATTGCATCCATAATGTACATAGAGATAGTAATTTTTTAGTAAATTTATTGAAACAATTATGGACCCTGTCGGGCACAGCAAAATTTAAAAGTAGGAGAGGGGAAGACCACTTTAATATTAAATTCAATTTCAGTTTTTCATATCTGTCTTATTATATTACTATTTGTTTTACTTATATTATATAATTATTATAATGTTATTTTATAAATTATCTATTTTTTATTAAATTAAATATTATTATCCATTCGCTTACATATTTTGTAAATCTATTATTGTATTTATTATTGCAATTAATATTTAATATGTTCGTCTATTTTAACTCGTTTATTTTTTATTTATCAAGTAAACTGTTTTATCTATTAATTATTGAGTTTATCCGTTAGATATTCGTCAATTGTATAATAGTTTTTAGTAATTAAAAATTCTTTTAGTTTATTTAAAAATATACTTATTTTATTTTCTTTTTTTAAGTGTTCCGGTAATTTATTGTATATTTTTATTGACATAGCATATGGACTGGCAGAGTGCAATTTAAGGCGGGATGGAGGTAAATTTAGTCTGTTTTTATGGCGCAGCGAATATTTTGTTTGTATTTCTGCCCGGGTGGTGTAGAAATCTGGGTGTTTGCGGACTAGTTTGCATAATTCTAAAATATAAATATCAATTAAGGTAAGGATTTTGTGTTTCTTGAAGTGAGGCTTGCAACTATCTGTTTGATCTATGTTGGTTATTATTCGTATGAGCTTTTTTTGTAGTGTAAATAGGGAGGGTGCGTCTGTGCTATTTCCCCATAAAATAATGCCATAGCTGAACCAAGCGTGCGCATACGCATAGTATGTGACTAGTGCGGTCTGCAAGTTTGTAGTCTTTTTAATTTCACGAAGGGCATAAGAGAACTTTAAAATTTTTAATTTAACTTGCTGTATGTGTACTTTCCAGTCTATGTGTGTGTCTATTGTCAAACCTAGCAAAGTAAAATCGTTCACTGCTTCTATTTTATGTTGGTTAAATATAAAATTTATATCTAGTTGTTTTTTTTGCCGAGGATGAAAGGTGATTAATTTGGTTTTGGTAAAATTAATTTCGAGATTATGTTCACTCAACCATTTTATGGTTTTATTGAGAATAGTGGTAAGTTTTTCATTTAAATGAGCATTAGTTTGGCATGAGGTGAGGATAGAAATATCATCCGCAAACAGTAAACATGGTTCGTCTATGATATATATTTCAGTTCGGAGGTGATCAAGTACAGTATCATCCAGCATATGATTACGCTGGATGACCCGCACCTGATTCGACAGTCGTTGGGCCGAAACGTTGACGGCTGATTCAAGCACCTGAAACAAAGAGAGCGTCCGAACACGGTACGCGGTCAGGTTGTTACCTCCCTCTGTAGCCCTATAGTATGAGCGCATGACATTTTCGTTGATGAGTTGTGTCCATCGCATGCGCTTCACACTTCCACCGGGAGCTGGGACCCTATCAGAGGCCGGTGGGCCTCGAGGTCCTAAGCTGCTCGGCGGCCGGCATCCTCCCCGTCGACGCGCTGGTGGTGGTGTCGTCGGCGGCGAGAAGAACTCGTCGCTGGAGCTCGACGCAACTACCGCGGTGTCACAGCACTCACGGTGGGGCTGGGTTCCGGCGGCGGCGAGGCGAAGCTGAGCGACGAGGTCGGAGGTGGTGGGCGTGCTTTGCGAGCTGCGGCTCTCGTCAACATTTTTCTTTTCTCACTATTTCATTCAAAATTGATATAAAATATGCAGAGAAAATTTTTCTGTCAGTTCGGTTGACAGTCGAGCCACAGATTATTATTATTATTGAAACAACATAATCCCACCGAGTTTGGGCTCGATTGATTCGTCTTGAGAAGCACTTTACATCACATCATAATATCCGTAGAATGTTTTAAAACATCACGCCTGCTCTAAAATACTTACCTACTTAAAAGTTAAAAATAAATTAATTGTAAAAAAATGATTTTAAAAACGAGCTGTTATCAGGGACAATAAACTAAAAAGTTTGAAATAATTTCAAGTAAGTATTTGGCGTGTTGGTACTTACCTATATTCTTAAAAGCTTGAGGCACAGAATTATAGTAAGTACCTGTTGTATATGTGTAGTTATACATGCAGTGGCTGCGCCACCATTCATTAGTTAATAAACGTTAGTGCGTATTCAACCGCTAAGTGTTTCACTCGTCCCTGTCTCACGTACTTAACAGTGGCGAACGACATCAGCGAGGCCAACGATTCCGCTGGCGTCAAACGGCGGGCGGTCTTATTGAGCGCACTCAGCGAGCCTACATACAAGCTTACAGCTGATTTGGCGCTGCCTAAGGATCTCCAGCTGGTGCCATTTGAAGACATATTGCAACTATTGGACAACCATTTCACGCCACAAAAGTGTGGGTTTGCCGAAAGGTATAAATTTTATACAGCGGGGCAAGTAGAAGGTGAAAGCTACCCACAATGGGCAGCGAGGTTGCGCGTGTTGACTGCTCATTGCGGATTCCTAAACGTGGAGGAAGCATTAAGAGACCGTTTTGTAATGGGAATGCTGCCGGGAGCGGAGCGAGAGAAATTATTCGCTCAGGATCTGAAGACATTATCGCTGGCAAAGGCCGTGGAACGGGCGGAGAGTGTGCGGTGTGCGCGTCTGGCGGCAGCGGCTACTACGGCGGCTGTGGCGGCACCCACGCCCACTGATCAGCTGTTCAAGATCGCGTCGAACAACGGTGGTGGTGATAAAGTGTCGTGCTCAGTTTGCGGGTTTAAAAATCATAGTTCAGTGCAGTGTCGGTTTGCAAATTATAAATGCAAAAAATGTAATACAAAGGGCCATTTGCGACGTATGTGTAAAAAAATTAATTATGTAGCAAATGAGGGTGTTGTTGATAATGGCGATGACGGTGAGATTTACAATATTTGTACTTATAACGGAGAACCAATGACCGAAATAGTAAACGTCCGAGGAGTGCAAATGAAGTTTCAAATCGGTAGTGGTTCAGCTGTTACTGCGATAGCCGAAAAAACATATTTAAAACTTTATAATGATGTGCCATTGTCAAAGACTAATAAGCGTTTATTTACTTATACTGGAAATAAAATCGAGTGTATAGGAGTCGTACGGTTGCCATTCACTTATTCAGGCAAAACACATACATTAGATGTGTACATAATTCGCGACGGTGGGCCTCCACTCCTAGGTAGGGATTTTATATCGAAATATAAATTAGCAATGCAGCCAGTAAATTATTGTGATGATTCAACTTGTTGGGGCTTCAATGATGTTCAAATGAAACTCCCGTGTCGAGGTATCGTTATATAATTAGGTATAAACTGAATTTTTACAATAAAAATATGCGGAGCGTACAAGTTCATGACAATATAAATTTTAGACAAAAAAAAAAGGGTAATGTGGGTATGCATTAAATAAAAAATCCATACGGGCGCCTGGCCCTTTAGATTAGCACTCACTACACGCACTGAATGTCTTAATAGTTGTTG